>JAHTLZ010000237.1:5119309-5139279 GCA_023846285.1 Phrynocephalus versicolor | reverse complement strand
ATTTGCACATATTCTTAATGAAGAAAGCAGAAAACAGTTATGTTCAAACTTACTGGAAGAAAGGATGTTTGTGGTCAGCTAGGGAAATTACAAGAGATATTTGTAATTTTTGAGAAAAGGCTTTCTCTTTTGACACCCATATTCCCAGTACATGTATGCTTAATAAGATAATTATAAGATTGATTATAAATTTCTTTATTTCCACTGTTACAAGCCGAATGACAGTTTTGAATGGTCAAGTATAATGAGTTATGAATAAGTGAATTCTTGTATTTGATTTACACTTTGTAAATGCACAAGGCTCAGGACTGTCAGAACTAAAACAAAGCTTTGATATCAGTGGAGTTCACAGACTTAACCAAGAGATGGAAGAAGTTTGGCAATGAGAGCTTGGGACTGCAACTTGCAGAATTCTACATCCAGCATGACCAGTTTGGGAGCCATAGTCTGGGGAAACAACCAATTGCCATCTCTTGATTTTTCATTGCACAGTCAGGCTGCTGCAGCAAACCTGAGGTTCACATACCATTATAGATTCACGCCAGCTTGTTATTATGCCAAGCTGTTAATTAGGCTTGGTAGAAACAAGTCAGTTTCATTAAACAATAGTTCGCCAATGAAACAGGAGTGGAAACTTCTGAACTCCTCTGAAGGAAGGGGAGGTGTGGGCTAAAATGAGTGCACAAGCCAAGACCCTCCTGGGCTGTAGTTATGGCAGCTGGTTGTTATGTCTCAGCTGGTCCTCTGTCAGCTGATTACCTCTCTCTGTGCTTTAGAAGTCTTAATGCTGTTTTCAAACATTGGTCTCACTGTAATAAACAATCCATCCTGTTATTTGGCTTTGGCAACATCCAAGGTATCAGTTCAACCAAGAGCTGGACAATATTTTTGAACATCACCAGACCCAGGTTCAGGTGAAGTAAAATCAGCCCTGTCTGTGACAGTGGTTCTTTGAGTGGTCCTATGCAAAACCACAGTGATTGGTGATCCGCTCATGCACGGACCTTCTTCAGAATGTTCCAAAGCTTTTTGTCTCCATCAATACCTTCAGTAGATGAACAAGCTCCTTCCTCAAGTGCTCTTTTTGCCCATCCTGCAGAACTCACCTGTATTGGACATTTGTCTTTTGCAGCATCCTCAGAAACACGTCTGGTCTCTATATCCTTCAAGAACAGAATAAACTATTTCATGGGAGCTTTAATTGGCTGGTCAAGCTGCTGAGTATGTATTTGAGGGCAAGGAACAGCAGGCACTTCAGCAGTATGTGATGTACAATGGCCTCCAAATGCATTTGAACCAAGATCATCTGTAGCAAAAGGTTCAACATTTGAGGATGTAGACCTAGTGCTGTCTGCATCATTTTGATCATACTCCCTACAGGCACCTTCGTCAGAGTTGTTCTCAAATGTCTCATCATCAGTTGTGGCAAGGCTTTCACTGGGAGTTAGTTCTGAATTTGATCCTACGCATTGTGTGGAACTCAGTTGTTTTGGACATTCTCCTTTTGCAGCATCCTCAGAAGCATGCAATGCTCTTTGTCTTAAGTAGTCTGTGTTTAGCCTCTGGAGCTCATGAAAAAGCTGAATTAAAACATTAGGGCGAGACTCATTTGGGGATATTAAAGTAGTTAGAATAAATGGTGTCTCTCAAAGCATTGAACATAGAATGATCACTGCCTGTTTCTGATAAAGTAAGGGGCATATTTGGCACTGTGCTGTGGTGCATGGTGGCCATCTGTTGGCTTGATCAGCACTCCTGGATGAGTTCCTGGTCATTGCCTGTCGAAGGTGCCTTCAGCGGGCAACAGGGCACTGCTGCTTGGATGTATAGCTGCCCCACTAGATGTGGAGAGGTTTTGATGTTGCTCTGTTCGCTGCCTGGTGATCGCAGCAGCAGTGGGTGCACCGGACAACTTGTTCTTTATGTGGATCTCGGCAGCAGGCTTCAGGCACACATTGGCCTCACTAAGCTGAAGGTTCTCCTTAAGGCTTGGATTTTCTTCATCAGACGAAGAGCAGGTGGAAGCAGTGAAGACTTTTCACTTAGATAAAAAAAAGACCTGCTGTTTATCATTCCAGAATTTCTAGGCTCCTCGCCTTTGAAATTACATAATTCTTAGAAGAATAGGTAAACATGCCTTGTTAAGGACATATTAAGTTAGTTAAAAGGTTTTTTTAAAGTTGCTTAGCTACTCTCTCTCTCTCTCTCTCTCTCTCACACACACACACACACACACACACACACACACACACACACACCACATTGTTTATGACTGGGAGATGAGCAACAGAGAAACACAGATGGGGCCTTGGCCGTCCCTTTTTGTAAGAAGGAAGGGAGGAATAGCCTGGCTGAAGATGGGGTTGATGGAAGCACCTCATTTGCTTTCATGAAATGTTCCCCATTGGAGAAAGGCAATGGCAAAGGATTTCACGGGCCCAGTGAGGCTACCTGGGGGGGGGGCAGACTTTCTTTGGTGGCCCAAAGGACAGAACCGCAAGAAACAAAAACAAAGGCCAGTCCGAAACACTTTCTCATGCGGCTGCACCGTCTTCTCCATCCCATGGAGTTACTTGATGTCCAAGGCCAGCCAACCTGAGGCAGAAAATCTCACAAGAAGCCCATTCCTTACTGGTACAATTACAATAATACTAGGTGCAGTCTGACATGGCGACTGTAGGGTTTCTTGGTACAGACTACTCAGAAATAATTCACTGTTCCCTTCTTTGAGGGGGTGGGGTGTGCCCCGAGACTGTATAGCTTGCTCAAGGAAGGCTACACAGGCTGGCTCTTCCTCTAAGACAGGCATGTCCAAACTTCAGCCCTCCTGATGTTTTGGACCACAACTCCCAGAATTCCAAGCCTGTATTTCCAATGGCAAAGGACTGTGGGAGTTGTGGTCCAAAACATCTGGAGGGCCGAAGTTTGGACATGCCTGCCCCAAGAAGTTCACTGGGAAACCAAGCTCCCAGTCTTTGGCTCAGCTGCTCTAATTCAGTGAGCAGTCCAGCCAACTTCTAATTTACAATAATAAATATCACATAGCAAAGCATCTATTCCTTACTCTGCCTAATGGTAGGGCCAGTAATTTGGGGCAGGGGGGACAAGGTATATTTTGTATTAAGAAAAAAATCCACACATTTTTCACAATTGTCTCTTTCCGTCTAGGCCGGGGAATATCTTTAGCTTGGCTCCCAATCTATCTTCTCAACACTCTTTCTCATTGTCTGTGCTTTTATCATATTTTATAATGTTCTTGTCTGTCCCCCACCACTTCTTTCTTTCTTTTTGTTTCTTTTGTAAAGCAAAAAGGCCCAATCTTTTCAGCTTTCTTTTCTTTCACAGCAGAGTTTCATCTGCCCTTTCTCTATGCCCTCCGTACTGTTCCAGCAGCACAATTAATTATCTAATTCTTTCTTCTTAAACTTGTTCAAACCAGTTGCTCCAATGATTGCTTGACAGAATGGCTATTGGAGGTTGATAAAAATGCTATGTCTTAAAAAGTAAAAAAAAAAAAGTAATTCCCTTTATCATCCAGAAATATAGTTGAACGACCTTGTAGGCCAGCATTCAAGGCAGTTCGTTCAGAAGACTCTTCTACTCTGGAATATCCTTCCATTCCCATCCACCTACCTACCCACAAACATACACAATCGCCACATTTCATAGTTTGGTTTTCACTAGCCCTTTAGCATGATACTCAGTGTGGTATAGTGGTTAGAGCAACAAACTGGACTCTAGAAACCAGGGTTCCAATCCCTGCTTGACAATGGAAGCTCACTGGGGGACTGGAAATTGTAAAATCACTCCTTAAATATCTCACTTCCCCTGAAAGCCTTGTTATGGTTGATATTAGAGATGGGCACAAAACAAGAAACAAAACACTTTTTCGTCATTTCATTAGGTAACAAAACATCTACTTCATTATCTAACGAAACAGTAGGACGTGTTTCATTTTGGTTTTTTACAAAACACCATTTTCCCCCTCTAGAATGAAATGATTTGTCCTAGACTCAGATGAATCAATGGCAGGGGGAGCTCAAGCTCTTCCTTGTAAAGCCCCCAAATATGGAAAGGTTTGGGGTTCAGGGGGTTGAGTTATTAAGTTCCAAAGGGGGGGGTCCCCTCGGAAAAAATCTTTCTAATTGGGTTGTAAGTCGATAATAGCCCCCCCCCCGCCGCCGCAGGAAAGCAAGTAGCTGATAGTTAATAGATTGAGGAGTTATTAGTTAATAACCCCTAAACTGCTTGTGTGCGCTCTACACACTCAGTTAACTACCGGCATTCCCTTTGGAGCTTCATAACTCAGCCCCCTGACCCCCAAACCTTTCCAAATTTTGGGGACTTACCTTGTGTCGCTTGAGGAAGCTCCCCTGCCATTTTGGTCCTTTAGGGCCCAGGGGAGCATAGCGTTTCATTTCATTTTGTTACAAAACTACTTTAAAAATTAGTTACAAACAAAACAAAACTACTACAGAAACAAAACTTAATGCTCTATTTCCATTTCGTGCCCACTTGTAGTTGTTATACGTCAGTTCCAACTTGATAGCACATAACAACAGCAGCCCTGTGGCTGTGTGCAAAAGCCCCAGATGGACTCTCTAGGACCCACTGATGGAAGACACTATAATAGCATATTTTTCTCTCAATGTCCTTGTGTGTGCGTATATAGAACAGTCACACATCAGCAACTTTTAGAGCAGGCATTCTCAACCTTTTGTTGGCTATCAGCTATAAACGCAATATGAAAGGACTAGAGGCTGAATCAGGATTGTCTAAGTCAGACCATGAACCGTATAAGGAGGTGTGTGAAGAATAGTTTCCAGCCTGTGGCCCACTTCAAACGTGGCACCTCCCCGTCCCTGGCAGCCATATGTCCCCTGTCAACAGTGATTGCTTGAACAAGAAAAAAAGGTTGTTGGTGGCCGAGCAAATCAAGCCCTTTGACCCAATTTCTCCATCTACTCTCTGCTTGTTTGCTTGTGTGTTAAGCCCTGAGTTATCACAATGAAGTTCAAACAGAAAGTTGATGCTTCACCTCTTTGAAATAAAAACAGTATAATCTGAAGCAGCCTTTTCTCAAACACTAGGCTTAGAAGTGCCTATGTTTCTATTTTTTTTTTATGTTTACAAGCATACCTCGCAAATGGCTAGTATCATTTTCCTGTTCATAAAGCCACCCGTGGAGCTGATTTGTGCTTTTGCTTATGTGGGCAGAAAGCACAGGGTGGCGACTGAAGCTCCTGACACCACCAATGTTTCCAGAAAACCCATTTGTTTTCTCCAGATTGGTATTGAAGTATGTCCTCCACCTGCCTCCCAACTGTTTTGTCATGCCATCTTTGCTGCAAGTTGTTTGTTACTTAGTACAAAACATGCTTATCGAAAACATGGTTACTGTCATCTCCATCAAGCATTAGAGTGAATTTTCGTCTGTTCAGCCTGGATGAAAAATTTAAACCATGGGAGGGTCCATATAAACAGGCCTAATACCTTCTCAGAAGATAAATCTATTTACCCCTGAGGAACTTACTTCTGGTTAACTACGCGTTTTACAACCCCCTAATTGAAGAACTGTTAAGGGGACAATCCTCTGGCTGAAGTCATCCTCTGTTTGATGGGCTAAAAGGCTCAGGTGGGGATTGAAGAACCAAAAGAAAGGCAAACAAGGTCCTCAAAGTCCCCTATCCAGTAAGCAGGCATCCATGCAGGAGACTCAACAGGCACACAAGTCAATGGGGTGGTTTTCCTTACAATGGAGACACCATATTTACATTTATATGACAGCAACTCTTTTCTCCATCTTCATCTACATGGATAAATTAACACACAGGTATTAGTGCAAATCTGTGCCTTCTTTAATTCTGTTTTTTGATGGTTCACTCTCTGCCTAATGTCAATTTGCCTCTCATGAGTCTTCCCCTGAGCAAAAGAGCACACCCACCAACGCGTGCCCAAACTGGTTTATGTCCTCCCTATTGAACTGACCCTATATGGGCACTGATCCAGAATGTCCTTCTCCTCGATAGGTCTGCTCAGCTCTTGTTAAATCAAACCTGTCCACTCCCTTTTAGGGAGTCGGTTCATCTACAGTATTTATTGCTTAGGATTCTTCCCCCACATCTCATGATGTGTTGAATGTAGGGCAGCCTCAGTTTTTCAAGGTGTTTGCCTCCAGGGACCGTCCAGGCTTGATTTACTCCAGGCTCCCACTCTCCTTGCATCTTTCTGGAAGTCCAGGGTATCCGCAAAGCTCTCCTCCAGCACTACTTTTCAAAAGAACAATGCCAGACACACCCCATCGTGGTTCTTCGCTGTCCTGCTTTCACACCCAACTAATGAAAAAACCCAGTGGATCAAGAGTCCTTTGGTGGGCTTTTAAGGAAAATGGGTGCCAGAAGGAGGGTAGGAGCCCTGTGGCGCAGTGGTTAAATGCCTGTACTGCAGGTAAAACTGTGTTCACGACCTGGGGTTCAATCCCAGGTAGCGGCCTCACTGTTAACTCAGCCTTCCATCCTTCTGAGGTCAGTAAAATAAGTACCCGGCTTGCTTGGGGGGGGGAGCAATGTGTATCCTGCATACAGTAATTAAAACTATGAACTGCCCAGAGACTACTTGAAGTGGTGTGGGGCAGTATTTAAGCAGAACACTTTGCTTTGCTTTTTGCTACAGAAAAATGGAGGATGGGGCTCCTGTGGTGGTTCGGCAGAGGAAATGTCAGCATGCCTCGGTTTTGTTCCGCCCTGCCTACGCTCCACAGCATTTCTGAGATGGCCCTGGAGGGGGTTAGCCAGTGACTCCTCTTTCCTGTAGTCGCCCTTTCCTTGAGAGATTGAAACGTTTTGCAGCGAAACATTTCAATCTCTCAAGAAAAAAAGTCCAGCTGCCATGACTCGACTCCCAGAGAAAACTCACCTGGATGGCTGAGAATCTTCACAGACATTACTGTGTAGTGGGATTCCACAGCCAAATGAGACCCAGGCGCAAGAAGATGCAAATGGGTTTCTCCGGGGCCCGAAGTCGGGTTGGGCCAGCAGCGAGCACGGAGGGCGCAGCTGCGGGCGGCAGAAAAGGGCACCAGGGGGCGCTGCGTGGCCAGCGGCTCCTCCGCGGAGCCCCGCGGGCCGGGCGCAGGAGCGGAGGCGGGGGGACGGGGGCGTGCTGGGGGGGGCGCGGGCGGCCCCCCCGGGGGCGTGGTGGGGGGCGGGGGCTCCTTGGACTGCGTGGCGCTGCTCGTCGGCGGCCGGAACGAGCGCGGGGCGCGTGAGATCCGCGGCGCAGCGCCTGCCTGATGGAGGTCTTCGTGACGCGGAGGATCCCCCCGGAGGGGCTGGCCGTCTTAAAGCAGTCCGGCATGTAAGTGGGGAGAAAGAGAGAGAGAGACAGAGAATGAGAGAGAGGGGGGGGGCTTCCTTCCTTCCTTTCCCTTTCGGGTGCAAAGGGAGGCGGGAGGCGGGCACCCTCCCATCCCGGCCTTTCCCAGACGCTCCGGCGGTGCGGTGGTTTCCTCCCTGAAAGCCAGAGGTTGGGAGTTCGGTTCCACACACACACACACACACCAACCCCGCGCTGTGCCTCCTAGGCGGGCGCTGCACTCCCTGATCTGTAGGGTCCCTCCCTGCCAGCTGTGCAGTTCAAAGAGTAAACTAGCACACGCTGGAGAAGGAGGTGACGTTGTCCCAGAGCTTGTTTGCCATCCAGGCAGCCGGAAGCCAGCTGGTTCAAAGCCCTGAACCGACCTTAGTTCCCCCACCCCCAGCCTCGGCTGCAGCGGGGTTGAGTGCAGCTTCTGGTCACTTGGGCAATTCTGAGTTAGCTTTTGCTGAGCTACTGCAGATCGACAGCGAGATCTCTCTCCGTAGATTCCCCCACTGACCTTCAGAAGGCCTTCCTGTCCTGCAAAGAAACGGCTGGGTCGCTTGCTCAGTGGTTTCATTCTCAGGCCGCAGAGACAGAGGAGGAGAGTTCAAATCTCTGCGGTGCCTCTTTGACAAGGGGCTGGACTCCATGAGCCACAGGGTCCCTTCCAGCTGTGCAGTCCTTAGATGACGATGATGATGATGATGGTGATGATGAAAGCTACTATTGTGCTTTCTCCCAGGAGGACCAAGATGCCCCCTATCAATTTTAGACTAGATTAATATATCTGACCTTTCTACTACATGTCCTATGTCCAGGATAACAATACTGTATATAAAATATTTAGATTATTTTCTTGCATGTTTTCACTTGAGTCTTCCTCCAAGGAGCTCAGATAGATCCTTAGCTTAGCTTAAGCCAAGAGTGAGCGGCGGGGTGGGGTGGGAGCAAACTTTGTTGTGACTTCACGTCCCATCAGTCCTGGTTAGCTTAGCCAACCAGGAATGCTGGGAATTGAAGTCCACCAATATCTGCATGTGAGCTCATCCCTTGGGCTTTCCTGTGGTGTTGTGTGAAGTGTGTGCCTTGGCCTGACACCATGCATGTCTTAATTTAGGCTATAAAGACACCCATCTTTGTTTTTCAACATTGTCTTATAAATGACATACCTGCTGACCTATAAAAAGAGGCTTTGTTGAAGCAGTGTGCCATTGTTCTCTGTGAGCACATGGCTCAACGGTGCTCTCTTTGCAACAAAGCACTAAAGGGACACAACTCCTCCTGACCCTCCTCCTCCTGATCCTACAAGTCCTCCAGGTCAGCGGTTCTCAAACCTGGGGTCCCCAAATGTTGGAGAATGTAAGGGAAGAGGAAGGTCCCTTTGTATCTCAGAAATCTTCTTTCTATGCCACAGGATTCCAGGGAGAAGGCTTGTTATGTCACACTGGACTTTGATACAGAGAGGCCTTTCTGTCTAATCCAACATTTAGCATCATACCACCTCTCTTTTGCCTTGGCCTACACAACATAACTGGAAGCCTTGATAGCTGATTTTGTTGTGCCGTGTCTTTCTTTGCCTCCTTCCCTTACCTCTTGGCCTGTTTGGATGACACACCCATTGGGGACCACTTGGCCCACACAATTCCCCTTGCCTCCTCAGTCAGAGAGGTGCTGTGCCATCCAGCTTCCACATATATTTACCTCACTGAAGAAGGTGCCTGCTTTTGTTACCTGCTTCACTGAGAGAGAGGCTGCCCACTGGGATCTCCCGCTGATCCTGTGTGCCGGAAGAAGCATCTCTCCATGTGATCTCATGTTGATGCTGCTTGGAGGGAGATAGACCAGCCTGCCCTCATGTTGATGTGGTCTGTGTAACTGCATTCTGATGGGCCCCCAGGAGAGACACTGGCCATTGTGAGTTCCTGCTGATGTAGGCTAAGGGAAGGAGCATCTGTCTTTGTGACCTTGTGGTGATGCTGCCTGGCTGAAGGAGAGAAAACAGGCCATTATGCCCTCGTGTTGATGCTGCTTGGATTAAGAAGTGTGCTACATGTATTTTATTTATTTATTTTAGAGTATTTTTACCCTGCCTTTCTCCTTGGAAAAGGACCCAAGGCGGCTTACGGTAATGAGGGATAATATACTCCAGTACAATTAAGACATGTTCAAGTATTTGAGAACAAGGAATTGAGGGACATCTTACGGCATCAATAGACAACAGTACATGAAAGCTACGAGAGAACACAGGCAGTTAAAGGGGAGTAAAGTTCCATGTAAAGTTATGAGTGATGGAAACTTAACATTGAAAACATAGTGTCAGTATAATCACATAAGATTATAAGTAGTTATAAACACAGAGTCTTTGTGAGCCTATAGATTCATATATAGATTCATGTAGAGTTAGTGGTGCTTCTCCATTCCTCCAGTCACCTTATTGACCAGAGTGAAACTTAGATCTTCTGGCAAATTTCTTGTTCTGCCCAGCACCTACAAGTGAGCCACAAACTTCAGAGGAATCAGGAAAGGCTGCCACTGAGCTTTGCTTGGCTCCTCCTCTTGTCTCTGTGCCCTCTGCCCTGGAGGCCTGGGACTGGTGCAAATCTGGACTGACCTGTTAAATATTGATCAGGCCAAGTAGTTACAACCGTCAAAACAATTGTTGGAATCAGTTGTACTAGAAATCCAAAACATCAAATGCTACATTAGAGTATTATTGGGCCTCTGGGGGGGCATAATGATGTAGTTGGAGAAATTGATTCTACTGTTTTGATTTAATTATGTTCTTTGTAGGAATGCCCACAGCATCACTAGTTTGATGTTTGGAATATAGCAATACCCAAATAGTGATTGCTTGTGCCTACTTTCCGTATCACTTGTTCCCATGTTGGCCTGTCTCTTCCATCATCCCACCCCCTTATCAAAGCTGGCTAATGGGAGTTATTCTCCAACAACGTCGGGAGGTCCATTCCTAGAACGGAGTATGGTTAGTGGGGTCCCAGAGGGGGAATATTGGCCCTTGAGGCTATCAGAAAGAGTAGGAAAAGGAAGAAACCTATTCTTGGTCTCAGTGAAAAGGCTGTTCTCTCGTGGAAGTGGTTGGCTGTGATCTGGAGATGGGGACCAGGGGTGGTTTCTTTTTCAGACAAGCAGCCGCTATAGAAGGTCACAAGTCTTTATGGCTCTTCTTATGGCTCTTTCTTCAGCTATAGGCAGGAACTCTCCAGAGCCAGTCTTAACCATAGCTCTTTTTTGGAAATAGGCATATATCATCCTGCTGGAGTGGACAGAGATAGCTAGCATGGGAGCACAGTGCCCAAACCAGGCAGGGGCATATTTATAGAAAAGGCACGCAGGAAGAGACACAGCAAGTAGGCCAGTGCCCAGATATTATAGGGCTTCTGTAATGGGGACCCTGGTGTGGACTGGGGTGCAAAAGAGGTAGTCATAAAGGGGATACACCTCCAACATAATAGGGCAACCCCATTCGTCTGAAGTGGAAATGATTGCAAAGAAATATTGTATTATTTAATCAGTAAAAATGTAAGTGCATTTCCAGTACCTTAACCTTTTTTGAGATAGGAAATGGAAGTGAAATTGCTTTTGTTTATCAAACAATACGTTATCATTCATTATCAGGAAGCACAGCTGCTGTTTAATTCCCCCCCCCTTTGTTCCCCGCTGTAAGGGTGGACCAAGAACAGTCCTGCCCAAAGCATAGACAATTGTGCCTTTAACTCTCAATGCTACTCAGTGAAGTTTGTTGATTAAAACTGGCCCCGGCCGATAAACTGGTGGGCTAACCTGAGGGTTTGAAAAAATCAATATGGTGCACTGTTACAAAATCCGATTTTTGATGTAATTCTGCCGTTTTTCTCTCTCCTCGGCAGTTGCAGCGTCCAGCAGTGGGATTCGGATGAGCCCATCCCTCCGTCCGAGTTGCGAGCAGGAGTTGCTGGCAAGGATGGTCTTCTGTGCCTCTTGTCCGACAGGATAGACAAGGAGGTCTTGGATGCAGCAGGTGTGCACCCATGTTTGGTTGGTTTACGTTGGGAGCGTGTAAGGCACAGCTGGTATATCTGTGAAGATTCTCAGTCATCCAGGTGCGTTTATCTGGGAGTTGAGTCATGGCTACTGGACTTCTTTTTTAGGGTCTCTAGCTAGTGCAAGAGACCCTAAGAAGGGTCTCTTGCACTAGCTATACTCAGACCGATGAAGCTGTTTGGATGAACAGCGAAACGTTTCTATCTCTCAAAAAAGAAGTCCAGTAGCCATGACTCAACTCCCAGACACAGCTGGTATACGTTCCTTTCTTGAACTACAACAGCCCATGTTGGGCAGCTAAGAATGGTAGTCTGGGAAACAAATTTTACATTCTCCAGTAGGAAGACTCTGTAGAAAGTGTGATCTGCTGGAACCAGCCAAGCCATGTCTCAGGGCCAGGCAACACTCCTGGTTGCTCCCAGAATCAGCCAATCTGAATAAGCCGGAGTCCATTCCTTTTCATGTCAGAGAGAGAGAGTGCATCAATAAATTCCTGGGATTTTAATCAGTCTGCCTTCATTCTTCTTCTTATCTCTCGTGAAGGCTTGTGTCCAGTCCCTCAGGATTATCTAGCCAGACAAGTTGACTGGAGAAAAGGAAAGGAGAAAAAAGACTCCCACTCCAAAATATGTTCTTAAATCCCTTGATTTTATGTTGGATTGTGTATCTGTGTGTTTCTTCTTCACCCATCCTGCAAAGAACAAAACTCCAGCCTTGATGGTTAAACATCACCATATATCATTGTTTCAAAGGCTACCTAGGGATTCAAAACCCCACCTCCACCCCATTGTTCAACTTGCTGTTTGGTCTTGGAAAAATACTCCTTTTCCCAAATGAAAGCACACCCATTCATTTTGGCCATACTTTAGGTGACTTCTGAAATGAGTCGAGTCAAACCAGAGTTGTCTTGCTCCTAGCAGACTAGGCTTCCTACACAAATTATCTACCTGTGACACTGCAGTAAGTATGCCTACCTGAGCTGTTAGATGGGTGATCTGTTGTGCCTCATGGTGCAGTGGTTAAATGCCTGTACTCTGTAGCTGAAACTGATGGTTGACTCAGTCTTCCATCCTTCTGAGGTTGGTAAAATGAGTACCCTGCTTGCTGGGGGGGGGGGTAATGTGTAGCTTGCATTGCTGTAATTAAACTCTAAAACTGCCCAGAGACTACTTGAAGTGGTATGGAGCGGAATACCAGCAGAACACTTTGCTTTTTGCTTTGCAGTCCAAATAAATAGGAAGGTGGTCGGTTGAGCTTCTTTTGCAACTGTAAAAATATGAGAAGAGCCATAAAAGGTTGTGCCAAAGGCCTGTGTAGTTGCCATATTTAGTGGCCAGACAGAAGCCCACAGCAAGACATGACCACAATTGCATCTCCTACTGGTGTAATTGCATCCTTCTCCTAGTGCTTTTTTGCTAGAGGAGTGGTTCCCAACCTTGGGTCCCCAGGTATTCTTGGATTAAAACTCCTAGAAGCCTTTGCCAATAGCTGTGCTAGCCAGGATTTCTAGTTGTTGTCCAAGAACATCTGGGTTGGGAGCCATAAAGGTAGAGAGCATTGTCTTATTTTGAACTCGGTCTGCACATCGAACCCCCAAGCCCTAATCTCTGCATCTTGAGCGATCAGGCTTTGAGGAGTAGCAATCATGACCACTGAGTCTGTGTAGCCTCGTCACATGTTATGTCTTGAATCAGATACAATGCCCGGTTTTAGGCAGGCCAAGAGAGGAGAGTACGTTTCACACCTTGTTGTGACGTGCAGCAATGCTGTCCTGCAGTTGGTGCTCACCTAAGGTGAAGTCAACACAGGGAAGCTTCTTCAGCTGAGCATGTTCACCAAACATAGAGTAGTTGTGTCAAGTGATGGTTGGCTGAGGAGACAAATATAATGACAACGCAACAGATGTAAACTTTCTGAACATCTTAAGCAGAATCTTGTAGTGCGGTGGTGGCCAAACTTCGGACCACAGAAGGGCCGTCTTGCCAAACACCATGTTGGGGAACCTCACTTGAAGTATAGCTTCCCTTATTTGTGTGCATTTTGTTGCGACTAGGCAGAAGTGGCTAGGAATGCCGTTGCTGCCGATTTCTTTCGTTGTCGAAACTTGGGAAAGGAAGTCGAAAGAAAGGCAAGGGATTCAGGCCCATCCTTTTGTCTACTCACAAGGAGAGGGGGCTGTTCCTTTGCTCCTTACTAGCTGTTGTTTTGATCCTCTGATCTTTCTCTTCTGCAGGGCCGAAGCTTAAAGTAATCAGTACCTTGTCTGTGGGATATGACCATCTTGCTATTCCTGAAATTAAGAAACGGTAAGGCTTCTTGCATCATTTGGACGGAGCAGGGGGTTGTTCTTCAAATGCTACTTTGAGGAGAGATGAGGGGCCAGAAACAGCTTGGGGACAGAGCTGCAGTGGAAGGTCTCGGCTCTCCAGCCCCATTTCATCCCCTCCCATGGTTTCTCCGCTGTGAAACATCTTCCCACCACTTATATTTACCCCAGGAACAATAAAATGATTGAGTTGTAAATACATTTGCATCTAGCATGTGGGTTGTCCCTTATCCCATAAAAGAGTACTACTCCAACTATAAATGTAGATGAGGAGTAGTCCACATCCATCCTTGCTGATCATCTTTCTGGCCTACAACACCCCTCCCACATAGCCGTACACAGTTACCATAAACCAGACATTTGATCAGAAGAATATGGGTAGTCATTGAAGCATTATTGTCATTGGTTGGTAATGCGAGGAAAGGCTGAAGGCTGAAAAGGAGTTGGATTGAACCAATAAAGGAAGCCATCGCTATGTCTGAGAAGGACTATTAACAAGAGGGGTTTTTTGGGGTTTCTTTCTTTCTTTTTTTGAGATCATGAAGTCATAGGCTCACCACACATCAGAATAGATCTCACAGCACATAACAACAAGCCTTCCAAACCGTTAATTGCCTCGCCTCAGTATGTCTGTGACCCATGATGTTAGCACTATCTTAGCTTTGAATCAAGCTTGTAATAGCTGTGCTTGGGAAGTTCAGAAGGGTTAAGAGGTCTTTTAACTGACATTTAATTGCTCTTTGTTCTGGACCTTGGAAGGACAAAGAGGCCAGCTGAATTGGTTAGGCAGATACTGGAAGGAGAAAGTATAGCCAGATGAGAAACTGTATTTTAGGTGATGCCTATAACTCTTAAGGTGCTTCTACATGTTTTTGCTAGCATGAGGTCATCCTAGAGATAAACATACAAGATCAAGACGTACAATGTTCTTCTTGGCTGTATCCCACATTCACGTTCTTAAGCAAAGAAGAGCAAAATGAAGCCCTTAAACGAGTGCCCTTGTGGAACCAACCATGGAAGCATCTCACTTCATCTTCTCAATTCTAGTGGGATCCGTGTGGGGTACACACCAGACATCCTGACCGATGCTACTGCTGAGCTGACTGTAGCTTTGCTCCTGACGACGTCTCGCAGGCTGACTGAATCGGCGGTGGAAGTAAAGAAGTGAGTGACCACAGTCTGGGGCATGGCTTGTATCTATGGCACCAGTTTGAGTGTGTTGGGAAAAGTGGTACCACCCCAGCTTATCTGTTGTACAAACGGAGAACAGCCAGGTGATGGGTATCCTGTGCAACTCCTTACCCTCTTGCTTTGAGTGAGTGAATTTTTGACAAAAGCCTGATCCACACAACGAGCAAACATGTAATCTTGTGCATGTAATTGTCGAATTTCCCACGTGCATATAATCTTGTGCTCTGTTGTCCTATGTCATCTAGTTTTATTGGAGGAGGCATTCCAGCCTTTATTATGAAGCTGCTGTACTGTTCTTTGCAGCATGAGAGTGCATGTGATGAGCTTTGAGAAATCTCAAGTGTTGTATTTGGAAGCTAAGTAATGGCAACTGGACTTCTTTTCTTGAGAGATCGAAACGTTTCATTAATCACCCAAGGAGTCCAGTTGCCATGGCTCAATTTCCAGATAGCCTCACCTGGATGCCTGAGAATCTCCACAGACTCAAGTGTTGTACAGTGGTACCTTGTATAAAGGAATTACAGTGGTACCTTGTATAACGTAATTAATTGGTTCCAAATCAAATTACGTTATACAAATTCTAATTTCCCATAGGAATGCATTGAAAGCGGATTTAATCCGTTCCAATGCATAGTCACCCCCCTCCGTGTCTGCCGCCCCTCCTCTCCCCTCCCTCCTTCCCCCTTTCCCCGGGCGGCCACAGGTGGTCAGGCGAAGGTGGCCGCGGGGGTGGGGGGAGGGAGTGGGGTGCGCCACTTGTCCTGGGCGCCCCCTCCTCTCCCCTCCCTCCTTCCCCCTTTCCCCGGGCGGCCGCAGGTGGTCGGGCGAAGGTGGCCGCGGGAGTAGGGGGAGGCCTCCGGTTCCACGCCTCGGGGGCGGGGGTGGGGGCGGCGAGACCCTTGGCGCTAGGGCTGCGCAGCGCCCGGAGTCGCCCTTTGGCTGAGCCGCGGCGGCGGGAGCAGCATCGCTTGCCGCCCGGGCCGCCCTGGCAGCAGCAGCAGCAGGAGCAGCAAAAGCAGCAACAGCAGCCTCGCCCGACCGAGGGGTCGGCGGCGCGTGGTAGTGGCCAGGGCAGAGCCCGCCGCCGCCCGGCATGAGCCGCCGCTTCATTGTCACCGCCGGCGAGGAGCCGCCCCCGAGCAACGCCGCCCCACCGGGAGGAACCCCAGCATCCGTGGCGGCGGCAAGCGGAGGCCGCCGCGCAGGTGCCAGGTAAGGGTGCCCCTCCCCGGCTCGCCCCCCTCCGTGCCTGCCTCCCCTCCCCTCCCCGACCGCCCCGCGTCCTCTTCCCGGGCGGCCGCAGGTGGTGGGCGGAGGTGGCCGCGAGGGGGGAGGGGGTGCGGTGCGCCGCTTGGCCTGGGACTGGGGGCTTGGGCGGGACCGTGCCGGGAATTCCCCCCCCCCCCGCTCCCTCTTGCCGGAGCCCCGGAGGCGGCCAGCAGGCAGGACGGCGCACCAGCAGCCGACTTTGTTCCGAGGGGCTCATGGGGGGGAGGGGGGCTTGATTTTTTACGTTGTACGATTTTTTCGTTAAACAAACCCTCCGTTATATGAGGTACTACTGTAATTTGTTCCAAATGAAATTATGTGAAGCAAATTTTCCTTTATACAAATTTCCCATAGGAATGCATTGAAAACGGAGTAATTCCTAATCTCAACCATTTTTATGTTGTACGGATTCACCCCATAGGCAATTCTGTTAAGCAGATATCCCCTATCTCTGGAATTATTTATGTTGTACAGATTTTATGTTATATAAACCATTTGTTATACAAGGGTCCACTGTATATAATTGCTCAGTGGATGCTGTAGGACTGAAGACCCCAGTACACTGTAGTGCTCAGTCCCATATTTGAGCTGCATTGTGGCGGCTATTAATTCATCAAGGCCTCCAGGTAATGCTGATAAGATGCCCGATTTAGCATCTGTTTCTGTACCTTTTACACACATAGGAGCAACTCATTTGCTATAGAGAGAAGAGGAGAGAATGAAAGACCTAGGAGTGGATGGGAATCGCTGTATTTTTCATCTATAAGACTCCTCATATATAAGACGAACCCCAATTTTCCAGCCCGAAACAACAGTTTCTGTATTGTGTAGTTCTCTCATTGGCTTATTTCCATGTATAAGATGACCCTAAATTTGTAGTCTAACAGTTTTAGTAAAAAAATGTAGTGTTATACATGGAAAAATACAGTATTTTTCTGCTGGGCAGAGTGAACAAGAACATCTAAGCAGCTTCTGTGAGTTTCCACTGAAAGGTCCATGTTCATTTTGAGGCTTTGAACTAAGAGTCTGTCAAGAATATTCAGGGTTTCTCCCCACTCTTGCCACCCTATTGGAATTATTCTGCTACATAAGGTGAGCTTTGAAGCACAATCCAGAGGAGGGGCAGGACCTGTTCTCGTCACACCCCAATGGGTAGGACATGCAACAATGGGCTCAAGGGAACGCAGCTTTTGGCTGAATATCAGGAAAAACTTCCTAACTGTTAGAGAAGTACGGCAATGGAACCAATGACCTCCAGAGTTGGCGAGTGCACCAACACTGGAGGCATTCCAGAGAAATCTGGGCAGCCACCTGGCAGAAATGCTTTGGTTTTTATTCCTGCATGGAGCAGGGAGTTCAATTTGATGGCCTTATGGGTCCCTTCCAACTTCGCTATTCTATGATTATTTGAAAACTGGGTTGCTTGCCTTACATTCCTTCTGGTTCCTTGTTTGCAGTGGAGGCTGGACCACCTGGAAGCCCCTCTGGATGTGTGGCTATGGACTTTCTGGCAGCACAGTCGGGATTATCGGGCTGGGAAGAATAGGTAACCCCTGGTTTCTGTTTTCATTCTGCCACAATGGATCTTGTAGCTGGTTTCATCCTAACAGGTGTCTGCACTTATTTATTTATTTGGTGCATTTACAGATAACCAACTTTTAAAATGCAGTTGTACAGGTGGAGAGAGAAATAACAACCGCCTGTCCCAGCAAGTGTCAAGATGTGTTCCCAAACTCAAATGCAAAATCACTGACATCAGGCACCTGCTTTGGCAGGTAGGGGTGTTTTTCCAGAGCAGGCAGAAATTGGAGACACACTGACTGTACTGTATCATGCTTCTGAAACTGGATTCAAATTATTATTAGTTCTGTGATATGACCTTTTCATCTTATTTCTCCTATACAATGTACTGGTTCTATTGCTGATTAACTTCTAAAAGGAAGAGTGGTTGGAAGATCTTTGGCCCTCTGTGAGGGGAACTTCTCTGAGGGCTCGAGAGGGACCCCTGCACGCCCTGCCGAGGTGTTGGAGGAGCCAAAGAAACCGGAAAATCTGATGAACCTTTCGCCTGTGGAGAGGTTCATGGCCCTGAAAGGGTATTATGATGCCCTTAGAGCAAAGGAGAAGGAGGAGGCCCGGAGGGCGGAGGAAAGTAAAAAGAAGGACTTGGCGGGAAAGGGGGACCAATCCGCTCCTGTGGAGGTGGGGTTTGCAGCATGTAAAAAGGGAGGGACAAGGGTGCTCCCAGAAGGATGG
Source organism: Phrynocephalus versicolor (assembly GCA_023846285.1). Classification (NCBI taxonomy): domain Eukaryota; kingdom Metazoa; phylum Chordata; class Lepidosauria; order Squamata; family Agamidae; genus Phrynocephalus; species Phrynocephalus versicolor. Next base: position 5,120,837 of record JAHTLZ010000237.1, on the reverse strand, counting down.
GAATGAGTGTGGATGGAGGACCCAGACACGGGAAAATGGGAACAGATGATGATGAAGGCACATAAGGAAGCTGAGAGCTACAGACGTCAAGCCCACCGTCAGAAGTGTTTTTATTGGGGCGAGAGAATACAGAGAATACAACTGTAAGCTGAAAGAGATATGTAAAGACCTAGAATTTGAGAGATGGCTGATGAAGATTCGGCAGGAGATCGAGGCCGGGACTTTGGACCCCAGGGAGGAGCTGAGCAAGAGGCCTGACTTTCCCTTTCGTACGCCCAAGCTGAGACCAGGTGGGCCCAGATACACTTTGGAAGTTGGGATACAAGTGGGCACCCCCCCCAAACCTCCTTGAAGGAGATTGGGAGCCAGGTAGAGGGGCTGAGGCTTTCGGAGAGGGAGGAAGAGAGCCGTGGTGGAACAGAATACCCAGAGGTGGCGGTGGGGAATTTGATCACATTCTAGACACCCCGACCTACGGGGGAAAGAACCCGTTCCTGTCTGATGTCAAAGAAGTTGATTCTGTTATTAGAAGAAAAGCCCCGTTGGCTGTTGATGAACCAAATAAAAGTTCTGTTTCCTTGTTACGTGAGATGCCTTCTTTACAGAGGGAAGGGCGGGACGCCTGGGCAAAGACTGAACCCCCACACCCTCCAGATCTTTTAGGGCTACAGCTCCCACAATCCTTTGGAATTGCCCATTATGGTTGGAGTTGATGAAACTTGTTGATTAGAATTTGTGGAGGGCCAAAGATCCACCCCACCCTTCCCAGGTTAACATATGTCTATGATCCTAGAGCAGTGGTGTCCAAACTTTGGTCCTCCCGATGTTTTGGATCACAACTCCCACAGTCCTTTGTCATTGGCAACACAGGCTTGGAATTCTGGGAGTTGTGGTCCAAAACATCTGGAGGGCCAAAGTTCGGACACTCCTGTCCTAGAGGATAACTGAACTCCTGCACCTTTTGAATTTTACCAGGTGCTCAGACTTTAGGGTACCAGATCCGATTTCAGAAGAGTAATACCTTAGATTCGTTTGGTGCAGCTGCCACTGTCTTTTTAGTACAGAGGTGGGCAGAATTCAGCCCATTATAGATACCTATGGAGTAAAGATCCAACTGTCCAGATAAGCATGAGGATTCACTGACCATTGTAAGAGGTCAGGCTCTTGGGATGAACATTGAATATATCTGCGGTGTCTGGACATGGCACGGTTCAACAGAACTTCATAATGCTTCGGGCAGGGCTGGTGAATTCATGGCTACCCAAGGGCTGATGAACAACAGTGTCCTCAGCAGTGTTTATCCTCAGGTAGGATTGCAGTCTTATGTGTGAACACAGATAACCAACTTTTAAAATGACCATTGGGTTTGTGGCCATTGGCAAAAACAGAACAATATCACTGTGCCAAATTGTAAGATGTTAATCACACTGTGGCTAACCAGGCTCATAAGTGGCAGGGTTATCTGTGTTCGTCTTGACTCTCCTATTGCACACACACACACACACACACACACACACACACACACACA
>JAHTLZ010000237.1:5050088-5119299 GCA_023846285.1 Phrynocephalus versicolor | reverse complement strand
CATCATCTCATCTGTTGTTTTTTCATAGAGTTCTCAACCCTGCTGCATCTCACACAGTGGTTTCCAACCTTGGCTAACCCAGGTGTTACATAGAAGAGCCATGCTGGATCAGGGCAAAGGTCCATCTAGTCCAGCTTCCTGTATCTCACAGTGGCCCCACCAAATGTGTCAGGAGATATCTGTCTCCTGATGCCACTTCCCTGCATCTGGACCTAGATTATGAAGGTTTCTGGGAACTGCAGTCCAACATCTGAGTGACCCAAGATTGAGAACCATTGAGCTAGCTGACTAATTTATGGGTACTGCTCTGCAAAGACTGTACTGCAGCTCCAGTCATTTTTTACCTTTGGTCCTACAGCTGATGGAGGTTTTAGTCCAACATCTAGAGAGCTCAAGCCCTTACTCCTACTTGTATGGAACAGGTAAAATACAATACGTACAGATGTGGGTTTTGTGCACACTTCCATGTTTTAGAAGATGCTGTAGTTTCCAGGACTGCCAGCATCTCCCTCTTAATAGGGAAGCATATTTAGTGAAGGATATGTTATCCTGTGGTGTCTTTCACTCCTGTTCCTAGGTGAGGCTGTAGCACACCGCCTGAAACCCTTTGGAGTCCAGAAATTTTTGTATGCAGGGCGTCACCCCAAGCCTGAAGTAGCTGTGGAGCTGGGAGCAGAATTTGGTGAGAACCCAATCTTTGTTCTTGCTAGAGGCAATGTTTGTTAGGTGCTGCATGCTTTTTTTAATGGTTCTTCTGAGCAGTGTGACTAGTAGACAGCTGGTATTTGGATAAATTTAATAATTTTAAAAATGGATTGGGAGGCGTATGAAATAACATTTGGGGGTCACACCTGGGTGTTTTCACTGAGCTCTATATATGTGAACTCTGAACTTGACTTCAACAAAATCTTAGCTCTTGTTCTCACTGAAAGCAGTAGAACCAAAGAGAGGAGAACAAGTTGTTCTTTAATAAGACATGTGCACTCCTCTCTGAGGAAAGAAGGTAACCAACCAATCTACCTAGAAGCACAGCTCTCTCTCTCTTAGGGAGTAGCATTCAATGCGTTGTTTAGGAAAAAGGCATGCCAACTGTTTCCATGGGTTGGATCACATGCCAGAGTTAGGGATGAACAAATGTCCCGTATTTTCCCATCTATAAGACGCTCCAAAGTATGACAACCCCCACTTTTCCAACCCAGAATTAGAGAAAGAGGAACCGGTCGTGGATGGATCATCCCCTCCTTTCCGTACCCACAAGCCAAATATTATTGTAGTGTCCAGGGGCACGGAAGCACTTTCACAATCTGCTTTTACATACACACATGCACACGTGTGTGTGCGCGTGCACACACACACACACACACACACACACACAGTGGATAAAAAATCAATGATTTATTTTTTTATAAAAATTGATTTTTAAAATTTAAATTGATTTTTTTTATTTAAATCATTTTTTTTAAATTTAAATGCTTTTTGAGGAAAAATCTCTCTAAAGATAATGTTCCAGTTAAGGTACATTATAGTCCATGAAATTAGTTTTTAATTATGTAGCATAAGGCTGTATTGATCCATTCACAATGTCTTGCTCTCCCAGAGGTTTCTTATTATTTGGAACAATTTTTCTATACAGAAGATATTGTCAACAACGCTTGGTTTTGGCTCCTTCGTAACAAAAAAATGTTATAAAATAAACATCAGATATGAGAAAAAGACCTTAATCCCTGTGTTCCTTTTCAAATCTACGTACACAGAATCAACCCCCTTACCTCTTAAGTGCTACGTTTCAAGAAGTTCAGTGAATAGAAGGTTGTTTGGAATGGAATAGGTTTGCACAAGGAGCAAAATTTGAGGAGGGAGGGGCAAGCAGTAAAATGAAAGTGAAACCTTTTGAGCACAGTACTCCACATCTTGAGATCTTTATGTGTATAGTGGCCTGAGGGTTATATTATTCTCACTCTCTCCCTTGAGGAGAAAAACCTGTAATATTGGTTAAATAAAACTATTTAAATTGTAATTATTAAGGTAATGATTATTTTCTCCTTTCAATAAAGTACAAATATGAATGATTAACCTATTAAACTGGAGATAGTTCACCTTGCAATAATTTCATAATTATTCATCAATGTATTTCTAATGGTATATAGTATAACCACCAAATCAGTACTTTTCTGTATAGGGGGTTGGACTAGATGGCCCTTGAGGTCTCTTCCAACTCTATGATTCTATGAAATCGAGCCTTACTGACTAGGGATTTATATCACAATTCAAATCAAAGTGATTTAAATCAACTCCATCCTGCACACGCACACATTTTTATGGTGCCTGGACTTGCCCAGAAGCTTGGTTGATTTCAGTGGGATTTTCCCTTCTTGCTACTGCCTCTCTCTTATTCTGCGCTCCTTTTGCCCCTCAGCACGTGTCAGATTGTGAGCGTCTTGAGGCAGCAACTTTTAGGCTTGCACAAGTTTCTCACATAAGCCGCTGCCCCTTGCTTGACTTTCGTTGGACGAGAGAGATGTTTAAAAGAAACTGAGGAAGAGGAGTCCGTCCAGGAAAGAGCCTCCCTATCTTCTTGCCCTGGACCTGGTGGGCGTAGGCGGAGGGGGCTCTCCTTTCTCAGCTTTGTTTTTTAAATCTCTCATGAAAGCCTAAAAGCCACTGCCACGAGACCCTCACAGTCTAACACGTGCTGAGGGACTCGTGCAAAAGGGGCGCTGAGCGAGTGAGGGAACGGCACATAAGAGAGAGGCAGCGGTGAGGAGGGGACGTGTGTGTGTGTGTGTGTGTGTGTACAAGAGGGGACTGTGAAAAGTGCTTCTGCACTCCTGGACGCTGCAACAATGTTTGGCTTGTGGGTGTGGAAAGGAGCTGAGAAAAGAGGACCCTGTGCCGCTTTGCCTGCCATGTATAAGACCTTCAATTTGTAGCTTAACAATTTTAGAAAAAAAGTCTTATAAACGGAAAAATACAGTATGTGACAATTGCAGGGACACCAAACAGGCAGATTGTGGAAGGTCAGCCATTGCTTACAAAACAAAACAAAAAAACAAAGGAAGAAATGGGGTTCTTTGGGAATCCCAGTAACTACTTTACCCATTTTCAGAAACAATTTGCATTGGGGCTAGGAACAGTGGATTTAAAGCTACCTGCCCATCACTCCGCATACTCCCTCCTTAGGCCCCTACAAATGCTACTGAAGTGCAGAGAGCATCCTTCAGAGTTTAGCATGCCTGAGCAGGAAGGGCTAGTGAGTGAGTGAGTGAGAGGGAATAAAAATAGCAGAGTCTGCTCATGTTCTGCCTCTCTTCCCCCCCCCCAAGTACCACTTGACAAGCTAGCAGAGGAGTCCGACTTTGTCATTGTGACGTGTTCCCTAACGCCTGAAAGCCAAGGGATGTGCAGCCGGGACTTCTTCTGCAAGATGAAGAAAACTTCAGTGTTCATCAACACGAGCAGGTGAACATGGGCATAGGCCAAAGTGTCAAGGAGAGCAAAATCCCAAGTGAGGGCTCGGTATTACCACTATCTTGATTTGGCTGGATAGCTGAGTGGTTTAGGTATCAGGCTGCGGACCTTTAGGTGGGGAGTTTGATTCCCCCTCGGTGCCTCCTGTGCTTGGAGCCGGCCTGTGTGGCCTTAAACTGCACAGTCCCAAAGGAGGCCTATGAGAAGAAAGGAATGGGAAACCACTTCGGGTTTTCAGGAAAACCTTGAAAAGGGTTAGAACTGACTTGATGGCACAGGAAAAATGATGATGGTTTAAACCCTCTTTAAAAGGCAAGCATTCAACTTCTCAGGACTCTGCATTAGGGTGGGCAATGCAATGCTTGAATCGAAATGGGGAGGAAGAAATAACTGTATTTTTCACTATATAAGACGCACCTGACCATGAGACGCACTTAGTTTTTAGAGGAGGAAAACAAAAAAAAATGTTTAGCCTAAGGTTTAATGCCCGGGGAATCTTGGCTGCAAAAGGGGAGGGCCTAGGCTCCGTGGAGACCTCCTTGCAAACGAGGTGATTTTTGACTGGGGAATCCAAGCTGCAAAAGGGGAGGGTTGCAAATGAGGTGACTGGGACTGGGGAATCCAGGCTGCAAAAGGGGAGGGAGCCTGGACTGGGGAATCCAAGCTGCAAGAGGGGAGGACAAATCATCTCCTTTGCAAAGAGGTCCGTGGAGGACCTCTTTGCAAATGTGATGATTTTTGACTGGGGAACCTTGGCTGCAGAAGGGGAGGGATGGGGAGGGGCTTCCTGGAGGAATCCTCTTTGCAAATGAGTTGATTGGAACTGCGGAATCCCAGCTGCAGCAGGGGATGGGAGAGGCTCCGTGCAGGTAACTTCTCTCTAAATGAAAATATGTGATGTGTATATATGTACATGTATATGTTTATTGGGGAAAGTTCAGATGAACACTTTGAGATTCAAGACCAGTACTCAACTCCGAAGCAATGAGTTACAAATAATTGAGTTAGCTGTGACTCATAACTTTTGTGAGGTGATGAGGAGATAGAACAAAACCACTTTTCAAAAGTAACAAAATGAGTCAGGATAATGGGAGATTTGTGAAATGATACAATTAGCTACTTCATTTTTAGATGTAGTTTTAAGTTCCCCACCACCCCAGTAATAAAGCAGTGAGTAACATGGCTACCAACAAATGTACAAAAAAGAAACACACAACTCTGTTGATGATAAGAGAATGTTATAATTTACTTTTTTGAAGTGACTCTTCAAGTGGTGTTCAGGCCTCTTTCCACGACCAGGTTTGTGATTTTTCCCTCTAGTTTGATCAGAGTAACTTGAGAATACAAATAAACCCCATTTCTAGAAAGCAGTTACCTTAGATTTGCATCATACCCAACTATCATCATAAAAAGCACAATCGTTTTCCCCCAATTTTTATTGAAGGGCCTCCCTCCAGAATTTCAAGAGAAAATTAAACAATTATCTGTCACACATACAGTGGTACCTCGACTTACGAAATTAATCTGTTCTGAATGCATTTTTGTAAGTTGAAGTTTTTGTAAGTCAAATCACGGTTTCCCATAGGAATGCGTTGTAAATCAAACTATTCTGGAGGTTGGAAAAAGGCAAAAGAGGGAACAGATTAATTGGTTTTCAGTGCAGTCCCATGGGAAGGCTGTCCCAATCCCCCTCAATCAACTGGCAGCCTGACAGCTGATTTTGACAGATCTGACCTGTCAAAATCAGCTGTCTGTCAAGGGCTGCAGAGAGTTGATTGAGGGGGTTTACGCCCAACCCAACAAAGGGGGAAGCTTTTCTCCTTCTTTGCTATGTTGGGGCTGGGGCAGTAGGAAAAGGAGAAAGAGGACGATCTCTGCCTCTCCCCACCTTCTCCTGGCTATTTTGGTCTCTTTGCTGGCAGCCATGGGGCATTGCAAAGAGACCGAAGCAGCCAGGAGAAGGAAAAATAGGGCAATCTCCACCTCTGTCACCTCTCCCCCTCTCCTCCTTCTGGCTGCATTGATTTCCCTCCCCTCCTCCCCCCACCCCCGGCTGCAAGCAAAGAGATTGAAGCAGCAGCAGGTGGGGGGGGGGAGAGAAAGAGTGGACTGCCTGCCACAGCAGAAGGCACTTTGGGTTACCCCACCTTCTTGATGTGGCAGGCGCACAAAAGGGGAAAGGCAGCAGGGCTTGCAGTGGGCATGAAAGCCCCACTGCCTTTCCCCTTTCATGAACCCACCACAGCAGAAGGTGGGGTAACCCATTGAGCAGGAGATTGGACTTGGTGGCATTTTAGGACATGTCAAACTCCACTATTCTATGATTCCAAGAGAGGACCTCAATTACAAAGCAATTGGAATACTAGTAGTAGATGGGTCAAGTTTGTGGGTCCCTAGAGCAGAATGCTTGTGCCAACAAGTGACCAGTTGCTTACCCTATGCCTGCCTCACTTAGAGATCTTTTCTCAAGCAGTCAGCCCCAGCAAAAGTTAGATACTTAGTACATGTGTAGTGATGGAGTAGTCAAAGCAATTAATGGATATTATCTGAAGAATCCATGTTGCTACATTCTTATTGCTGTGGGGTGGTGGACAAGACAACCTGCCATATTCATGGCTATTCAGGCATAATATACTGTCCCCCATGAGATTATATGATTAGGTAGTGGAGATGAGGAACCTCTGGCTTTCCACAAAAATTTGGAAAACCCCATAATCCTAAACTGCTCTGCACTTCTGAAGGTGGGAGTCCAAAGCATCTAGAGGGCTGTATCTTCCACCACTTCTTCCAGAGACTGCCATCTTGTTTAAGCATATTTTGCCCATCAACTGATTGTTTTTGTGCTAAATCCGTCTTGATGTATTTAAGGAAGTCAACTGGGTGTTTTCATTGTTTTCCAGTAACATGTGAAACTCGGGTTCAGAGATTCAGAATCTGACTAGTTCTTCTGGCAGTGCTCTACTTAGCTCGCTCTAATGGCATGGGGTCCTTCATCACAGACCAAGCTAACCCTTCAAAATAGTGATCTCTGCATTTATCAGCCAACAAGTCAGCAAGGAGACTTAAACAGAAACCACTGCTTATGAACAGGAATCAGGATTCGGTGACGGGAGGACTCGATTTAAAAACAAAGCCAATAGTTCAATTACTGTACTACTGCCCATGTTTTATCTGTCCTCTATTACAACTGTACTCTCTAAAACAACACAAATGTAGGAGCAAGTGATACCTTAATTATACCACTAAAACATCAAGCAAACAACAGCCAGCTAGTTTTCAATGATAATTCATCATCTTCAGGCTGTGCACCAAGTTCTTCTGGGTAGTTAAGAAAATTATATACTTGTACTGTACTAAATTCCACAAGTGTTGAGGCCAGTTTAGGTTTCTGAATGGATACAGATGCAATTTGCAAAAGGCTGAGGTGGGGGAGAGTGTGGTTTCAAACTCCTCCTCAGCCAGCATTTTGGAATTTATCAGCCAACTTTAAAAAACAAATCAAATAATTTCTTATTTGCCTTCAAAATGCCTTGTCTTTCTTGTCCCTAAATAGAAGCAGGAAGGAACTCCCAGGGACACCTAGCATGGGTTCTCAGTGTTGCCGTTCTTCATTCTGTGGACCAGGATGATTTCCCTTGCCCCTTAATTCCCTTCATTGCCAGCAAAGGTATTGCTGCGCTAGTTATCGTACTACAGAGACCATTCTGGTCAAGTCTTCATTGGATGAGGAAGAGAATGTCAAGGAAATTCACAAGATCATAAATTCTTTTGTTCTTATTTCTTGTTTTAAACATCTGGTTTTCTTACATACTTGCATACATCCTCTCCTCTCTAATTATCTGATCTGCTTTATAAGGGGTGCTGTGGTAAATCAAGATGACCTTTATGAAGCCTTAGTCAATGGCCATATTGCTGCTGCCGGGCTAGATGTTACGACCCCAGAACCACTGCCTACTGACAGTCCGTTACTTTCCTTGAAGAACTGTGGTAAGTGGATTTAATTTGCATACACTTCCTGACCCATCCCGGGGAAGACTCCCCGCAACAGACACCTGTGGCACCTTAAAGAGAATCAAGTTTTATTTGGCATACATTTTTTACAGACTTTAGCCTGCTTTTTCAGGTGCAGCAAGCTGAAGTCCACAAGAGCTTGTGCTGTTAAGTGTTCAAGGGTACCACAAAACTTGGCTAATTTACAGATGTTTTGCTGCACTCACTCTTGACATGACACTGATGGCAGCTCAGTTTTCCTACACTGTCAAGGCATCACCTGTAGAGGCTTTGAGTGGTGGGACACGAAGACACACAGATAAGGCCATCTTGGTCACTCTAAGAGGTTAGGAGCTTGCTCACGTCTTCAGGCTACAACCCGACTGCTGTCCACTGTGTCAATCTTGAAGAAAATATGGGGAGGTACTTGATATTTGGACACTAAGGTAAAACTACGGTAAAAAAAAAAAGAAGGCCCTAGAAATAGATCATGGAAGAAACAGGTTTGCCCGAGCAAGTGTTTTCATTAGTCAACGAAGAGCATGGCACGACAACAGAACTGCGCAATGATATGAATGGAACTAAGGATTTAGAAAGTATACTGGCTGGTTTCCTGAGATAATTTTCCTTTCTATCTCTGGTGTCTTCAACAGTAATTCTGCCACACATTGGAAGTGCCACCTATGCAACGAGGAATAAGATGTCCGTGTTGGCTGCCAACAATCTTCTGGCTGGCTTGAAAGGAGAGAGCATGCCAAGTGAACTCAGACTGTGAGAAGCAACACAGTCAGTGTGAACTGCCTTAACCCAGTTACGGAATATTACTTTTTGCCCCAGTGGCTACTAAATGATGCAAATCATGTTTCAAATAAACTATAATTTTCATGTGAAACAGTTTCAGCTCATACTATTTTGAACAGCAATATGCCAAACCTTAAGAGCTGGTATAGCTCAGTGGGTTGGTACCAAGCTGGGGGCTATGGGGTTTGATTGCTTGTTGTACATCTCAGGAGACAGGCAAGCCAAGGTACCACACAGAATATATTTGGGTGGGAGGATTTTGTGTCCTACAACAAGCACTTATCTCTGTCAAGCTGCATGGTTACAGAGGGCCATGACACGGGGAGGGTGGCAAATTTATTTTACATCTTTGGATCAACATGGTTTCTCTAATACATTTTTTAAAAGTTGCTAAAGTTTCATTGAGGCAATAGCCATGCCCGGGATCATTTTTTTGTACCATGGTAGTTATATAATTTTAATGGCTTGGCCCACTGTGTGAACCACCATTTAAGAGGATAGAGGCTGTATAAACATCCTGCATATTGCAAATCTGCTTTACTGGATCAGTCTTTTTATGTGTGCAGGTGTTCCTTCTCTCTGCATGCCCTATCCTTTTGGGGGGGGGGAGGACTTCCAAAGTTCACTCCCAAATGATCAATTTTCCCATTTCCACTCCTTACATTTAGAGTGTTCGCTGAAATCCTATATAACACACCAAACTTGACTTCAAACAAGGTACAGTGGTACCTCATAAGACGAATGGCCCGTAAGAAGAATAATTTGTAGGATGAATGAAATTTCTGGGAGTAGGCATGCTTCCCAAGACAAAAAAATCCCTATGGATTAAATTAGTCTTACGAGGTGCCATTGCAGCTAGACAGAGTGGCAGATCAGGTGCTGCAGACTGAGCGGTATGCAGCACAGGCATCGGGGGGGGGGCTTTATGAGGGAAGCACCGGCAACAGGGCTGGATGAGGCGCTCTGTGTCCCTGCTTCGCCCCAAAACCTAGTGGGCGACACAAGGATGCAGTGATCCTCACCCAGCCCTGCTGCCGCCACTTCCCTCGGCTCACCTCCATCGCTGGGGCTGTTTATGAGGAAAGCGGCAGCAGATCACTGCCATTGCTGCTTTCCTCGCAAATAGCCCAGGGTGGGCGAATATCACTGTGTCCCTGCTTTGTCCAACAACCTGGTGGGCAAAGCAGGGACGCAGTGATCCTCTCCCAGCCCAGCCCTGCTGCAGTCACAACCGCCTCCCTCGCAAACAACCCCGGCAATGGGAGCAGAGCCAAGGGAAGGGATGCAGTGATCTCTGCCCAGCCCTGCTGCCGCTGCTTCCCTCTGCTCGCCTCCATCACCGGAGCTGTTTGTAAGGGAAGCAGCGGCAGCTCCGGGGCTGGACGAGGATCACTGCGTCCCTGCGTCGCCCACCAGGTTGTTGGATGAAGCAGGGACACCGTGATCCTTGTCCAGCCTGACCTGTTTGTGAGGAAAGCGGCAGCAGCAGGGCTGCACGAGGATCACTGCTGACGCTGCTGGGGAAAAGACACACCAAGCTGCTTTGGGACACTCCGAGTGTGTTTCCCCCAGTGGCTTCTGCTCCCTGTCCCCTCTTCCTTTCAGCTTCCAGGTGCCTGAAAAGGAGAGGGGACAGGGAGCTGCAGCCAGCAAAGGGGGGGGAGCTTTCCCCCCGCCCCAACCCAGCAAAGAAGGGGAAAAGCTTTCCCCCTTTGTGGGATAGGGGGTAATCCCCCTCAATCACCAGCAGCCAAAGGCTGCTCCACCCAGCTGCCACAGACAGCTTGGAGCTGTCCAAATCAGCTGTCTGTCGGTTCCAGGGGGAACAGCCTTCTGCTGTCCGCTGATTAAGGGGGGTTGGGACAGCCTTCCCAAAGGAATGCACTGAAAACCTACTAATCCGTTCCCTCCAGAAAAGATTAATTAGTTTTCAATTCATTCCTATGGGAAATGGCACTTCCCAAGATGAATTTCTCATAGAATGAATTGCCCCATAGAATGAATTAAATTCATCTAACGAGGTACCACTCTATACTATAATGACCATCACCTTCAAATGTTAACAGCTTAGTGTCTCCCCTACAGAAGGACTGCTCCAGATGAAGACAGTGGAAGCCAGACAGACACCTGACTTCATGTTAAGCTTCACAAACTCTAGTACTGATATTCCTTTTTGTCTTGATTGTGCAGATCAGATCCATTCAAGAGCACATCATTAACAAGCGTTAACATAGAAACAATCTCAAGACTGTGCATTCTGCTTCAGAACATGTAGCCTTAATTTTTTTTATGACAAGCAGCATTAAGGGTAGGGATACTAAAGAAGGGGGCATTAAAAATGACTGCTTTAGCTGAAATAGGAAGGCTGTGCACAGTTATTTCTCATGTGGGGAGGGCACACACACTTTTAGTAAAACTACATATAATACCATACCTAAAAGCGTGTAAGAATTGAGGTCTATATTTTAATACATCAGCACCTAGAAATATTAAAAAAGCCACAAAAGAATAATCTCAAGATGATGTTACAGACAATAAATTCAGATGATGCTGAGCAACAGTTAGTAATAAGGCTGCCTTCAGCTGTGAAAGGGAAAAAAATCTATAAAGAACAACAGTAGACAAACTCATTTAAGACTTAAGGTCAAGTTTTAACACATAAAATACAAATTGATTAAAAACACTACCAAGCATAACACAAGAACACACTTCACTTTTCAGTACAAGATTTTACAAAAAGAAAACTATGAAACATCTAGGAGAGGTTGCTGTATTCAAAAGTATATGTACACACCTACATATATCACACAGTCTAAAAGTTACTTGCATTGGACTCAAGGTAAGCACCTTTGTTACACAGTGTATATTACTGCCAAACAACCAAAAATACATTCAGAATCCCTAAAACTATGTTAATCTATAACACGTTTGAAAAGCACTTTGAGGTGCAAAGATGGTTTCATCTTCAAGATATTCAGTTGTTCACAATAAAGAGCTTTTAGTTATGTTGTTCACATGTTCCATATGGCAACCTATATTTTACAATAAAAGCTTTCACATCTTTTTTTAAAAAATCATTAAAAAGTTTATACTTCAACTCCTCATTCTTGAAATGTGCTAGTTACTTATGGATTAGCTGCATAATTAGCTTTTCTTCTTTCAGTCTTTCTCCTACTCTGAAAGAACTCAAGATAACTGAGGATCATATCCATATACAGTATGTCATATACAGTCCAACCCCACACATGATTACTTGGGAACAAATCCCACAATTCAATAGGGCTCACTCTCAGGTATCTCTTGGACTGCAGCCTTAAGTACTACTGTCAGAACAAAACTAGAATTCCAAAGCCACTTTTTAAAAGTTGTTTAAGCCTCACAACAGCCCTGTGAGGTAGGTAAGGTATGGGTATTAAAAAGAACTAAGCCTTTGTTTGTGTGTGTATCACACAATCACACCAAAACTGTTCACCTCACGTGTCTCTATCAGCATCATGGGCCCAGGAGAATGAGTTACAGCAAAGTGCTGGGTAGATTGCTGCTCTGCCAGCGAAGACAAGTCGTTTTGGAATGCTTATACAGATGACTTGACTGACTAAACCTCTTGCCACACTTTAAACAGGCGTATGGCTTCTCCCCCGTATGCACGCGGATGTGCTTCTTGCAGTCCGTTAACGTCAAAAAAGTCTTACAGCAAATTTTGCAGGCATACTTACGAGCGCCTTCTACTACAAGGACATTATGTTCAGATAAGGCCTTCTTACATTTTGAAAGGACATCAGCAGATGCTCTGGTTAGCTGGGGTGGGCCAGTATGGGATGAATGCCCATTTTCAAAAGAGGAAGAGGCTCCATTCATTAGCAGCTGAGAATTAGGAGCACTGTCTGGCATTTGAGAGCTCCGAACAGAGGTCACAACAGGCATTTTGGGAGCTATGCGCCGATAGCCAGGAAAGCTGCTGGCACCACCCCTTGAGCTCATGACTGCCCTTGACAAGGAATGCAACCCTAAGCCAGATCTTGGGTAGTCTACCCCAAACTGTTCTGAAGCCCGGTAGCCAGACGTCTGTACACAAGGAAGACCCATTACATCCTGCATAGGCCTGACAAAATGGGAATCTGCACTCTCGTTGAACGGATTTTCAACATGTGATACGGTAGCCGAGGCATGACCATTGGCAGGCCCAGACTCCGGGCTAATTAAATAAGAGGCATCATTATCCATTCTGCAGTCACTGGTTGTATTTGGAATATTGTCTTCGTTGTTCTGGCCAGCACCAAAACTGCTGCCTCTGCTCTTGTTCAGAAAATTAGAAATGCTAAATGTGGACTTATGGTCCAGGTTATTTGCTACCTCCATGATATGAATGTCGCCCACCCTGTCCGTGCTTGACTGTGGGTCAGAGAAGCTACGATCACTGCTCTCAGGGCTCAGTTCTATTTTTTCAGCAGTGACTCCTCCCCCTTCCACTTCCACCGACTCACTTCCTTCAGCTTGGGAAGTCACATCACTCACTTCATCCTGGGGCTCTGGAGAGCTCAAAGGCTCCGATTTCACAATGACCCTCATGTGTTCTTTCTCATTCAGTCCCACATCCGGATTTTCACACGGAAAGCTGCTTTTTTGAGATGTAGCCTCCGGATCAAAGCTTGCTTCAACTTGAGTTGCGTGGGATGCCACGGACATCTGGGAAATATTTGCCCCGCTATTGTCTGACTGGCTGGGCACTTGAGCATCTTCTTGCGCACCAAAGGACTGGTCAAACATGAGCGTATTGTCTTCTTGGTTGTCTGCCACCCCATCAGGCTTAGAATTGTCCACAATTTTAAGTGAATCAGGTGAAAAAAATTCATCTCGTGAATTAACTACAGTCTGCGTGCCCTCTGCGGTAACATCAGACATGACTGAATCATCTATGGTAGGCCTAATGCGCTGCCTCGCTCTTTCTTCCGAAGACTGCTTGCGTTTATGGAGGCGGCGTATCGGAAAAGCACTCCTTTGCTCAATGTTACTTCTGATTGATGTGCTCATAGAATTAGTCTGCTCTTCTGTGTTTTGGGTGGAATTTAATGCAGAGCTCACTATACTTAACCCAAGCTGCTGTAACATGAAGGACCGCTGCATGCGTGCATTCTGCTCTTGAACTCGATCACTGGGAGGAGACATGGGCAGAGTCCTGGTAGTGAGATAGTGTTTGCAGGCTTTAACCACAGAGTTCAAATGGAGGTGAGATGCTGCTAGTAAGACATCCATCACGTTGCTCTCTCCAAGCATGAGTGTGGAAGTGTACATCATGTCAATGAGAGCTGCAAAGGCTTCCGCCGTAACAACCTCACTGTCCAACTGGATCATGTTCATGGTCTGGTCCCCTTCTGCTACTGTAAAAAGGGCTCGGAAGTGCGTGCTGCAGGCCGCCAAGACTGAACGGTGTGCTTTGAAGTGCCTATTCCCCACCACAATGATGCAGTCACAGAGTTGGCCATGAAGTCGCTGATAGTTTAACTGCTGGAAAATTTGCTCAAAGTGCCCTGGGAAATCCATGATCCTACAAACAAGAGAGAATTCAATGTAAAAACAAACGAAGGACCAAACATTTTTAAATCCATTTTTTGCCATCACCATGTCAATGAAGTGTAATAGAATATGGGAAGACCAAGACATGGCTTCCTCTTTGAGTCTCAGTACTTACTTAGACTTGTGACCTACACATATGAAATGTACATGACCTTTCAGATATTGACACCCTACTTGAATGTGGAGATACTGTAGCATCTCTTAATCCTGTCATACTTCAGACAAACTATTACTTTTTTGGCTTTTCCTACAAAGCTGCAATAATGTTGGAGTATCTGAACACTTTTCAAAGGTAACCCGATACAGAGCATGTTACAGTAATCCAGCCGAGATTTAAGTAGGACATGTGTCACCGTGACCAAATGAAATCTCTCAATAACATACTCTTGAGGGGTAGATAACTTAAACCAGCATGAGAAAAAGAGCAAACATATACACAGATTCAAACCAAACCAAACCAAATCTGAACCTGAAAAATTACAGCCAAATCTGTGGGAACGATTTAAAGAGGATAAAGAAAATGTCACTACCTAATACAGTACATCAATAGAACAACAGAAAGACCAAAATACACTTAACTCAATGGACAATAAACCCAGAGCAAGACAAATGAGAATTAACTGGGAAAGGAAGGCAGAGAATTCATACTGACAAGGTAAAAGGGAGAAATATCTGCAAAAAACATTTCATCAAGCACCATCAAAAGCTTTCTTCCTAACAGAAAATAGGCAAAACAATGCATTCCCTGCCCCAAGCACTTTGAGTGAGAATGCTGCCAAGATTTTGCCTCCACACTGGGAGCTCATGCTGCCAAAAAGCAACACCAATCCTCCCCCTTTTTCTTTTTATAATGCAGCTTTACATCTAGAAACAATGTGTGGCTTTCTTAGATTGATCAATCATGAAACGAATTTAACTTATTTTGAACTTCATTTCTGTTGATTCAAACCCAACTGGGTATCACCTGGATTGGTCCAAGTGAGCCCATTTGGTTCAAGAGTCAGTTATGGCTTTAGCAAAACCATAACAGAAGACATGTTCAGAGAATTAAGTTGGGCACCGATTTTAATGGAGAAGTGTGTGCAGGAAATTTTACAGTTCAGGATGGAAGTCATCATTTCAACTGTCGAGTAAATGCACTGAATGAATAAGGTTCAGTCTCAGTTATATACTATCAAAGCAGGTGGTAGAACTCAGAGATACATCAGGTGATAGTCCTGGAGAACTTGTTGATCTGTGTAGGCACAGATCCAAGGCATGATTTAGATTAAGACCACTTCACATGTATATTTTGAAAGTCCAATCATTCTGTCATACATAATCACCATCTCATTCAATGCTCAGGATGACAGACAACAGGAGACAAACATTTTACAGAAGTGCACACTCTGATTGAGGGACAAGGACTCTACTTTATTAAGGGGGTCCTATTTCTTCAACAGAATCCATTAAACAGTGTAAGCACTGAATCAGGCTACAACAATCAAGTCTGTATATCATGGGAAATCTGATTTTTTTTTTAAAAAAATCTCTTGCTAACCATAAGCAAGCCAACATGCTGATGCACACTGCTTAATCAGCTCCACTGGGGTCCTGCTATTCGCAGGAGAAGATAAACAGCACTCCATCATTGGAGTGTTTAGATATTAAACTTTGGTGTTAACTCTCAATTAAAAATTCTGGCTTATCTGTCTTTTGACAAATCAGAGCCAGAAGCCTTGATGAATCACACTTCCTAGAGGTGTTAAGTAATCGGATGCCAAGAGCTTTTTGCCCTTTCCTATTGCCTTCTATTTGCTCTGTTTCTTCCCACTTTCATGCCTGTACTAGACTCCACCCATCCAACATAACTGTTCTATTCTCTCCCCTGCAATTTTATTCCTCTCTCTATCTCGGGG
The DNA here is from genome assembly GCA_023846285.1 of Phrynocephalus versicolor. Classification (NCBI taxonomy): domain Eukaryota; kingdom Metazoa; phylum Chordata; class Lepidosauria; order Squamata; family Agamidae; genus Phrynocephalus; species Phrynocephalus versicolor. The sequence goes on along the minus strand of JAHTLZ010000237.1, from coordinate 5,103,568 downwards.
CTCCCTCAATTTGCACTGAATTTAGCCAGAGGGGACAAACCTGGTAGAAACAGTCTGAAAGCAACAAAATGGCGAAGTCATGCAATGATCAGCCATAACATAAAAACCACCTGCCTAATACCCTATTGGTCCCCATCAAGCTGCCAAGACAGCTCTGATACGAGCTGTATATCAAAGCATGAACTCCACAAGGACTCTGAACATGTCATATGGTATCTTGCACCAAGACATTAGCAGAAGATCCTTAGGTCATACAAGTTACTAGCTGGGGCCTCCATGGATTGGATTTGGTGTTGCAGCACATCCCATAAATACTTCATCAGATTGAGATCTGGGGAATTTGGAGGCCAAGACAACACCTTGAACTTTTTATCATGTTCCTCAAACCAACATTTTTTGCAGTGTAGCAGGGAGCATTACCATGCCAAAAGAAGTCACTACCATTAGGAAATACCACTACCATGAAGAAGTGCATGTGGTCCACAATAATCTCTAGGTAGGTAGCATCTGCATGAACCCCGGGACCCAAGGCTTCCCAGCAGAACACTGGCCAGAGCATAACACTGCCTCTGCAGGCAAGCCTTCTTTCCATAGCACATCCTGCTGCCATCTCTTCCACATATAAATGATGCATATGCACACGGCCATCCACCTGATCTAAAATGTGATTCCTCAGACCAGGCAACCTTCCATTGCTTCATGGTCCAGATCTGGTGCTCACAACTCCATTGTTGGCAGTTTCCGAGATGGGCATAGGTCATAGGCACTCTGACCAGTCTCCAGCTATTCAGCCCTGGCCTCAGTGCAATGCACTGTGTAGTTCTGACATATTTTCTCATGGCCGAGATTAAATTTTTAGCAATTTGAGCTACAATAGCTCTTTTGTGTGATTTGACCAGATGGGCTAGCATTCACTCCCCATATGCATGAACAAGCCTTGTGTGCCTGCAACCCTGATGCCAGTTCACTGGTTGTCCTTCCTTGCACCACTTTTGGTAACTACTAACCACTGCATGGGAACACCCCACAAGACTTGATGTTTTGGAGATGCTCTGACCGAGTCAACTAGCCATTACTATTTGGCCCCTGTCAAAGTCACTCATATCTTTTTGCACGCCCATATTTCCTGTTTCCAACACATGAAATTGAAGAACAAACTGTTCACTTGCTGCCTAATATATGCCATCCCTTGACAGATGCCATTGTAACAATTTACAGTAATAAGTGCTATTCACTTTATTTGTCAGTGACTTGTTGTGGCTGATCAGTGTATTCAGATAAGGAATACAAAACAATAGGTTTGGTTATGATTCCTTAAACTAGTGAAATAATTTAGCATAGCAGCTAATCACAGCTCAAGACCTACTTACAAGTTACTTTTATTTTTGAAACTGGTCTTCCTCTTTCAGTCATACACTTGTCATGTGTGCATGTCTGCATTTTACCTGCTTTCAACTCAGTAGCTGTCTTCACCTTATACTGGGACCAAATTATCAATGTATTATGAACATTTGACATGCTGCTTCTCTATTAACCACGCAAAAGAAAGGATAGCTTCTGCTTTTTAAAAAACTGATAGAATATTTTTAGGTGTACCTTTACATGAATGAATGGCAGGGCCAAACTTTATCTTGAAGCCTTTTAAGTTAGTTTATGTTTTCAAGTTCAACAGAATAAAACTATCAATAAGAATTAATTTAATTTTAATGTTGAATATGGTGCACTCTTGCTTTCATACCCATATCAATTATTTTAAGTTAGTTCTTACACAGAAATTCTTCACTAAATCTTATTTCTGAACATGTGTATTTTCTGGGTCAAAAGCAACAGATCTACAGGTTACTGTAATGGATATACATCTGTATGGTGGTGTTAGCAACTGGGAAGAATGCTACTTATGTAGCAGTAGTAGACTCAAGAGCAATACACAGGAGTAAGTTGTTCTATTTAATATAATAATTAGTAATTAATCTGCAATTTAAAAGAATACGTGTACTCCTTTTCATGTAAATATTGCAATATTTTGTCACTTAGAACTCATTACCATTCTAAAAATGCTGGCAAAGGCTGCAGTCCTGCATCCTTGGAAGAAACACATTTAACCTTAGAGGACATCAAGTCTGGCAAACAGCTTCTCAGATGCCAAGGAAATTTTTGTGGCTCTTTCCTCTATGAAAGAAGTGTTCCAGGGGTCTCAAGTGAGAGGATGGGAAGGTCCCTCACATTCCACAGTCTTCTCATTTCCCTAACACACATTCATCAATGTGGAGGGAAAGTATGCTCTGGAGCTAGCCCATATAACTGCCCTTAGATAGCCACCAAAAAGGAGGCTGTGTAGAGAAAACCAGGACCTCTTCCTCCCTCAAGCCTGGCTAGGTTTGTGATCCTTTTGTTTATGGATCTTCCTATAGGATTACTCAATATTGGTTCTTTGTCCAATATACTGCCAAAAGCTTCACTGGCATGCGTGATCAAAGACAGCATGTTTAGAAATGGTGATACAGCAATGAAAATTGGGATCAACAAAGACGGGCTACATACATGATCAAAGTAGTTATCTGCAGCACAATTCTATCAAAATCTTTGCAAAAATGCCAAGTTCAATAGGACTAACTCCCATGTATGTCTACACAACTACAGCTCTGATGCTAGCCAAAATCCTCTCACCTAGTTATGCTGGGGTAGCAAAAAAGGCATCAATGTCATGTTAAGAAACTAGAGTAGACATTACCAGTTGCATACTGAATTAAAGGTTTCAGAGTGCAACTGACAATGTCTACCAGTGATTTCTTAACTTGGAATGATTTGCTTCCAAAAGTTGTGTTTGCACATCAAAGAGCCTTAGATTGTCTTAAGTGGCCTGCTACTTAAAGAACCATTTCATTCCATTTCTAATAGGAGCCAAGGGAATACAATACCTCCAAAAATCCCTTCTGTATAGTATAACTGCTGTGCCAGTCCATGTTTCCTGTGTCACCAGGAGGTATTTCAGAATTATATACAAAGCTGATAACATCTGATGTTGACATTTTATGTTGATATCTGGTTTGTTTGTGTAGTGTTATACAGTGCATAGTACTAATAAGCATTTAACATCTAACAATTGTTTTATGCTGTAATGTCTAATTAATATCAATTAGTTAGATTTATGTGATTTTTTTTATTAAGAAGGGCTGTATAAATATGGCTTTAAGTCATCTGTGCATAAGGAATCTGAGTTTCCTATCTCTCTGACTTAAACATTTCTGCTTCAGGGGAACTCTGTGGCACAATAAACACTCTAGCCCCATAAAATCACCTTTAATGTTCAAGGAAGAATACTCCATGACACACTTTCCAAGGGCATGTACAGTTTAAGCACCTTGTATCATCATCCAAGTACTGTATTTCTAATAATTGCCAAACACCTCTTGAAACGGTAACTTTTAAACTGATTCGGCTGTTTTCAACTATGATATTCTGTAAATCATCATTTTTAAATTAGAAAGATTAACTTCATTTTTCCATATAAAACTGCACTGTACTCGTTCAAAGTTGAAACTAGAGGATTTCTAGCACATTTAAGATTACCTGGTTTTTAATTTTTTCACAATTATTTTTAGTCCAGGCATATTTCTTCGAAAGCATTGCTGAAAACCGCTTAGTAGGGTAATGCTCTCAATTAAGTCAGTGGTATATAAATGCATGAAATAAAAATAAAACTAGCCTCAAAACTGCAGCAAGAACTCTATTTTTTCTCATGTTGCAACAAACTAACACAGCTACTCTCTGGTTCACATTGTTTGAAATAGCTACAAACCATCCTAGTTTTTAGTTTTGTTACTGTTATGGTCATCTTTCCCTCAAATAGCATCAGGCAGCATATATGATCCTAAGGAACATATTTTGATTATTATGTGGTTATCTGATTTACCATTTGGAGCTCTACAATGTAATTTAGGAGTGTAAATTTATTTTTCCCCCAATCACATGATTATTTTTAGGATCAATACATAACTCAGAATGTGCCTGACCCATGCACTTTCATAAAACCACTCCTTTCTACAATTTCTTGTTCTTTTAAGTAATTCCTAGAATATTTGCATTAATATAGTACATTGAATGGTTTTCTTGCAGCATAAGAAGAGCCATGCTGGATCAGGCCAAAGGCCCATCTAGTCCAGCTTCCTGTATCGCACAGTGGCCCCACCAGATGCGTTTGGGAGGGCATGAGATTAGATATCTGTCTCCTGATACCACTCCCCTGCATCTGGACCTTGACGTACCCTGGTTTTAAGCCTGGAGATTACACATCTCCATCATGGTTTGTAACCTGTGATGGACTTTTTGATCCCCTTTTGAAGGCATCCAGGCCAGATGCCATCAACACATTCTGTGGCAGGGAGTTTCACAAACTAACAACGCGCTGGGTGAAAAATATTTTCTTTTGTCTGTTCTTACTCTCCCAGCCCTCAATTTGAGTGTATGTCCCCTAGTTCTGGTATTTTGTGAGAGGGAGAAGAGCGTCCCTCTATCCCCTTGATTCGTGCCCTGCATTATTTTGTACGTCTCAATCATTTCCCCCTTCAGGCGACTTTTTTCCAGACTAAAGAGCCCCAAATGTTTTAGCCTTTCCTCATAAGGGAGGTGCCCCAGCCCAGTAATCATTTTAGTCGCTCTCTTTTACACCTTTTCCAGCATATAATTCAATAACTGATCCAAAAGTATAGTCAAGTCCTTTCTTCAGAGAGACTAAGTAGCCTGAGAAGGGCTGAAGAACATCCGGAGAGGGCATAGTTTGTATGCAGAATGCTAAAGTTCCAAGAGCTTGCATACAGGCTGGACTGGGCACCACTCCTGTCTGATATCCTAAGAGTTGCTGCCTATCTATGTGAGGAGCACTGAGAAAAGTAGCCCAAGCATCTCACTCAGTATAAAGCAAGCTTTCTGTTCTGTTCATTTCATAAAGGTTCCCCATCCTATTTGCAGACAAGAATACTGGAGAAGTAGCCAACATAGCAAAAATTATTCTGGCACATTTCATTCTGCCTTGGGAAGATGTGGTCTTGACAGCAATAGATGATTAAATGAAACAAGACTAAATCTAATACAACAGAACTATTAAAACAGACTTAACTGCCCACTTTAACATAGATTACAAAAGCACTTGGGGCCAAATATGTGACTTTGCATGGAATGAACTTGTCATGCATCTTGCCACATTAGAAAGAGATACATGCAGAGTTTGGGGTGGGAGGAGGACAATAATCCCATTGCCTCAGCTAAGAACAGTCAAAGTACTCTTTGCAAGGCAACCTCATCCACATCTCATCCATGCAAGAAAACTATTTATTATTCTTAGTTTAGCGCCAAAGCAGAGAGAAAAGATAACCATCTACTGCCTGTTAACACGTAACACATTGATATACATTAATTTATGTCATGTCATGTGCTGTAGTAGACTGAATGACAGACTGGGGCTCTGGAGAAGAGGGTTTAAATTCCCACTTAGAAACTCACTGGAGTTGTGAAACTGCTAAAAGCACTACTTAGATTACTCACTTAAGTCCCTATAAATCACTTTCAACTTGAGGGCACAAAACACACATACAGTACTGTATCTTATTCAAAGGCTAACTATTGAAATTAATATAGCAGTAAATACTATTAAGTGAAAAGTACAGGTGCAAACATGCTCCATTCAGGTGGAAAACAAGTATCACAACTGAATCCCTAAAGCTAATTTTCATAGATACCATATTTGGAACCCCTATCCAATGTAAATTTGGAACCCCTATGTAAAACCAGAATAAGCCTAGACTGTAATGATATTTATACATGTGAAGAGGAATGGTAAACTCTCCCCACATCCAATTCGAGCCAAGTTTTTAAAGTGCTCTTTACTACTGCTATGAGTTATGAAAATTTAAAAGAAAAAGAAGATCCAACCAATGAGTATCATAGAATGAACATGACAGACACACTATTCTACTAGCGTACTGAAGATGGATGAACACCTTTGGTAATGTGCACCCTATACTGGTGGACTACCATTCCCACCAGCCTTAGTGGGAAGGGGGGAAAAATCACAGCAGCCACGGTCCAACCATATCTGGAAGATCACAACTGTTCACTCCAGTGTAGAACCCAGAAAAGCAAACTGGAACCACACACAGCCCCCTCCCAAGGCCTTTTCTCTGTCTCTCTGTCTCTCTCTGTCTCTCTCTCTCACACACACACACACACACACACACACAGAGAGAGAGAGAGAGAGAGAGAGAGAGAGAGAGAGAGAGAGAGAGAAATTAAAACTTTTTCCCCCTTTCACATTTCTGGGCCTGGTGTGTGACCCACCATGGGTGCCACGGGTTTCAGACCCACTAAACTCATGGGGCCAATGGTAAACGCTCTTATTGTTGCGGGGGGGGGGGTTCACCTCTCTCAAGGCTGGCCTTTCTCGTGTAATCGCACCCGGAGGGCAGTCAAATACGGCTCTTGGGGAAAACCTTGACCAAACCAACCCGGACTTTCCCTTTGGCCAAGACGGAGGAGCTCCTTCCCTTCAAGGAGCAGGCCAGGAGCCACACAATGAAGGCCGGCCTCTCGAAGCCGAACCGCTTCCCACCCACCCCACAACACACACACACACCTCTTTCATAGACCTCCCGCCCGCCCGCCCCCCCCACCCCACACACACACCAGCCAGGAGAGACGCCCCCCGCCCCCCCAATTTCCATCTCCTCAGGCGGCTACTCACCAGTCCATGCCCCGCCCACGCCGGTAAGCCCAGACTGAGGGGAGGGGGGCAGAGAAAGGGGGCGTGGCGGAGGCTCCCTCGCGCTTCCACCCCCCCCCCTCGCCACTTCCTCGTCTCGGCAGCCCCGTCAACGTCTGTCACGGAAGCAGACCGCCCCTCGGACCACCACGGAGCATGCGCACCAGCCCTCGCAGAGCCTCCCCCCACTCCCTCCCTCTCCAGAGGCAAGACCGAGCGCCCGCCCAGGCCCCGCTCGAGACGGAACCCGCCGCCCGGCTCGCGCCCTCCCAGGGAGCCCCGCGGGCATCCAATCTCAACGCGCGTCGCCGCCACCCCCCCCGATCGCGCGCCCCGCAGCCAATCACGGCGCAGCGCGCCCGCCCGCCCGCCCGCTTCCGCGCGCGCTGCCCACAGCCCCCCCTCGCTCCCATCCCTGGAGGCCTCACCTCCGTCGGCGGGGGTGGGGGGTCGGGGGGTCGAAAGGAGAGCCCCCTCCCGCCCCGAGCTCCGGCGTCTCCGGGAGGGGAGGGGCCCCTGGCTGTTCCCTGCGCCTACTCGCCCTCCCTCCCTCCCTTCCGCTCTCTGAGGGGAGGGGGGCGTGCTCGCCCGCGGCCTCCAGTCCCCGCCTTCGCCTCTTTCCCTTCAGCCAAGCTCCGGCCGGAAGTGACGTCGTCAGCCAACGAGGAGTCCGGCGAACTCGCCGCTGGAGATTCAGGGGTCCTCCTCCTGACTCCTCCAAAGAACGCCCTCCTCCCGGAGAACCCCGCCCACCAAGCGGCCTTTGGCCAATGAGGTCGCTCGTGAAACCCCATTGGTAGCGGAGCCGAGGAGGGAGGGGCGGCCAGAGAGGAGGTGGGAGGGGGACGATCAAGGGGAGAGGACTGTTTGTACACACCACCATGCCTCAGTCAGAAGGGCTCAAGAAGGGCTGGGCGTCGGTGCCCTTGGTCAGGGAATAATAGAACATAATAAGAGGACTCAAAGCCTCTCAGGTAGTCCAGGGCAGGTTCCAAGCCAGGATGGGGATAGTAGGTGATCTCTCTCCAGGCTTCAAAGGAGGGTACCTCAAAGTGCCAGACAGAGAGGAATGGCATCAGAAAGACAGGCATCTAGTTGCCCCATGAGCGTCTATCTGGTGGGGCCACCATGAGATACAGGAAGCTGAACTAGATGAGCCCTTGGCCTCATCCAGCAGGGCTCTTCTGATGTTCATATGTGTGTACACATTAAACAGTCAGATGTCCACACTCTCCTGCTTGCACACCCTAGTGCAGTGTTGGTGAACCGATGGCACAGGTGCCAAAGGTGGCACTTGGAGCCCTTTCTGTAGGCACCCGACATCACGCCTTCACAGCCACCTGGATTCAGGTTAAATGGCTGTATTGGCACTTTGCGAAAAATTAGTGAGTTTTGAATTGCAGTTTGGGCACTCAGTCTCTAAAAGGTTCGCCATCACTGCCCTAGTGGCTGACATAGTGAGGCATGTGGCCTCTGGCTGTGGAACCAGTATAGACATCCTATCCATCATGACTGACAACCGCGATTAGACCCATCCATCAATCTGTCTGACCCTTTTTAGCTCATGAGGTACCACACCTGCAACATGTGCTAGTTACTTGCGTTGTGTGATCTGTCCTTCGTTCAAAGCCTGGAGGGGGTTATAACACCACAACTACACAATGCAAAGAAGATTTAGATGCGTTAGTTATATATGAATTCAAATTCATATCAAATATGTATTTGCTGAGTGTGCAATTATAGATCCTCCTCTTTTTAGCTAAAAAGGTTCCCAAGTGGGGAAAAAGTGGCTTATGACAATTCCTGTCTTCAGGCTTACAATCTAAATATTCCAGCACAGCACACAAGGACAAAATGTGGAGGTATGATGGAAGGGGGGGAGTGGTTGAGAATGACTCTGCCATTAGTAGTTCAACCTTGTTCAAGTGTTGGTGGAAGGTATGAAGATGTGTGTGGATGGAACAGTGATAATAACTGGGAAGAGGGGCAACTTCATTGACAAATGATGTGGGAAATGCTCTGGGACTTGAGCAGTCAGACTTAACATTATTCAAGTCAATCCTGATCAGCCTGGAGTTTCCCTTCTCCCAATGTTCCTATTTCCTTCATTGCTGAGGTTCTACTTTCCATGCAATCAAATTCATTTGCATTGGTTCAAGCCATATGATCGCTTGATCCAATGCTGAATGGGCTGGAATGAGAAATTAAATCAATGATGAAACCAATGAGCCACTGGTCTTGTCAATCAGAGGCCCGGCACTTTGAATCAACACAACTGGGTGAATTCCTGTTGTTTGTCCCAGCTCCTGCTAAGCTAACAGTTTGAAAGTACAGTACATACAAATGTGAGTAGATAGATAGGTACCACTTCGGTGGGAAGGTACTGGTGCTCTGTGCATTTGTACATTTAGCCATGCTGGGCGCATGAACATGGAAGTATATCTACGGATAAATGTTGGCTTTTAGGCTTATAAGCAGAGATAAGACCTGGCCCCTAGAGTCAAAAACAAGGGCATATAATTGTCAGGGGGAACCTTTACCCTGACTTTTGCTGAAAGCAATCGCCTTTGGGAAACAGCGCTCATTACTGGAGCCTGTTGAATGAAATGTAACTAAGAAGATTCATATGAGAGAAGGACAACTTGGCTGCCTAAAATCCCACTAAAGGTTGGCTACACACTTGCAAGCTAGCTGCTTACATCCCCAATGACTATCCCCCACTATCCTCTTTCATGCTTCAATAACCTTGGGGATAAAAGAAGGTTTCTGGGAGTTGAGCAACATGGTTGCACAGTGTCACCTTGTACAAAGGAATTAATTCGTTCCAAATGAAATTCTGTTAAGCAAATTTTCTTTTGTACAAACTTCCCACAGGAATGCATTGAACATAGATTAACTCCTAATCGCGGCTGTTTTTCTGTTGTACAGATTCGCCCCATACAGCAGGCGATTCTGTTAAGCGATTTCCTCCTATCTCCGGAAATATTTTCCTTTTAAGCAGATTTTCTGTTAAACAAACCGCTTGTTATATGAGGGTCCACTGTATAATAAAGCAAAGGAGAGAGAACTTAATTGCAAAAATAGGTTACAGGCGATACCCCTCCCGCGCCCAGCTCCTGGTCTTCGTAAATGTGAGAAGAAGACTCAAGAAGAACCACACCGCTCTCTTCCCCGGGAAGCGCAAGTTCAGCGTTAAGGGCTGGTGGGGGGAGGGGGAGCTCTTTCCCGTGTGATCGCTTCTTTCAGTGCCTCTTTATTTATTTATTTATTCATTCATTCATTCACGTTTCTATCTCTCAAGAAAGAAGTCCAGTAGCCATGACTCAACTCCCAATTCATTCATATACTGCACCAATTTCCCAAAAGGGAATTCTGGGCGGTTCACATAAAAACACACGAAAAGTCCACAAAATAGTACTAGTGAATAGTAAATAAAAAGGCAATACTGTACAGTATAATAAAATAAAGGGGGAAATACCCCACAACAATTGTCTTCCCCGTCAGCAGGTGGCGAGAGAGAGAGAGAGAGAAGGACTTAAACCGGGCGGAGAGGGAAGGGGGAGCCGAGACGGGCGGATCTTGCTTCGGCTCCAGGCTCCACCTCTTCCTGGGCCCTCGCAGGACTAAGTTCTGCTCCGTGGCTCGTGTCCGATCCCCCCCCCGCCGCCGTTTAAAGCATGGAAGAAGGGATCCGGTGGTGCTACCGGGGGGATCCCCAAGAGGGACAGAGCGCTCCCCTCGGTAAGACCCGGGGACGGGGTGGGGGTGGGGAGGGACTTGCACTCACCACTCGAAAGCTTGCAATGTTCCTTTTTTTATTTTTAATAGTGGCCTATGAAGGTATCGCCTGTAACCTATTTTTGCAATCCCGTCCCCTTGGGTGGCTTTTCTGGCTTCCCGTCTTTGCAAACTCCGCGCGGGGGGATCTGTTTTGTTCCGGGGCTGCGCGGCAAAAGATCTAGGATCCCAGCACGTGGCTAGCGAAAAGATAAACAGTTCCAGAGTGGCAGGAGCTTTGTGGAATCTCTCCAGGCGGCCAGTTTGGGGTTGGGGGTTGGGGTGGGATCACTTGCTAGGAAGAAGGTAGCCGCAGATGCTTCCTGCTAGCTAGACGAATAAACCTTATATGCTTTGCGAGAAAATATTCCTTGAAATCACACTCGACTTCAGCTCAGTCTGTAAAGCCTCCATAAAGGAATGGGATTTGGTCTCGCTGGAACCCCTCTGAGCTTAATCGGGTTGAAGCGTGGCAAAACTCGAGGGCCGGAAACTCATTGGTCCCCTTCCCGGTGTGCTTATTGGGTTTTTCTTTATTTTTCCCCCTTTTCACAGTTCAGTTTACAAACGGTAAACTGAAGCGTCCCGAAAATGTGCGTTTCACCATATATAGAAACAAAGACACCAGTAACCCAAGAAAGAGGAAAAAGGCAATTCTGGTAAGTATTCTTCGGATAGATAGGAAGAGCTTCTTTAATGATCATGTAGAAGAAAGTGGACCTACCTTCCTACATGTGCTCTGGTTTTCCTTTATGAAGCATAGAGAAGCATTCCTAGGGCTCTGATTATTTTATCATCAGACTCTGAAGCTGATTTGATTGTACAACTCTTGAGATCTTGAGATCAAAAGTAACCCTGTGATAGGCAATGGGATTTACTCCCATTCACTCTTTATAGACTCCTCTTTCAGAGCTCTGATCGGTTCCCCTTCTCCGTGCTTTTAGGAAGAGCACAAAACCCACATCTTTGTGTTTAGTTTAATCTGTAAATTCTGTTTTTATAATGTTGTAAAGTGCCCAGAATAGTGCATTGCAGTAGTGGGGTGGTAAACAAAATTAATAAATAAATACATTCTAGGCGATTTTGATGTGAATTGACTAAATTTTGTTTGATTTACTTATGATTTTAGTTGTATTTAATTTATCTGTTCTTAGCCACCTGGAATGCTATTTTTGGCAGAAAAGATAAAATAGAATTATAACAAATAGTGTAAATATGGTTTTGATTTTAATAGGTCAGTTGCAGGGAGAAAGTTTTACTGATATGGCATTACCTGTTATGGAAAATCCTGCCCCTCCTTATGGCAAAGAATTGCTGTGTAACACAGGATCTGGGATCCAGAACTGACCCCCTCACAATGCTTTAAAAAGAACAGGGGGGAAAGTAGCACTTGTGAAGGCTACATCCAGGTCTGAAGGAGGGAATTGTCATGTACATCAACTGTTGTCACTGAATTTGTTTAGGCATGATCACAACCCACAACTTTAGGCAGTTGTATGAAACCTGGAGATTAAGCTGAATGTGATGGTCAAAAGGTATTTTTAAAAAAGGCTGGAGAATAAAATACTAGAGTGACTATCCTATTGCAGTCCCCAGCCAGAGTACACGGCATGGAATCTGATAGGCGCTGAATGGTAAATCGGCATTTATATAGATCCAATCAGTCTAGTAAGCTTTTGTTCTCATCACGGCAAGAGTTTTAATGCCGTATGTCACCATTCATGAGGCTGGCTGGCTACCTCAGTGGGTTGAGACTCTCTGCCTCTTGTGAGTAGAGCCAGCCTGTGTGGCTTTGGGTGAGCTGCACAGTCCCAAGACACCCCTCAAAGATGGATAAGCTACTTCTGAGTATTCTCTACCTAGAAATCCCTGAAAAGGGTTGCCGTAAGTCAGAACTGACTGGAAGGCACTTGATTATTGCTATTTTACCATTCATTCATCTGTATACCAGGTTATGCTGCACAGGTCCACAAGACGTCTTGCATTCATGAAAGCATTATGATCATTAAGGAAACACCGTTACACAAAGACCATATGTGTATGCTATTTTGTTTTGGTTATCCATGGTGTAAAAAACCACAAGAGGTCACCCTAATCTTAACTAAGCCCCCTTGAAAATTGAAACTGATGCATATTCAAAGCATTTTGGAGATGTGTTACATAAATCAAAACAGTTTTGTAGTTTCTTTATCCACCAGGACATGTGCAATATTGCTCAGCATTTAAAGCTTGGTCTCTTAGCAGTTAAACCTCACAAATATGGCAGTGGAATCGATAGAGATATTTCATCTTTGAAGAGTAAAACAGAACCATGTGCCCAGTCTTTCCTGGTCTCTGTTTTTACCACATCATGGCTGCAGTTGTGCATCCCCATAAAACAAGTAGGGCCCACATTGGAATAGATCTGTATAGGACAGTGGTGGCGAACCTTTGGCACTCCAGAGGTTTTAGACCACAACTCCCACAATCCTTTGTCATTGGCAATACAGGCTTGGGATTCTGGGAGTTGTGGTCCAAAACCTCTGGAGTGCCGAAGGTTCGCCACCACTGGTATAGGATGATGCTGTTAAGGCAAGGCCAGGAGGATGTGTTTGTTTTGTGCAGCATGTGACTGCAAAGGTTTTTGCAGACCTGACATGCTCATGTCAGTCATGCTACATTTCAGACTGTGATTTAAGTTTTTAAACCCATTCTATCTTTCATAGTTTTAGATCTAAATTTGGAGAAGTTAGTTTTGTGGATTACATCTGCCAGAATCTCCCAGCCATGTTGCTTGGTGGATGCTACAAGCTCATTTTCTGAAGCCTAAACTTGGCCTCTTGTACGCAGAATCTCGCCCAAGGACAGGGCCGTTCCCTGTTGGTTTTCAAGATGGAATTGCTAACTTCCATTGCCACCATTGTAAGATATATTGGCAAGTGTTGCAGTGTATTGTTCTAGGCTTTTCCATGTGAGGTGGGACTGTTAAGCTTTCAACTGAACCTAAGGTGTGTGGGTGGGGATAACGGAAGGAAATTGCTCTATCTGCTTATTATTTAAAAAAAGAAGAAGAAGAAGAAGAAAGAGAGAGAGAAACACAGTGGTTTGTTAGCTTATCTGCTTATTGGGTAGCCACAAATGCCTCCTTCAAATAGGAGCTTTTAACCAGCTTGGTTAGGTGCTTCCCTAACTGTGGAAAAGCTCCCAAGATCTGTGGGGTATTGACAAGTACAGAAAGCTAGCATCGCCCAGCAAAATGGCATTCCTCAGTCACTCTTTCTTTTCTTTTTCTTTAGAGTGCTGAAACAGATAGAATGTCTTACGTAGGAAGTAATTTTGGTCCCGGAGCCCCAAAGTGCAACACTCTCTGCAGGTACTGTATGTGTGCATATCCTCTTCCATTAGGATGCCAGCATGAAGCTAATTGTGAATTTTACTGAAATTACAAGCATGAATTGGTTCAGGTTAGTAATCTGTCTTCTTAACAGTCCCATATGTTTGAGTAGGATGGAAGCTAATGCCTGCCTGAAAGATGTGGACTATGAAACCAGATAATTATACAGTGGTGCCTCTACTTACGAGTGGCTCTACTTACGAGCAATTCGACTTAAGAGCAGAAAACTTAGCGTTTTAACTGATGCCTTACAAATTTTTAGATGTGGTCTGCTCTACTTACAATTTATCATTTTTTATGTTTTAGATACAGCTGCTCTACTTACGAGTTGTTCGACTTATGAGCACACATTCAGAACGGATTAAACTCGTGTGTAGAGGCACCACTGAATACAGTATGTCTAAACACAGTCTCACTATGAAACATAGATCAGTTTAATAGTCTGCTTTCTTGCTGCTCTTGTTTTATGTTGTGCAGATTATCTGCTGGTTTTGATTTTTAGTTGTGTTTGGGTACTGCCTTTCTAGCTGTGTGTTCAAGGTAGTTTGCATCCAAAGCAGTTGCTCACTCCTCATACAGGGAAGCATCTTTTTGTACTTTTTGTATATGAAAAAGCGAGAAGAGACTCAACATTTAAAAATATAGTAAATTATATGTATCTTGGACGAAAAGGCTTAGGTAACCAAGTGGGTGGCCTGTGATATCAAGTCACAAAATTTTACAAGACAAAAAAAAACAAAACCCTGCTTATCATTCAGAATCAAAGTGGACATACATTTTAGCTTATGAATCCAAAACACTTCTGTCTTAACAGAAGTGCCAGAGACACGTTGAAAAGGGATTGATTGTAGGTGTTCATATGCAAAAAGGGGAAAAAACAGAATCTTATAGCAACTCCTAGTTGATCAGGCTATTTGAGTCATAATCTTTTGTAAAGTATCCTAAATAATTATGTTAAACCAACAAAATTGCTTTAAAAATAACAATGCCATAGGAATATGCCTACTTATTATTAAGCTGGGGGGGGGGGAAACAGCAGAGCAGTAGTATCCACAGTTTTGAAATATTAAAAACCCCAGAAATACATATTTCCACAATGTAATTGCCAGGGTTGGTCATAGGGATTGTTATTTTCTGCCAGGGGAGAGGAGTTTAGAATTGGGAATCCTCCTGTACAGCCAATACGGTACTTCTAAAGCGAGAGAAAATGCCTTGTTTTCAATGTGTGCTGTCTCTTTCATTAGATATTATGTTGGTGTGCTAGACAAGAACTCTGGGGAAATGGAAGTCTACAATGCAGAGTTGTTCAATATGCAGCCTTTGCTTCCAGGTAGGTGAAAGACGCAGCTTCATTGTTACAGGAGCAGGATTTCTAGACTGCAGCTGATTGGCTTGGTTGCAGATTTTAAAAAGCTGTTTTTTGAACAAAATTATTGTGCTTAGATAGGCTTACATTTTTATAGTCGAAAATTAAAAAAAAGGGGAGGGGACTTATCCAGGTCCTGTGCCTCATGTCTCTTATTTACTTAGAGCCGGACAAGGAAGGAATTTGCTTTTGAATGCCCTGTATTGTTTAAGTGGTGTCATGATGGCATTTCACATGATGTCTAATGGATCTTTCTATCCAGTCAGCACAATTGTATCATACATGTCTTGGAGTTTCTGCTCTCATTGAACGTTGAGTATGGCCTTAATAAAATAATAACTTCCTCCTTATTTTGCATCGGATAAAAATGGTTTGGTATGGAACCTACCGAACAGATTAAACCTCTGTCTTCCTTAGTAGACCGTCCCTTATTTGTTAGTTTATGTCAACTGCCACTTAATTGTTTCAATATATTCACTCAGAGACTGCCCAATTTGAAAGAAAAGAATGCTTCAATTTACTGACAGTTCTTCTTATATAAAAACAAGCACCATGCGTGGACGTGTTAACCAGTTATATTACTGAGTGTTAACTGCGCATTTTACTTCATTGTTAACTGAGTGGTTACATATCTCAGTGGCAGGACACTTCAATTTATCTGTTCATGTCTGATTCTATATCTCTCACATACTTGACAGATCACTAATTGAACCAGGACCAGTTGGCTGCTACTGACTTGACTGCTAATAATCCCAGTCCAGAAAAGCTCCTTCCCGGCTAAAACCACTTAAAGGCATATGAGGGTGCATATATATCCAATAGGCCTGCATCGTGGCCTCTTCCAGAACAAGATATGCCACTTGGTTTGGTGTTTTTGGGTTAAAAATAATATACCCTGTTTCCCCGAAAATAAGGCCTCTCCAAAAAATAAGCCCTAGCAGGATTTCTATGCATTTGTTAAATATAAGCCCTACCCTGATAATAAGACCTAGTGATGGGTGTGGCTATGGTTGTGTCCAGGACTGACATTCAAGCATATTATACTTAATAAAAGTAAGACATCCCCTGAAAATAAGCCCTAGTGTGTCTTCTTGAGAAAAAATAAATATAAGACATTGTCTTATTTTCGGGGAAACACGGCCAACCCTAGCAGATAGTTGTCTTCTTCCTCCTTATTGCTTGGGAAGTTCAGTTAGATTTTGGTCAGGGTGTTACAGCACCCCTCTCAACCAGCCTACAGGCTCACAGGGCATCCAGTTCAGCTCTTCTGAAATGTGTATTTTCCAAATACAGAGGAGGAATTGGGTAGCTGGTTTCTTCTCCTCAAAACACCTCCTACCTGTGGAAGAGCATCGAAGAGAGACATTCTGGGCCAACTTCCATGACACGCTAGTTCTTTTATTTACATGGATTTAAAGGAGAAATACAGCATATCAGAATGTTAAAACATGTAGGCATCAAATTACTTTGAGAAATAATACAATACTGGTCAAGCTTCCCTCTAAATCAGGCATGTCCAAACTTCGGCCCTCCAGATCTTTTGGACGACAACTCCCACAGTCCTTTGCCATTGGCAGTCTAAGCTTAGAATTCTGGGAATTGTGGTCCAATACATCAGGAGGGCTGAAGTTTGGACATGTCTGCTCTAAAGTGCAGGCACACATCTTTGTCGTCCTCTGCACAGCACCCCCTTCCCAAGTGTAACAAAGCCCCACGCAGTGTGGATGACAATTTGAGGGCATGTTGGGTCCTGGCATAGGTCTGTTGAATGCTTATTTTCTGAATGAGCAGCCCAGTAAAACAGGATCAGCCAAATAAAGAGAGAGACCCTTGTCAAATCACCCCGATGAATGATTATAGCACATCATCTTTTGCTTATCCCATTGTGGAAACTCACCATGGTTGGGATTAAGAATGTTACTAATTTTATTCCTCTTTCTGGCCTTATTTTTAAAAATAGATAACTCAGCTGATGATGACATTTCGGAATACTTGACTAGATCCTACAGAGAGAAGGTATGACTTGTACCGTAATGGCTGAGAGGCAGTCATGGTAAAACGATGTTTGGTTGTACAGGAAGGTATTTTGTACGGAGTACTCTCAGCTTTTCATTGCAAATGTGTTGTTGTTTTGTTTGCATTATTTTGTTTTCATGTACTTCAGGCACCTGTTTCCGGGGTCATTTTTAGCCATTTGAGGTGTTTTCTCTCTCAACTAAAACATCTGAATGGCAAACAGGTGTGTTGTTAAATGACTTCAGTGTTTCAGCAAAACCCCAAAGTTGAAACAACAACAACAACAACAAAACGATCTCCGTCAAAACTGTATAGATTTCTCAGCTTCCTGCAATCAGTCCATTTCACCTCATCAAGGTGACCATAGTCCTGTGGAAAGATGTCCTGTCTAGTTGATGCCTCAGAATAAAGCCCCGGAAGCCCTGTTTTTGGATAGTACTGTTGAGAGCCCCCTTGTGCTTGAAAGATTTGACAAGTATTGTCTGTAGCAAGTGACATGGCAGAGATGTTCCGGTGACTCTTGTGGTCCAGGAGAAGCACCAGTTCATCCAGCTGACGGGGGGTTAGCCAGATCCCCGTGGCCAGTTCATGCTTTGCCATTGGCTCACCGTTGTCTTCTCAAGACTGCCTGGCAATTCTGTAGCTCTTAAAGAATCCCAGGGCCTGAGAATTAATTACTCTTTGTCTGAGAGGGAGCTTTGAGCTAGACATGTCGCTCTTGAGTCGGTGTGATGCAGCACTTTCAGAAGCATGACTTTTAAAGTTAGTTTTGACCAGAAGGTATTTAAAACATTAAATCAGTAGAGCTCAAGCACAAGGATTTGTGCAGATTATAAACACCCAGGTTTGATATTTGTTATGAGACTATTAGAATCTTGTTTAAATTCTGCTGATGTGAGTGAGATCCATGCTGAGCAACAGTTCTTTTTTTTAATTTTGCTTTTAATCAGAGATAAAGCAAGGATGTAAACATATCTGTGTACAGTATACTCCTTAACAATAAGTTCTACTGGAAGTCGGCATAACGAGTGCTGTATGCCCATAAACTGATGGCTTAATGGCCAGTTTGTTTTATTGACTGGGTCTGTTGCAACTTGGTTGCTTTAACAACATTGCTAGCTTTTTGGTGTTGCTGAATACAAACAAGGTTTCATGCGTAGAAGCTGGCAACCTTGATAACATTTGAATTGGGATGAAAACTGGTCTGCTCTGTTTTCTTGCTCTTGCGTATCATTTGGCAATTGATGTGGAGTCATTCATCCTCTGGTTGTCGTCTCATGACTGTAGCAGGCTTTTTCATGAGTTCCTTGTGTTCCTATTTGCTGAGCTTATATCGCAGTCTTTCAACGCTCTCGCAGGTTGATCTCTGCATTGAGGCCTTTGGGACCAACAAGCAGAGGAAAGCCCTAAACTCTCGAAGGATGCATGAAGTTGGGAAGGAAGTGTTGAACAAGGCAGTGGTTAAAGCAGCCGAAGATATTATCGAAGACAAAGGTGTTGATGGTAAGGATTGAGGAATGTTACTCGTGTTGAATCCCACCATCAGCGTGGCCAGTTCCCAATGCTGGGAATCAGAATCTAAATCCCACTGAAAACACAAATGTGCAACTTGAGGGTTCGCCTAGGTCAGTGATGGCAAACCTTTTAAAGACCGAGTGCTCAAACTGCGATTCAGAACCCGCTAATTTTTTGCAAAGTGCCAATACAGCAGTTTAACCTGAATCCAGGTGGCCGTGAGTTTTAATATTAACTGTTTAATTTTTTTTAAAAAAATATTGTAATAATTTATTATTTAGCTTTTAACCTTGTTTGTTTTAATATTGTAATCTGTCGTGGATGCTTTGGGAGAAAGATAGCATATAAATATTTTTTAAATCAATCAATAACATAAATAAGCGTTTTGGGACTGTGGGAATTAGAATTAGGTAAGTGGAAGAGTGGAAGATAATAGATAGTTATGTTATCCAGTAGATCCCCCAAGACATTTTTGATCTCAGAATAAATGATGAGACATCAGTAAAAACATTGGAATACTACACTCATTAGATAGGGTGGGACATTAAATCTGTCAGCTCTTTGACAAAGTTAAGTCAATACCCCTTTCTGCTGTTTCTGGTAACGTTCCTTTTGTTCTCCAAGCTTTGGTTACTGATGCAGCAAAAGATGAGAAGGGGAACGCCTCGTTTGTTCTTCCTCCATGCCACGAAGATGCTGAGAAGCCCGAGGACGTCTACAGATTTGAAGACAGTATCCTTCACGAGACAAAAGAAACGAACACCTCTTGTTACTTTATTTCATTGTGGGCAGTCTTTAGACTTGGCAAAGAGGACCTGGCTTCAGTGGTGATAGAAAGGGAAGGCATTGATGGACCCATAAGTCATTTCTCTTTGGGGGAGGGGAGAGGGGGTGGCGGTCTAATGTGGAAGAGACCCCAAGGGCTAGATGTGCAGCTGCTCCTGAAGCTTGCTGGCTACTTGGCAGTGGCCCCCTCTGCCTCAGTCTAGATCAGGCATGTCCAAACTTTGACCCTCCTGATGTTTTGGACCACAAGTCCCAGAATTCTAAGCTTAGATTGCCAATGGCAAAGGACTGTGGGAGTTGTGGTCCAAAACAGCTGGAGGACCAAAGTTTGGACATGCCTGGTCTAGATTGCTAGGGGCCATGTGTCAGGCTAGCAAACTGAAGCTTCTCCTGGCTTCCCCAGAAACGGATCTGCCAGAAAGCATTCTCTCTGACTTCAGAAAAATTCAACAGCTGTGGTTGTCCACAATGAGCAGATATCCAACACCAATCCTTCTCTAAGTGTGTATTGTCTTTTGGAAGTGTGCGACTGATGTCTCACAACTAGAGATGAACACGAACTGTAGTTAGATTCTTTAGCACAGCTCGACAGATCGGGCCCACGGGTGCTGTGTGGGCGCCCCAGACAGTCTTCCCCACCTTCTCCTGTGGGTGCCCGTGCAACACCTTAGGACCCCATCTGCCAATGGGGTCATGCCCGCTCATGCCCATCTCTGCCCCCACAACCTTGGCCAGACAGTGGCTCATTATATAGCTTAATGCTCGCCCTACCCTTTCACCAACCTCTGTGAGATGCTTTAACTGAACATCATTGTTTTCATTTATTTATTTATTTATAGAATATTTTCACCCCACCTTTCTCCTTGGAAAAGGACCCAAGGTGGCTTACAATAACAAGGGACAATATACAGCCCAGAACATTCAAAACATATTCAAGTTAAGAACAGGGAATTAGAAGAGGCATCTTAGAACATTAAAAGGTAACATTAAAGCTACAAGGAGCACGCAAAAAGAAAAAAAAATCCATTATGAGGTGTGGAAACTAACATGGAAAATACTGTTGTTCTTGTGAAATCAGTCAGTGCAACCATGTATGGTAATTCATATAAAAGTTTGAGGAAAAGAGAAGCAGATTCTGGACAAAAAAAAGGAATACAGGGATATAATGACCCCACATCATTGCATTGTAGTGTGCATCAATGTGTCTAGGGAAACAATAACTTCTCTGCTCATTTCCTTCTGTTCTTTTGTTTAATTTAAGTAAACCGGGTTAGCAAAAGCATTTTGTTGGCTGTAGAGGAAAATGCTTTCTTCCGCTTATTGACAAAGGGAACAGCCCACCAGAAAGTGGTGTCTGGGGCAAACTAAAAGGAAAGGGGCCATGTTGTTCCAGAAAGCTATGAGGAGAACCAGCTTCCCTGCCAGGGGTCAGATGTTTAGCGGCCGTTCATCTGGCTGTCCAGAAGCTTCCCCTCATTTTGCCTCACGGTGGCAATGTCCGTGCTTTTGACAACTGAGGCTCCAAGGGAGATTTTTTTTTTTTAAAAAAAGAAGCCAACGGTGTTATTATTCCAAGCACGCCTTCAGTTATTTCGTCGGCTGAATATGAGGCACTTCAGGTTCCGGCTGCGGCCCTCATGAACGCCACCTCAGAGGAGATCCTCAAAATGACAGAAGAGAAAAGGTGAGCATGCTCTTGGTAAAGAGCGGGAAGAAGGGAAGTTGGAAGCGTGAACTGCTTGCATTGCTTTTAGAAACAAATGAGTGAGTTAACCAGGCCCTCTGCTAGCTTGGTGTATGCGTAGAGGTCGTTTCGATGATGGCCACATCCATTTAGGTATGTGAATGAGCAATAGAGATAACTTAGATGGCCCCAAAATATATTTTGGTAATATGGGGGCATATTATATACAGCAAAGACAGTCTTTTTTTTTTTTTATTAATTGGGCTGGCTTACGTTGGTGTGAAAGTATGTTTGCTTTTGAGTTGCACAGAATTCTGTTGATTTATCTCAGTGGAAGGAGTGTCTTGTGTTTAATGTGGCCAGATTGTCTTTTGACCTAACGAGAGTCTTCTCTGCCTGGTGTAGGTACTGCTCCTTTGTTCTGGATGAACTTAGGTCCATGCCTCTGGATAAGAAGAACCGTGACCACAAAGCCCGATGCCTCTGGTTCTTAGATTGTCTGGTTAAGCTGAGCGGGCAGAGAACCGTTAAAAAGAAACGTAAGGCTTGGTTTCTCTTCTTGTTTACTGTTAAATCAAAGATAACGGATATAACCCCACCAACTGAAGAACAGATCTGTCCATTTAAATAACCTGTAACCAACCTCACTGAGGAACAAATTTCATGTTTAATGGCCATGGAGAGTTTATGAGACATTGTGTTTTCTGTTGAGATACCCATGATCCTTGTAAATGTAAAGTGTTTGCAGCAACTGGGAGATACACAGAATCAATCTATGCTACTTGTTTCTGTCCATCCTTCACGAGCTATAGAGAAAGATCTTAAATTCACCTTGCAAATATATATTATGCCTTGTGTGACACAGCAGAGGAGAATCTGTGACTCTCCAGATCACTGGTTCTCAACCTGTGGGTCCCCAGATGTTCCTGGACTGCAACTCCAAGAAATCCTTGCCAGCTCAGCTAGTAGTGAAGGCTTCTGGGAGTTGCAGTCCAGGAACATCTGGGGACCCACAGGTTGAGAACCGTGGCTCCAGATGTTGCTCCAACTCTTTTTAGCCCCGGCCAGCGTAGCCAGTGGTCAGGAATGAGGACAGCTGAAGGCCAACAACATCTGGAGAGCCACAAGTTCCTTACTTTTGATTTACAAAGTAACAAAGACCTAATTTCCTGCCAGATGGTAATTCACAACCGTTTTTCCCAGTCTTTGGCCCTTCCAGATGTTTGGGACATCACTGTGCAGGAATAACTTCACAATGGTATGGCTAATGGTCCTGAGATAAGAAGTCTAAAACACATGGAGAACCAGAGTTTGGGAAGCTACTGCCCTGTGTAGTACAAACATTAAATGAATTGTCTGTGAGCCTGGTTTGGAACATGTATTTCTTATTTATTTTATTTTATTTTATTTTATTTTATTTTATTTTATTTCTATACCGCCCATCTTTCAGCGGAACTCTGGGCGGTTTACAACAAAATTAAAATTAAAATGTACTGCACTTAGTGCCCAGATGTCAGGATTGTCCTTTTCCTCTTTTCCCTTTTGGTTCAAAATAAGGCATAAGAGAGGAGTGAAGGCGCGTTCCTCTAAGGATCCAGTGTAACCTGCATAGTTTGTTTTGGAAGTGGGCATCATGGCAACCTTCATGAGTTTTGTTTGGCATAATTATTTAAAGCAAAGTGTGCTGCTTATATACTGCCCCATAGCACTTAAAGCACTCTTTGGGCTGTTCACAAGTAATTATGCAGGCTACACATTGCTCACCCCCAGTGAGCTGGGCACTCATTTTGCCGACCTCGGAAGGATGGAAGGCTGAGTGAACCTTGAGCTGGCTACCTGGGATTGAACCCTGGTCTGTGAACACAGATTTGGCTGCAGTACAGCAGTTTAGCCACTGTGCCATGAGGCTCTTATTTATTTGCAATTGTTAGCATACTTCTTTTTCTATCTTGTCATAGGAAAGGCCAAAGTATTCGGCCCTCCCTCTCTCTCACACACAACTTGCATAATGGTTTTAATAATGGAATAATAACGTAATCTTAGAATTCGAAAAGGACACTCTTGATCATCGATTCCAGGTCCTGGCACAGCGGGGAATCCAACTTCCAACCTCTGGCTCTGATGCCAGATACCTAAACCACAGAGCTGTCCAAAGAGCTTTGAATCCTATGACTGCAGAGGGCTGCAGTGAGGTTGAGAGAGTATGCCAGTTTACAGAGAAGATTTACAGACCTGCAACGTGGTGCCAGCGGTCTCGTAAAGTCAGTTCTGCAAAACAATCTTTATCTGTTGCCATTGCAATTTAATCTGTCGTTCTCTTCTAGAGGCACTGGGACCTGACTGTCCAGAAGTCGTCAGCAGCAAACTTGTGAAAACCTTCACAGCGCTGTCCTACGGCGGTGGCAGGTAGGAAAGGGGGTGGTGGTGGTGGTGGAATATATTGCTTTCAGAGTTGGCAAAAGATCTGAGCCGGGATTTGTATTAACCGAGCTCAGTGAAAAGAGTTACTGAGCCTGGGTTTCATGGGGTCATGAAATAAGAAGGGATGAACAAATTGACAGCGCAAGAGACCCCATATCGAAAGGGAAAAAGTGTTGTCTTCTTTATGCTTATTTTGATATATAGGCACTTTGATATATCCTCACTTAACAAGGGAGTTCTGATCCTACGGCTAGGTCATTAAGCGAATTGATTGTCAAGTGAGGAGCTTAAGGCAGATGTGGTGTTGTGTTTCCCTCCTTGCAAGAAGACCAGAGCTGAGAGGTTCTCCAATAGGCCGTGGGAGAAACAGAACAAAAAAGGAGGGGTGGGGGGAGAGATGGAGGTGAGTGTTGTGGCGTTTGCAGCAACAGCCATCCTTGGGAAGCAGCGGAGAAGATGGGAAGGCTCTCGCCCTGCGTCCTCCGCACTGAGCGGCTGGCAAAATAGGTGCGGTCAAGCCGAAGCAGGCTGGATGTTGTGTCCCAGGCCTTTGGGGCATGTTCTTCCCAAGGCAGCAGTTGGGTTGTGGCGGTGACTTTGGTTGTAATTCTGAGTGGTCATTAAACAGGTAAGTCATTAAGTGAGGAGTAGCAGTACAGTGGTCCTCCGCCCTTTATCGTGGGACCACAGTATATGAAAAAGGCCCCCGAGGGTAAGGGAGGAAAGTCCTGTTTCGAGCCTCCCACATTTACCCCAGGACTGCAGCTGCCCTGAACAGGCTTGTGAGGGCCTTCCTGGGCCTTCTGGAGGCCCCAAAAGGGCCTCCCTGTGAACCAGAAGTGATCGCTGAGGCCTCTGAGAGCCTTTCTAGTCATTTCCGTTTTGCAGGGAAAGCCTTTCTAGTCACTTCCGGTTCAAAGGGAGGCCCTTTTGGGGCCTCCAGAAGGCCCTGGAAGGCTCTCACGGGCCCGTTCGTGGTAGGGCCAGGCTGGAGGTAAGTACAAGAGCCACCAGCTAGCCCCCCCCAGGCCTGACTTGAACTGCATCCGCATATCGCTAATTTTGAATTATCGCGGGTCAGGTCAGTTCCCTAACCCCAGCGATAGGAGGCGGAACACTGTATAACCTTAGGGATGAAGGTGGAGGGATCTGACATTAATCCCTTTGGGCAGAGTGGGGAAACTCCTGCAAATTCCTCCATTCCCCCCTCCCCCACTCAAGGAATAAAGAATGATCAAAATGTCTTGGGAGTCAAGGGTAATCTCCGTTTCCCATTGCCTCTCTGTGTTAAGGTGAGCCTCTACCAGTTAGAAACTTACCTCCTCTCTTTTGGTAAGATTAGCGAAACATTCAGGCAGCTCTGTTCTGCATTCCCTCCAATGAATCACGAATTATAGTCAGTTCTTTTTTGCAGAGCATGGCAGCCTGAGTTGCTGCCTATCATAAACTACTATCCTGTAACTGAGCGCTGCTGTTGGGACTCCCTCCCCCGAGATGTGTTTCACCAGAGTTTTACGCCCCTTGGTAAAACGGAGCAGTGCTCAGGGCTGAATTGTACAAGGAGGATCGATTTATTAAAGTTGCATAATTTGTATAATCTGCAGAATGCATATTTTGGCAGCAAATTTTGGTTACATCGTTGCAGATTTTCACGCTCCTGGGGTTTCTTAGCGAGAAATTTGGAAATGCGGGAGGCACGCAGCACACAGGAGATGGCACACGTGGAAGAATTTTCTTTCTTTCCTGACCCTTTCCTCGCTGTTGTTTGTTTTAGGATACAAAATCAAGTGTCTGCATCCATGAAAACGAAGATCACGGCCTATGCCATCGCCCTGGCTTTGCATATAAACAATTTCCAAACAGACTTGACGGTCTTGCAGCGGGACCTCAAGTTGCGGGATACCAGGTGAGAGGAACCCTGTGGTAGGGGACATTCAGATTAAACCAGAGAGAGCTCCAGGACACCACCAAGAGTTCTTGCCTTCCAAACCTTGAAGGTCTTTGTCGCCAAACAACTTGATTTCATCAGGAGGCTTTACATTCAGAAGTCTCCCTGTATGCCTCCGGGTCTCTCGACTGGGCATAATTCCCGTGCTTTTAACAGCAGCCTACCAGGCATACATTCTACCTGTCCTTGCTTGGAAAACTCCCCCCCCCCAACACCACTACATGTCTTGAGCATTGGGCTGCTATTAAAGGCCCAAGAGTAGCACTAAGAAAAGGTAGCATCTCTGTTCCTTGCTGGCAGGTACGTCCAAACTTCGGCCCTCGTGATGTTTTGGACCACAACTCCCAGAATTCTAAGCTTAGCTTGCCAATGGCAAAGGACCGTGGGAATTGCTTTCCAAAACATCTGGAGGGCTGAAGTTTGGACATTCCTGCTTCCTGGGAAGGTATGTTTTTACTCCTTTTGGCAACAAAGGATTTCTGGAACTAGGTTTACTGTGATTATTGGCAAGAATGATCAGAAGATGTAGGCTGTGCTGAGATCCATGATGAGGTAAGGCAGTCCTAATAAGGAAAGTTATGCAACAGTGAAGAATTCAATCCTAATTAGTTAATCCTAATTACTGCAATTGATCGGGCTAAAGTAATCAGCCTGTGAATCTCTCACTTGCAGTTTCAATGGTATAGCTTGTTGTTAAGCCAGCTGGCAACTCCAGCCAAGGTTTATTGACTCGTTGAGTAAGTTCTGCTAGGCTCAGCCGCCCCCACCCACCCCTTGTATCGGGAGACTGAGACTCTTAAAAGAAAGCTTTGTATTGCACCACCACCCACCCTGTGTCGTTGCTGTGGTCAGCACCCATGATAAAAGTATTACTGAGTCGTGTGGAAGAGTCCATCTTGAAGAACCTTTTCCTGCAGAGTTGGTTCTTTATCAACTAGAAAAGCGATTCCGCTAGAAGCAGCTCATTTCATATGATCTGTTTAAATCTATTTGTATTTTCTGTTGGAAGCTAAATTTCCGTGGATATTGATAGTATGCAAAATATGGGAATTTTATATGTTGTGTTGTGTGATCTTTGGCTGGACAAGTGAAAGGAGTGGATGGACACAACATATTTTTTCAGACTTTACATTATGCAGCAGGATATTTAAGAAGGTCTCCGCTTTTGTACTTCTTTTTTTGTAAATGGGGGTTATAGAGTTACTGCCTATGACCTGGCTGGTCTCCAGATTTATGGTCCGTTTTATTCAGAACGTGTTACTTTCTTGAGCTGAAAGCAGCCTTGTATGTAACCTCACATTTTGTAACTAGAACTACCAACTACAGTTTTAGCTGTTTTGTTCCCCTTCTTTTCAAACCACAGGAAATATACGTAAGAAACTACAGCAGCAAACTTGTTTCTGGGCTAGTAACTCACTATAAGTCAAAACTGACTTTACTGCATATTGTCCTTGTCACCATTAATTTCTAGAGAGTTATTTGTAGCTGACAGAGAGTGTCGTGTCTAGAAGAGCAAAACAGGTATTTATTTAATGCCATCGATTTACATGGCATTTTGTGTCAACAAAGAGCTTATAATCTTCAGTCACAGTCCAGAAGCCTCTTGTCTCTCCAGATGTTTTGGACTTGAACTGCCAACAGCTCCCGTCAGCATAGCTAGTGGCAAAGGATTATTATGGGAACTGAAACCCAAAACACCCGTTTCTGATCCCTGAAGTATCGCTTGTCATGGGAGGCGGTGTCAGAAGTGGGAAAGCAACCGTAGCAAAGCATAAGAGGGAACGGAGGGACAGTTGGGGAAAGGGAAGAAAACGGTCTCTTGACTATTTGTTTTACTCTCTCGTGTCAGAATCCTTGACATTGCCAAAGCGATGCGGCTGAAGATCACCAAAAGCAAAGGCCTCTCTGGACTGGACGAGCACAAGATAGGGACTCTCTCCCTGCCCTTGCCTGTGTACAAGATGACACCCGGCCGACGGAGACGCAGTGCCCGCTGAGATGTTTCCTTACCAAGCAGTTGGAGGCATTTGCCCGGCGTTGGCACCATGTTCTTAAAGCATTGTTGACTCTCTGGGTGCTTGCAGATACTTCAGTAGCTTCTTTTTCGACTCCTGTTCTGGGGAGTGGGGGTGAGGGTTTTTTTTTAAAAAAAAATAATAGTTCTTGGGGGTTCTAACATGAGGAGAGATGGGCATGGGCTGTGGTTGGACAGGGAAGCCTGTGCTGGTGCCAGTGAGCGGGCAGTCACTTGGAGGAGCAAGTGTGCACCTCCTGCAGAACACCTGTGTGGGCGCCACGCCAAACCGGGCCACAGGGCCATCCTGGGATTTGATCCCATCTTTTAACATCAGCACGTTCTTGGATGTGACAGAGCCCCAAAATAAATTGGAACAAAAGGACTGGAGGTGCTTGTGGGCCATGAGGCCATTTCCTTTCTCTCTTGAAGGTTATCATACAGCTTGGGACTGGTGCGTCAGCGATAGCTATAGAAGATGGACCAGAAGGTTCCAAACCGCTATTAGAAATGTTGGTGTCATTTGGCATCTTGAGTCCCAGGGGCTTCCCCCATCCCTTGTTACACACTTTTACCTTTGAGGACTTAAAAAGCAAACAGGTTCGTTAGTGGATGAGTTATTGATCCTCCATTATTAAAAGCTGAGCTCTTACGAGCTGCTCGGGGGAATAAGGGAGATTGAGTCAGATAAGAATAATAAACCCAGATGCAATTTTTATCAAGTGTCTAATGATAGCTGACATAGTAAGAGTCATTACCTTCGTTACTTAACCAAAAAAGTATCTTTTGAAGCCAATTGAGCTAGCCACCACTGAGACTGTGTCCTCTCCCTCCCTCCCCATGATAGCGTTTGTGCTAGAATCCGTCTCTTGCTCCTTAGTCATCCTGACTTCACCTCCTCCTGGTACGCCAGGGCCTTGTCTCCGGACTGTTTCTCCTGCCCAGAGTAAATGCAGAGGCACTCCACTCTTCCCTGATGTCTCAGCAGAAACCAAAAGGCCTTGGCCCAAAAACTGTCCACAGGATTGGGTTACATTTTGGTAGCAGGTGGCATGTCTGGTGCAACTTGTTTTTGGATCAAAGCCTGTTTGTTCAACCGGATGTGTTCTCTCAGGGCGCCAGAGAGAAAAATCAGCCCCAAAAGATCTCTATTTAGAGCCTGGTTTGAAGAACCAGGAATGGTCTGTTCCAGAGGCTGCACCATTATTGAAATGAGTCCTGTACTTGTAAATGTTTTCTGTGCCCAAAAAGATAGGTTTCTAGTCAAAAGAAGGTCCAAGAAGGAGGTGTAGTTTGTGGCAAAAATAATGGAGACTAGTGCAGACTAACCATTTTTTCCTGGCATCAACTTTTGTCAACTATGGCTCACTTGGATTTCCATCCAGTACATAAGAGCATACTGCAAACAACCTCTGTGAGAACAGGTTAAAAGTAAGCCGAGTACAAGAAATTCCGTACATCTGTTGAGTAAAAGCAATTTTTGTACTGTAACATTGCACCCCGCCGGTCTTTTGATGTGTCTTCCTTTTCCACATCACTACTGTGTTCCCTGTGCCTGAATGTTTTCTGGTTCTTCAATTGTGTTTTTCCTACATGCTTCCTGGTTTCATAGCCTGCTTGTACCCCAAAACTTCTTTTGGATGCCAGCTTTCCTCTTGGAACAAACATCTGAAGCATTCATTTTGTAAACACTGTAGTGTTCGAAACATTGAGCTTGTAAAACATGGAGCTTGTAAAACTGGTGTGTGACAATAGCATCTTCCCCTGTCAGCAAAAGAATGAGAAGAGAGAAGTCTCCATCCTCAAGGCAGGAAGGGAATCACCTAGCACTGCTACACTGATAAGAATAGCTTGTGATGCAAACAAAGGACGAGTCATCTCCCACTACAAAAATCTGTTCACAAGTTTGCCAACGAAGCATTGTCATCCTTTGGATCAGATGCCTGGAATTTTTTACAGCAAGATCCTTTTTTTATTGAGATGAGAAACTGGCTGTGGAGCCAGAGTTTGGGAGTTTGGTTCCTCACTGTGCTTTCTTGGCAGGGACTGGACTCAGTGATCTGTTCCAGCTCTGCGGTTCCAAGGTAATGTCTGTGATTAGTAGAAGTCATGGTAGAAAACCAAATTAACATGTGTCAAAAAGTTTGGAAACACTGAAAATCAGTCACTTCCTGCCATGACAAGATCTGGCTATTTCCTTGTACCCAGTTCTGTTAGCGTTGAAGGAGGAAGCAAAGGAGATGGGTTTTCTGCCCCTTGATTGGTCCAATCTAGACACTAGGGAGAAACAATGGGGAGTGTGGAGAAAACATCTATAGAACTGGCTATACCATATTCTGCATGTGGAGTCTCTCCCCTCATCTTCAATTCATCACATCCATCCTTTGGTGAAATCTAGTTCCATACACGTTCCTAGAATGATGGGAGTTGGAAGTGTCCTATAAGGTCACCAAGCCCAGTCCTCAATGTAGGAATTCAACATCACATCGATCTGACAGGTGGCTGACAAACTTCCTCTTGAATCCGTCCACTGTTGAAGAGATTGCCACCATTGTTGTTCATAAGCCATCTCTACCACCCTGGACTGTTTTAGCTACACTTTGTTTCTGATTTACTTTGTGAAGATCCGATAGGTCTTGCTTTCTCTCTCTCTCTCAAAAGAATGGGTTCCTTTCATGCCAAGAGAAGATCAAGTCCAATTTATGAATCAAGTGTTTGAGGAGTTTTAAGCAAAAACAGAGGTAGACCAATATTAGTCAACAGACTGAAAAGATCTACAAACATTTTCTATAAGTTTAGATTCCAAGTTTTAAAAAAAGACTTTAAAACCTTTAATACAATTAAAGGACCAAGCTTTTGGCATGTATACCCTCATGCCATCTTCTGGATTACAGAAACACCAAATGCTGACTACATTGCATGTTGGATATAGCAGAAGAGTCAGGTAAACCAGTTTATTCAGTTACCTTACTGCTGACCTTACACAATTAATTGAGTTTTAAGCCATTTTTAAAAAGCCTCCCCTGTGCCAGAGGTCAGCACAAGAAGGCAGCTATCAGGGTTGGACTCACTCTGACCCCATGCACTGCAAATGAGTGCTGCCTTTTTGGCATTCCTATAAGCAAGCCAGCCTGTTCTGCTCAGAACTCAAGCTCAGTATTGGGTATAAGACTTGCCAAGCCTGGCCCTAAGAAATATTTGCCCAGATGTCTCCTAAATTGTGGTGCAAGGTCATAAAAGCAACCACACAGTAATGCTCCACATATTTATTTCCTCATTTAAGCAACCTATGGGGATTTCATCTGTTTATACGCCGTTTCTAACGGCTGAGTTCAGGAATAACTGTGGTCCTATCCCACATCAGGCTGCTGCCAGGTGAGTTTATGGGTACTATTGGCATTTGTTGTCACAGATGAGAAAAAGGCAACCAGATTCTCCTGGAAAGTCCTCTTAGGGGGGGCTCCATAATGAGGTGATGCTTCATCTAGTGTCGCCCGCTGTGAATCTGGGAAAGCAAGGATGGAGAACTTCAAGGCCCCCTTAAATATGTTTTGAACTACAACTTCCATCAGGCACAGCCAGCAATGTTTGTGATGAGAGATTGTGGGAGTTGTAGTCCAAAACTTCAGGAGGGGCAACATGACTGGTGCCGACTTAACCCAGTGCAACCAGAGGGATCTGCGCCGTTCTTACCCATCACAGTCTTACAAGCTCCGTCCCAAACACACCTTCTTTGTTCCCATTCCTCTCCTCGGATGAACTGTCAATATCCAGCTTTCCATTCTGACTGGATTGTTCCGAATCAGGCACCCAGCCCATCATTTAAGCCTGGAGGGCTTCAAAGAAACCTTGAAATATCATCACGAATTGATGTTTTCAAGTACTTTCAAAGGGCAAGCCATGCGCAAGAGGATCACACAGCTTTTAGTTTGCATAAAACTACGGCACGTTGTGAGCAGCCTGACATCATCTCACACCCACCCAGGAGTTTCATTTGTTTGCTTCTTCCTGGAAACCATGTTTTGACATTGCTGTTCAGAATAAATTACTGGCTGATCCTCCTGAAAGAACCTGCCTCCGCCCGCACTAGATACGCTCTGTTCTGTGGCTGAAAATGCACACATCAGCACAAGACTTAATGGAGCCCAGGTGGGTCACTTTGCCTACCTGAAAAACTAACATATTTTGATTCATGAGGAAAACATCATTCTATATGTCCCTTCTGCTACATTTCTACCTTGTCCCAGGCTATACATTATGTATTATAGCATGGCTACTCTCTCAGTCCACAAGAGAACAGCTTCCACTCCTGGAGGGAAAGGAAGATTAATGCCCAGCTATGCCTCTCCTTCACTGACTGCCTAGGAGACCAAGAGAATCGTAGAATAATGAATTTAGGAGGGGCCTATAAGGCAAGAATACAAATCCAAGATACCTGCCAAGTGGTTGTTGAAATGTTTTTCTTTTACTGCCTCCAGCTTTGGACCACTCGCCACCTCTCGATATAAATTGCTCTGTTGTTCTAGTGCTCTAAAGGCTAATTTCCTGATATTCGACCAAAACCTGGCTTCCTGTATCTTCAGTCCACTGTTCCATGGCCTGCCCTCGGGGCTGATCGAGAACACATCCTGCCCCTCCTCTATATGATGCCCTTTCAAGTATTTGACAAGTGTGATCACTTCTCCCTTGTCTTCTTTCCTTAAGACAATACATGCCCTGTCCATAATATATCTGGACCAGGCTTGTCCAAACTTCGGCCCTCCAGATGTTTTGGACCACAACTCCCACAGTCCTTTGCCATTGGAAATACAGGCTTGGAATTCTGGGAGTTGTGGTCCAAAACATCAAGAGGGCCAAAGTTTGGACATGCCTGATCTGGACACTTGACCTTACCTTGTGTCTAAAACAAAAGATTTCTGGCAGATTTAGGAAAGTGAATAAGCTTGAACTGCTGGGTAGTTCAGTGGCTTAGGAGCCAGAAGTTGGGAATTCGATTCCTCACTCAGTGGTTCAAAGGGTCTCTTCCAGGTCCGCAGTTCTAAGACTATCATTATTATATCCTTATTATAGAAGAAACGTATTACAGAAATAGCTGGTGACTTCTCATGTGTCAGAAGGGGCTAAATTCTCTCTCATAATGCTTCTTCACTGCTTCCTCTGACCCCCTGTAGCTTCTGCAGGCAGTGGGCACACCTAACTGAAAACCGATTGGGAAGAGATGGTAGCCATCAGATTATGCACGTGGGTCTCCCCAGCGTTCAGCTAGAAGGGAATCCCCAGCCAGTCCCACCTCAGCCGCTGCTCCATCCTCTCTAGTAGTGATCGTTGCTCAGTTGAGTTGAAAATGCAGCACCTTTGTGACATCAGCCACATCAGACCAATCATGCCTCTCCATTTATAACCAACTCGGATCCCCCAAGATAACTAAGCGAAAGGGGGCAAGAGATCTGAACTAAGAATTACGATTGGCCAAAGGGCAGCTGATGTCAAAGAAGGCACGACTTCCAGTCACTGATCTAGAAACCCAAGGGTGGAGGGGATCCTGAGGGAAACGGGAAGTGCAAGCAACAACTCTTTGTGGAGAAGACCTCCCTGAGAAGGGATATAGCCAGATACAGATGGGCATTCCTTTAAATCCCCACCATTATTTGGAGGACCTCACATCAATGCCCAGGTTGCCCATCGGCAACAAACTGGCTGTCAGGACATTGCCCTTGGCACCTTTCCAGGCTCCTTGGCCCATTGTGGGTTAGACTTTTCAAAACTGAATTGGGAGCCAAGCGTCTTACACTGCCAGGTCCCAGCCTCTCCCACCACCTTGATTTCTGTTTCTGGCCTTCTCCGATGAGAAAGATGGAGGGCAGCTGGAATGTAATGATTTGTCTTCAAGGTGGTGAGTGACAAATGTTTCATCCCCCTTTTTGTTGCTGTTTGTTTGGGATTGCATAGTGTGTCGGTCTGAGAAGGAGGAGGAAGAAGAGGACTTTGTTTTGGTGTACATTTTGCCTAGGGTGCGTCTGCAGTATGGTTTGTGCTCCTTTGAGCAGCAGTGGTCTTTCTTCTGTAATTCCTCTGTTGTTGCACGTTGTGGGAGGCGAACATGTGATTTGGCATCTGAGGCTCCAAGCTCCCCTTTGCCTCATATTCACTATTTATGGGCATGTTAGCTGCCTCAGTTCCTTACCGGTTTTCCTTCTGCAGTAGTCTTGGAGCCAACAACTGGGAAAGCGAAAGAGTGCTTTTTCATGTTGGAGCTCAGAATATATCTTCCTTCTTCTTAACTCCGTGGGCGAGTCCGCTTTTCCTTTCCCTCACGAGGAGATGGTTTGTTAGGGCCATAGCCCACTATGGCAGCCATTTTGTGAACAGGCAAGGGCCCTCGGACTCCACGTGTGCTACTAAGGACACTGACACAAAATACCAAGTATGCTCACAGAGTCTCTCACAAGGGACCTTGCACTGAACATGAGCTCGCCAGCCTCTGCAATGACTAACACACAAGAAAGTTGCCCGACGGGTCTGCGAGTTAAGAGAAAAGGCAGGGGGAAAAGAGGCAGCAATCACAGGATGGCGCAAAAGATGCTGCTGCTGCTGTTGTGGCAACCCCCATCCACGCGAGCAGCTATCCTGGCGGTCACGTTTGAGCCTTTCTGGCTGTTTCCTGATGTCGACATGCCTCGGGAGGATCCTTCAATGTGAGGTCTTGCTGGTGGGTTCTCTAAGGTCCAGGCAATGTCGGCTCTGAAGATTGGAAAGACATTCATCAAAACTCCCGTCTCCTGAGCATGATATGGGAAATGCACCCTAAACACAGTCACATATGAATTCCAAAATGGAAGTGTCAGCAACCACCGGGGATCACATTTTGTTGCCACCAAGAGAACGGGGAACATACCCCCAAGAGAGGATATGCTTGCTTGTTTCCTTTCCATCCCTTCTTTCCTCCCAAGACAGGAGATTGAACCCTCCTCCTCTGCCCTTTTATCCTAGCACCATCCCCATGAGGTAGGACACACTGAGATAAAGTGAGCGGCTCAGGATTAGAGATGGGCAGAGACTGCTGGTTCGTGTTCTGCAGTTCATTACGTGATCCATGTCAGGAGTGGTTTTGCCAGTTTTAGACACTTCTGTGGAAGCTTACATGGCCCACTGTGTATTTGAACTCAGTTCCCATGGGTCCATCACTCTGTCTGCTACCCGTAATTGTGGGTGGTTTGCCAAGAGAATCAGAGAATGGAGAAATTACACTTCTTTTGGACTACAATCCTCAGACTACTAGACCAGCCAAAAGAGACACTAGCCTTGCTGGCTGAGGAATTGTGGGTGTCGTACTTCAAGAATGTGCCCTACCCAAGCTCTGGATACATACACCACAAATATAGTCTTTTTGTACCCATGTATCTTGCATAAGCTTTCCAACCATGCCCATAAGCAACACGAAGACGGGTAACCTTAATACAAGTATAAGGTACATACTTATAATTGTATGTCTAAGTATGTGCCCACAAGGAGGCACTCATTGGGCCCATTCAGAAGAAAACAAATTTGGCGGCAGACCAAATTGACAGCTATAGGCCTGTCGCCAATGTTTCATTTATAAGCAAGGTTGTCAAGAGGGTGGTGGCAAATCAGCTTCAGGGGCTTTTGGATGATACTAGTGCTCTTGATCCATTCCAGTCGGGGTTCAGGCCGCAAAATGGTACGGAATCAGCACTGGTCACCCTGCAATACCACCTGTTGAGGGGGGCCGACAGGGGCAAAGCATCCTTGTTGGACTTCCTCAACCTCTCGGAGGCTTTTGATACTGTCAACCATGGTATCCTTCTGGGGAGGCTCTCCAAGTTGGGGGTTGGAGGCACTGCTTTGCAGTGGATCTGCTCCTTCTTGGGGGACCATGAGGAGTGCAGCTGGGGGAGATGACTTCCACCTTTTGGTCCCTCAATTGTGGGGTGCCTCAGGGGCCGATCATCTCCCCTATGCTCTTTAATATCTATATGAGACCATTGGGGGAGGTTGTTAGGAGATATGGGGTTCTGTGTCATCAGTACGCTGATGACACCCTGCTCTATATCTCCTTTTCTCCATCTGCTGTGGATGCCATTTCGTCCCTGGATTGCTGCCTGGGCACTGTTCCAGGGTGGATGAGAGCGAAGAGACCGAGGCTGAACCCAGGCAAGACGGAAGTCTTCCAGGTGGGGCCGCCTGGTGTTGCCAGATTGGGAAACTCCCAGGTTTTTTTGGGGGGGGGGGCACGACTCTTCCCAGCCAGGATGAGGTGCAGAGTCTTGGCTTAATTCTGGACCCAGCACTCACTATGGAGGCCCAGGTGGCATCAGTGGTCCGTACCGCACATTACCACCTTAGGCAGATTGTGCAGCTGTGCGCTTTCCTGGACCACAGCGCTCTCACTACGGTCCATGCACTGGTAGTCTTGAGATTAGACTACTGTAGTGCTCTCTACGTGGCACTGCCTTGGAAGTTAATGCAGAGGCCCCAGCTGGTGCAGAATACTGTGGCCAGACTAGTATCGGCTACTAAAAGATTCCATCATATTACCCCAACTCTGGCCACACTGCACTGGCTGCCAATCTGTTACCGCACTAACTTCAAGGTCTTAATGTTGACATAGAAAAGCCAAAAAATGGTTTGGGACCTTCCTATCTGTCAGAGCGGCTCCTGCCCCAGAGCTCTGCCTCGTCACAGGCAGGTCATCTGAGGGAGCCGACACAAGTCAACAACAAGGAACCGGGCCTCCTTGGTGGCGGCTCCTAGGCTCTGGAAACAACTCCACTTGGAGATCTGCCAGGCCCCCTCATTGCTGCTATTCAAGAAAAGATTGAAGACTTGGTTATTTCAATCTGCTTTTTGATGTTATTTCAATCTGGCCTTATTGATGTAGTCATCTAATCTCATCTGCCACTAACTTATCTTATTTACCTTTGACTTGTATAAATGTTGTGGTTTTATTTATGTTTTCATGTGTAATATTTTTACTTTTTATTATAACTTTTTATCTGTATTTAGTAATCAATTTGCTTTATGTTGTAAACCGCCCAGAGTGGCTTTCTGCCAGATGGGAAGTATATAAATTGAATAAATAAATAACTATCTCACAAAGATCTCAACTTCTTTTACAGAAGTACAATTCCCAGAGTTCCCTTGGGGCCATTCTAACTATTGATGAATGCTTGACACAGCATTGCTTCATCATGGCTTTGCCTCCACTGAAACCCAGAGAAGCTTGGCGACTTACCGTTTCTTAAAGGCAAGGACTTTGTTGTTGCCAACAACACAACCTTCAGTTTTGGATCCTTGTTGTAAAATGCTCTTTTTTGTTTTCCCTTGAAAAATCAGATTGTCTTGTACCAAGGCCTTGGTCACATCAAGGATCTCAATCCCGTGACCTCGCAAGGAGTGGATCCTATTCTTGGTGATCTGAAAGAGACCAATGAGAAAACATTAAACCCTTCTAATGCCAGTCTCAAGCGGTTATATGCCTATTAATGTGCTCAGAATGAATTTGTAGTGTTTCTTCCATTTTAGTTTTCCATCTCTCAGAGTGGCATTCCCTGTCCCCCATTATACTTGTCCTCTTATTCTTCTTAGCTTTAATATTGCCTTTTAAATAATGTACGATGTCTCTTCACACTCATGGTCATTCACTGTGAATAATGTCTTTGCCATTTATTGGCAACGGTTGTATTCTCATTGCCTCCAACTCTATACCTTGTCCTTCAGTGTTAAAAGCCATCTTGGGTCTGTTCCAAGGAGAAGGGTGAGGGGTAAAAATATTTCCAAAAAAATAAATAAAAATAAAATAAAATAATCTAGAACAGAAATGGTGGTATGCAAAAATCTGAACATCTACCTCAGAGAAAAACAGCTCTACAGAGCTGCGTAAAATTAGAACAAAAATAGTTATGCAGCATAGAAGATAACACCTTCAAACATAGAATCACAGAGTTGTGGAGAATATCATACTGTTGGCATGTCCAAGCTTCGGCCCTCCAGATGTTTTGGATCACAACTCCCACAGTCCTTTGCCATTGGAAATACAGATTTGGCCGAAGTTTGGACATAGAATCATAGAATCATAGAGTTGGAAGAGACCTCAAGGGCCATCCAATCCAACCCCCTGACATGCAAGAACCCCCATCACAGGACTCCTGATAGATGGCCATCCAGCCTCTGCTTAAAAACTTCCAAAGAAGGAGACCTCCACCACCCTCTGTGGCAGCATATTCCACTGCCAAACAGCTCTAACCATCAGAAAGTTCTTCCTAATGTTCAAATGGAATATCTGTTCCTATAGTTTGAAACCATTGCTCAGAGTCCCAGTCCCTGAAGCCATGGAAAACAAACCTGTATCCTCTTCGATCCTTCAATATGACATTTTGCTAGAGGCCTAAGGGCTTCTGTTTTACAGCACAGCTGTGTAGGTTAAGCCAAGAAACAGATACAGAAAAGGCCTCAAGCATTGTTTCTCAACAGGATGGCCTCCCAGTGTGCCTGATTACCACTCCCAACATCCCCAGACAACCTGGCTATGATTTATTAGGAATCAAGGTGGGGGGAGTGGAGAGTGAGTGGGAGAGCCCATACGTAGGTGTTGAAATGTGCTTTTTATTCCTGGGCCGTTAAGGGCTGTGGGTCTCTCCCTGCAGGCAAACATCTTCCAGCAGATCTTGGTCATATGACAGTGACTTAACCTCTTGGCCCTTTTCTGGAAACAGCAGGATCTCACCAAATCTTACTCTTCATAGCACTAGAGAAGTGGTGGTGAACCTTTGGCACTCCAGATGTTTTGGACCACAACTCCTATAGTCTTTTGTCATGGGCAATCTAGTCTCGGAATTCTGGGAGTTGTGGTCCAAAACATCAGGAGTGCTGAATCACCACCACTTCACTAGAGACTCGGAGGAGAGTTCAGAACCAAGGCCTTGCTCTACAGTGGTTCTCAACCTGTGGGTCCCCAAATGTTCCTGAACTGCAACTCCCAGAAGTCTTCGTCACTAGCTGAGCTGGCCAGCATTTCTGGGAGTTGCAGTCCAGGAACATCTAGGGACCCACAGGTTGAGAACCACTGCTCTACCACTTCTCTCGAGGAAGGCAATGGATCCCTACAGACTGAAGGCAATGAGGGCCAACAGCCGGAATGACAACATCAACAAGCAGGCTTCTCCTTAGCACCACACTTGGGCACATGGTTTACTTCACAATTTGGGGATCATACTGTTTCAAAACCACAACTTCCACCCACAGGTAATGCCGTCTAGAGTGGAATTATAGAACAATAAGAACAATCTAAGAACTGCAGAGTCGGAAAGGACCCTATAAATCACCAAGTCCGCCTTCCCTGTCACGAAGGCCCAGTGAGGAATCGCCCTCCCAGCCGCTGGATCTAGAGCCAGATACTCTGGGATGTGCAGTCCAAAAAAGGTTTCCTAAGCTGTTTTCCCTCATTGAGTTGGAGGGAAAAGTAGCAAAGTAGCAAAACCCCAAGAGCATCAGGAGGCACGGGGCTACACTTCAAAGATCTGGGTTCGAATCTGCGGCCGGTCGCCATCCTCAGCTGTTCCAACCTCACAGGAACGCTGGGAAGATAAAATTAGACCCCTGCGTGCAGACAGGAAACAAAGCATCCCAATGCTCAAGGCGGCCCCTCTCAGCACCTACCTTCATGTCCGCCCAGTGCAACAGCTTGAGGCCGCACCCCTTGTTTCCTAGGATGTCATTCTCCGTGATGACCCCCTCACCCTTCGAGACAACCCCATGGCTAGCGTTGTCGTAGATCCCATTGCCACGCAGTTCCACTTTGCACTCCGCCTCCACCGTGACGCCAGCCAGGCTATTGCAAGAGATGCTGTTGTTTGCAATCCGCGAGAGCTGGGTGCTCTGAAACACCGCCACCCCACAGTCATGGTTGGCATGGATGGCGTTTCCAATGATGTTCAGGGCCTCGCTGCTCTTGACGTACAAACCAGCAGCTATGAAAGGAGGGGGGGGGGAACCACACCAGGTGCCATTAACCTTTATTGGCCAAAATTAAAACAAACTAACCCAAAAAGCAATCTACATGGAGATCAAAGTGCTTCAAAGACTTTCTTAAGTGCAAAACTAGGCAGCAGGTAATACCTTTTAGGCCACTAATAAAAATAGACAACATTGCAAGCTTCTGAGTGCAACACACTCTTCTTCAAAGTGAGTCCCAAAAGTTCAAACATGGCAAAAGATGTGCTATGCCAGAAGCCATGTTCCTTTGTGTGAAGAAGGGTGTGTGTGTGAAACCCAGTGCTTAAGCAGCTTTTACAACTGCCCACCGACTTCCTGCCTCGAAGATGATTCCTTGCCTGGTGTGCATCATCCAGCCAAGAACTTTAAGAATAACCTCCTGGCAAAGCACATCTTCTGCCATGTTTGAACTTTTGGGATTCGCTTTGAAGAAGAGTGTGTTGCGCTCGAAAGCTTGCAGTGATTTGTATTTTTATTCGTGCTCTATAAAGGTACCATCTGTAGCCTAGTTTTGCATGTATGTTTTATGATGGCCATGCAGCTCAACCCCCCCTTTTTTCACTTTGATGGAATTGTGAAGACTTTCTTAAGACACTCGACAGCAACAATGAACATAAGAACATAAGACATGCTGGATCAGGCCAAAGGCCCATCTAGTCCAGCTTCCTGTATCTCACAGTGGCCCCACCAGATGCCTCTGGGAGTGCACGAGACTAGATTGTCCTCCCCCACACACACACACCCCAACATACACACATTTCTAAAGATAACCAGGACAAATATAGAGTAGAGTGCTGAAACGATCACCAATCAGCTGGAAATTGGATCACAAAGCGGTTCAGAGACATAACTCAGGCAGGGCCATCAGCGCTTTGAAATCCAGAGGGATGAAATTTAGAAGGCACTGACCTGTGCTGCTAGAAGGGGCGGAATCTGCCCAACGCAAACCACCCCTTCAACCTCTCGCCACTCCTCGCTGGGGGACAAGGAAACACAAAACAGGCTCTGGGCAGAAGGCAGGCGGGGCTGTCTCACAAGCAGAGGTAGGTGTTCTTTCCCGTCCTTTTGCCCTCTTCCTGCTCTTAGTCTCACTTAAAAAGCTCAACGTACAGGGCAGAGAAGCCACAGTGATCAAGCGGCACTACATCTTCTATTCACAGAAACCCTTATCTCCCATTAGAAATTTGTTCATTTGTATGTCCATCCAAATCAATGTTTTAGGCCAGCACCAACAGTGTTCAAGGTACAATAGTAAGCCAGTATCCCCAGTTGGAAAATACAGTAGGACCCCCATATCCACTGGTTCACTTATCCACTGTTGGCAGAGGGAAATTTTAAATTTATTTATCTTATTTATCTTATTTTTATTTATTTATTTTTGAATATTTTTACCTCACCTTTCTCCTTGAGAAAGGAGCCAAGGTGGCTTACAATAATGAGGGACAATATATAGTCCAGACCATTTAAGACATATTCAAGTTAAGAACAGGGAATTTGAAGAGACATCTTAGAACATTAAAAGGTAACAGTAGAGCTACAAAAAGCACGCAAAAAGAAAAGAAAAATCTCCTGCTGTCTTGTGTACATAATTCAGCCGCCGCAAAGCAAGCTACTGTCACAAAACAGCAGTTTGGGGGCAGTCTCTCTTATCCAGTTTTCATTATCCATGGGAAGGCCTGGAAACAATCCCCAGCGGATACCGGGGTCCTCCTGTATTAAAAGGGGGCAGGGGAAAGCTAGAAATAGGCACTTTCACCATGTAATTGACAGGACTGGCCACTTGAGAGAGCCAGAGGCCATGCGATGTATTCCAGTTGAAGAGCACCTTTTTGTCTCTGTCTCCCTCTGCTGGCCACTTCTGGAAATACATGGAGAAAATGAGTATTTCTGGATTTTCTCTTACCATGCTATGTATAGTGTTTGCCATTATCCACTGTTTTCATCATCAGTGGGGGTGGGTGGGCTTGGAACAACCAATCCACTCTGGATACAGGTGACCTACTGTACTTCTTTGCACGGAAGTGTTTTTGAAGGAACATCCTGCAAGGAATTTCCCAGCTGTTTTGAAATCCTTTCTGGGGCTTTCCTACAGGTCACTCTGGACACCCTTTTAGCGAAGGCTCACCCCCATTGTGGTTGATGTTGTTGGACTCCACCAGAGCCACGCTGATGGGTCTCCGGGCAGTCAAACGTTCATCCTCACTCTCCAGGTCGTTCTCCCAGTTGGCCCCTTCTCCCTCATCGTTGAAGTTCCCGTTGCCCCCTTGGTTGGCGAGATAGTTGTTGGCGTCGTCCTTGCGACAAAACACGGCAATTCCATAGATGCTGTTGTGCCCAATTTGGTTGTTGGTGATATGAGGGAGGCTGGATGACATGACCCACACCCCACAGCCCTTGTTGCCTACAGCAAGAGAAGACAGACATGGACCTTTGTCAAACTTGCTGCGGTGAGTTTAACTGCCTATATTTTGCATCCTTTGTGTGTTTTTAAGCCATTCAACATTATTTATGACTCTGTTTAATTCAAGTTTCTTAATCTCCTTAAATACCATTCTTGGAGAAAAAATGCAACTTAAAAAACACACCCCATTTGGGTTGGATGTATTAGAGTAGAATTATTAAATGACCAGCATTTACAGTATATAAATGCCAATGAGCCATGGATCTACTCTAGCTGAGACCAGCAATAGAGTGCTGGTCATAATAATGATAAACCTACATTCAAACAAACCTTTAATCAAGTCCCTGATCTAGACAATGACCCTGCACCTCTGAATTAGAGCAACAGCGGAACATGTATGATGTGGCTGCAAAAGAAAGAAAGAAAGAAAGAAAGAAAGAAAGAAAGAAAGAAAGAAAGAAAGAAAGAAAGAAAGAAAGAAAGAAAGAAAGAAAGAAAGAAAGAAAGAAAGAAAGAAAGAAAGAAAGAAAGGCAAATGCTATTTTAGGATGTATTTGCCTGCAATTTAATCTCCAAATCCCATAAGGTGCTAGTTCCTTTATATTCAGCACTGGTTAGGCTTCACTGTTCTCAAACTTGAGGTCCCTAAATGTTCTTAGACTGTAACTCCCAGGAGCCTTTGCCACTCATTGTGAAGACAAGGGCTTCTGGGATTTGCAGTCTGAGAACCTCTGGAAACCCCAAGTATGAGAACCACTGATATAGAGTACAATGTCCAGTTCTGGACACTACACTTTTAAGACAGATGCCAATGAACTAGAGCAAGTTCAGAGGAGGGCAACAAGAATGAACAAGGGAATGGAAACCAAGCCCTGTGAGAAAAGATTGATAGAACTGGGCATGTTTAACCTTAAGTTAAGAAGAGAAATGATAGAAAATAGTTAAGGGTGGCCACCTGTCACCTCTTACAGGCCATACTCTCTGCACATCAGTTGCTGGGGAACATGCAATCGAGGGGTCAAGTTGTATTAATAACCTGCTAGCAGGCTGCCCACAAGTAGCTGGCTGGTCGCTATGGGAACAGAGTCTCCGAAAAGGTAGGCCTTGGGTCTCCCTCAACACAGCTCTTCTGATCTCACTCTGCAGCAAATGCTACAAAAACTACCAAGGACAGGGACAACCAGAAATGCCAAGAGGAGACCCTTCAAGGCAGCATCGAGACTGAAATGTGGTTCCGGACACAATGCGTAGGGTGAAATGGAGGGAAGAGGCTTCTCCAAAGTCCCATTATTGGTGACAGGGAAGCTTGTCCATTTCAATGTGAGCCTTTGCCACATGTGGAGGGGGGAACTCCATAATGTGCTTGCTAGAGCTGAATTTTTCAGAACTACAAGCTGGAGATACAAACCACAGCACAGATATATAAGGAGGGGCAACGGCAATAACGACAAGATTTGTACACAAGAGAGTGGCTGGCAGGGGGTAATGCATGCATGCATGGGAAATGATCAGGAGCTCTGCAGGGGTGGAACAGCAGAGAACTCCATGGAAACCAAGCCACACATCCTACACATAGCCTATGCCTACTGATGGCAAAATAAAATACAAGGCACAACACCAACAATGGGAAAATGGACTAACGTAAATGATAATATGTTCTATATTCTGCGGTGTTATCAGACAACTAGCAATAGCACATCAAAATGTCCATACTGAAGTGGTACCCTTACTTGAGTCATTTTTTTAAAAAAAAGGCACAACACATGTAAAAGCTTTTGAGATGAAGATCTTTTGGCAGGCAAAGCACTGCAAGGGGAGGAGAAAGGGGAGATGTTGGTTTTCAGTAGCCTTGCAACCTGCATAATGTTTTGGAATGGTAAGGAAGGGGTAGGAGGCAGATACAGCTAGGGAATTAGATTTCACTACAGAATTAGATCTACTGACAGTTGTAAAATGGGAACCCTCGATCCCCCCACCTTAAATTATAGAAGTTCCCACAGCTGGTTCAAAGCTGAATCCATCCTGCCTCCACAGAGGATCATTTGGTGGTGGCAGACAGAAACACACCAGTTCTCTTGTGCATTTAGGCTAGAGGT
Source organism: Phrynocephalus versicolor (assembly GCA_023846285.1). NCBI lineage: Eukaryota > Metazoa > Chordata > Lepidosauria > Squamata > Agamidae > Phrynocephalus > Phrynocephalus versicolor. The sequence continues at coordinate 5,059,405 of JAHTLZ010000237.1, read as the reverse complement.
GGGCACAAACCAGCAAAATAGTGGTTCGTCTTGGTGTCTGGTTTGACAAAGTCCAAGAAACAAGAATTTCTGAATTTTTCTCAACTGGTCTTTTTTAAGACAACTGAAACTTTTTTTAAAAAGAGGCAACCCTTCCTTCCCTCCATGTCACCCTACTGCCTGGCTCCCTACCACCTGCCTCTCTGAATATGCCCACCTCTCTGCTGAGGCAGCCGGGCTTTCTTTTTTTAAAAAGCCACCCAGAATTTTTCAGAATTTTTTAAAGGGGAGATGGTTTGTGGAAGCTGACCTGGCTCCTCTCAAGATGATGGCAGCGGTGGAGGCAGTGGAAGGAAAAGATAGGGAAGCAACAGGGGAGGTGGGAAGGGACAGGCTGTGAGGGCGGGGAAAGGAGCTGGGAAGTTTATTAAGCTGCAAAAAAAAGGGTGTTGATTTGGGAAAGTCTGGGTTCTCCAGTTTGGACAAACCTGAACCAATCTGAACTGACAAACCAGCCCTTTTCCATGAACTTCCTGGTTCATCTTTCGATTTCTGCCCATCTATAATGTATGCTATCTGATATACTCCACAAAACATCAGACTTGACAAACATTTAAAAGTATAGTATGTTCTTGCTGGTCTAGAATGTGTACAGTAGTTGGGGAAACAAAACAAGCAGCCTTTTGAAGCTAGAATTTATAGTGTCTAAAAACCATGCTTCATGGGAGAGAAAGTTACTTTTTTGGGACTACATGGCCCGGAATTCCCAAGTCAGAATGATTAGTGACTGGGTTCATGATGGAATTCAAGGTGGGGAAAGGAAACAATGCCTGAAAAACTAGTTTTTCTTCTCCACAAAGAAAACAAAAGAGAGAGAGAGACAGAGAGAGAGAGAGAGAGGTGATGGAATTCAGCTATCAACCCCTGGTTTACCATAAATTGTGTTTCCTTCTATGAGTCCTTTCCCACGCTCTCCGACAACCACGCCATCAGAGTACCCACAGCAGATGAGGTTGCTTCTGAGAACTGGGTCACCCCCACGACGGATATCAGCCCCTCCCCACTGGTTTTCTCGTATGACATTTTCTAAAGCCAAATGAAGAAAGGAAAGTTAGCCAAGTCATTGAACGGCGGTGTTGAAGATGCATTCAGACGTTCAGTGTATAGAATACCACAGAGTTTTCAATCAGACTTGTGGTCAAGACCACATGGAAAGTCACCTTAAAATGGTTCGTTTCTGGCTCCTTTAGAGCTAGAGTAACATGAGCTGGGGGTTGAGAGACCAAATCATAATCCATAAGCAAGACAAGTGCCTTCCAACTTTAATTTCCTTTCCTTATGATGGACATTCCAAAACCGTCCTACCTTGCAGGATGAATGTAAAGAATGCAGAGATCAAGGGTCTGACTAGACTGCAGTCCAACCCAGGCACTGTTCCTGGAACTGGCATGATTAAACCTGGTACCATTTCTCACACCTGCATGATGTATTGCTGAACATGATTAAAACTTACCTCTCAAGTGATGTTGTCCCTCCTCCAAACATTTTTTTAAAAAAAACTATACTTGCCAATATTAATTCTATGGCACGTGGACACTGCAGTTTCAGAACCTGTTATAGCAATTTAGCACAATGTCACTTTTGCCGAAATTTGTTTTGAAAAAGAGGCAGGGAAGAGGAGGGTGTTAATGACAGAGGAGGGTGGATGGCCTGTGGTCCCAGTGAAAATTATAGCAATTTGAGGTGAGACTCTTGCCCTGAAAACTATCTCAAATAATTAAGCATTCCATGTGTCTCAGCTCATATAGAATAATAGAGTCACAGAAGAGTGAAGTTGGAAGGCCATCAACTCCAATCCCATAATCCATGCACAAATACAAATCAAGGGATATCTGCCAGGAATGCTTAATTATCCTAGACAGATATTGCAAACTCTGACTCAATTGGAATCAATCTGGCACAGCCTTCCTGACTATTTGCACCGCAAATTATGTGAAACTGGAAACATTTTGAACACCTTGCAAAAATATATTAAAACATATAAAGTACCACATTATTTCCATCTTGAAGGAGCTGGGAAGTGAAAAATAATAGAGCAACATGAAGAAAAAGATCCAGAACTTAATGTCCTCAGGTCATCTCTGCCCATACCTGTTATTTGGCCTCTTCCATTCTCATTAACAGCTATACCAGCAGCAAGGCCCTGGAAGATATGGTTTCCACTACAGAAGAAAGAAAGACATTTTGTTTTGTCCATAGTTTGCAAAAGGTTATCCAATAGCACAGTCCTTTTGCTGGTGTACTGCACACAGGTGTTTCATCATGTGACTAGCAATGCCCTGCCCCTCTCTCTCCTGTAACTTATAACCATTGCTTTCTTATTATTTCCCATGCCTTGTTGTAGAAAAGGAACATTTTTTCTTGTGCAAGACCTATTATAAGAGAGATATGTCTGTGAAGATTCTCAGTCATCCAGGTGAATTTATCTGGAAGTTGAATCATGGCAACTGAACTTCTTTTTCTGGAGAGATTGAAACGTTTCGCTGCTCAGCCGAACAGCTTTGTCAGTTTGAAGAAAGCTAGTTGCGAGTCCTCCGTTTTATAGTTAACTTTGACCTCTTGTCACCCTGGTCTGAAATAGGCTCCTAAGAGGAACAATCGCCGGAATAGGCTCATTAGGTAGACAACAGTCTCAATAGCTTTAAGGTGAACAATGGCCTAAGGTGCTGAAACCTATAAAGTATGGGTCGTTAGCTATGGCCTTGATGGTGAAGGCGTGAAGTATTTTTTATTTGTCTGGGTATTGTTGAAATCACAACCTGATAAGTGGCAGATAGACTGTGCCTGAGGCCCCCACCTCTGTTGAGAGAGGGGTTTTCAATGCTTACACGAATGGCTTTCCTGACCCTCTCTCAAACCACCTATCTTTTCTGTCTAATATGTGTACACCCTCATCTTTGAATGAGTGCCCTCTGTCCTTCAAATGGAGGTGTACTGCTGATTCTGAGCCTGAGCTGTTACCCCTCCTATGTTGGGCCATCCTTCTGTTTAATGGCTGTTTAGTTTTTCCAATGTAGAGGTCTGAACACTCCTCAATGCACTGGACTGCATATACAATATTGCTCCTCTTTTGTTCTGGTATTGGGTACTTTGGGCGGACGAGTCTCTGCTTCATAGTTCGGTGGATATTTCAAGCTGCATTCCCTCAGCCCCACAAACTGATACTTATCTGACACACTAAGCTAGTTCTCCAGGCAACCCTGTAGCATTAATGGCCCTTTCACAGGCTACTGACAAACATTGGTTCTGATTTTCCTCTATCACTGCCACCAACTAGCTTGGCTAGTAAATTAAAGCCTTCAGAGTGTTCTTAAGGTGTACAAAAATAAAAGAAGTTTATTGATTACCAAGCTGAATCAAAATCATTAATGGTAATGTGTTAGAGAATAAACAAAAAGAATATTGCTCAAGTTTGATCACTAATAAAGTTGAATACATACACACCCAGTTTCTAAGTTTACAAACTCTAAACACTTAGTTTTCTTCACAGACACTATAAAAATCCTAACTCTTCTTTAGACGATGCCAGACCCTATCTGATTTTCTCAGACTCTGTCAGATTCCCTATCTCCAAGTGTAGGTCTTTCTGTCAGCCCCTATTTGGACTTTATTTCAGAAACTGCAGGTCCCTATCTGCCTAAAACAGAGCTGAGCAGTACCTTAAATCCTCTCAGGACACTCCCCAGACTCTCTCATTGGTCTAAAAACCCACCAATAGCTCCCAACATTACTCATTAATGCAGTAGGACACCCCATATCCATGGTTTCACTCACCCACGGTCTGAAAATATCATGCATTTCATGGTATCTGCTGCTCTTTAGTGGCTAGTTCTGATCATGCATCTTTAAAAAATTCAGGGTTTCCCCCTCTTTTACTATACTATATATTTGGCGTTTAATATTATCTGCAGATTTCAATATATGCTGGGGCAGGGCGGGGCAGAACAAGTCCTGTGTGGATACAGCGCTCCTAGTGTCTAATGATCTATCAGAAGCAGTGAGGGGCTCTAAACGAGCAGGGCCTGGAGAGAGGGAAGATCTTTAGGGCAGGAAAGACTAGTTAGCACAGCAAGCCGTGCTGAGCAGCAACTAAATTAACTTGTGGATTTAGCCCCTGCCAATTGAAATACTCAGAAAAGCCCGCTTTCACTTTTCACAGCCACATTTTGTATTCTAAGAGAAAAAGACAGGAGCCAGTGTTCCTTAGAGAACTAAGTTGAGATGGGAAAGAGAACAGGCCTCCTCGTTCGAGCAGAGACACCGAAAGACACGTCGTCGGCTGGGTCTTAACCTCTTGCGAATGATGACATCTCCTCCATCCTCTCCCGAAAAAAAGAGTCAAGGGATGCGAAAGGGAAAGGAAGGGGTGTCAGCAACACTAAGAATAACAGCCTCGCCAATGAAAAAAATCAAAGTGGACCAGAGCAGATACAAGATGGCCTAGGAAACTAGAGAAGGCCCTTCTCTACTCTTCCTCTTCAAAGATCCACATCTTCCTTCAGGTAAGCTAAGTTACACCCAGCTACCTCCAACCGCATCATTGGGAAGCTTTTGATGAACTGGGTTCTGGGCTTCCATGGGTCAGCTTAAACCTAAAGCTTCCTCCTCTATCAGGCTGGATAAAACTGGTCTAATTGCTGACAACACCATCTTGGCCATTTCCCCATATGTGCTAGAACCATGGTAACCCATTTTACCAGAGCTGGAAAAACCTCATAGCCCTACAATTCCTAAAATATCTAACCATCCTGGCCATCAGAAAGAGTAGCTGCAGGATTTGCAGGGTGTGATGTGTCCAAATTAGAGCCTTTTCACACGGCCCCTAAGATCCGCTGGCCACTTAAATTCGGACCAGAGATCTTAGGGGCTTGTCGCTCTTCCTGTGTCCCCACCCCTCCGCACTTCCTTGCTCCTGTCTGTGTGAGGGGAGGGAGAAAAAAAAGGAAGAAAAGAACGTGGCTCACCTCCGTTCTGCCTCTCTCTCTTGCCGCGGCAACATTCCAGTCTCTTAAGTAGCTCTTAAAGGGGCGGGAGCCAAAACAACAACAAACAGAAGCGAGGAGAGCCCCGCACTCACTATCGTTACACCGCATCAAGGAATTTTCACCTCCAGAGAGCAGGTACTTGAAAGGTGCGCTGGGATGCGCTAAAGTGGGCGTGGTCGCACTTAATTTCCTGTAAACTCCGGGTGGGGAAACATTTTAAAGCTCTGGAGCTGGGAGCCATTTGCCCCGGAGTTTAGGGGTTGTGTATAAACGCTCTTAGTCTCTTGGAGCTCATCATCTCGATGCCTATGAATTGTACGAACTCTGCAAGATCCTGTTTCAAACGCTCACAAAGCTCTGCTCATTGTCTTCTGCTTCGGAATTTAAAAACGAACAAACCAGGAGGCGTGTTATGAATGTGAGAAGCCCTGTTCAAACGTGGGGCACCCGTAGGTTTAATGTGGGCAAGCAACGCTTCCGCTCCTTGGCAGGGCATGTTTGTCATCAGGGACCATTCAAGCTCATAGGAAGATGATCACCAGCTTTCCTGACAAAACCTCCCAACAACTGTAGACAGGCGTCCAGCGCAGAAGCACAGCTCAGTCCAGCGTAATGGCTCAGCTGACAGGTAAGAGACAGATTTCGCTAATCTACAAATGGTGAGGGTCAAGATGAGGGCCCTTTTCAGAAGACTTGTCAGCGCTGGAAGCAATTTCTAAATTGGCAGCCATCTCAGGCAATGATTACAAAGCCACTAGTAAGTCTGGAGGAGAGGGGAATAAAAGCAGCAGAAGCCACTCATTGCAGGGACTTGATTTCTGATTCCTCAGTGCAACGTCAACAGCGGTCCCATCAAATGCGCCCACACAAGCCTCTTATGACCAAGCTCAGCCTATCCTCCCTGAAAGAAAACAAGAGACCACGTCCACACTCGGCTAGCCTCGCGTCTCATGGGGGCGGATGTTATGCTGAAGGAGCTATTACTGCTGTGTTAATTGCTTACAAGCTGCCTGCATCTATTAAAAAAAAAAGAATTCCCTCATGAGACTCAAAGCCGCATCCCAAAGGGGATATTCTCAAAAACATAAGATGGCCTCCGGGGCTTTTCTTCAGAGATAGATCATATTCTTTTGTAAGTAAGATTTTTTTTATTACCCGAGTTTAGAAAAGTTATTATTTTAGCTCTCAAAAATCTCCACCAAGTGTGGGTACTGCCACAGGCCATGCTGTCTGAGGTATTCCAGAATTACAATAGGACTCCAGTATCTGCTGAGGATTGGTTCCAAGCGTTCCCGTGGATAATGAAAACCGTGGATAAGAGAGAACACCACAATGTCCCCGAAACTGCTGTTTTTTGATAGTAACTTGCTTTACAGCTGCTGTTTTGCAAAAGTAGTTTGCTTTACAGCTGCTGTTTGTGACAGTAGCTTGCTTTACGGCTGCTGTTTTATGACAGTAGCTTGCTTTACAGCTGATCTGTGTGACAGTAGCTTGCTTTCTGACTGCTGATTTATTTATTTATTTATTTCTCTGCCATCCGTGGATAACTGAATCAGTGGATACGGGGGTCCTACTGTACTACAACAATTACGACGACGATGAGTACTACTACTACTGATGATGATGATGATGATGATGATGATGATGATATTTCAAACTCTTTCTTTTTTCCATTTATTTATTTATCTATTTATTTATTTACGCCTGCTGTGTGCTTGGCATTCTAGGCCAGCTGACTAAATAATGAGGTTTTTTTAGTAAAGTGATTTTAACCACTATAATAAAATTTAAGAAAAGTTAAAAAATGAAAAACAAATTGTAAGTCGAGCAGACCATATCTTTATTTATATATTTATTTATTTATTTATTTATTTTGGTGAATGCACTGGACCTTGATATCCCAGAGTCTCCTTTGGTGCTGGGCCCTACAGTGAATGAGCCATGCTTTCTAACTCTCCCGGAGTGGTTCTACAGCACCCAGGAATTCAGATTGTTGCTTTGGCCGGACACTGGGCTGGAACGTCAACAAGAGCCATGCCATTCAGTGTCCATGCATTAGATGGGAAAGTCAACAGCGAGGGAGGAAACTGCCTTTCCAGAAAGCCTTCTTAGTCCCTCTTTGGGAGCCTTGCTGTCACTGAGGGGGGGTCTGCTTTCCTCCAGAACTCTGAGTTCCCCAGAAGGTAACAGGAAATTTCCTCCCTCAGTGCCAACTACAACGACACATAGGGCACTTTAAAAATGAATTGCTGCTCTTCAACTGGTGTGCGCACACCTGCGTAGGTGCCTATGTGCACACTCTGTATTCCAGGTGACAAGGGGTACTGCTGCTCCTCCGCCTACCTGACCAAAGGGTTGCCGTTGTGAAGAATGTAAATGCCAGCTTCCTTATTTCCAAAGATTTGATTGCTGCGCAAGATGCCTTTTCCGTTGCCAAGGACAACGATGCCAGAGCGAAGGCCACTGTGGATCCGGTTACACTGCCGATTTATTTGTGTGCACGCCAAAGGAAATAAAATGGGGAAAACAAGAGGGAAAGGAGAGTATATGTGAATGATGAGTCAGACTAAGTCTAAGACCTGATGAAGCAGCAGAAAACGTCAGGGAGGGGCTGGATGGATCAAGGAGAGAGACCATTTCCTAGAGAACGGAACATCTAATTTTGACTCTCTGAGGAGAAATTCTGGCATTTTTGGCACCCGACACGCACCCTTTCACAGCAGCAACTGCACAAAAGAATAACACGGATTGTTATCCCGTCTTGCCCATGCCTCCTCGGCCATTTCATTTAGACGGATAAAACTCTAGCAATTCCCAAACGGGATCAAGAAGCTCCATGCCATCCCACTGCCTTTTAATTACACCATGTCTCGTCTTTGTGCTTTGAAAACAACATTACCTGCCCCTTTCTGCAGATTAATGTGCCATTTGAAGCAAAGTTGCAGGCCAAGCCAGGTCACCCACCTCTCACTGTATTGACAGCCTTTCCTCTGGGGACAAAGACACTTAAAAATTGGAAAAGTTACCCTTTTTTTAACTACAATGCTACCTGGGGCATTCTGAGAGTTATAGTCCAAAACGTAACTTCTCCAAATTCGGAGGAGCATAATGGTGCAAAAGCAGCAACATTATACTTATAAGCCCAGACACAGGCCTTGTCCATGGCTGGTTTGGATTCCATCACATTCTGGCAAAATTCAAGGTTGACTCACCAGATCTTCAGACCATTTTCTGCACCAACCTCACACACATACAGTTATGCATCCCACTGGGTCATTAAACAGAAACACAGTACCATGGAATGCTGCCTTATACCAAGACAGGCCATTGGCCCACTGATCCCAGTACTGTCAAATCTGGGTGACAGCACTTCCATTGTTTCCAGAAGAATTCCTCGAATGTACCAGTTAACTTGCCTGAGCTTGGTCTGAACATTTACCTAGCTGGAGGTTTTGATCAAATCTGGGTGTCTTTAAGATTAGTTTTGTTTTAGTTGATATCTTGCCCTCCCTGATGAAAACGGGTCCGGATATTGCTTTTGAAAGCTTGGACAATAAATCTGTATTGATACAACTAGAAACCCATGAGCTGTTTTATGAACTGCTTTCTAAGTGTTTTACCATGGCATAGGGATCACCCAGACGCTTGCAAAAGGGGAGCCTGGATGAGGGCATGTACATAGGGCAGAAAACGATACATTTGAAGATAAAATAGACAGCTACCTTAAGGTCTAAATCAGTGGTTCTCAACCTGTGGGTCCCCAGATGTTCCTGGACTGCAACTCCCAGAAGTCTTCATCACTAGCTGTGTTGGCCAGGATTTCTGGGAGTTGCAGTCCAGGAACATCTGGGGACCCACAGGTTGAAAACCACTGGTCTAAATGATCACAACAACTTCCTGTGTCAAGCACAGTGTGAATATAGAGGTAGCATATATACATGAGACAAAGAAGGATGGGGAGAGTTAACCCTTTCTCTACCTGTGGTTTTCCCCTCCTTGCAACTGACCCTTCCTCTCTAGTTGCACACTGCTTTCCTCTCCAACTGCATTTCTTTTTCCAGGTTAGGTCTCTGGCAGGGAAGAAACCCCTGGGGACAAAAACCCAAAGGAGAATTGCTGAGCGTTCCTTCCCTCCCTGGTGCTGCTCCATGAAAATCGCCCACATTCAACCACAGTCCCATTAACATGCCTCCCACAATTTTGCCTTGGGGGGCTCATTACTACCATTGAGCCCTACCAAATGGGCAATAATAATAATAATAATAATAATAATAATAATAATAATAATAATAA
>JAHTLZ010000237.1:5015545-5045706 GCA_023846285.1 Phrynocephalus versicolor | reverse complement strand
GTGTGTGTGTGTGTGTGTGTGTGTGTGTGTGTGTGTGTGTGTGTGTGCAGGCACAGCCATGCCCATCACTAGGTCTTATTATCGGGGTAGGGCTTATATTTAACAAATGCATAGAAATCCTGCTAGGGCTTATTTTTGGGGTAGGTCTTATTTTCAGGGAAACAGGGTACTTCATGTCCATAGTCTCCCTTTCAGCCTCAACTCTCCAACTAAGATCAAGACTCATTTGTTACAGATGGTTCTGAGAGATAATGAAACAGAAACAATGGTTTTCCACCTTCCAGGCCGTGTGAATGCATTGAATCAGGATGAAACAAACCTTCATTTTTTAAGGGAAGGATCATTTGCTCCAATAAACAAAGCCTCCATTGGAAGTCAAAGGACTTATTCAACAGTCAAGAAAGAAGCTCTCCCTTCCCTTTCCCCCTCTTGTCCATGTTGTGAGCAGAAAATTATTGACTTGGAATGCAAAGCAGAAAGTACCTCTGAAAAAAAGCTGTAATCACAAGGCACTTCACCAGGGGAACCAAAGCAATGTTACAAACCAGCACAGAATCTGCCTTTTCATGGTTCAGCCAGAAGAAGCTAAGCTGTGTTTGAAGAATGCACACAGCCTCCTAACAAAGGAAGTCATGTCCCAGTCAGGCTTCTGCCCTTTTCTACACCAGGATTGCCAGGAAACAAGTACTGTATATTTCCAAGGTGAAAGAGGCACTTAACTCCTTCCGACAAACTGCAGAGACACGTTCCTCTTTCTAACAGTGGTGTATTACGCTCTCCCCCTGGGCTGCCTCCTGTATAACAGAAATGAGAAATGTGGCCAAGACGTGTTTGCCACCTATGCAGATGCCAGGACCTGAAAGTGTTATATTTATGGACCACAACTCCCAGAATTCCCCAGCAACGATGGCCCCTAGATATCCTGACAGAAAAATGTTAGTAGTGCATATAGTAACATTTCCAAGCTTTTATGGGACACCCCGAATCTACCCTATAGTTTGGCCATTGTGTTTCAGGACCATATTCTGAATATCTGGGATCTCAAGCGTCTTTTCAGATCCCCAGGCAAAAGGTCAGTCAGAAAGGCCTCAATGTTTCAAAGGCCAGAGAAGGTTGCTAAGCAAGTACTGTATATACTCAAATATAAGTCTAGTTTTCCAGCCCTAACTTTAGGCTGAAAAGGGGTGGGGGCTTGACATATATTCGGGTCAAAACTTTTAGCTACTGAGGCAAGTGCTTGGGTCGGCTAAAAGTCATTTTAAACATTGTGCGCTACTTCTCCTGACCCCACCCCACCCCCATATTGTGGGGGAGCAGCGCGTGATGTTTAAAATGACTTTTAGCCACCGAGGCAAGTGCTTGGGTCAGTGGCTAAAAGTCATTTTAAACATTGTGTGCCGCTCCCCCAGCTCAGAGAGGAGGAGCTGCCAGGCCCTGCTGCATTTCCCACCCTAGACTTATACTCGAGTCAATCAGTTTCCCCAGTTTTGGGGGGTTAAATTAGTGGCCTCGACTTATACTAGGGTCGACTTATACTTGAGTATATACGGCAACTGGCAGCTGGAAAAATACAGGGACTTGAAGAGCCAGCCCAAAATGGTTCATTGCCATAAATCTTATAGTACTATTTTTACACTGTACCATCCTGAAACCCTTCCAAACCTTTCATGGTGAGACCTTTGCATTCTTTTTTTCAGTGGAAACAGCAATCAAGAAAGGCCTCACCAACTGCCTTTGTCCGCCATGATTCAGACCACACACACACACACACACACACACACACCAACATACAGTTAGGATCGCCAGCAGTTCTATTTTCAAATACAGCCTGGAAGAGACGAAAAGGTTAACAAAAGCATTCTCGACTACATATAGCCACAAAAAGCTGAAGGCTGTTAAGATGTCAACCACAGGAGAGAAACCTAGGCAGAACAAGAGAGCGGCTTAACCATGGCATGCAAGTCCCAACCCCATCTTTCACAGCACCTTACTGTTTTCTGCACATCGCATGGCATAGGTCAAGTACCGGAAAATGCTCCCTTCCACTCTGGCCTGGCCCTGGGAGCAAACAAAGATGCCGCCCTTTCCATCCCTGAAAAGGCACTTTCGGATGAGGCACCCTTGCATGGCGTTGGCCAGTGACTGGGCCTCCTTGTCCTTCTGCAACTCCTGAGGGAGACTTTTCAGCTCGTAGTCATTCGGGAGGGTGGCGAGCCCACTGGTTTGCGGCTTGCCATCAATCACTTTGGCCAGCATATGGCTCAGCCTATGAGCCTGATAAGGCAGCTTGCAGATGGACTCGTCATCATCCTCATTGTCACTGCTCATGCTCAGTTCGCTCTCGCTAGAATCCGTGTCCACGGTCACAGCCTCCTCTTTCTCTGTTGTGGCAAGGTTCCCCGATGTGTTGTTCTCCATCTCACAGCTTTTCCTTGGTATTCCTTGAGCGTGTAAGTCAGGAAACACATTACTGGGGTCGTCACTGAGCACCATTTCACAAGTCCTCGTGTTCCTCGCCTGCAAGTGTCCCTGGCTTTCAAATTTTGACATGCTGCACGGCTGCAGCCCCTCTGGGGTTTGCAGCAGAACCGACCGTGACTTGACTAATGTGGTCAAGTGCTTGCAGGCCCAGTTCCTGTCCAAAGATGGACAACCTTCAACAGTCACGGAGGCATTTTCGCTCCCAACAAACTCACAGTTTTCCAGCAGACAGACAGCAACACTATGGAAATTGATGCTGGACTGGTTGAAGGTGCAGAATTTGACCTGGCAAGTTCCTGGGGCATGAATCTGCAGCTGACAGTTCTCAAAGTTGCAGTTGTCAAACTGGACGTGGCCTGAGGTTGTCTAAGGGCGAAGAACACAACACAATCAACCCCAATTTTCCATAGTAACCCTTGCAGAAACCATCAAAAAGAGCCTTTCCTCAAAGGAACTACCAGAGTCCACAAGTTAAACAAGACATGCATTTGCTCCCAATTCACCCCTGTCTTCTGCATATGTTGAGGACAAGTGGGGTATCAGATGCCACTAACCCGCAGTACATGTTTCAGCTAAACTGCAGTTAGGAACCAGTACTGCATTAGGGACAGCCCTTGACCCTTTCAATTCCCAAAATGGAAGTCACTGCATTCTGGAGCATCTCTCTTTGACATGCTGCCCTCCAGGGGAGGTGGATCACATCATCTGCAGCCATCTATTAAGTGGGTTAATGAGAAATGTAATCCAGTCCTCAGAGAAGGGAAGGATGCCCTGGATCCTAACTGGACTGCCCCATTTGGTGCAGAACTACCCATCTCTGTTCACTATTCAGGATGTGTTGCTCAACCTTGATGCACAAACATGTCCACACTCACCTTATAGACAACTGGCGTGAACCAGGCTTGCATGAAAACCAAATTGCATAACCTCATTGTTGGACAGTGTTGATCGAAGCTCACCAGGAGAGTCACCTCACCGAGCTTCCCCTTGCCCATGATCTCCACTGGGGCCTTAAGGAAGATCTCACTCTGTTCTTCATAAATTCCTGGCAAGAGGACGATTCTATCATAAACGCTGGCTGAGAGTAAAGCACTCCGCAGGCTGTCAAACTCATAGCCAGGTCCAACACAAAGGGTGCGTCTGTCTTTTTTCCTCCTGAACAAGTAGAAACAGTGGGAGGACTCAAGGTCTTGACTGTTTTTGGTCCAGGTTCTTGAGGCAAGGTAATGTTGCTTGAAGGCCTCTCTCCATGACCAAGGTTCCACATCAGGCTGGTTGGGCCAGTTGGGATGCCGGCACTCGACACAGCCGAGGCACAGCTGCCGCCACCGGGTGTTATCCAGGCTAAGGATCAGGTCGTACCAAGCTCTGCACACCAAGCTGCAGCGACCAAGGTCCGGAAGGCGCAAGTAGGACAAGATCAGGCGCCACAACTCCAGTGGGAGACCACTGATCTCCATAATCATCTGTCCACATTTGGGGTAGCACCAAGACAGGGAATACAAAGAATATCAATGTCATTATTTTTCTTAGGAAAATAAATCAGCTGATTAAGAACTACTACATCAAAAGCTACGTGATTCTGTCATTCAGAACTCAGAAAAGTTACTTTTTTGAATTACAACCCCCAGAATTCTACTACAGTGACCCCCCACCTATCGCAGGGGTTAGGGGCCCGAGACCACCTGCAATAATTAAAAATCCGTGATATGCAGATGCAGGTCGGGTCAGGCCTAGGGGGTATACCTGGGGGCTCTTGTACTTATCCCTAGCCTGGCGCTGCCCTGAATGGGCCTGTGAGGGCCTTCCCGGGCCTTCTGGAGGCCACAAAAGGGCCTCCCAGCGAACCGGAAGTGACTTCCGAATCACCAAAAATCATTTCTGAGGCCTCTGAGGGACTTTCCCCACCTCACCCCAGGGGGCCTTTTTTCATATACTGTGGTCCCGCAATATAGCGAAAAGGCAGGGGACCACTTTATCATAATAGGTGCTGTATTGGTGGTGGCTTTGGGGAGTGGAGGTCCATTAAAGTCACTTTTCCGAGCTCTGATACAGACTTAACAAATGTTGCACTTTTTAGAAAAGGCATCCCAATCATAAGCACTGTACGCAGCATTTTCTTCTCCTTTTGGCAGTGAAGAAAAGGAAAAGATAAAGAAAGGGGACTGAGCTCAAAGTTTTAGAGGAGAAAAAGAGGGGGACTGAAAATGCAGGTTATACAGGGATTTTCTACATGGCCTTGTAATTGCTTTTAAATTAACCCGAACTAGCCTATAATTTGGACATGCTTGTGTTAATATAACAAAACTAAATTGCAAGGGAGTCCCCTTCTAAGACTAATTTGTATGCTCACATATCCCTCCCACTTGGCTTGGTGTCTCATGATAAAGAGACATACACAATCCTCAATAAAAAGGGGGAGGCCAGGGATCATGAAAACAAAGGGGACATGGGTGCCCACATATCACACATGGCCAAGTCTAAGAGATAGTAGGGGCATGTATGGCCTTTCTGATGTTGTTGGACGCCAACTCCCAGCATCCCTTGCCATTGACCTGGTTGGCCAGAGGTGACTGGAAATGACACCACAATACCACTTAGCTAGCCACAGGTTTCCCACCCCTACCTGAGGTAGACATTGCAGAAAGCATTCCTACCAATCCATTTATCTGTCATATAAGGTGGCCAAAGGGACTGTGGGATGACCTGAGTTGTCTCCTCAGCCTGATGGCCCTGCCTGATACTGTCAGTACAAATATAGGCACAGTATTTTAGTAATGAGGTTGGGTTTGATTTAAAGCGCACTTTAAATTATAAAAAACAGATTTTTAGACAAATTGAATTTAAAAAAATCAACTTTGAAAATTTAAATTGTTTATTAAATTGATTTTTTAAAAATACCCAAATTTTATCCATCCAGCTAGTAACAGTACTGGATTTGGATAACAGAATTATTTACCTCACACACACCCTTGTTCCTATCCTAATAATTGCATAGCAGTTTTGTATCCAGTGCGAGGGTTGAACCCTAGACGGGAGGTAGAATAGTAGAAGGCTGCCCAAGTGCTGGAATATCCATCTCAGTGTGAGACTTTTTGCAGGCTCGGGCAGCATGAGGCAAAAAATTTAAAAGCAATCCTCTTTTTTTCATTTGCACATAGCAAATACAGGATCAAGAAAATTGTGTTACTGCATGTGGTACATTATTTTTAACTCACAGGAATGGTCTGTGGACCTAGCATTTTAACGTGGTTGAACAAACAGATGAGGGTTCTACAGTGTGCAGCTGCTTTTAAAACAAGAAAACAAGGTTCAAATATAATTTAAAATAGAGCACAAATCAGATGTAAAACAGAAGTTTTTTTTTTCAGGACTGAATTCAGTTTTTATATGGCCAGATTTTACAGAACAGATGACACTTCATGGTTCCCTGATAAGAATTTTGGAGATCATTAATTTCTAACTGTTGCCACAAGTAGAAGAAATGACTTAGTAGCACATAACAAGAAAGGGACCCAGTTTGTGTTTCTAGTCACACACCAAGAATCTGGTCTCCATGTCCCAAAGCTGTAAGAGCAGCCGCCAAGTCTCAGGACAGCCTTTCATATTACTGGGAAAGCTGCCCTGTTCACTTCCTACAGGCTTCCATATTTGCAATATTGATGGGATATGGGATGGCAGATGTTGCTGGGGCTGCATCAAGGCTGGCACTTCATAGATACAGTCATGGGACCTTTAAGAATGGCTGGTGTGGGCATTATCAGAAAGGCAGGGATGGAGTGGTATAGGTCAGTATTTTGATAAGTAAGTTGGAAAGGGCCGTGTTCTTTGGAAAAAAAATACACCATCTTACAACAGGGTGTAACTGAAGAACAGCCTCCCTGCCAGAATCAAGAAAAACAATCTTATGGTATACAAAGACTAAAAAATCTACGAAGAATTATAGAAGGCTTTTATGAGAGCACACCTTTAAATTCTGAATTAATTCAGATTAATGGCCCTCTACCAAACTATAAATCAGAATGGGTACTGCAAAGGCAGGGGGAAATGATGATAGAAAGAAATACAAAAAATCATGCCTTAGTTCGCCTACGAGCTAATTAAACTGTTTGTTAAATATTGTTTAAAATGTAATATCAAATGATTTTTTTAAAAAAAATAACATACAGGCTTGCACTGTAAATATATAAATGATAAAATACACTCTTTTGTAACCCTAGTCACAAATCCAGTAAAATGCATCATAACAAGATGGACAGAAAAGGCAAATGCTTCCAACTCGTGAGTCTTTAGCGTTATAGACCAAATAAATGCTTCTGGGCCACTAGCTCCCTTTATAAAAATTCTTAATAACTGTTGTTGTTGTTGTTGTTGTTTTCTTCCTGAAAAGAAAAATATGAAAGAAACCACCGGCAAACACATGAGAGTTGCAAACAGAAGATGACATCTGGACACCCAGAAAGTTCTCTGTTTGCGCCCAGCTACCAGAAGGATAAAAGGGCTTACAGTAGTCTGAAAGTTCCCTAAGAGGAAAACAAAGATAATGTTTTTTTTTTTTGTAATTTTTGCTGCTTTCCTCCTTTCCCCCAAATGCCCATTTCTGCAGCTCGAACTATCCCAAAGCCTAAAGTTTTGACAGTAAGCATTTTTAGAGATACTGCACAAGTTGCATCTGGAAATTGAGTCATGGCTACTGGACTTCTGTTTCTTGAGAGACAGAAACGATTCGCTGCTCAGTGAAACATTTCTTTCTGTCAAGAAAAAGAAGTCCAGTAGTCATGAAAAGGGAAATCTATAAAGTCTGCATTTTGCCTGGAAGACTGCATCCTTCCCATCACCTCCAACACCAGAAGTCATCTCTCTTCTAAAAACTGTGAACATTTGCGATTTTCATTACCTCTGTGTGGTACCAGAGGAGTGATCCCTATCAGAAGCATACAGTAACATAGCCTGTACACGGATCTAGCCCACAGTTGATGTTATCAATGGAAGAGTTTTGCAGATCTCATCCTAAGGTGGGACTGAAGCTCGGGACACAAAGCACCAAACAGAGAATTGGAAAAGTGGGGGGGGCGCCAACCCTCCACCCCTCTGCAGCCTGAAATCAAAAAGCACCGCAGGCAAACAAACTAATAAATCGGTGCGCCAGAAACGCAGAACTCTGAGTAAGGTGGTAGGTAGGTACACGTGTTTCAAAATCCCGATCCTTGGCGTGTTCGAGGTCCCGCCGTGCCCTGTGGGACCTTACTCCGAAGTAACCCCAAAAAGTTTGCATGATCCCCAGATCAAAAATATATATTAACCATCAAGGCGTGCAATGCCTTTTCAGCAGATTCTGCTTTACGGGGGTGGGGGCCGGGTTTGAACTGCAAAAACGAAGGGTATACGGTTTGCCCCGTAAAACTGCCCCTCCTCCTCCTCCTCCTCCTCCTCCTCCTCCTCTTCCCTCCCCAAGACCTCGCCCTCACCTTCACCTTTCACGGCATCCCCGGCCACTTCGCCTGCCCTCCCCTCCGGCGGAGCCAGCCAGCCGACGGGGAAACACCACCATCAGCAGCACCAGCACCACCGCCACCGGGGCCCTGGAGCCACTCCTTCCATCCCCGCCCCGGCGCGCACGGCCGCTCCGATCATAGAGATCTCGGAAGGGAACAGGCGGAGGAGGAGGAGGAGGAGGCAAAGGAGGGGAAAAGATTTCCTTAGGATCTCTATCATTGGACGATCACATGGTTCCTGGGGTCTGGCAGGGCTGAGGCGGGGGTGGAGGGAAAGCGGGAAGAAGAGAGGGACATGGAGGGTATGGGGCATTAGTGACCCCACGGCCTAGAACCGGGGCGCGCTCGCTAAGATTGCGGTGCAGTTTATTTCCAAGGAAGCGTTGATGGAAACCCGAGCCATGCCTTTTCAGAAAGCTGCACGTCGTGCTTCCGAAGAAATAGGGTCGGATTTTTGTCCTCCTTGGAAGTAAAATTTTTAATTGAGGATCATTGCTAAGTAAGCGTGCAAAGCGCCATAATAGTCCTGGGCGTTAGAACCAGACGGGCTTACATATATCAAGGGCGTACTTCCTTTTTAACCTCCATCCCATGTTCCCCAAACAAAGGACGATTTGGTTTCACGTGCTTTCAGTCGTTTACTTAGTAGTAAATGCATACACCAAATCAATGAAAGGAAGCAAAAGGCAGCTTCCTTTAGCGGGGAGAATAGGTGGGATAATACATACATGTATGAGCTGAAAATACACAACCCTGGGGTACTTTTTACTTTGGTCCCCTCAAACTGGCAAATGGGATGCTAAAAAAGAGCAGCGGCACAAAGTGCAACTTTTAATCTCACAATATCAAGTGTTGTTTCTTTTTTTTACTTCTGTACATTTCCAAATATTTTACATTTTACTGAAAGCCACAGTTTTCATTGTGATGACTTCTATCTTAACAAGATAACTTCCAATTATAAGCAGCTAATACAGGATGACTAATAGTGGTACCTCGACTTAAGAATTTAATCTGTCCCAAATACATGCTCTTAAATCAGACTACTCTTAAGTCGGGGTACCTATCTAAAAATTGAAGAAATAAGTTAAAAAATCAAAAAAATGAAAAAAATTTGTAAGTCGAGCAGACCATATCTAAAATTTGTAAGGCAGCAGTTAAAACGCCATCAGTTTTCCACTCTTAAGTCGAATTGCTCTTACGTCGAGCTGCTCTTAAGTTGGGTACCACTGTATACAGATTCTGAAAGGTGTCACAGCTATGAAACAGCACACTGGTTAATGTTCAGTTTGTGAACAGAGCATGTTTGTACATCGTGGTGTGTCTGGAGGCGGCTCACGTATCCCAAAGTGTGCTCTGCACTATTTTTCTTGGAACAGGAGAAGAGCTCATTCTCAAGTTTGACCCATCCTTCAGGACAGAGTTATCTGATACTTGAGATACATGAGATGAATTGGGCAGGCTTGGATGTGTTACACAAGATCTGAATTCAGGGAAGAACATGTGCAGTCCCTACATTCCATCATTGCTCAAGAAAGAGCAGGTGGCTGCAGAGGCCAGGAGCCACCTGTCATGTGGCCCTTACTGTGCAAGACTGAGCCTGTGACGCTACAATCAAGTACTGCAGGATTTACTACATGTACAAACTGGCTGAATTCATTAAAAAAACAATGCAAGGGCCAATACAAATCAGTATAGCCTATATTGCTCTTGATGGTTCCTCTGAGACACTGTGAGTTTTCAAGCCCTAACAGTTCCAGTGGACTTTGCCCTGTGACCAGTGCCTTCATTCTGCAAGAGGATGAGGGGCATGTCTGCAGGTAGTGATGTAGGCAGTTGAGGTCCACAGGAACACCAGCCTGTGCAATCGGTTCCCACATAAAAATTTGAATAAAGGAGTTCAATGCTGTGTCATTCCATGGACACATTAGCGGACATCAGTTCTGCATTGGAAAAATAAAATGAAAGGAAACCATGAATGGACCAGGAAGAGAGGGAAGGAGGGTGGGGTGGGGCTGAAATGCAGATTGTACAAATTTGAGTAGTCCAAGTGGACAGTGGCTCTGGATCCATCCATGGCTCCTGGGTGATCCTTAAAAGCAAATGGAAGTGCAAGTTAGACTGAATCAAACCATAGTAAAGTCAAATAGCTTTGATTTGGCTTGTCAGTGTAGTGGCAGCCTGGCTTGTCCATAATGACCCACACCTTAATTGCCTCTTGATTAAAATGCTATCATGCACTCCTCTATACCTACAAGGAGCTGCCCTTGTAGCTACAGCAATGGCCAAATTGTTTCTTGTGTGCTTCAGGATGAATTTGTCTTGGATTAACTTCGCTAGCGCCATTAACCTTGTAGTTAGCTGCTCTTCAATATCGCCTCCTTCTGCCTGAACCTACACAAGATGAGAAACAGGACTGTAGAAGCACTGGAGGCTTCTTTATACTCAGCCAAAGCATTGATCCATCTAGCTCAAAACTGTCTGGATTCCCAGGGTTTCAGGCAGGCAGGGTTTCTAGTTCTTTGCTTTTTGTTTCTCCATGAGATCCTTGGCGTTTCTTGATGGTTTCCATGGTCTAATGAGAACCAACGTTCAGCCTCTGAAATAGTTGTTTTCAGGGAGATACGGTGAAATCAGAAGAAGAAGCCCTGTTGTGTGGATCACCTTATGAAACCGGATTGGTGAGTATAAGAGAGTTTCCTCTGTAGCACCATCTTAGCTGTGAAGTTCAATCTTATAGGAAGTTGGTCAAGTTCCACCCTTGCTGAACTTCCAGCATGGCCCCAAATGCTACACTTCTCTGTGGTCTTTGGTTTTTAAACGTGTTCCTTAGAACCATATTTTCAAAATGGCATTTAATGTTTCTGAATGATGTTCTAATCTGCTTTCTTGTGACTTGCTTTGGGAGCCCCAGTGGACTGAAAAGTGATTAACAAATACATCAAATAACAACCACAATATGCTTCCATTGGTGCAACTAAGTCCTAGGCAATAGCACTAATACAGAAGTTGTTTGTAGAACTGCAAAGTTCAAGTATCCCTTTGGATTCAAATGAAAATTCAAGACATCTTCTTCATCTGGGTTGGGTGTCCAATACATGGAAGTATCAGCTCCACATGTGGAATCTTTAAAACTCTAAAATAAAATACAAATTTATGGATTAACTACGTGGATTTGCCTCCAATGCAACCATATAGGAATTATACCTAGACCAAGCTGGCAAGGGCCCTAGTAATCTATGTGACAACAGCAGCTCTGGCCTCTTCAGCTCTCCTGTTCTTTCGGATTCATATCTCTTACTGATAGCCCTGCTCTTCCTTAGTCCACCACATTGGGCTGAACCAATATTTCACAGGGGTTACATGAGCAGCACAAATGTACTGTATGTGGTTTCTGTGTTACTTTGCCTACAAAAAGAAAAGGTGGAGAGCATAATTATTATGCTATCACCAGCTATCATCACTTGATGATGTACTTGGACTTTGGAAGCTGTCACCTTCCAAAAGCTTAACATCTCTAATTTGTGCCTTACTCAAACAGGCAATGTGAAGGGATGGTAACGGAAGTGGAAATTGGGGATTCCAAATATCAACTGTTACATGGACTTAGCTGGAACCTATCTGCTCCTGGAATGTGTTTCCTGGAGGAACATTTTCAGCACCATACCAGCACTCTATGAGCAGCAGATTTATAAGTAGCATGTTGTAATGTTCAGTGTCAGTCTCTTTAAGGGTCAGGCCAAAATGGTAATTCCTCTGTGAGTGGAATTTTCCTTGGAGATCAAGCTAGAGCTTGTAAAGTGATTCTAGGGTATTATGTTGCTATTGACTTTTTTCCGCTTTGTTATTCATATTGTTTAAAACTTTCCTCTTACATTCAGTTGTTCAGCAAGGCAGGTTTTCCCCCAAACATGGATACCAATGCATTCTTCCTCTGCTTCCAAAAGATGGGGGGGGGGGAGAACCAGATTTGGGGAGGGGGGCATTTCAGCAAAAAGTCTTTAACCAGAGGTTATTTGCTGCAGCACCCGCTGCTGTCACCCTTGCTGCCCATGCACAGTTGAACATCAGCCACTGTGTTTAACTGCTAACCTTTTGGTAGGCAGAAAGATTTTCCCTTTAGAGAACCAACAACCCAATACTGCACACTTACATTACTGCAACTCCATCAGTATAACTGTTATTAGCAAATTATTGTTAGTTTAGAAGCTAGCAGAGTAATTTGTTGTCATACGCCAAGTCATAGGATTGGTGCGTGACAGCAAACACCGTTGCTGATTTTTTAAACTTGCATCGATGCATCACAAAAAGTGACTGTGAAGCAGTTACAGCAATGGGCTTAATTAAACAGGATTCTGCCCCCAAAGTGAAGTCTACTTCTTGTGTTTACTGGAGTTTGAAGTTAAGATACAAAATAGGTGCATCAGTGGGCTTGTGTTTTGTAGAGTGAGGGTTGATTGCATTTTCTTCCCTGGGGGTAGAAGGGTGTAACTTCAATTGTATATATTTTTCTTTTTGGGAAATTATCTAAAACTAGATCTAAAACTAGATTTTATTTACCACAGGAAAAGACATAAGGATTCAGACCAAATACAGAGGACCCTTGTATAACAAACGGTTTGTATAACATAAAATTTGTACAACACAAAAATTCCAGAGGTAGGGGAAATTTGCTTAACCGAATTGCCTATGGGGCAAATCTGTACAACATAAAATGGGATCACTCTGTTTTCAATGCATTCCTATGGGAAATTTGTATAAAGGAAATTTGCTTAACATACTTTCATTTGGAACGATTTAATTCCTTTATACAAAGTACCACTGTATTACAGTATTTACTGTTTGTTGCAGAGACTACAAGAGATTACTTTACTTACATAGCAATGCCTTTGGCCTGCTCCAGCATGGCTCACCATATGTTCTTATGGGTATCGCCACCAGATGGCAACAGAACTTCTTTCCATGGATTCATTAGCACTGATTTGTGGTCAGATGGCAGGCTTTTGTTGTAAGCTCACTTTTCATTGAATGCAAAATTTGTAAATTTTACGCCCCACTCACAAGTTACTGGTGCATGCCTGAAGAAGGAGGATTATTCTTCTAAGAAAGCTACAATTGTTGGATTTTAGTTGTTTAATAAAGATGTCACATTCTTCTATAATTTTGCATTGTGGAGCATCCACGTGGCTTTCTTTGGATTTTTTTCAGGCGTTGAACACAGTGGGACTGGCGTATGAATAAATATGCAGGAATTGCAGTGTTCACAAGAGGTGACAGACTGAGACAAATCTGGTAGTAAGCAACATTTCTATTAAGTGAAACCCTGCTATATGAAAAAAAGAGTTTTTATCCTTTTTTCAATCCTTTTCTTTGGCATATGCAGCATTGGAGCCATAGAGCCAAAGGGGATAATGTGTGTGTGTGGTGTATCGTTACAGTCGTGACCTACCCTTCGTGACTCCACGTCCATGGAGTTTTCTTGGCAGGAATACTGGAGTGGTTTGCCAGTAACATTTCGACAAAATGCATTTTTTAGTTTCACAACACTTTGTGGGTTTAAAACAGTCCATCAGGATCTCTCAAATTCAATAGTCTTGGTACATGAAACAAACTCAACATCTGTGCTTGTGCAATATTTTTATTGCAATAACCAAAAACAGTGTGTAAGCTTTAAGTTCTACAGAACTCCCCCCCCCTCCCCGGGTTAAATGGGTAAACAAAGCAACGGGGTGGATGTGGGGAAGTTGAATTATATTGAACCATGGTGGTGGTTATTATGTCCCATCAGGTGGCATCTGTGGTGTTAATAGGGACTTCAAGTTGAGGTATTTAAAAAGTGATTTTCTCAGTGCCTCCCTCCAAGTAAGTTTTTCTTTGTCAAGCAGT
The DNA here is from genome assembly GCA_023846285.1 of Phrynocephalus versicolor. Lineage (NCBI taxonomy): Eukaryota > Metazoa > Chordata > Lepidosauria > Squamata > Agamidae > Phrynocephalus > Phrynocephalus versicolor. The sequence goes on along the minus strand of JAHTLZ010000237.1, from coordinate 5,031,847 downwards.
GATTTCTAGTCCATCACTCTATCTACTACAACACATACCCTGTGCAAAAAAAAGTGGATGTGGAGAGCCAGCTGATACTGAATTACATGTATGGGAAGCTCGTCCCACTGTGCTCAACATTCTTAAGATGGATCATATAATTTATTTATTTATTTAAGGTATTCATATTCCAGATACCCTGAGGTCACAGGACACGGAACAACAATCAACATAATATAAAATAACTCGGTATTTTAAAACCTGGAAGCTATTACACTACACTAGGTAGTGTAATGGTTAAGATTTCACCTAGGGCTGTCCTGAGGGCTGCAGAGATGATGACGCTGCAATTGAGCTCTTGTGTTAGTCCAGCTCTGACTGTTACCTAGATCTGCATTTCCCTGCAGGTGTAACGTATAATTCCTCTGTCTGTTAAACACCATCTTGTGGGCGGCTGCTTGTGTCTGCCGCTTGCTGATATTTCTTGTGGTTTGAGTACAGTCAGGTTTTTCCAGTCTAACAGGTTCTTGAAAAAATAAACCTGTTAATGTCACCTTGCAATCAAAGGACAGCAGCAGAAGTAATGAACCTAACTGCTGCCAGTAAAAAAGAATCTAGTGGAATAGCAAAATAACTTTGAGAACAAACCTGCATTGAGTATGAAGTTTGAAAGCCTTCTTGAGTGAAGAATTGTTCAGCAGTCTTTTCAAGCCCTGCCCTAAATATTGTTTAACGGCCAATGACAGTACAAAGGTATTGTGATCATGAACACATACATTCAGAAAACAAACCTAAGAATCTTTTTATATCCAAATCCCCCGAGAACTGAATCTCTTTAAGCATCAAGATCAAGTCCCCATCCTCTCAGAAAACCCAATAAGATTCAGTTTGAAAATCAATGGCCATATAGTCAAACAGGAAGACTATTGAAAATACTGGGTATTTATTTTCAGAGATCTTCTAACTGGGCAGTGCATCAAATGCTTGTGATAAGAGCTGGACACTGCTCCAAAATAATATTTTTTATGGTCAGAGAGGGCAAGTTTAAAGTCCAACTGTCACTGGCTAGAAGACTTTGGGTTAAGTGCCTCTTATTAGGATGGTAAGCCTCAGCAAAGCCAACAGTACTGGTAATCTCCAACGTGAATACAAATTTTCCCGATGTCTTTTTCAATTAATTATTCCATGATGTGGGTCAAGTCCAATATGAACAGTGTGGTTTTCCACTGCAAAGGAAATGAATGGTACATTTTATAAAATCTTTTTAAAAGCACTGAAAATTACAGAAGTCCTGCATTTATCCTGAACTCATGATTATATTATTATCATCGGGCAAACACAGGTGCCAGGTGTTAAGCTGGAGTTGGCTTCTCCAAGTTAATCTGTTCCTTGCAGCGCTTCATAGCTAGAAGTTTTCATAATTCAAAATCGAATGGGGTGCATTGCACGCTGGGAATGGAATCCCATATGAAGATGCAAAACAGGAGACAAGAGGATGCAAGACACTAACCTTTGGGCCAGATGGGCCAAATCAACTGAATAAATCAAATAAATAAATGTGTTACAAACATAAATGCAGATACTTGATCATCTCCATTTGAATGCCTTGCTCTTAATTCAACAGATCAGAATTTGATAGAAGAATCTTATGGAAAATCTCTCAACAGTCATGAAATCCTAGCTATCTTGTAAGCCTTTCAGCACTTGAGGATCTTCAGATAAGACCCTCTTAAAATTCCCTAAGGCCTTCTCCTGTAGTTCCCAAAACATGGAATGCATTCCCTTCCAAATTGCCACCTGTGTCCCCTCTGTCAGTTTTAAAGGAGGAAAAAAACAACCATATTTTTCAGAGTGGCCTCTAAGCTTTGCCCTGCTGTTTTTCATCTGTATCACTGTAGTTAACTTTTGTTGATTCCACCCCCCCAAGTATTCTGATAGTTATGGTCTTGCAGTGGGGCAGGTTGATGTTTTCATTTCATTTAATAACTTTGCAAGCTGCCTTGAGATCTTTTAGGGGCAAGGTGGGAGTATACTGTAAATGCAACAACAACAACAACAACAACAACAACAACAACAACAACAACAACGACGACGACGATGATGATGATGATGATGATGATGATGATGATGATGATGATGATGATGATGATGATGATGCATAGATACATAGATACACGCATGCATGCATGCATGCATACATACATACTGTGCATACAGGAAAACTGGAGGGCTCGTGAATGGGTTGGGAAATGTGGCAAGAACACACAGGGAAGACCAAGAATCACACCAGGATTCCCTCCCCCTCCCCCCAACATCTGGAGTTCATTTAAAAACGAGCGCGAGGGGCGAGAGTTCACGCGCGCGCCCCCGAAGCGCCTCCCCTTTCTTTGCTCCTCCTCCTCCTCAGGAGAGCGAGCGAGGGCCCGAGCTCCGCCCCCTGCTTTGAAGCGAGCCGGATGCCGGAGGCTTCCCGAGCAAAGAGGCGGGGCCACAGCGGGGTAGGACGTAGTGGCTTGAGGGAGGGGAGGGGGGGAGGGAGAGAGAGAGAGAGAGAGAGAGAGAGAGAGAGAGAGGCGCGTGTCACGTGACCCTGCCCTGCCGGCCGACGTCAGGCGCTGCGGTGGCGGCCGTGGCGGAGGGGGCGTGGCGAAGGGCTGCGCCCCGGCCGGCGCGAGGGGAGGGCGGGGCGGGGCGGGGCGGGGCGGGGGGGTTGCTTTCTGTCAGATCAAAGCCCACTCGCCTCTCGCGCCCCCCCATCCCACAATCCCACCGCCGCACGCTTGCACGCGGGCCTGCTTCCGAGGGCGAGGAGGGGCGCGCGCGCTCTCTCGCTCGCTCCCTCCCTGGCGCCCCAGGAGGGATGCCGCTGCCTCTGCCGCCGCCGCCGCCTCCTCCTCCCAGGCGGGTGAGCCATTGGCCAGGAAGGAGGGGTTGGTGGCGGAGGGGGGGGGGAAGGGCGGTGGTGGTGGTGCTGCTGGAGGGAGGGAGGGAGGGAACGGGCGGCGGGAGGGGCGCAATAATGGCGATAAGGAGGCAGGCGTGGGTCTTGCTGGGCCGGGCCTCCCTTGGCACAGCCTGGGCGCGGGGGGGGGGCGGCTTCCTGACCTCAGGGCTCAAGGGCAGCTGGCCAGAGGAGCCTGCCTTCCTCCACCCACCCCGGCGCTGCGGTCCCGGGAATCGCACGGTGAGCCCGGCCGAAGCTTGGCCCCTTCCTTCCTTGGCAGCGTGCTGTAATTTTTATTGCTGGCCGGGCCTTTCGTGCAACTGTTTCCTGAACGGCTCTTGGGGGCTGGGGGTGGTGGTGGTGGTGGTGGTGGTGGTCTGGAAATAGGAGAGGCGGAGAGCCGTCGGTGCTTCTTCGAAGGCAGCCTGGCTTGCAAAGGCCACCAGGAAGAGGGCGCGGGAAGTGGCCGGGCGGGGGATGGGAGGGCGAATCGGCATGCCTAGGCTTCTTTGCAGGACCCCCTCCTCGGGGGCTTGTCCTTTGGAGATCAATGGACCTGCCAGACTTTTCCTTATGGGCAAAGGCCCCCCCAAAATATATCATCAGGAGCTCTGACAAAATGCAAAGTGGGAAAGAAGGCTGGTGCTCAATCTGGGGTCCCTAGATGGTCATGGACAGAAACTCCCAGCAATCTTCATGCGGGCCAGGATTTCTGGAAGTCCAAAAACATCTGGGGACCCAAGGTCAGGAACCGCTAGAACAGAATCATGCAAGTGCCTTCTTTTAAAACGGTGTTGGAGTATTGCACTAACAGGTGGATTAGTAACATCTGTGAGTTTATTTACATGGTTGCCATAATGAATGTGTTTGTGTGTTTTGTGCTGTCAAGTTGGAGTCAACTTACAGCAACTGAGCTAGGACTCTGAAAGGAAGGGGAATATTTAAGGAGTGCTTTATCAGTTCCACCTTGTCACTCAAGTTTCCACACCCAAGGGGCGACTTGAACCCCGTTGTCCAGAGCCTTAGGCTGTCGCTCTACCCACTACACTGCACTGGGAATCCATCACAATGAATACACTGGCAGAAGTGCTTTTGCTTAATGTAGCAAGTGACACTAGAGTGGGGCTGTTGAGTCAGTGGAGATTTGGTGAGTCATCTCCTGGGCAAGTTCCATTGATTCAAGAGGGCCTATTCTGCTTGTGACTTCCTTTAGCATGGTGGAGTCACACAGAGAGTAGGCCTTTTGAACCACTGGAACCTATGCAGGAGTTGACCCATCACCTCCTTCCTGATACAGTGGGCCTCCTTGAATGGAAACTTTATGTGCTAATCAACAAGAAGATTTCAGCTGCTGAAAGCAAGACAGGAAGAAAATTGTACTCAAAAACACCACTTGAGTCCCTAGAATACTCTGGATAGCGATCCAGAACTTACATAGATCTTTTGGTTGTTCCCTTTAGTCGTGCTGTTATAGAAAAAACTGGCATCTGCTGAAGACACACAGGCCCAGAATGGCTTCCCATCAGATGGGTGGTAAATAAATAAATAAATAAATAAATAAATAAATAAATAAATAAATAAATAAATAATAGTGGAATGCTTCCCCCTTGCCCTGATGTATCAAAGGAGATGTGTAGACAAAAATGGATGTCTTATAACTATCAAAAATTAGCTAATGACACTAACTTTTTACTTCTCTGATAAAGATATCTTCCACCCTTGCCCTTGGGTTGTGTACAAGATGACACCATATTTTTTTTTAATTTCTAGGAAATGTTATGTAGCGTCTTAGTATTTCTGTATATTTCTCCCTCTCTCTCTCATACATTTGTGTATTTGCACAACAGCAGTGACATAGTCTTTGTTTTTTACACTTGGGTGGGTGGAAGGTTACTTCTACTGTATATAGTATTGTTTATACTGTATATAGCTTCACCCCAATATTTGTGTTCCTCATGGTGGGGGAAGATCAGCAAACACAAAAGGCAAGGAAGTAGATTTTGCCAGAACATTACAATAGTGATGGCTGTTTGATGGTGATAATAACTGTTCTTAATGGTGATAGCTAGAGATGGGCACAAACTGCTGGTTTGTGCTAATTCATATTTTGCCCTAACATGAACTTTGTGGCCCTGCCTCCTGAGAGGCTGCTCCTTGGCTTTTCTGCCCCACCTCCTCTAGGCGTTGCCTCTCAGCGGGTGCCCATTGGAGGAGGTAGGGCTGGGAAGCATGAAACACCTGTTTGGACAAAAATGAACTGGCACAAACCACCATCTCTAGTGATAGCCGTGAAATTGATTGTTTCAGGAAGTAGTGAATGGATGGCTGCCAGGTATTTAGTAGGTGTAAAGATCAGGGCTGTGGAGTCAGAGTCGAGGAGTCGGAATCGGAGGAAATTTTGGGTACCTGGAGTCGGAGTCGGAGTCGGCAAACAATGCACCGACTCCGACTCCGACTCCTACTAAATTTAGATTGGAATTTTTTTTTAAAAAAAAGCAAGTTTAAATGTCCCAATTCACAAAAAGTTATAATTAATGACTTCTCTACTGTAAGAAAAGTATTGAGGCCTCCAGGACCCTGGCTTATTGCAGGCCAGCGGCCTCCCCTTTCGACCCTTGCCCTGCATGGCTTATTAAATCTGCGGGAGGGAGTATGACTGAGTGGGCTTCCATTATTTCCACTGCCTCTTTCAGGGAGGGGGGTCTTTTCCTTCGGCTCAAGGAGACGGTGGTGAAGCCCACCCTAAAGAAATCTGCCCAGGCATCGGACAAATTGGCCAACTACCATCAGATTGCCAACGTCCCCTTCCTGGGCAAGGTCATCGAGAGGGTGGCTGCTGTCCAGATCTAGTCGTTCCTGGAGGAAGAACAAGTCCTTGATCCATTCCAGTCTGGGTTCAGGCCGTATCGGACTGAGGCAGTCTTGGTTGCACTGCAAGATGACATCCTCTGGGGGGCTGACAGGGGTTGCTCTACCCTGTTGGTCCTCCTGGATTTGTCAACGGCCTGTGATACCGTCGACCACGGTATCCTGCTGGACCAGCTTTCCGGGGTGGGGATCAGGGGCACAGCATTCAGCTGGATCCGGTCCTTCCTGGAAGACCGCCCCCAGTGTGTGCAGCTTGGGGGGGTGAGCTGTCAGCTCCCTGGGTGCTCCCTTGTGGGGTCCCACAGGGGTAGGCTCTTTCCCCAAAGGAATGCCGCTTAGAGTTCGTTTGAAGATAGATATAAATGCAATAAATAAATAAATAAATAAATAAATACATTCGCATATTAATACAGAGGAGTCGGGGAGTCGGAAGTACAAAAAACGTCAGAGTCGGAGTTGGAACATTTATCTACTGACTCCACAGCCCTGGTAAAGATTGTGTATCAAGCAGTTGGCTGGACTAGACAACATGCAAGGTCCCTTTCAGTTCTAAAATGCTGGGATTCTATGGCATGCAAATTATCACAGAAACTCTCAAAGACAAATCACTTCATTTTCATGTAAGATAATGATAGAGAATGCCCTTCCTTCCCAAGGGTAGGAACATTCTTAGTGGATGCAGAGGATCTGACATAGGTTTCTGAGGCTGGCTGGGGAGAAGACACACATAAAATAGTACAATAACTAAACAATATCCACGTTCTCCTTGTTAATAGAAGAGTCATCAAAGGGAAATCATACAGAATTTTCTTATAATTATCTGACTTTTCTTTAGTCTTTTCGCCTCTCTGTTGGTAGAATTGGAGGTTTCATTCTGCCATTAGAATCAACAATTATTTATTTGTTCACAATTGGATACAGGAATTGACAAAAAGAAAAATAATTAAGAACCTGGAGATGCTTTTGTGAACTACGTTGCGTTCCCTGATCAATCTACAACCAGAATATCAGCTGCAGCTCAGTCCAGTATGGAGCTCTGCCTACGTCATATGAACAACAGCAGCATACGGGGTGGACATTGGAACTTAACTTGGTCAGTACTATAGCACGTTAAGGGAATGTTTACCCTTATTCATGGATCATACATGTGACCATATTCTTGCAGTTATTTCAATTTACCTGTTGATATGAGGCTACAATTGGAATCTTGACTGTGTAACTTCAGTTTGTTCCTCAAGAGCAGTGGTTCCCAAGCTTGGGTAGCCCAGTTGTTCTTGGACTGCAGCTTCTAGAAGTGTGGGAAATTTCATTGCAATGTTGGAATATAATAATAATGTTGCCTGTAGGAATATAATAATGTTTTTGAAGACATGCAGAAAGTGTTTCTCATGTATCCTATAGGATTAAGGGTGAGGTGAATGGAACAGAAATATTGTTTACTGGATCAGCGTTTGTTCAGTCTGTACAAAGGTACTATTCACAACTAGAGACTTAAGACTTCCCTTTTGTACTATCCCTTATTGTACTATCAATCGTTTTCCCAGTTTAGCAGCTACATACAATACATTTATTTATTTATTTATTTTTATTTTAGAGTATTTTTACCCCACCTTTCTCCTTGGAAAAGGACCCAAGGCGGCTTACAGTAATGAGGCATAATAAACAGTCCAATACAATTAAGACATGTTCAAGTACTGAGAACAGGGAATTGAGGGAGATCTTACAGCATTAATAGACAACATTACATTAAAGCTACAAGAGAATACAAGCAGTTAAAAGGAGAGTAAAGTCCCTTGTAAAGTTATGAGTCATGGAAACTAACATTGTAAACATAGTTTCAATGTAATCACATAAGATTATAAGTAGTTATAAACACAAAGTCTATGTGATTCTATAGATTCATATAAAAGACACATAATAGGTAGTCCATCATTTATGGAAAGCCTCCCTGAAGAGAAAGGTCTTTGCCTGTTTCCAGAAAGACAATAGAGATGGGGCAGTCCTGGCCTCTGGTGGGAGGGAGTTCCAGAGTCTGGGTGCAGCAGTCGAGAAGGCCCTTTCATGGTTTCCCACGAGATGTACCTGTGAGGGTGGTGGGATGAAGAAAAAGGCCTCTCCTGATGATGTTAACACCTGAGTCGGTTCATACTGTGAGATTCGATTTTTGAGGTAGCTGGGACCCATGTCGTAAACACTTTCTCCTTCCCCTCAAGTGTATGTCTTTTACATGTACTTCGAGGACTAGACTTGAGTGTAACCAAGGCTGTTGTCAGCGCCAGGGCCACAAAGTCTAACAAACACAGCTGCACAGGAGAGGGCCCCCCCCAGATGTTTCTTTCTGCCTTGATGCAACTCTGTTCTTTCAGAGTAGCTATTTTTGCTTCTTAATCTCTTTTTGGATCAAGAACAAAGTAAAGGAGCTTGTGTAAAGGTGAGCAGCCTCACTGTGAGGGCACTTGGTAGAAAGAGAGCAGAAAGAACTCAGAAGCAGACGAAGGCATTTAAGGAAGTTGAAACTAAACGGAATGACAAAAGTAAAGAAAAGGTTTCAAAATTATCAGCTGCTTGTTCCCACTCCTTCAGTCAGTGGACTATTGTGGTGAGTGGGGACACTTAAAGATACAAGACCATTGTGTTGCAAAAAAATTGGGATCAGGGAGAAATGTTAGCAGAAAAAAACATACTACCCTTCTCCTTGCTGGCAGCCACACCCAGTGCAGTTCACTAGATATAAATATTTAGTTGTCAGGGAGTCTATTTGTGAAGCGCTGCACGTGATAAAAAGTCCTCTGTGAGTAAATATGCAGAAAAATAAAGTGGCTTCTAACCACTACTAGAACAGATAAATGTGTGCACCAGTAGAGCCTTCTTGGGATACTGCAATGGAGAAAACCACTTTTGGGAGCATCTCGGAAAGGAACACTTAAAACTGTTTTAGTGCAAGGGGAGTTGATGTGGGAGCAAAGTTTTCATTGAGTATTAAGGTCCCAAAATGGTTAGGCCTTTAAAGGTGAGCACCAGACACCACCAGCACTTTGAACAATAGATGCCAGAGTGGATGAAATTCTTTAAGCAGGCCACAGATTTTGCCAGTAGGATTCATCTCACACGGTTCCTTAACAACCGCATATTAGTTTCAGATAGTCTGGCTCTGAAGTAGTCATTATGCATTATGCAAATCTGATCAATGAGCTACATCAGGGAAGAGGTTCGTCTTACACCAACACAGGTCTCAATTCATTCTGTTGATGAATCTAGGCAGAAGGCAAGGAGCTAGAATAAACACTGGTAGTAGTGAGACAAGGAACCTGGCCCTCTCAGCTTGCCATTCAGAAAGTTGAACAGGACTATATTGGCGGAACAGGGATTAAGTGCAGCAGTTTGAGTGTTGGACCAGCACTCAGGAGAGCTGACCATGCAACACACCGTGTCCTTGGGGCGATCACACCTCTTCAGTTTGGTCTGGCTATTGGAAGGGGCATATGGAAAGAAGAGGTCCAAATTTGTTATATTGAGCCCATTGAATGAAAGTTAGGTTCCCTTTGGATCATAGGGTTAGAGCTGATGCCTGTGTTTGCCTGTTTTCAAAAGCTGTAAGAACACTCTGGCACCATAAGAGCTAACTCCTTTATTATACCATAAACTTTTGGAGACATTGTACATGACTTTAAAAAGGTCATGTTATAATGAATTTGGTAGTCTTTAGGTTGCCACAGAATCCTTTGATGTCTTTGGAGGAATTAGGAGCTTAACGTAGGGCTCTGTAAGAAGAGGAAGAAAATAGCAATTGTTTGGGGCCAAAGGTGGAACTTGAAGCAATTTATCTGTTTGATTACCTGAACAAAGTGCAACAAGATGGCATTCACCTGTTTCTTTAGCTCAGGGGTGCCCAAACTTTTTATAAGAAGGGCCAGATTTGGTGGCTAAGAATGTGTCAGGGGCCGGTTGCTCCCTGACCCTGCCACCCCACTGCAAGCCCTACCCACTGACCCATAAGCCCCACCCACTGACCCCTTGCAACTCCACCCGCAGGAAGGAAGGCGGGGACCAAGGGAGGGAGGGAGCAAGGTGGAAACCAAGAGAGGAAGGAAGGAAGGTCTGGAACAAGGAAGGAAGGGAGGGAGGGAGGTGGGGACCAAGGGAGGGAGGAAAGAAGGAAGGTGGGGACCAAAGGAAGCACAGGGAGCCGTGGCCACAGGTCGCCCCTTGGAAGAGGGGATCTGTGCGACCTTGCACCCCCCAAGCTCCCCAGCGGTGGCGACGGCTCGCCCGCCAGCCCATCCCAAAGCTCCTTGCCGGTAGCAGAGGCCCGCTGGCCTGCCCACCCCACACATTCCCCTGCAGTGCCAGTGGTGGCAGACCACCTGTCCCCCCAGCTGCCCATGCTTCCCAGCAGAGTCAGTGTTGGCGGAAGATTTTAAAAAAAAAAAAAAACATGGGGCGAAGGAGGGGGAGGGGTGGGCCAGCCAGCCACGGGCCACTCAGAATGGCCTGACGTGCCGGATTTGGCCCCCGGGCCAGACTTTGGGCAGGCCTGGTTTAGCTGAATGAACTGTATTAAGATGTCTCTCTCTCTCTCTCTCTCTCTCTCTCTCTCTGTGTGTGTGTGTGTGTGTGTGTGTGTGTGAGAGAGAGAGAGAGAGAGAGAGAGAGAGGAGATCATAAGAACAGCCTTGCTGGAACAGGCCACAGCCCATCCAGTCCAGCCTCCTGTCTCACACAGTGGCTCACCATTTGCTTCAGGGTGTTGCCAAGCAGATGTCTTCACCTGCTTACGATTCCCCGCAAATGGCATGGAGAGATATCCTGCCTCTCTCTCTAATCCGGAGGTTGTCCTTAGGCATCCATAATGATAGCCGTTGATATCCTTATTCTCCATGAACTTGTCTAACCCTTTCTTAAACCTGTCAAGGCTGACAGCTGTCAACAATTCTTCTAGCAGGCAGTTCCAGAGACCAGTGATCCTCTGGGTGAAAAAGTACTTTCCCTTATTTGTTTGAGATGTAGCACCCAAAAGTTTCATGGAGTGCCCCCTAGTTCTAGAGTTTTTCCTTATTTACTTTGACCATACCATGTATAATTTTATAAACTTCAATCAGGTCACCTCTTAGGCGCTGTTGTTCAAGAGTGAAGAGACCCAGCCGTCACAGCCTCAGATGGTAAGGAAGGTGTTCCAATCCCCTAATCATTCTGGTTGCCCTCCTCTGCACTTTTTCCATTTCCATAATTTACTTCTGGAGGTATGGTGAACAGAATGTACACAATACTTCAGATGGGGCTTCACCATAGATTTATAAAGAGGCAAAATGACACTTGCTGACTTGTTTTCTATACTCTTCCTATTGATTCATAGCATTGAGTTTGCTTTTTTCACTGCTGCGGCACACTGGGTTGACACCTTCCTTGAGCTGTCCACCAGGACACCAAGGTCCCTTTCCTGGTTTGTTGCAGAGATTTCAGACCCCATCTGTTTATAAATGTAATTGTTTTTGGGTTTTTTTGCCCCAACATGCATCACTTACTAATGTTGAATCTTATTTGCCAGTAGTTTGCCCACTCCTCCAGTGCCAAGAGATCTCTCTGGAGCTCCTCACAATCTCTCTGTTTTTACTACCCTATATAATTTAGTGTTGTCGGCAAATTTGGCTACCCTGCCATTTACTCCTAGTTCTAGATCATTTATGAAGAGGCTGAAAAGCAGGGGTCCCAGTACTAAACCTTGGGGGACCCCACTCTTTACCTCCTTCCACTTGGAGAAGTGTCCATTTAGTGATACCTTCTGTTTCCTGTCACATAGCCAGTTGCTGATCCAGGACAAAACCTGTCCCTTTATTCCATGACAGGCAAGTTTATTCAAGAGTCTTTGGTGTGGGACCTTGTCAGAAGCCTTCTGAAAGTCCAGATAAACAATGTCAACAGGATCTCCCTTATCAACATGCTTGTTGACACTCTCAAAGAATTCCAAAAGAATTCTTGTGTCAGGTGGACTACAAAGGACAAAATGTAGAGGCTTATTAAGTTCTGAATTAACATTCATGACTTGCTTAATTTTGTCTTACTTTCTGCCACCTTAAAGTTTTGCAGAATAATACATTAGGGTTAGGGTGGGAATTTTTGCTGTTTTCAAATAGTATTTATTCAGTTTTTGCAGGTGGGACAACACTTGATTTAATAAAATTTGGCCTTTCAGATAGGAAAAGGACTGCTGTGTTGTGGCAAAGCAAAATAATGTAGAAGCCATCGAGTGTATGTCTGGGACTGCACCAGCATCCCTACCCCCCCTTTTTTTCACATGTTCATTTATTTCAGGCATCTGGTGGCCTCCCTAAAGCTCTCTCCCATTATTATATAGTCTTCATTTTTCTCAGGAATGTAGTTTTCTCCTTGTTAATCTTTAAAAGTTGGATATGTACAGATACGGATGTGAGAGGAAGAAGACACAAATGGGGTTCTGTGAGTCTGGAATCAGAAGTAGTTAGACTCATGGAATACTTTAAAAGTGTGCAAATACTGGAGTAGCTGTTGGTGAGCAGCAGGCAAGGAGGTGAAAATGTTTAGCCTGTTTATAATGATCATGTCTACTAATGAAAAGTGGTAGTTGAGCAGAACCCTTGCTTTGCTGAAGAAGATTGAGAAATGCTAGTTCAGATAAATGTTGAATAGTATGTGAAAAGACTGATACACATTGTAAATTGAGCTTACACATTGCAAATTAATTCCAGAAGAGGGGTGTCAGCTGACACAGATTGCATATGCTGATTATAGTCCTGCATATTGTTTATTCTTACATGTTTTATGTTGCCTTCAATATACATATTGTCAGGAAAGTTCCTACTGTTAATAAGAATGTAAGCTGTTGCAAACTTGTCCTCATCATTTGGAAAACTGGATTCTCCCTCACATCCCTATGTGTTTAGTGCAACTAAGGACCTGTAAACAACAGCAACATCTTGTGCATATTACAGTTCAGGCTTTCTCTTCATTCACCTGGATCTAGTTTACATCCACCAAGGTGTGCCGCTTTGTTCACTCACTTCCCTTTTTTTCCCCTAGAAGAAAACACTCCTGTGAGAGAGAAAAAAGAACAAAAGCAGCATGATGGGTTCAGAGGACCTAGTTCTAAAAAAGTCAAAGGCGGACCAACTTGGTCATCGGACCGTGAATGTTACCTCAGGCAAACATTACTTCTGTGGCTATTGTGCCGCCATCACAAACGTGGCGGTCACCTTCCCCATCCAGAAAGTCCTCTTTCGGCAGCAGCTGTACGGCCTACGAACCAGGGATGCCATAAGCCAGCTGCAAAAAGATGGGCTGAGGAATCTGTACCGGGGCATCCTCCCGCCGCTGATGCAGAAGAGCACCACCCTGGCGCTAATGTTTGGTTTGTATGAGGACTTGTCTTCGATACTCCTGGGGCGCATGAATGCACCGGAACTTTTGACCCGGAGTGTGGCGGCGGTGCTTGCTGGAACCACGGAAGCCGTGCTGACCCCCTTTGAGCGTGTCCAGACGCTTCTGCAGGACTACAAATACCATGATAAATTTACAAACACTTTCCAAGCCTTCAGATTTCTGAGGGAGCATGGCCCCAGGGAATACTATCGGGGTCTGGTGCCAATTCTGCTTCGGAATGGTCCGAGCAATGCTCTTTTCTTTGGCCTGAGGGGTCCCATCAAACAGTGCTTGCCAGAAGCCACCACTTACAGTACTCACTTGATCAATGATTTCATCTGTGGAGGGTTGTTGGGTGCTATGCTGGGGTTTCTGTTTTTCCCACTGAATGTTGTAAAAGCCCGCATGCAGTCACAGATTGGTGGGGAATTCCAGTCTTTTTCCAAGGTCTTCATGAAGATTTGGCTAGAGCGTGACAGGAAAGTGACACACCTCTTCCGAGGGGCCCATCTGAATTATCATCGGTCCCTGATTTCCTGGGGCATCATCAATGCAACATATGAGTTCTTTCTCAAACTCCTGTGAAAAGCCTTACTCTCTTATGAGCTCCTTTTCTCAGTTGGGCGTCGGAGAACAAATGAGCAGTCCAACGCCCTTGAAGCTCAGAGCTCGGTAATGTTTGAGGAAGTGTAAATGGAAAATACAGTAATAGTTCTGGCAATAGGTTAGAGATGCCAGCTACTTTAATCAGTGCCTACTCAGGTCAAACTCTAATTGAGTCCATTCTTATTCATGGCTTTTTGGTCTGTCGGTGTCAGCAGTACCTCTAAAGTGACGGATGGAAACGTTTCCTAAGGATGACAGGAAAGTGGATTTACCCAGAAACATAAAACTGAATTTTATAATGGCTTATTAATAGTTTGCTCCAGATAATCGTCAGCTTTTCTCAGCACTCCTGGTGATCCAAAGAATGCACTTTGAGGAAATTCACAGGGAAGAAGACTGATACTGTATTTGTTACTTGGCCATTTGGCTACAGAGGTTGAGATGTTGTAATAAGTGGGCCTTAAGTTTCCGTGTTGCTTTAATCACACACAGACATAAACCCAAACAATCTGGAAAAGAGACTGCCAATTTCAAAAGGGAAGTCTCTAGTTCTAAAATACAAGGTTCTGTAAATTTTGTTATGCAGTTTTTGCTAAATTGTTGATACAAATGACATTGTGTCGAGATTTAATATTAATTCCCCAAACTGAATTCACCGGATGTGCAGTAGTAGGTGTGTCTGTTTAAAACCTAAATATCTTGGAGGCTGGGAGAGGGGGAAAATTACAGTATCTGGAAATCTTTAAAGTGTCTTTCATATTAAACTGCCATTTAACCCATTCATTTAGATTTTTGTTCACAACATGTACCACTAACTTTGACACAGGGGAAAACCCTAACCAGATTTTTTTTAAAAAAATACTTTTCAGGTTTGCTGAGTAGGGTGCCAGTCACCACTGGGGCAGCCAACCATTATCAAACATTCTAAAATCCATTTTTGGTACTTGAAATCATTTAACTTATATGTGATATAAATTAATTTAGATTGGATTTCAGTTTGCACATATGTAAGTGACATATCTGGGAGTAGTTGGTGACATTTTTCATTCCTCAGTGAGAGCAGAGGCATTCATAGAACATCACATGCTGCTCAAGCATATAATTTATATTGGAATATAGGATAGTGTCTCAGCTGTTTCCCACTTTTCTTCACATCCTTTAATATAATTGGGTTTTCACACAAGTAGACAGGATTGTATCTTAGGTACCACCTCCCCTGAGTCTGTGAATTTAGTTCCTTGTATATTATGATGGACTGTGCATGTACAAGAGAAGGAAGGTAGAATCCAGTAGGTGTCAGATGGATCCAACTTTCTGTATTTATGTACAGTATGTGTTCAATCATGCTGACAAACATTTCTGTGTATGTAATAATCCAGGTTAAAAAAAAAGAAATATGTACAGAAGCAAAGCAACAGAATTGGTCTCATTAATAAGAGGAAAATAAGACTGACTACTACAGTATAATAATGCTCATTATGGGACTGACCATTTTTGTGTAATTTTCAAAATACAAATAGGAACTAATATTTTCCTATTTCTGGTATACAGAAGAACTTTCCTAAACATATTTACTGTCCTCCCAATGTTATAGTGAGGGTTTTTTTATGTGTGTACCTGATTCCTTGGCATCAAATATGATTTTTATTTTACCTTGTATATGGTCCACTTCAAAAATTGCTCCAAAGCAGCAATTATCCCTGATCTAGCTTTTCCCATTTTATATATGTAATGTCCTGGTGTATGCTGTTTAGGCTTACTGTTGGATTGCCAAGCACAAAAAGCAAGAATGTTTGATATTTTGAATGTTGTCATGCATTTAAATAAGCTTTGTTGAATGTTTATCTGGTAAAATCTGATTTTACCAGGGCTTTTTTTGTAACTTCCCTTGCTGGAATAAAAAAAAGTAAATCCAGTTCCTGAAATGAATTAGATTAATATTTCTCTTGCATTGTTTTTAGCCCATGGAAATGTAGAATTAATCTTGAATACTAGACAAGTTGAAAAAAGTCTGTAACTATTTTTCCATTATTTCTTTTAAGCACAGAGACTACAGAGTCCTTTATTTATTCATTTAAATTGTTACCCTGCCAGTGTACAGTTTTGTGTATAGGTACTTTGCATCTCCTCTCCAAAACAAACATTTCAAAAGCTGTATTATTTAAAAAAAAAAAAAACACCACAGGTTGCACCCGGTTGGTTAATTCTATATCAGAATTCTTTTTTCTTTCCAAGACAAGTCCCGAAGTATATGAAAGGGAAGTGTAGGGAAATAACCTACACGGACACGGGGTTGGGTTCAAGTGTCAGGCAGCCATGCTCTTCTCTTCCCCTCTGCTGAGCAGGCTTGCAAGGCACACCTTTATTAGCTGTAAGAGGCGGAGTTACAGATATTGTGTGGTGTCCTAGGTGTCAGCCTGTCATTGGCTTGATGGACTCCTGGGGAGGGCTTTCTGTGACATGGACATGTCACCTAGCAAGGGATGGAACTGATAGATACCCCAGCAGCTTGC
>JAHTLZ010000237.1:5002602-5015535 GCA_023846285.1 Phrynocephalus versicolor | reverse complement strand
TCTGTGCATATTAATATCTAATATCTCTCAGGGGAGCATTCCTACATATGAAAGGGAAGAAACATTATAAATACAGTATGTATTGGCTGAAATCTTCTTGTTCTGTTGCATGTACATAGAATAAAAAGCATAACATTCTGTTGCTCCCTGTCAGGAATTCACAAGGCACCACTGGGATCCTTGGACCAGAGTGTTTGTGTGCACATGCGCCCACTTCTGTGTGCTGGCTTGGGATGCACGTGGGAATTCCAACAGGGATTCATCAATTGCCACTTGCGAAAGACTGGATGTAACAATGTACAAGTGGTACCTTGTATCAAGGAATTAATTCGTTCCAAATAAAATTATGTTAAGCAATTTTTCCTTTATACAAATGTCCCATAGGAATGCATTGAAAACAGAGTGATCCCATTTTTATGTTGTACAAATTTGCCCCATAGGCGATTATGTTAAGCAAATTTCCCCTACCTCTGGATTTTTTTATGTTGCACAAATTTTATGTTATACAAACCGTTTGTTATACAAGGATCCAGTGTAGTCGGGTTTCAGGCATGATATACTGGCCATAGGCTCTGTACAATTATACTTAAATGTTCATTTCCATGTGCTTTCCACCTCAGAGATGAAAGGAAACCATCCTTTTTTGTTCTTAGTGGCACCCTTTTCGTTACACTGAAGTTGCAGTACTGCTGCTCAGT
The DNA here is from genome assembly GCA_023846285.1 of Phrynocephalus versicolor. Taxonomy (NCBI): domain Eukaryota; kingdom Metazoa; phylum Chordata; class Lepidosauria; order Squamata; family Agamidae; genus Phrynocephalus; species Phrynocephalus versicolor. The sequence goes on along the minus strand of JAHTLZ010000237.1, from coordinate 5,014,837 downwards.
CTTAACACCTTCTGAAAGCTTGAAGTACCTAGTTGTGCCTTTCACTCAGTCTAATGGACAAGATACAGTAACAACTGTGGGATAAAGATTTTTTTTCTAGACTTCACCCAGCCCCACGAGGACCAGCTTTCAGTGGAACATATTTGATCTCGGAGTGTGTTTCCCAGGAGTAAAACTGGGCAGTATATAAGCACTAACTGGGAAAGATTTATGAGCCACCACTTACAACATGCAGAACCTCTGTACATTATTTGCATTTATACAAGGAGCTTAGTTGAAGCAGGGAAAATTCCCCAAAGAAGAAGAAAATGGTTTAGAGCAAAAACACTGCAGTTATATTCCATACCACAGAGGGGTGTAGGAAATGAAGTGACAAGCTAAGACTCAATCCTGTTTTTGATATAATGCTTTGCCATGGGAATTCCTGAGTCTTGGGGTGGCACTGGTTACCTCACTCCTTCAATAGCTTACTTATTTTGAAAGCCCTATTAGGATCACTGTAAATCGGCTCCAGCCCAAGAGCACAGGATAGAGCAGTGTTGGTGAATCTGGCACGGGTGCCCAAGATGGCACACAGGGCCCTTTTTGTGGGCACGCAACATCATCTCCTCACAGCCTCGGCACTTCCCCCTCCACTCAGAGCATGCCAGCGTGCTCCATGCAGAGAACCGGGCGAAGGGGAGGCAGCAGACCAGTTTAGTCTCCAGCCGTGTCGCTTTTGGGATGCCCAGAGCAGAATGGCTGGAGAGTAAACGGGGGCTACGAATGAGCCCACAAGCCGCTGCCACTTCCCCCTGGCTTTTCCAACAGTTTAGCTGCCTCTCTGCGAGGATCGAAGGGCAGGTTTAATTTCCCCCAGCCACAGGGAGGGTGCTGTTGCCATGGGAAACAAAAAACCCTGTTCTTCAATCCTTGCTTTCCCGAAGGGCAGCACTCAAAGCATTTGTAACCTGGGGTACCACTGTATACAAGTTAAATTGTCGTATTGGCACTTTGTGAAAAATAAGTGGGATTTGAATTGCAGTTTGGGCACTTGGTCTCTAAAAGGTTCGCCATCACTGTGATAGAGGCACATAATCCATCAAGCAGAGACAATCTAGAGATCAACTCCCCACTCAAAACACGGGCACAACTTGGACTTTAATTTCTACTCCAGATAAACACTACAGCAGTACAGTAGCTATTATATAATGCCTTACTATTGCTGTGGAAGAATAAAGGCAAGCGTTTTACAAAGTCAACATAAGCAGATTTACAGCCCTATTCACAATTGCATAAACTTCGTTACTCGTGTCTAGTTGATTTCCAGGAAAATATTAAGGTTCATTGTATTTCAAGGGCTTAGGTCAGTGACTGTGAATTTTTAGAGACCAGGTGCCCAAACTGTGATTAAAAACCCACTAGTTTTTCGTAAAGTGCCTTTGCAGCAATTTAACCTGAATACAGGTGACTGTGAACGGGCGGTGTCGGGTGCTCACAGAAAGGGCTCCAAGTGCCACCTTTGGCACCCATGACATAGGTTCGCCAATACTGGATTAGAGAGCTGGTGAGTTCCAGATAGAGGGAATTTTTAACAGCTGGAGCACTGGCTTAGGTGGAGTTAAGCGGTGGTTGTTCCTCTTTAGGAAGTGAAGTCATTGTGAAAGTCCTAGCAGGTCCATAGGTGGTTCCGCGGATGAAACAGAATTAGAGGCGCTGTTGTTATTAAAATCAAATAAACTTTTATTTATAACATTCAACATAGTCTTTTCAGTATCTTTTCTTGTCCAACCATCAGTGAACGGCAACAGAACAGGGGGTTCCAAACTCGGATTAAGTGGGGGATGACAAATGACACATTCTTGCCTGAACGGATTATGTGCACTTATTTGCGGTGTGCTGCAGGGTGGTACTGACCCGGCCCCATGTATGGGGGTCCACATCTTCGGGGATCGTTCTCAAACCCCAAACTCCACCCCCATCCGGGGATCCACCTCGGGGGATTAGGATCCAAACCTCTCCCTCTGGACTCGCGTTTCCCTTGGGTGTGATCCAGACTAATCACAGGAAATCCCGGTGGAGTCGGTAGGGGCAGACCCACGTAACTAGGAGGTGTTGGCAGAGGTAGCCCAGTATCTACTCACTTCACCTCCTCTCTTTCCGTCTGAGTCCCCTTTTCCATTAGGAGTGTTATTTCCCTTTGAGTCTGGGTCACGTAATCACTCACTACTCCCCTCCTCCCTCGCGCACCCCCAACACTGTCAATCACCACCCTTTCAGTCTGTGTCTCTGAATCTCTAAATAGCTTCTGATGGTAACTAGCAGCCACCTGTATTCCCACGTCCCTCTTGATCTTCTCCTGATCTAATTTGACTTGAACACCCACATGCCAGGATCTGCGTACAATATACTTCGTTTTCTCTCTCTCCACCTGAATCCCAATATCCCACATCACTTTCTTAGATATGATTTCTACCTGCACTGATGTATTCTTTCCTCTTACTTTCCATTCTTCTACGTTCCTTGATATTCTGTCTGTGATGCCATATATTTCCCTCCTACTTTCCATTCTGTCACTTGTACCTCTTTATCCTGTCTCTCTCTTTTAATTTGTCTCATATAAGCTCTCCCAATTCATAGCTTCTTGGGCCACTGCAAAGAAGCTCCCAATAGTAGGACTCTCCATATTCTTTGCAACATCACTTTCAATCTGTTTCTTTACTCTTTCTTCCATCCCATCTGGATCCATCTCTCTCTGTTCATCATTCCCTCTTATTCTGGGTTTCACAACCTTTTGATTGTCCATCTCTTTCACATTCTCTGTTCCAATAAACAATTTCCCTCGTTCTTCTTGTCTATTATCTTCATTCTCAAAGCTACCAGTGGACGCACCCACACACACTCTCTCTCTCTCACAGTCATTTTTTTCACTATTCCCAATATTTTGAAGGAGGAAGATAGGTTTATCATTTAAGCAGATGCTATAAACAGAAACATCAAAATTCTTCTTGCACTATAAAAATGAATGAAAACCAAACAGCAAAATTAAAATCCCTCGACATCTGCATATGTCAAGCATAGTCATTAGCAGGATCAAAGTTAGTCCTGTGAGCAAATGCAGGGACATTTTTAAAATCTTGATCTAGTCTTTATGCCTTGCCCTCTTTTAATCATCACTTTGAACCTTGTTTCTAAGGTCATAAAACCAAGATACACATTGAGTACCCAGTAATGGGTACTTAGTTCAGTAAAGGACTAAGACTCTGGAGGACAGGGTTAAATCCCCACCCAGCCATGGAAACCCACTAAGAGAAGAAATTTCCCCTCCTTCCTACCATGTCAGCTTCCTGAATCTCATCACCATCCACCTTGCTGTCTGTTTCGCTTTTTGCTATTAACAGCAGTTTGAGAAAAGGTCAGTTTGTGTATAAGCTGTATGTCATAATCATCACAATTATACAAAAGTAAGGCTTAACATATCTCCCTTAGCATGTAATGAGTCTATCTCATATATTAGTACACCTTTTGAGTTGACTTACTGAAATAAATGAACATTTGCACAATATTTTTTGAGTTTCACCTATATTTCCTCTCATTTTCCTACATTTTGCATTTCCTCCATTATTTTTTTCCATTTTCTTTTGATGGGGGCTAAGAAAATACATTATAGATTCTTCAAAGCATAGGGCCGTTTCTTCTTTTTTAAATGAGGATGCAAATAAAGTCAAGAGGCAGCAGTGCCACCTACTGCGTGTAACTGAGAGATGGCACCTGGCAACATTGCCAGTAATATGACATTATGAAGAATGGAATTTCATAGTTCATTGCTACACGGAAAGATCTTTAAAACCCCATCGGGATATGCCATGGATTGAACCTGTGACCTTCTGCAAGCAAATGTGCCACTGCACTTCAGTTTTTACTGTTGTGCTATTTCTATTAAGGCAACCCCATGTAATGCTTAGTTTTTGCACTTTTAACAGGTAGTCTGTCAATCCTTGTACAAATGGAAAAAAGAACAATCTTCAACAAAGCGCAGTAAACACCCAACAAAACAGGAAACAGGTCAAGCAAGAGAGCGGTTTTTATGTACTGTCAAATTGAATCCAACTTACAGAAGATCATTTTTAATGTTTACTTCCTTTTAATTATTTATATTCAATTGCATCTAGTATAATTGTATTTTAATCTTTAACTTACTATGTTTTAATTCTATTCTGTTTTAATACTGTGAGTGGCCTTGAGTCCCCTTATTGGGAGAAAGGCAGTATAGAACTAAAACAAATAATATAATAATAATTGCAGCAACTCTAATAGCACGTTCCAAGTTAGATATTTCAGAAGTAGCTTTGTTAGTAGTTATATCCCCCCCCCCCAGTGAATTTCCGTGGCTAAAAAGTGATTTGAGATCACTCCTCATGATTCCTAAACAGTCAAAATCACCTCTACACAACACTGGGAACCCCAGCCAGTACAGTACCAGCTATAAATCTATATTTAAATAGGACATGTGATAAAAGGAGTGTTGATTAATGCCAACAGCTTCTGCCGTGAATGTCCTGAACTTGAAAGGATTCAAGATAAAGCGCAAAACTGACACTGAAAAGTTGTGAGATTTTGAAAACAAGTCTATATTATCCAAGAAGCAGTATAGGCTCTCTGTACAAACGGGTGGCTTATGTATCTTCTAATGTAGTATTTATTTTTTTATTTATTTAACTTCTATCCCACCAACCTACTGGCAAGCAGGTACTCTGCAGCTAACAAAACAACATATAAAAGAAGACTGAATACAAATTAATCATTAAAAATAACAAAAACAAGCATGCATAAGCATAAACATATCATATAACATGCATCCAGATGGCAACAAATCAATTGAAATTTACACAAAATGGGTCAAAATGTCTTTCATGTGGGGAGGATGTACCTGAGCGCCTTTTTCAACAGCAAGTCAAAAACATCATTGTGACTTGTACCTGGAAACAACGTGGTAGCCAGAGAACTTAAGTATCCTGCCACCAGCACATAAATATTCTACAGTCTGAATTTAGCCACAAACGAAACGATAGCTCGGTGTGTGTGTCTGACTTTTTATGCTTCTTCTTCTGACTATCTTGTGGTATTATTCCTAGTGATGGAAGGGAAACCTCTGTTCCTATCTCCTCCTATGCTGGGCAAGACATTGCTCATTGATCAAGGCAAATTGATCAGAAATGGTTGCTTCTCGCAACACACTCGTAAGCCAAGGCCCTTGTAAATCAAGGTACTGTATTACTGTATTTTGTCTTTCAATATTTTAAAGGTTTTTAATATCTTGTATGTGAACAATAAAATCCTTATGTGTACTGTATTGAAGTACTTTTAAAAATACAATATCGTTTTGAATGGAAGCATCATCTTTTTGTGGCTGCACTGAATAGATTTCAGTGAATGAAATCTTTCCCCTATTATGGGACTTTTATATGAACCTACCATACATGATCACATAGACTTTGTGTTTATAGACTTTGTGATTGCATTAATGTAATGTTGTCTGTTAATGCTGTAAGATGTCCCTCAATTCCCTGTTCTCAGTACTTGAATATGTCTAAATTGGGCTGTATATTGTCCCTCATTACTGTAAGCCGCCTTGAGTCTTTTTTCAAGGAGAAAGGCGGGGTAGAAGTACTCTAAAATAAATAAATAAATAAATAAATAAATAAATAAATAAATAAATAAATAAATTAGAGTTATTTGCTTTGAACAGTTAAAGACACCCAGGAGTTGGATTTCCAATATTCTTCCCCAAACACTTGTATCAGTGGCATTAAAAGAGCAACATACATGCTCTACTTCAGTAGAGTGTGGACAAAAGTGGCCAAATAGTCTTTTTCCAAAAAAAGGCATATTGCTGGCAAATGGCTCATGCACCACCTTGGTTGCAGCCTTCGCCTGCACAGGCAGGGACACGGCCAGCACTCAAGAGCTTTTTCTTTTCAGGGAACACAATCCTAGTCCCATGACCTTCTGTTTCCGAAACACCAATTATGAACAGCTCTCATCTTGTCCGTGGCCTCAGCTTCAGTTTATTCACCATCTTACAATTTATCATTAATCTCCCCTTCACTTTAAGGATTACATCATCCCACCTGTTTGTGATGGAACAGTGTTGGAGTAGCATTACCCTGTGGATGGCACATAGCCCCCAGGAGAACACGGAGGAAATGGGAGCTGGGAGGAAGCAGGGGGATAAGGCAGCCCTAAAGGGAGTGGCTGTGTCTTATAATTTTCTGGTGAAGCAGGAAAAGAGTAACCCTCAAAACAGTGTCCTTTGACACCAACTGTACGGTAGGTACAGAAGGATCTCCTGAGCTTTGGACCGGAAAGTTGTTGACAGGTCCAAGAGGAATAATAGAGTTCCATTACTCCATTTTTCTCCTAGTAAAAGCTGTTAATGTGACTGAGGCTATCTCTGCAGGCAAGCTTTCCCTGAATGATGGTCTGTCTACCTATTAGGTGTCTTTTATGTGAATCTACAGGATCACATAGACCACTTATAACCTTATGGGTTTACGTTGACGCTATGTTTTCAATGTTAGTTTCCATCACTCATAACTTTACATGGAACTTTATTCTCGTTTTAACTGTTCAGGTTCTCTTGTAGCATTAATGTAATGTTGTCTGTTACCGCTGTAAGATGTCCCTCAATTCTCTGTTCTCAATACTTGGACATGTCTTAATCGTACTGGACTGTATAGTGTCCCTCATTACTGTAAGCCACCTTGGGTCCTTTTTCCAAGGAGAAAGGTGGAGTAGAAATACTCTAAAATAAATAAAAATATCTTAAGCCTAGATGCAAGGTCAGAAGCCATACAGAAATGTCTCTGATTCACACCATCCAGGAGTAGTATCTGGATTGAATTGACTGCTATCCCTTTAATCAAAAAATTCATTTAGTCTCACTTCTATTATGAGGTACAATGGTCATAGGTTTCATATGTTGTTGCAGTTCTACAGTAGTGTAGTGGCAGCTTTGAAGATGAATTTTGACAGTTCCCCCACAGCTACCTACCCCATATGGAGAGCCTGTACATTGTTGGATGCTGTCACTGTGTATCAGTTCAGGAGCATGTATTTTATAAAGTTAATGGCTTTAAACTGTCGATCCAATTTTTTATTCATTTATTTAAAATATATTTACCCCACCTTTCTCCTTGAAGAGGACCCAAGGAAGCAATAAAGTACAATATAAAACGTTTGAGACAGTGAAGAACACATACCAAGAACATTAAAGATCAAATTCAAGGCTAAGAACAATGATTCTTAGAGACATTGTAAATCATTAAGAATTAATATTAAAACTAACAACAGTAAGTAAACAAAGAGAAAAATGTGTTTGAGAGATGGAAAACTAAAATTGTAATAACACAATTAGAACTATTAGTAATTGCTGCTCATTTACCCTCTTATGTATTCTGGTCTGTCTATTCTCTTATTGATTTTGATTTACAGTGTTATTTTGTTTCATATTGTACTGTAAAATTTTAATATATTATGTTTAATGGTTGTATCTGTTTGTTTAACCGTGTAAAGGACTCAGAGTGGCCTTTGTTGCCAGATGGTGTGGTAGACAAGTCAAATGAATGAATGATTGAATGAATGAATGAATGAATGGCTACATACTCTAGCTAGTATGGCACTGACCTGCCATAGTCCATTGGAAGATTTCTATTTTCCATGTTGAGTTCTCTCCCAAGTACAGTCTGTATGACTGACACAGAAATTTTGTGCACTATACACAATTCTGAAGACATGTTGCATGGTTATGAGTTTTCAATTTCCAGTAAAACCTTTTGTGCTACTCTGTAGAAGTACGGAGATCTACAAAGTAGAAGAGCTACAAGTTTCCCAGATAATTAATTTATTGTTTTGTTTACATGCCATGTTGTGAACTGTCCAGAGTTCCTTTGGAAAGTAGGGTGGTCTATAAATATAAATACAAATAAATAATCCACCCCCTTTTAACTGTCACTTAAAGTCTCATTAACTCATTTCGACATTTGGAGAAGAATTAAAATGTTTTATTTACAGTTGTGAACAGATCAACAGCAAACTAACAACAAAACTGACTTCAAACAGACCTAAGAGAGGGAAAGGAACATTTAAGAGAGGAGGTGAGGCTTTCTTTGAATAACAAGTGGTTAGTACTGCAGAGATTAACAGTCATCCCAGCCCAGAACGATCATTCTCAGCCACACCTTCTACAGGAAGCATGCAAGGTTGTAAAAACAGCAACATGTTGCAGGATACAGTATGGAGTCCATGCTATAAATGGATAGGTAGTGCTCTGAAATCCCCAACATTCCCCCACAACTTCTCCAAGCTCTGCAAATAGATAGCCATGGTTGGCCAATCCATATTTTATGGAAGTTGCCCACTCTGATTTTGCATGGACAAGGGAGACCGTACCATTTTAGTCTTTCCCGCTTAGACCAAGGTGCAAAGGTGGGGGAAAGCTAATATTTGAAATCTGAACAATGAAGTTGGGCTATTTGGCACGTTTCTAATATTTCATCATTTTCATATAAGCCTTTTTGGGTTTCAGCATGACTCATAATGAATGTGGCAATGTGTTGCACAAGCAGAACTTGCACTACTATCCATCCACGTTTGTCACCCTCAACATGCATTTTGGACAATTAAGTCTGGCCTCTAGTGAAGCATTTGAAAAGTGTGCCAACCGTTTTAACAACGGGCAAATGTTAAGAGCTACCAGGTCCAGACATTAATAATGGCTTAGTAAAGGCTGACCTCAAAGGAACTGAGACAGTGAAATATTTCACCTGCTGTGGTCAGTCATCAATCCAAGTGGAGACTGCAGCCAATAATTCAGAAAACTGAGTTTTGGGAAGGCGGCAATGAAAGAAATAGAAATGATAATCAAGTGTAAGAATGTATCACTGGAGACCAAGATAATCCACAGACTTATATTAACTCTGTATGGAAAGGCATGAAAGCTGGACAGTAAAGAAAGGTGATGGGGAATTTTTTTTTTTGAAATGTGGTGCTGGAGGAGAGCTTTGAAGATACACCCAGCAGCCAGAAAGACAAACAAGTGGATCCTACAGGAAATCAAGGCTGGAGTATCTCTGGAAGGAAAAATCATGACGCTGAGGCTGACCTACTTTGGGCACAGCACTAAAAGGCAAGATTCGCTGGAAAAGACAATAACGTTGGAAAAAGCTGAAGGCAGAATGAATAAGAGGAGACCAAAAAAGAAATGGATTTTCTCCCTAAAGGAAGTCAGAGCATGACATCTTGAAGATCACTCATTTATAGGGTTGTCATAAGTTGGAGGCACCTTGATGGTACATAACAAAGGCTTACAAATCTTTTGCTGCTTTGAAGAATACAGGTAGCTGCTGCTTCTGCTCTGTTATGCTTCTTGAAGCTTGAGCTGTACAGGAAACAAAATGTGAAGAGAACACACATGTAGAGGATCTAGGGGCAGATCCACAAACGGATCCAAAGATGGCTCTTCAGAATTCAGTTTGTGCATTCTTGTGATAGTTAAGGATGGATGGCGAACTGTCAACTTTCTATTTACTGATGAAGTACTATTTCCTCATCACCTCTCACAGCCAGGTATATAATAGCCTGCCAGGAATGATGGAAGCTGGAATCTAACAATACCAGGGGGCTTATCCATTGCCCAACCTTGCTGTTGAGGATAATCAAGTGTGTGTGCGTGCGTGCGTGCGCGCGCGCATTCGTGCATTTGTGCATAGAGGGAACAACTGGTATGAACTAGTGGTCAGATTAACACAGATATCATTGATTTGTAGAAACCCTGAACAGCCATGCATAAAATCAGGGTATTATATTTTATAACCAACGGAACAAATTAACTAGTTCAGTACAAGTTTTCTTTTACTGAAGAGTGGAAGCTTGGGATAAGGATTCACAGAGCAAAGTGTGAATTGTGCTTACGTCTCCCACCTGTTAAAAGGGATTTTCAATATACACATACTTAATGGGTGTTGGGAAGGACTGAATAGGTGGGACTTCCACACACCCAGGCCATTATACATCTAAGGAACCTATTCAGGCCGTTGTCCACCTAGCCTATCCAGGCCATTGTTCACCAAACCAGCCTACTCAGACCAGGGTGGTGTGAAACCAGAGCGAATGATAAATTGGAAGCCTCCCACCAACCTTCCATAGACTGATGCTGCTGCTTGGATCAGTGGTGAAATGTTTCATTCTCACCAGAAAAGAAGTCCAGTTGCCATGACTCAGCTTCTGGATACAACAGACTTTGGAGGCATGTACCCCAGAGAGAGGTCGAGGTACCCCGGTGGCAGTAAGCAAGGGAGCAGATGCCTCACTATCTCTAGTGTTGTAGCATTAAAAGAGGCTGCTCAGAGCAGATGCTCACCTGGCTGGTGGGCCAAGATAAGGCTTCAGCCTGTTTTTCTCACCGGCAGGAGTCGGTAGGTGCATGCCAACTGCAGCTTTCTCCCCAGAAGGCATTAGTACACACTGTGTCCTTTGTCAATACCAATGTCAATAGTGTTTTCCAATATAAAATTTGCGCTGTGGGGGGTTCACCAAGAATCCTCCACCCAACGCTGACCTGACATTTTATGGAGATTGGCAAAGAGTAGCATTGCATGAGAGATGGGAAGGAAAAGGACAGGAGAACACAAAACAAGATATTGGTAATCAGCAAGCATCAATGCCAGTAAGTGGTCACCCACTTTTCAGAGAAACTAACTCCAAACTTTGAAAGGATTTTAAGGATGGATCAGCCAAAACCAAAACAAATGAAAAACCCAACCCTACTACATGTGTCTAGCACACTCATCTCAGGTCATCCAGAAGCTGCCTGTTCTTTTTAAAATGGCACTTGTATGCTTTGTATCTACAATGTAAGCGATGTTGCTTTCCATCACATATACACAATCCCTGTGTACTACTGTTTTATGGATGTGCAAATCTGCTCTTTGATCTATGTATGTACATATATACATACAAGTACATACAAGTACATACAGTACCTACCTACCTACCTGGATGCATGCATTCATGCATACAACTTTTATGTCACTACTCTGGGCAACCCACCCACCCACCCACAAACACACACACATCCATAAACATTTAAAAAGCCTCTCACCCTACAATAATTTCATTGAAAAAAGAAAATAACCCCAAAGACCTCCGACAACAGCAGAAAACAAAATATAAAATAATAGGCTCTCATGAAGGAAAAATATTATGAAAAGCTTTATGAAAAGATGCTTCTCTGAAAGACTGTTCACAAAATCAGGGGCTGCATGTTCTAGGGAAGGACAAGGATACAAGGGCACAACGGATTTATTTGTGTTTGCCATTGAAAAACAAACTGTTGGTGTTCTGAGATTTCTTTCACCTTCTGATTCTACAAAAAAAATAAGGCTCTGGCCCTGCTCGTTGTCATGGCAGCTGACATGCAAGTGTCTATTATGACTGCTGGCCAGGCTCCATCCCATAAGGTACTGGTTCTAGCAATCAGCGTCTGCACCTGGGCTACACACGACTGCTGATTTGAGGGTCTGTTGATATTTTGCTAAAACTGTATTTACAAACAGACTCAGATGCATTCTTAAAGGCTTTCATGGCCGGGATCTGATAGCTGTTGTGAGTTTTTTGGGCTGTTTGGCCCTGTTCTGGAAAACTTCCAGAACACGACCAAACAGCGTGAAAAACTCAAAACAGCTGTAAGACTGAGATGCCTTTATTACAATCAACAGATCAGATCAAAATTACAGAATTGTACAATAATGGGAATTATTAAGTAGAAATTTAAATAGACTGTGTATAAATAACTCTTAAAATCAGAAATTTGATAAGATAATCTTTATAAAATATATAGGATAATTTCTCACTGGCAAGTATAGACAGAACGAATTGAAAATTGAATTACGTTTGACAAATTTGGCCAATTCGTCAACATGCATTCATATTTATCATAATTCCAATTGATGAATTTTTAGCTATTTTTGATTCATTACTTTAGTGGGCTGTAAATACATGTTTGGTAGAGAATGAACTTTTGATATGTCTGACTTATGCACCCCCAAATAGCCCCCTACAGGGAAGTTCTCCCCAGGTACCTAGAAACTCCAAACCTGCAGAGCAGCTTCCTCTGACTCTTCTTTACAATCCCTCCACATTTGGTGTAGATTGGGTTTCCTCAAACCAGTTGATAAAGAACACTTTCCTAGGGAAC
>JAHTLZ010000237.1:4983539-5002592 GCA_023846285.1 Phrynocephalus versicolor | reverse complement strand
AAAGCGGGCTATTTTAAGCATTACCAATGGCCTTCCAGCAGGCAGAGTGTATATAGTGCTCACCAAGTCATCCAGGGATACTTTGCAGAACTGGATGAATAAAAATGTGATGGAATCACAATTAAAGGAACAATACAAAAGTACATGCCCCTCCAACCTGCTGGCAAGAAATGGTATCGTTAAAAAAATCTTAGAACTATGTCTATTTTTAAGAGTTAATTATATCCCATGCCTACTTAATTTGTATTTAATAATTCCCATTATTATGCAATTCTGTTGCTAATTTTGATTTAAGCTGTTGAGTGTAATAAAGGAATCTGAATCTATATACAGTGGACCATTGTATATCAAACGGTTTGTATAACAAAAAATTTGTACAACATAAAAATTATGGAGGTAGGGGAAATTTGCTTAACAGAATTGTCTATGGTGCGAATCCCTAAAACATAAAATGGTCACGATTAGGGATTACTGTTTTCATTACATTCCTATGGGAAATTTGTATAAAGGAAAATTTGTTTAACATAATTTCATTTGTACCACTTTACAAGGTACTACTGTACAAATACATCTTTTTATTTCAGTTGTATACAACTGAAACAGCCTCAGTGCCTACTTAAACCGTTCTCTACTAATTTTACACACTTCTGTTTCTAAAACTGGCGCATTGGCTAATTACAACTGAAACCGATGAACCTTCTTTGTAAGAATCACTTTGGGACTCTTCCAACCGTGATATCCTTTTTGGTTTCCAGGGCTTCCTGGATAGATAAAACATTTGCCAGGCAGAGGAACTTTCACTTTTCCAGACAGATAAGCCAAAGGTTTTTACAAATCATGGAATGAGATTTTCATCCTCCTAGTGATGACTTTTTAAAAATTCATTAATGTGGAGCAAAAAAAAAAATCCACATATCTTGCTTTAAAAATGCTGAAATTTTCCTCTCATAATTCTAGCTCTCCCCCCATCCACCCCCCCAAAAGCCATGCATCCCAAGCATTGCTCAAAATAGAAAACATCACTTCCCAGCTGATTTTAGGACTCTCAACGTGTTTGATGGTAATGACATCGCCTTGGCCTTCCATGTTGCCTCTCTCTGTTACCTGGATCATCATCGTAGACTCACCATTCATTCGTAGTAGTAATTCCATTGAAGAAGTTGTTGGATCATTTAGAGTTCATTCAAGAAATTCAGAACCAAGTCCAACCCATATTTGCATGCACATGAATATTCAAGGGACGCAATAATGAAATGAGTGATTTCTGACTAACGTTCAGTCTGCGCAATGGAAACCTGATGATCCTCCGTGAGCTTTTTAGACTTAGATGAGATGCACTTCCTGGATCTTCTTTAAAACTCTTACTGCTGCATTTAGATTCAGCGGTCCAACTTGGGTTGTACAGAATGATGAAAATAACTAAATGAAACCCATTCAGCAATAGGCAGAAGTGAAGGGCTGTGATATTTACATCTTCTGTCAAGAACAAAGCAAAACAACTCTATGACTGCTTGGTTTATTTCACACAAGTATCTGCAACAGAAAAACACAGCTTGAAGTTACTTCGGTGAACATTTCTGGAGACAGTTCTAAAGGATGTGCCCATATGTTAAGGAACGTTGCTACTACTACAGGAGAATGGGTCATTTGGGGTTAGACTGATCCTCATCCATAGCTGATTAGCTGCGTCTAAGGCCACCTAAGCCAGGCCTTGTCTCAGAAGGGATAACATCAATTTGTGACTTGCAAGGCACATCAATAAAAGGCTAGCCAACCTTAGTCATGTCGCAAATGAAACCAGTACTGAGTAACAGGAAAGCTGAAAAGATTTTTGAGGAGTTGATGCAATCCCTAAAGCTTTCACAGCCACAAGACCCGTCAAATGGCTCAGTAAACAAGTCAGACAGACCTTTTCCTGCACAAACCTCACTGGAAGGAACGGGCAGCTCTTCCAGAGTTTGTGGCACCTACATTGTGCCTATTCGTTTTATGGGGGCTTGTGCAGGACTATGTTCTGCTGGACTGTGAGTGTATGTGTTTGGGCACATACTTAGTGATCCAACTGCACCTTCTTCTATATCCAATGCTATTATAGAAGGTGCTCCTTTACAAAACTTGTGAGAAGAACAGGTAAGGTTATCCAGTCTTTCTCTAACCATCAGTGGAAGAAAAACCGTACCTCCAGTGTTTCTTCTTGGGCTAGGGAGAGGGGAAGTGGACAACCATGTGCCGTTTTTAGAATACCAGCCAATAGACTGAACTACAGTAGAACAATATCAAAATGCAGTAAGAGCATTTTGTCGTTCGCTATGATATAATGTGGTGCCTGTATGCAGATAATCTACTGTGCTAGAGAAGTGCTCCATTACCTAGAAAAGGGAGAAACATAATACAGCAAAATCCAGAAATCAAAAAAAGAGGCCTAGAGGCTGAAGTCTAATTCCCTTGAGGCAAAGAAGCATAGAGGGGTTGGCTGGGTGTTTCCCATCCTCTTCGTCCCGTCCAACCCCTTGCGTTAAGAGTCAGGTGGAAAGACAAGGCTTAGGAGAGCTGCCATGCTCTTCCCAAACAACACAGGGAGAAACAGCAGGAGTAAAGAGGAAGAACGCACCGCAAATTTTGAAGTGCAAATTCTGAGTCACAACATACACAAAGACTCGTTCACATAAAAGGGGAGGACTAATTGATCTTGTGCTCCCTTTCAGTCCAGGGAACTGAGTCACTCGGTACTTGGCCAAGTTTACAAGGTTCTTCTGTTTTTCCATTAAAAGAGCACTCCGACTAAAGTAATTTAAAAGACACACCACAGATATTCCTTTCAAGGCAAGAGGTGCCTAAAACTTTGGCTGATATAAAGACACGCGGCCACTAAGGCACCCAGAGGCAATCTGACAGTGCGTTGGCGAGAACTTGGTGGTCAGGACCACGTCGCTATGCGAGTAGAGCGAGCGGATCTCTTTCAAGGGGGCGGCTTCCTTGGGCAAGCAGTCCACCAGTTCGCTGCACTGCGTGTCGAATCCCAACAAGCGGATCCCGTAGCCGTGCGGGGAGGCGATCATGCGGCCGTCCGGGCTGAAACAGAGTTCTTTGATGTAGCCCCGACCGACATTGGCTTCCTCAATGCAGTGAGTCAATCGGAGGGAGCAGCGAGGGGAGACTGGCCTCACTGGGGTGCCTTCTTGGAACTCATAGACACAAGTCCACTAGAAGCAAAAGGCAACAGAAAAAAAATATCACAGTTAATCCATCTTGGCCGTGACCAGCTCAGTCCATTCGTAGTTGCTACAAGGAACAAATGTTTTAAGTTCATCTCGTTCAGTATTCCATAACTGGTTATTTCGTTCCCTGTTCAGAGAAGATACCAAACAGGACGGGGGGGGGGGGGACTGATATCCATCCCACTTCACTGGCATTCAGAATACTGAAGGCAAGATTTGATTAGATACCACAGACACCCAAAGAACTAATTTCCATTGAACTTCTAGCCTCTTTTAAAGACACCTAGTACAAAAGATCCCACCACTCCCTGTGGGGATGCACTTTTACTGACCATGGAAGATACACAGCACAGATGGTCTCCATTCCCCCAAGAAGGAAGATAGGAAGACAGAGCTGAAGGAGGAGGCAATATAGCCAACACTCAACAAGATAGTTACTCATCCTTGCCATGAATGCTAAAGTGTAGGACTAAGACTGGAGAGGGTCAGAGTCCAATCCCCATTCAGCCAGGAAGCTTGCTGGATAATCATGATCATAATAATCCTCACCAACATTTTATAGAACTTTGGAGCTGGAAGAGGCCCTGCAGATTATTCAGTCCAGCCCCTGTCAAGGAGGCCCAGAGGGGACTGAACTTCTGGCTCCATAGCCAGAGATCTAAACTACAGAGCTTAGAAAGTCTGGATTAGAAATGTGTCATTTAGATTTCTTTGGACTCTCAAAATTCACATAGACTTCCTCAGGTAGTATTCCAGGAAGTCCGCAGACCCACGTGTTTGGACACCTTTATTTCCCTCATCAGGAACAAGACCGACCTCAGAGGCTCCATTCTAGACCTCATTTCCTGCCGCAAAACATCCAGGAAGAAAGACACCGCCAGGCTTCCTGGCCATTGTAGCTCTCCTGGAGGCACCCGTTATAGGAAGCACTGTACCAGGAAACGGGACCCAGAATGCAGCCCCTGAGGTAGGCCTTGACCCTGGTGAGGGAAATAAAGGTGTCAGGAAGCACTAACATGTGAGCTGGAACTCCCAGAATTCTGCCTGTGGGATTATTGGGGAATTCTGGGAATCCAGAGTCTAAACATTTAATCAGCATATCCCTAGTTAGGATCTTTCAACCTAATTTACCTCACAGGGTTATTGTAAGGATACAAAAGGGGGAGGCCATGGTCGGCCATTTTGCATTCCTTTGAGAAATGTTGCTATTTACATATAAATAAACAATACTGACAAATAAATAAAAACAATAAATAAATAACAAATAATAAATATTTATAAATAAATAAATAAATAACAATAAATTAAAAAACAATAAATAAACAATAATAAAGAAGTATAATTCTAAACCAAGGATACAGATCTGTTTTGATACCTTTGCCAATCTTGCAGTTTAAAAGTAGGCCTTATGCACAAATAACAAGTTATAATGACTATGGCAAACCACACCGTTCCCCACTAAACTTCTAATTACATTTTCAAAGAACAACAGTTTACTCCTGACCCATAAGGCACTTGAAGAGGCCAAGAGAACAACAACTGTGATCCCACGAGAAAAATAATCTGATCAGGATAGTTTGTCCGCCACTTCCATCACCCCGTTTTACCTCCTGGTCATCAGTGTTACTTGAGCACCGGAGAAGCGTCGCCCACCCTTTGGGATGGAGTTGCAGGGATGTAATGCAGTTTCCTCTATCTCTCTCGCCAGGAACCTCGGGGGTTAAAACCTCCAGACTATTGCGTGGCGATCCACCTACGGGGAGGGAGTACAAGCAGCCATCACCCTTCTCTTTCATTAAGATGCTCATCAGCCCAATGAAGTGGGTGATCCAAAGCACGAGGGCATGAGACGTAACCCCATACTTGCACTCTGAGTCAATCCTGAGATTCTGCAATCATCAACCGATGAGCGGGCAGCATGCTTCTTTAACACTAAATTGACAAGGTTATAGTAACCTTAATCGTAACGCACGAAAGAGACATTTTAACTAAGCTGGTTCGGTGTTAGTGGTTCAACACACCTTCTCGCTGAGTAGCTCGTGCTGCATGTTTCTCAGACAGGGGGTTTGAATCACCCTGGTGACACGGTGATCCAGCACTCCTTGGACCAGATGAGGTGGCAGAGGCCAGATCTGGGAACAGTAAAACAAAACCATGTGAAAAGAAGTTACAGATAAGCCACATTGTTCAATCTTCCTTATTCATTAACAGCTTAATGGCTTTGAACACGTCTCTGTGAAAGTACACCAGAGTCAGCGCCCAACAACCTTCTGGGAGGCCTTTTAAAAACATGGCTGCGCTTCTCTCATGTCTGCTAATATTTAATCTTACTCTTTAAAAGGTGGTTGCTTGTTGTGGTCCTGGGTAGGCAAAATGGTGAACTTTCTAAAACACGACCTATGCCTTTAAAGCTGTAAGATGGCTTCATGTGTTCCAGAAATCCCCTGATTCCCACAGAATGACTAACCTCTAAGGATCAAAAAAGGACTGGAAACAGGAATGAGACATGTATCATAGACAGAGGTGGGTTACATGAAACCTTCCCTGAAGGACACTACTGACGCTCCCCTGGAACAGGCAGCCTCAGGGAGGTACTGCCTAGAGCTGTGGTTCCCAACCTGTGGGTCCCCAGATGTTCCTGGACTGCAACTCCCAGAAGCCTCCACCGCTCACTGTGCTGGAAGGGATTTCTGGGAGTTGCAGTCCAGGAACATCTGGGCACCCACAGGTTGAGAACCACTGGCCTAGAGAATACTCAGTTCATACAAGCTGATAAGCTGCTACAGTGCGGTCTATGCAGGAATCATATGCCTGCCTAGTGCACTCCCTGGAAATCTCTGCAGTGTACAGATGCTCTTCAGTTGGCCAATTCAGCCATGATGCAGAACACTACTTTCCGCTTCTAATTAGCTCTTATGAAATACAGTACAGGAATAAGACATATATCATAGGCAGAGGTGGGTTACATGAAACATATAGGCTCACCAGAATTGGATGTCGTTCTCCTGGCTCTTAAGATGGGGTAGCTGACAACCTCTAAAGATTTGGTTAGGTCAAGGTCGTGCAAGATCAGGAGATACCCAGAAGAGGTGGAGATCAACATTTTGGAGCAGTCTGGGGTCAACCTCATGCGCATGAGGAAACGGGTGTGAAAGAACTTCTTGTGAGGACAGCCCTCTTCCGTGCACCTGGGGGCAGACACACATCAGGCAAAGACTTTAACCCTCGAGTTTTAAGAATCCCAGGTGCAGGGTCATGTTTTAAATTGACAGAATGCTCGATCGGCACCCTGCTTCTCCACAGCTTCTAAGAAGTCCCGCGGTTTTGCTCCTTTTCAAGGGCTGTGGGGGCACATACCTCTATGATACCATGCATCATTAAGATACCTGGACTCTGGGCAACGTAATAGATTTTTCAGAGCAGCAGGGGTATCCTTGTTTTGAAATCACCCAGTTCAAAAAGGCCCTGGACACCAAATCTGCTTACCTATTGGTATCCCAAATGATAACATTTCCGTCAAATCCCGAGGTTACTAACAATCTCGTGTTAGTGTCGTATTCAATGTTCTTGACCCAGCTGGTGTGACCATGTAAAGTGCACACTTTGGAATCTAGCTTCCTCAGATCCCACAGCGCTATGGTAGTGTCATCAGAGCATGTTGCAAACAGTCTGTTATCAAGAAACCTACAAATAGAATGGAAAGACAGAAAACTGGCTTAACAGACCCAAATCAACAGCCAATCTCACCAAATCTGCCACTAAACAGCAGATTGGTTGACAGCAACAAATGCCTACCGAGGAAACTAGTATCAGGAAAATATTTCTAAAATCTTATCAATGGTGAAACAAAAAGTAGGCATTTGAAATGTAACATTTGAAGAAACATGAAATATGTCCAAACTCATCAACACATTGTTTTAAAATGTCCTCAAGATATTAGGTATTAGGCTTGCGACTGAACATGTTCAATGGAACTGCTCTAACTCACTATGGAAAATGCACAAATCCCTGTGTGCCAACTGATGAGTTCTTTTAGGAAAACAAAGTTACTCCTGTAGTTTAGAAAAGAGAGGCAGAAGAATGAGAGAAAAAAAAGAGAGAGAGAGAGAGAGAGAGAGGTTTTTAGTGTTTCAAAAAGTAATATTTCCACTTGGTATCTAGAAGTGCAGTCAATTTATCTTGGAGGCATTGCCTTCTCCACTGTTGAAATGCCACAATAACGGCAATTCCATGTAGGACAGTCGTTGGCACGCCCCACGTGGATTCTGGTCTGACAATAACAAAACTTATCATAGCAAATGTATGGAATGTATAGAATGTAAGCAATGAATGGAAGAGGGCCAAGGTGTGTGCCTGACTTCGAAGGAACATTGGTAAGGAGGAATATGTTGAAAGACAATCAACCAGCTGTAAGCTGAGCTTCTGCCCAATTTACATAACCAGTTTCAAGACAGTGTAGAAAACTATCACTGGATTGTGACAGGTGGCCTAGCCAGGAGTATCAAACCATAATTTAATATCCAGGTCAGTTTACTGTTCCCCTCAATCCCACCAAATTTCCGCATTTGATATTCCCCCAGGCTATATGTCCTAACAATTTCTCATCTACCCAAAGCTTTCTACCACTACAGACCTCTCGTTTTAAAAAAGCGTCCTTTACCCTGCAAATGCTCATTGGTAGTTTGAGTTAATGGCAAATGAGAAGATTTCCATCAGCACAGTGAAATTTTCCTGTCCTCTCTTCCATCTAGAGAGGTTATATTTCTGGAAATTTAAACAATGGAAAAAAATGGAGCCTAATAGAACAATTTGGGTGGGTGGGTGGGGGGGTTCCCAACTTTCTGGAAATTTTACATCTCTTCTTCCATCCACCATCTGTTCCAAATTCGATTCCTGAACTCTTCAAAGCAGATTTGGGTAGAGAACTGAAAGAGGAAACTGTTCCACAGGGTGGTGGTTGCATTGGTTGGAAGGCCATAGCTGGATTCAGTAATTAAGAGAGTGCAAGCTTTAAGCCCTGGGTTCAGATTTCACCCTAGCCACCTGTGCTGAACTCATCTGCTATATGAGGACGATATTGCTTACTGTAGTTAATGATTATAATGCAGTGCACAAAGTGTTCTTTAAAAAAAGAAATGCCGTTT
Organism: Phrynocephalus versicolor; assembly: GCA_023846285.1. Taxonomy (NCBI): domain Eukaryota; kingdom Metazoa; phylum Chordata; class Lepidosauria; order Squamata; family Agamidae; genus Phrynocephalus; species Phrynocephalus versicolor. The sequence continues at coordinate 4,994,230 of JAHTLZ010000237.1, read as the reverse complement.
CCATGTATTTAATTATAAATCAACACACAATACTGGGGTGCGATGTAGACTAGCTTCCTCGGGGCCACTCCGGGCAACACAACTCGCCACGGCTAAAATGTCTATGCATCTGGGCTGCTGGACCTCACAAGGATTCCCCAGCAAGAAGCATCGGCACAAACACCCAAATTAAAAACAATGGCTCTTTTCAGGTCTTGTCTTTGTGAAGCCTTACACAATAATGCTGTATTCTGCTATGCCATATGAAACAAATCAACCCAAATAGTTTATGATAAGAAGACAAAGAAGAAAACATTCTCTATCGCCAACATTCATCTGAAGGGTGGGATTTGGGCTCCTTGCCCACAGGCTTGGTCCTTCAATTCACACTTTCTACAGCCTTCTTTCCTCAGCCTACGCAGTCTAGTTTAGCCATTAATTCCCTTAAAGCGATCCTGGCTTTGGTCCTGTAATCTCTGGTTTCTGAGCCGAAATCCACAATCCTTAAACAGCTTAAACAGTCAAACAGAGGAGTCATGATCCCCGAGAATCCCTGTGGAAAGAGCTGATTAATCAACCAAAAGAGCTGATTAACAGAGGCATGCACACACCCCAGCTTCAGCCTCGCAGGAAAAAGCCCCAGAGAGGCAGCAGGAGTCATCTGATGCAGCAACAAAATAAAGCAACATATTTTATGGCACCTTCAAGATGAATGTTTTTCCCCCAAAAGATTTAACCCTAATACATGTGCTATCCTTAAAAGATATCAAAAGGTTCTTACCACTTGGGGAACAGGCCTTCAAGAAAAGGTCTAGCTGAAGAGCGGGAGAGAGATGATTTCATGCATGGGGGTAAGATGCTTCACTCTTCCTACCTCCAGTGGTATTTTACATGAGCAGAATTCCGTCCACAGGAGCTCTGGGTCCCAACCTAAGCTGCTTTTGCTGACAGGAAGATCCAATCAGACGTTGTAACTAGTGGAATCTTGAGCACTAATTTTTTAAAGGCGTAATACAGCTAAGATCATGGCATATTAAATTCAGTTTGGTACAATGGTTAGATTAGACCTAGACTGTTGGACTAGGACTCAGGAGATCTAGGTTCACATCGCAACTGCATTGGGAAACTCAGAGAGCAACATTAGGTTAGTCAATCTCTCTTAACCTAACCAGTAACCAACCTCACAGGATAGATGTGAGAATGAAGTGGAAAGGAGAGCTACATACATTGCCTTAAGCATACTGGAGAAAGGCAGGATGCAAATGTAGTAAATAAAATAATCTAATTGCAGGCATTTTTAGGACAACAGTACTACTATTACTAACAGTATGGGTATCTAAAAACCCAGGTCATGGAGATAAACAGGTACAGAGATGCACTCTGCAGACAGGCACTGCTTCATTTTCCTGTGGATCTCACTAGGGAGGGAGGAAGGAAGGAAGGAAGGAAGGAAGGAAGGAAGGAAGAACAGTAGATGACTGATTTGGACATCACTATAATTAGGATCACAAGCTTTCACTGACAACCAGTGTGGTGCAATGGATAGCATAAGGGACTTTGACTCAAGAGGCCCAGGTGTGCATCCTAGCTCAGCCACTGGGCATTTAGAGTTGCCAAAACTACTCCTTACTCACTTTGAAAGCCCTATTAGGGGTGCTATGAGTCAGTTCAAATTCGAAGGCATGTAACCGCAATCCACGCTTTTAAAACTCAACAAACTCGAGAGACAGCAGCATTTTAGATCCACACCTCTTTCACTTCCCAGCAAACTAACCTGATATTATTGACGCAGTCCTCATGAGCAGTGGAGAGCGTTTTGATGTGCTTTGAGGAGATGGGATCAAAAAGCAGGACTTCTGTCTGTTCACAGGCAACAGTTAACACTGACCTAGATGGGAAAAGAAAGAGGCGCATTATGGCATTACCAACAAACTCAACCATCCTCTCATTGACTTGCTCCCAATGCATTAACTGCACATGCAGACATAGCTGGAAAAATGGGGTAGATTCAGGACTTGTTTTCTGTGGACAGAAGGAAACCATGGAAGGTTCCTCTGATCTATTCTCAGGAATCCACCCCAATTCACCACAGTACAATCCTTTCGGCACCCTCCTGGTACTTGGTGAAGTTTTCCCAGGGCAAAAGGATCTGTCCTAGAGAACATTGGTTGTACAAGTCCAGTTTCATAGGCCTAAATCTTTTAAGCTGAACAATTATCTCATAAACTGTGTACTGAACCTTTCGCATACAATACTTAACATTGTTTGTAGTTAAAATTTTTATACAGACTCTTGCAAACAATATCACATCTGTGTTGACAGTAATGTATTTGATGTATACCTTAGTATTAGGGTCAATTAGTCATAGATGATATTTTATGCTAACATACACAACAGCTTACTGTACATTCATTTTATATAAATGCAAGGATATTTTTTTATTTGAGAAATTGTAAAGAGAAAGTTCATATTCAAAGGATCGGGAAGTTTGCTTCAGTCTTTATAATAGAGGCTCAGAGAAACTTTAGAAAATCAACAATACTTGGCATCACAGTAGTCATCTGATTGAAATGACACACAGTATGACGCCTTTATCCGCAGTTATCCACGTATGGTGAGTGGTGGTGCAAGGGCCTGGTGGCAGGCGCGCAAAATCGGAGGCAGAGGAGGAGGAGGACGAGGCCGCACGGGTGGGGAGCACCTGCCTGCCCACCTGCAAGATCAGTGGCGGCAGAGGCCATGTGACTCTGGAGCGCCCGCCTGCCAGATTGGTGGCAGCGGAGGAGATCATGTAGCTCCAGAGCTCTCACCCTCAAGCACTACGATGATGAGGAGGAAGAGGCAGCCCGGGCGGCACAGCACCACTGCCAGCCCCCCTGACACCACTCTTATCTGTGGATTTCCCGGAATCAATTCGCGGTCGTACTGTATGTTAACTTGGCAATATTCTCCTAGTTCATTTACAATGTGTTATCTTTATTCACAAGTTGCGGTTTTCTCAGTTTAATCACCATCAACTCATACAGCTTCCCATTTATACAGGAGATAGCCTTTCACTGGCTTATCCAAGATGCAGACTGCAATAAGCAGCTATTAGGCATAACTGCACACTAGAACAAATGCCTCCGCCTTCTGTGTTACCTGTGTGCCTGCTCAACCTTCCTTCCTATATGGGGACAGAAGATGTAAGAAAGACAAAAAGGAGACTACAGGCAGTTTAACTAGCAGGTTTCCAGCTAGACAACAGGTGGCAGAGATAAAAACAAGATGTCTTTCTACAATTACTTCCTGCTTTCTCCTTTGTGAAGGATTATTATCTGGAAAGTAAAGATGAAGAGTATGGCGTACATGCCTCCTCCTCAATTGCTGAAGCAGTGATGCTGTTCCACTCTTTCCTATCTCAACACCACAAATGGGGGTTGCTGCAGCAGAAGAGGAAGAAAGAGTGTGGTGGTACATTTTTGCAACTTAGCTGAAATCCTGTTGTGCAATTACAGAAACAGTAATGTTTAGAAGGAAGCGGCATAACTTGTCTTAAACCATCTCTGTGGAATTAAATGTTGCTTCTTGAGTAGCAAGACTCGCAATGTGTACAAAGATTTTTTACCTTGTTGCAGTTTTCTTCCAAAATGTACACTATTTGCATAACTATACCTAACAGAACACCTGCCCCTGTATTTGTTACAGTAATAATCAATCCTCCTACCAAACAGAAAGTGTTACTTGAAAAAGCTCATTCCCAAATGTGTACAATTCTTCATGGAAAGTCCGGTTGGAGAACCAGAAATATTCTTAAGATAGAAATAAGTTATTTGCACATGGCACACTCAAATAAAAATGAACTTAAAATTAGGTTTCCTTTAGCAACACACCAGGTCCAATTACTGAAGTACTCAACATGCCTCCCATTGCATAATCAAGTATTCAAACTTTTCTTATGTACAATTTTACCAGATATAATTTCCAACAGGAAAAAGTCACAGAGAAATGTATATATTATTATAAATTTGTGCTGTTTACATAATACCACAACTGGAAATAGAGGTACAACATTTTGCACAAACTCAGGAATGTATACACTAAATACTGCAAAGAGCAGTAAACCCCCAAATGGTTTCTCCTATTTCTGCAACAAAGCAGGATTGGAAAAAAATGGCAAGGGCCTTTAAATCCTCTTAGTTTCTCCCTCTGAAACGAAAAAAACTGTCATCTTCAAACCCTTCCATTTTCTTGCAGCTCCAAATAAACAGGCAACATTTTGAACAGAACTGGTAGTATGAAAAGGCAGTAAAGAACTGTGATAGAGTAGCGGTGGCAATAACAGCTCTGCTATACGTCCACAGAAGTTATTTCAGAATACTGTACAAGCAAAACAATTAAAGAGTTTTTAAGCCTACTGACAGGTTTTGCTCTAGAGCTAGGAGGGCAGGGATCGCGAAAAGAACTGTTAATTTCTCCAATGCTCTGGAATCGTTCCAATCAGCTAGCTTTAAAATAACATTTCTCTCTGGAACACATAATAAGAACTTGAAGCGCAGCAACACCCGCGACATGAGCTTATCAGTCGCCGCCGAGCACATTATTCCCGATTTCCGACCTGCGGAGATTTCCCCAAGTGTCGCGGCGGGCTTGCTGATCCAAACCCAAACATAGCTTCATCTATGAATAACACCCCAATAGGCCAAGCACGGTGGTAACGGAGCCTGGCCAGAGGACAGGGAGGAGACGAGAAGGGAGATCTCCTGGAGCATCCCGCGCGCTTCAAGCTCTCTCTTATTATTATGTGTTCCGGAGAGAAATGTGATTTTAAAGCTAGCTGATCTCGGACCCAAGGCGTCGCGTCTCCATCCCCGGTCAAACCCTAAAGGGCGATAGATAGGAAGCGGAGGAGCGCCAGGAGGATCCCCGCCGCCGCCACCCTCCTTCCTTCCTTCTTTCCTTCCTTCCTTCCTTACCCTCCGGGGGAATACTCCAGGTTGAAGACGGCGCCGTGGGTGCGGGTGATGGGGGAGACGGAGTCGGCGGGCTGGATGGCCCCGTAGAGGCCCGTCATGGCCCGGAACGTGTCCCTGGCCGGCTCCACGCAGCGGCCCCCGTGGCCCAGGCGGCGGCCCCGCAACCACCAGAAGAGGCCCCCGCCTGAGCCGCCGCACCCGCCGCCGCCGGGCACCGACGACACGGGGGGCGCCGAGCCGGAGGCAGAGGATGGCGGCGGCGGCGGCTTCGGCGGCGGTTTCCGGGGTGGCGGCGAAGGCGAAGGAGGCGGCGAAGAAGGAGGCGAAGGAGAGGGAGGCGAGGAAGGAGGCGGCGGCGGGTCCCCCTCGCCCGGGGGCGACCGCCCTGCTGGGGTGGATCCCCAGCGCGCCCGCCAACTCATCCCGAGCTCAGCTCAGCTCCGCCGCTCCGGGCAGCCGCATATTCCTCGCGCCACCGACCACCATCACCCACCACCACCACCGGCAGCACCCCGTCTCCCGCCTACACCCCCCCCGCTCTCCCGCCTCTTCCGGTGGGCCGTGCGCAACCAAAAAGGACTCCGGCCAGAAACCCCGAGCCCACCTCCAAGGGGCCGCCTGGGTTCGCCTTCCGCTCTGAGGAACCCCGCCCCTTTAGGAGGCTCCGCCCCCCCCGTGCCCCGCGGGACACGCCCTCTCCGGCGAATGGCTTCCTCGCTCCGCTTGACCCGCCGCCCCTCCCCCCCTCAGGTCACTGGCAGCGCGCGCTCTCTCGCAGGGCAAGAGGGCACCCTTGGCGGACTGATGGCACGGGAGGGGGGGGGCCAAGGTGGCCCTCGAAGGAGCCCTTTCTGTGGGCACCCGACACCGCCCCTTCACGGCCACCTGTGTTCAGGTAATAATGGCTGTACAGTATTGGCACTTATTTGGCACAAATGAGTGGGTTTTGAATCGCAGTTTTGGCACTCGGTCTCTAAAAGGCTCCCCATCCCTGCCCTAGAAAATGGGTGCTCTTTCCACTACTGTACATCGACGTTTCTCTCGGAAGGAAATGCTGCTTCTAAATACAGTGGACCCTGGTATAACAAACAGTTTGTATAACATAAAATCTGTGCAACATAAAAAATTCCGGAGATTAAGGGAAATTTGCTTAACAGAATCGCCTATGGGGAGAATTCATACAACATAAAAATGGGATTACTCCATTTTCAATGCATTCCTATGGGAAATTGTATAAAGCAAAATTTGCTTAACATAATTTCATTTGGAACGAATTAATTCCTTTATACAAGGTATCACTGTAATGTTTCTTTTTTTCAAAACATGTTTTTAATAGTTTTCATTTTTTTTCCTGATCTGTTTCTAATAATGTTGAGCTACATTTAGGAAGCCTTCCTGGCAGGAAAGGGGCAATAAAACTGATTTTCTGCCCCTCCAACCCTATTTAATCAAGGCTTTTGTTTCTTCCCTGCAGCAGCACAGTAACTATTCTCAAAAGGTTTCAGCTCATTGGGCACAAGTTATGCTTTATATTCACCTCATAGCCCAATATATATCTAGCAATCTAGAACTGACTGGAGTATTGTATGGAAGCCACTGTTATATAAGATTTGATTTGCTTTCGTATTGGGTTTGAGTACTGATCCGTTAAATCTGTGAAAACTGTAGGGCTATGCTACTAAGAATTTTAACTCATAAGCCTATTTCACCTAGGCAGAGAACGAGGCTACACAGCAGTCAAAAGAAGCTTGATGAAAAAAATGCAGGAAATATTTGGCACTGAGGATGAAAGAACTGAACATCCAGAATGCAGCACAGTATCTGCCCTCAGAGGTCTGCTCTACCTGTGCAGAGCGCACAGGTTGAATAATCCCAACCAGCAAACTCGCTGTCAAACTGAGTGTTTAATCAAGATGCAATATGGGGACAAAAATTAATTGCAGTCTTTCTGGAAAGGGGCAACTATTTTGTCTACTAACATGAGACTTTTTTTTATTAATGTTAATCAACATTTGAGAAGAGACCACATTCCTTTATTTAAAAGATGGCTTACTCACTTTTCCTCTCAAGTGTTAAGGGAATCCTAAGGCCTCAATATTTTTTTAACTGAGCTGTGAGATGACAGCCTTAAGAAAACTTTCATATTGTTCCACCTTCATGGTTTGCAGATGGAGAAAGTGCTTTGAGAAAGATTTTATTAAGAGACCATAGAGCGAATGTTGTACATTTATTTATTTTTACACTACCTTTAGATATATTCCCCAGGGTAGTTTGAGAAAAAACAAAACAAGTAAAATATGAACTTATCAAATAAAAGACACAAAGTTATAAAAGTAGTAAAAGCAGTGAGCAAGATGAAATTTCCATTTAAAAAGCATGAATAAAAAAAAAGATATTTACCTCATGCTATAATGAAGTAGGTAACAGGCAAATTTCTACTGTTCTAGAGGAATTAAGAAATAATATGTTCCTAAATATTTGCTGTCATGCCTTATGAAACATTTCTTCAAATTTTGGTCATTAAAAGATATGTTGTAAGAAGTATGTCCTGGACCAAATAGGTTTAAGAGAAATTAAATATATATGCAAGAGTTAACCCTGCAGTTATTGATAAATCACAGTATGATACTGATTACAATCAAAAGAAGCTAAGCAGCAAGTGCAGGGTCTCATAATGTCTTCAGAGTATCACATTTTAGCTGAGACCCCACCAGAAATCCTTCTTAAAAATTCAACAGAAAGTGAGGTACGTCTCACTAAAACCAATACCTGCCCATTTGGATCTGATCACTTCTACTCTATATTTATCCAAGCTTGACTTCAGTGTTCGGACTCCGTATTTCTGCAAAAAAATCTGGCAAGACTTCTGCAACAATTTGATGATCAAGCAAGTTTTGTTAGGAGGATTCAGTCTTCTCTTTGTCTCTTGGTACTCTTCCCATGGCATAGAATTCTGGGTTTGGGCGCATATCTGCAAAGTGGGCTATACGATTTGACATTGCAAAAAAGGCTGCAATAGCGCCTACATCCCAGGCATCTTCTCGGTCAAACCCATGGGCTTCCAGCTTCTGAAAGTGCTCTTCAGTAATGTTATCTGCTCGACAGACGGCAAGTGCAAATTCAAGCATGGCCAGCTCCCGATCAGTTAGCTCAGCGATTTTCCAGTTCACAATGACCTGCACAAAGGCATAGATAGGGAATATGAAACATCTGAGTCCTAACACAACCCTTGGGATTCAACGTGGGCAAAACATGGAGGCTCTAGGACAACACACACACACACACACACACACACACACATAGACAAAATGTAAATGTCAAGTCAATGGCAAATGAACCAGAGGCTTGTAAGATTTAAAGAGTGTGCATCGCATGTGCCACGCTGCATGGCTTACAGATTCTGAAGCAACTCATGGCATGCAAAGGACTAACGGGCTTCCACGGACTTTGAGATTTGTAGTAAAGAGGGAATAATTGCAGGTGCAGCTTCTCATTCTTGCAGCTAGTAAGTCAGACCTGCCAAGCTGCACCCTTCTGCACAACTCAAAATCTATGGCATGTTTTGGGTTGGACTCAGTGGCCTTGTAAACCTCTTCCAACTCCATTATTCTATGATTCTAGATGCCCTGAGCACATCCGATCTCGCCTGATCTCGGAAGCTAAGCAGGGTCAGGCCTGGTTAGTACTTGGATGGAAGACCACCAGGGAATACCAGGTGCTGTAGGCATTTGGAGTAGGAACTGGCAAACCACACCAGTAGTCCTGCCAAGAAAACTCCATGGACATGGGGTCACAAAGAGTCAGTGACAACTGTAGTGATACAACAACAACAAATGGTAACAGCTCTTTCTACTTACTGGTCAAATACTTGAACAGGACTCATCTATTAATACAGTACTGCATAAACGAATCATGGTTTATTGTTTTATAGCGTACATATTTTTCAGTAACCCTGTAACTGGAATTCTCCTGACAATGTACTGGTAAATTAAAAACGAAAAAGAGACCTAATAAACCATTGATTTAATATATGGAATCATGATCCCATTGTTTTTGTTATGCTTTCTTCAATAATCCTTCAATGTTTCTTTCACATTGTTACTTATAACAAATATTTATTTCCGTGCCACCTTGCAAATCGTATTCTTGGGGTGGTACACAATAAAGTGTAAGGCTGAGAAAAATAGGACTGTTACTATGGTTTCAAAGGGATAATTGTCTATCCACCTATCTCTTTGACTGGCTCTGTCTGTCTTTCTAGCTATCATCTTATTTACATGCCACCTTTCTCTTCAATGGAGACTCAAGAAGACTCACAGTTGATTCCAAGTACTCAATAATCAATATTAAAAATACTGTAAGATACAACATTATCAATTAAAATATAAAAATATTTTTAAAAACATTAAAACCATTTTAAATAGCTCCTTATTCAACAGATGCGATATTCCTAAACAAAACAAAACAGAAAAAACATTTATGTCTTAAAAGCTTGCATGCAAAAGACAGCCTCAGCCTGACAGGAAGGACAAGAGGGAAGGATACAAAACATTATAAAGTATTCCTGTTTAGAACAAGTTTCAAGTCATCCGGTTTCCGTTCTCTGTTTTGCAAGCTGTTTCACACGTGTCGAGCCCAAACCAAGTACCCCAATGAACATGATGGGCAGGTAAATAAATGATGATACACTCTTAACTGTTTTTTTCCTACATAAAACAGCACAGAACCCAGAGACATAGGAAAATACACACAAATACAAGAGATAGACAGGAGAGATACACGGGAACTGACCTGATCCGCCAGAGTGGGTTTTTTAGAGTATATCCGATGGAAGGCACTATGTGCAACTACACAGTAGGGGCACTTGTTGACAATACTTGTAGCCACAATAATGAGTTCTTTGTCAGCCTTGCTCAGATTTCCTGTGGGATGGCAAGATATGCAAAGGGTTGGGTGCTCTTTCTAGCGCAGTCTCCATTTTGACTCACGGAATTGTGGCCTTATACGTGCACGTACTCTTTAGCAACTCTATGAAGCCAGTAGGAAAAATTCATTCAGGGGATCTGTGGTAAAGTCTCAGCAATACACAGCTGAGATCCAGTTCTAAAGTCTCTTCGTCATCATTGTGGTGCTGCATCACCCATAAAATCAGACTGATTCCTACGACAGGGGTCTTTGTGTGTGGATCGTTCTTGCGTCTGAATCCTGCTGATTGGGTCTGATCCTGCAACAGCTGGGTAGGTTGCCACTCCACGTCCGGATTAAAATTCACAGTGCTGGTGGCAAAGCCCTGAAAGTTGGGCCCAATTATTTGAAGAAAAAGCTTTGCCCTGTTCCAGTCTGCTTCTGCTTTTAGATATGAAGGATATCTATCTATATCCCTCATAGATATATTTATCTATTAGGGATATAGATATCTCTTACTTTTACCATTAGAGAAAGTACATGAGATGGTCATTCAAGGAAGGACTCTCTCTCTCTCTCTCTCTCTCTCTCTCTGGTGACACCCTGATTTTGGAATCTCTGATCCCAAGAGGCATCAACCTCACTGGGATTTTCATGCCCAGTTAGTATCTGTTTATCTGGGCATTTAAGAGAAATTCACTGCCACTATCATCACTCTTCCTTCAGCTTTTTAAACTGACTGTTCATTGATTGCCCTTGCTTATTATTATTATTATTATTATTATTATTATTATTATTATTATTATTATTATTATTATTATTATTATTATTATTATTATTATTATTATTATT
>JAHTLZ010000237.1:4965419-4983529 GCA_023846285.1 Phrynocephalus versicolor | reverse complement strand
TTATTATTATTATTATTATTATTATTATTATTATTATTATTATTATTGTCCAAATCATGCAAGCTGCATTAGCTAATGGATGAGATGCATGGCATTTGGTGGGCACATGCTGGAGACACAACTGGGTGTGTGATTGGGTACATAACCCTCAGAGCCCTGCACTGCATCCATTAGCCAAGGTAAGCCTACAAGATTCTTCTTACACAGGCAAGTACAATCCTAGCAAGACTTTGTCCATTGTCCCTTATGGCTTACTGTTTCAACAGTGTTGTTACTTGCTCTGCAATGTTTGTAAAGGCCGGGAAGTAAATGCAACTATATCTATAGCTCCTACGTTTGTGAACGCTTTACTCCATAACTGTGTCTGTCATACCCAGCATTGGTATTAGTCCACATTCCAGTGGCACTTAGATTTTTAACTGTTCCATTCATTCTCTGTGCCTGTGATGTGGTTAAACTCAATTGGAGGAATGAGGCAGCACAATGGCTTTAAAAGTGTCTTTTGCTGTCACTTGCAGTCCATTTACCCTTGTTATATCTAAGTCCTAGATTGTATTTATTGATGCATTATTTATCTGCTACTTTTATGTCCTGCCTTTCCTTCGGTGAGTTCAAGAGGATGCAGATCCCTCTCTTCCTCTTCGCTTTATTTTCACAATAACCCCCATGAGGTCACTCAGACTGAAGGGAGCATGGCTACTCCAAGGTGACAATGTGAGTTTCCTGAGTGGAGATTCAAACTCAGGCGTCCTGAGCCCTGATCCAACAGTGTGATCACTGCATTGTTTGAAAGTGAAAAAGTGTTGTGACTTGAGCATGTTTAGGAAGCTTGCTTTACAGTAGTACCTCTACTTACGAGCAGCTCTGCTTCTGAGTAATTCGACTTACGAGCAGCAAACCGTTGGCTTTTTTAACCTGATGCCTAATAAGTTATAGATAGCTGTTTCCTCTACCTATGAATGGTGGCTGACTTGTCCAACTTGTCAAAGTCATCTGTATCACCATCTCCTTCTCCTCCTTGGTTCCTTTGATCTCTGCAAAAGAGATCAAAGCAACCAAGGAGGAGGAGGAGGTGGCCATCACACGGATTGCCCCTTGAAAGAGGCAATCCGCGCAAGCATGCACACGCCTCCCTTGAGCCGTGCCAGCATGCACCTGGCACAGCTCAAGCGGGTGCAAGGGAGGCGAGTGCATGCTAGCGCACATCGCCCCTTCCAAGGGACGATCTGTGCGAGGATGTACACGCCTCCCTTTGGCTGGGTGCAAGAGAGGTGTGTGCATGCTCAGCCTTCCCATAGGAAGGCAGTGAAATCCATTTCCTCCAGAACGGATTGATTTTCAATGCATTCCTATGGGAAACCGCTGCTCTACTTTTTTCTACTTATGAGCATGCACTCAGAGTCTGAACGTATTAAATTCGTAAGTAGAGGTACCACTGTATTTCCATTATGGTCTCAAACAGCAGGCTGGCAACTGTCCCCAGATCACAGTCTACTAACATATAGCCTTTGAGGTGACAAAGCAATGGTATGGAAAAATGACTATTTCTTTACTACAAACAAAGAATTCTAGGATACTGGTTTGTTTTGCTTTGGAGGACGAAAGCAGCTCTTACAGGGTTTTAAAGCCATCAAAAGCTAGTGTTGTCTCCTAATTATTTCTGGAAAGTTTGCGGGTACTTAATATCATCCATCTAACCATTAGTAATGCCAAAGGAATTTCACAACCTACAGTGGCTTATTATAGCCCTTCTGGGAAAGAAGTTTAGATCAGATTACATTGCAGGACCTGTTGCTATTCTTACCTGACTCCTTGTTCATGATGGCATTGTAATAAGCAAAGAAAGCTCTAAATTCTGCTGGCCGGTGAGATAACACCTTGAATACATTGGGCAAAAACCCAGTCTGAGAATTAAAGAGAAAAATGAGAACTAGTGAGAAGCAGTAAAGTCATCATAAAGGCAAAGTCAGTAAAGTCATCTTCTATGCAGATATTATTTCCCATTTCAGTCTGACACAAAAGGCTGTTGGATGATCCTTTGGATGTTCTGGAGTGGAGTCGAGTCTCTCCTTCTGAATTGTCCTCCCAGTGGAAGGGACTAGAGCAAACAGCCTGCATATGCAAAATGTCCCCAAGTTTGCAATCTTTGATTTCTGCAGCTGAAAGGATCAGGTGAGAACCAGTCTCTGGCCCAGACGCTGGAAAACACAGACAATACCAAGCTAGAGGGACACAGAGGCTGACTTGTTAAAGAACAGCATTTTTCTCCATCTAGCATGTGTTCTTTGTTCGAAAATGACAGGCTGGGCAACCCACTCAGCTAGGGAGGGATTGCTGTGACCTTCTAGATGTGGTTGGACGTGAATTCCCATCAACTCTCCATTGCCAGCAGTGCAGATTTCGCTGTTTAACAGTCTATGGAGGAACACATGTTCCCTCCATCCCCATCAAGCTCAGCTACTCATCCCAACCCACTGATTTTCCGTCTCAGAGACAAATCCAGTATCTGGCAGGGTACCATATACAGCTAACTTGCCTTGCTAAACCTTACGACCTCACAGACGACATTTAGCTTACCCAGCCATGTCCAAAGTCCAGCCCGGGGGGGGGGGGGGCAAATCCGGCCCACCAGGCCATTTTGATTGGCCCGTGGATGGATGGTGCCCCTCCCCCTTCAGTTGCTCCTGCATGACATACAGCGGGCTCCAAACCAGCCCTGAATCCCAGAGGCTCCCATGCCTGGCCATGGTGGTGCGGCCCAGACAGTGGGAGCATCGGAGTGCGGATGGGGCTGTCTGCAGTGGCAGAGGCATGCCTTGGTTCCTGTGCCCTTGGTAAGAAGGGTGAGGGGGTGGCAGGGCTGCCACCAAGGCTGGCTCCTTCGTTGCCAATGCTCGCTGCAGCACCCGCGGGATGAAGCTGAAGAAGCAGGTGATGGCTTGCAAGGAGTCAGTGGGTGCGGCTTGCAGTTGGGGGGCAGGGCCTGGGAGCAGCCCCCCCCCCATGCATTCTCAGCCACCAAATCTGGCCCTCCTTACAAAAAGTTTGAACAGCCCTAGCTTAACCGAAATGTATGTATTTGTTTACTTATTTTCTCTCCTACCTATCTGGCCAAATTGGCCACTCTGGCCAGTTTACAACACAAAAACACAAACAGTATAAAAACAAAAGATAAGATCAACGTCTATCGACATCAACATCAAAGCTAATTCAGAACAAAAAAAATCATAAACATTATTAGAAGCATGATCACACAACAAAATACATTGTATCAAAAATATAAAAACATTTTAGACAAATAAAACGAGAAACAGACATCTCCTTAAGTAGCCTCAAGTGAAATGTTTATATAACAATTTTATTTGACTGCCTTCCTAGGACAGACAGTCACAGTGTCTGGAAGGGCAGCAAACCACAAAGCAGCCCTTTTCGTTCTGCCTTTCAGCAATCATTATACTAACTGCCCTTTGTTTACCTTCCAGCTGCTTCCCTTTCTACTCAAAAACACACTCCAGAATGTCTGGTCTAATGCAATCAAGCAAACAACAGGCAGCTAGCCTTCAATAATTCATTTAAGAGGAAGTCTCATCGAATTATCCTCAAAAGCTAGATCGAATTATCATCAAAAGCTAGCTAGTTGTCTTTTGTTCGCTTGACACCCCCCCCCCCCGGTCTTATACAGGTATCACCTGCTCCTGCACGTTTACTGTTCTGGAAATCACATGGAGCTGTTCTAATTTTTTCCTGATCTAACATTTGTATCATGTAACTCCTGGCAAGATAATGCATTAAGACAGTTGAGCAGTTGCAAAATACTCAGGACATTTTGGAATTCTCCAAGCTGGCTCATCACACGGGGTGTTAAATGAAGCCACAAAAAAGGGCTGAGGAAGACGGCTGATGGATTTTTGCCTTTGGCCACCGTCTTCAGGTGGAAAGAGGCTGCAGATATTCCAACTAGTAGATTGTACCAGAAACAGAGATGGGTTGAGAGTGCATCTCTGATTCTTCCCAAGATTGTTTTGGGGACACCAACAAGGGCTGCCCCATCTCCATTCCTTTCATATAACACAACAGACCAGCTATTAGCATCCAATTGTGATGCTTTCCTCCTTTTGCTGTTTTGTTGTGTTAAGTTGCTTCCAATTTATGAGGGTTTTCTTAAGTGGGTTTTCAACATGGGAGTCCATGGCCAAGCAGGGAGATGAACAGGAGTGTCCTGAGGTCAAGCCTGCCATGCCGTCCATGGCACCACAAAGGCTTCCTCTTGGTGTCTAATGAGAAATAAAGGCAGGACAAGCACCCGATCCCTCCACGGGGACACCTGTGAGACACTCGTACCTTTACTTCTACTTCTTCCATGAGCTCCACTATGTCATATGGCAAATCCTTCTTATTGGGTATAGGATAGCGGCCAAGAGATTTCGTGGTGTTTCCTCCTTCTGTGCTGTATGCATGTCTTAACATTTCAGATGGGTGTTTTCTCCCAAAGCCCCCTGAGAGATGGAGAGGCAGACACTGTTAAGACAGAAAAGAAGGAATTCCACTCGTGACAGGAAAGTGCCTAATGACATCTATATCTGTAAATACAATTATTGGTGGAGTTTATGGACTCAAACCCCATTCCCAGGACTTCACCATCATAAAGCATCAAATCCTGAAGATTAATTTTTAATATTTCTACCCTGCCTTTTTCCTTAAGGAAGCGTACATCATTAAAAGACAATATTTAAAACAGTAAATATACAAATACAGTGGACCCTCGTAGAACAAGTGGTTTGTTTAACAGAAAATCTGCTTAAAGGAAAAATTTCAGGAGATTGCTTAAGAGAATCGCCTATGGGGTGAATCCGTACAACAGAAAAGAGTCACAATTAAGGATTAATCTGTTTTCAATACATTCCTATGGGAAATTTGTACAAAGGAAAATTTGCTTAATAGAATTTTATTTGAAACAAATTAATTCCTTTATAGAAGGTACCACTGTACTAGAAAAGGTCAAATACCACATTACAATGCGGTAAACAAAAATAACTCCAAAAAACACATTCAAAGCAGTGAGGCACGACAATCCATTTTAAAAACTCCACTCATGCCGCCAGTCCTTGAGGAAAAGCTTGCCTGAAGAGAAAAGCTTTCTCCTGCTTGCAGGAGGGCAGCAAAGATGGGGCCACCCTCACCTCCTGTGGGAGGGAGTTCCAGAGTCTGGGAGCAGCCACAGAGAAGGCCCTCTCCCATGTCCCCAACAAAGGCACGGTGGAATTTATTTATTTATTTATTTATTTCCTACACTTATATACTGCACCATTTCCTGGACGACTCTGGGTGGTTTACAAAGAGAAAGAAAAAAAAAGAGTACAGATAATTAAAACATGTAATAAAAACAATGGCGGGAAAGCAGCAAAAGGGCACTTGTCATTAAAAACCCTCCATAAAGCAGCGGGCGGAAAAGAATAAAAGAAAAGGAAAAACAAAACAAAACAAAAAGTGCTGGAACTGAGAGAAAAGCCCTTCCTGGTGATCTCAGCACCCAACTAAGCTCATAAAGGGAGAGACAATCCTTGAAATAGATCAAACCCAAGCCATTTAGGGCTTTACAGGTTAGAAGCAGCACTCTGAATGGCGTCCACAGACAAACTGGCAGCCAACAGAGCTGCTGTAACAGGGTGGTAGTGGGTTTATATGAATCCTGTGACCAGCCCCAGTGAGCAATCTGGGTGCCATGTGTTGGACCCACCCACCCACTCCCGAGGTTTCCAAACACTTTCCTAAGGCAGCCCCAGGTAGAATGCATTACACAGCAACCCAGCTGGGATATGTCGCCATGGCCTGATCAGACCTCTCTAGAAACGGGCACAGCGTCCACCACCAAAACGTGGTCATCCAAGCTCACAGATGAATCCAAGAGCGCTCTTCAGCTACGCACCTATGTTTTCAGGGAGCCTCTCTAACCCCATCCAACACAGGCTGCATCCCAATACCTTGATCTGCCTTTTAACTGACCAGGAGCATCTCTGCCTTATCTGTTCTTAATCCCACCTTCTTATTCCTTATCTAAACAGCCCTTAAAACAGAGCTCAGCTACACAGCTAAAAAGGGGTCTGAGGTTTAAATCACTCTGTGCACTTTGGCTGCAGAGCCAGGATCTACGCAGGTATTTCAAGCAAGGAGGAGTCATAACCCCTGCCTCTTTGGAACAGGAGAGACTTTCACCAGCCCTGAAAATTACTGGAACTTAGAAAGCAAATAAAACTTGTCAGCTGGTATAGAGAACGGTTACTTGTGAAATGCAAACTAAAAGATATAAGAGGCACAGAGAACTACTTTCATGAAACCACATATCCTAGTCTCCTTTGTGGCCTCCAAGTGGATAATATAAAAGTTTCTGGCTTTTGCAATTGTCATTTGGGACCTTCCAGATACTAGAGAAAAACAGCCCTGGACTCCTAACAGCTTAGTCAATCGTGAATGGCAATCGAAGCAGCAGCCCAGTCATGCCTGGGACTCCCAGAGTACCCATCCCTGCCTTATCTGAACCTCAGATTATTCTGATGCTCCAAAGTTGTAGTCCTGAGCCCACTGATTAAATGCATATTTAGTAGTACAGTAGAGTAGCATAAAACGAGCAAGCCAAAAATGGAAGCAACTATATGGAGCGATAGCAACAAATGAAGGAAAGGTCTTTTGTACAGTTAATGGCTCTTAAAAGCCCATGCCAGACCAAAGCATCCTCAGTCCCTTGCATTAGGAGAGGCATAGCTTGCAACACTAGCCTGTTTATGGATAAAATTTTTATTTATTTCCCAACTAGCCTGAACCCAGCATCTAAGATCAAAGAGGGGAGCCTGAATGATGGGTGTGTAAAAACAAATGCCACACAGAAATTCACAGATTTGCACCCCCTTCTAAGTCCCGGCTCCAACACATCTCTGACAGATGGGGTGGCCTGTGTGTGCCTCTAGACCAGGGGTCCTCAAAGTTTTCAAACAGCGGGCCGGTCCACCACCACCCAGACACCACTGGGGGCCAGATCACAGTCCAAAAGCAGCTGCGGAGGCTGGCTTGCTCACAAAACAGGGGGTAGGTGGGGGGTTGCAATTGGTCCCAGGGGCCGGATTCAGGACCTTGGGGGGCCGCAAGGACCCCTGCTCTAGACCAATGCTGGTGAACCTTTGGCACTCCAGGCGTTTTGGACCACAACTCCCAGAATTCCAAGCCTAGGTTGCCAATGACAAAGGACTGTGGGAGTTGTGGTCCAAAAACCTGGAGTGCCAAAGGTTCACCAACACTGGTCTAGACAGATGCCACTCAGAAGTCCTGAGATCGGACCCCACCCTACCCCACCCCAAGCCCTGGTTCCAGTGCATCTCCGACAGTAGCATGCGGCTGCAATTCCCATGCACAGTGGTCACCATTCAACCACCATGTACAATATCAAATAAATGTAGGACGGGGGGTGGGGGAGAAATGCTTTTTCAAGCTCCCGCTGCAGGAACCCATCGGCGATCTGGGGGGAGTCAACCCGCTTTCCCACAAGGAGGGTGCCGCGGGGGGGTTGCATCTATAGGGGCGCCCCCAAGCCCCAAGTTCGGCCTGGGGAAAATGCCCCCCCCCGTTTCCGCGGCCGACCTTTGCTCCCCCGGGGAGGGGAGCCCCTCTGCTGGGTCCCGGGTAGGTCTACTCACGGGAAGGGCGCCCCGACGGCAGCCCTGAACGAGGCTGCGGAGCAGAAGGCGCTGCATCGTGCCTTATTCCCTTCCTGAAGGCGAAAGGAGGAGGAGGAGGAGGAGGCACGGCCGCCGACCAAGCCCGGGGAAAGGAAATGCGCTTGCGCAGCACACACACACACACACACACACACACACACACACACACACACACACCACCCCTGCCACTCTTCCGACGCCGTGGCTGCATTTCCTAAGGGAGGGAAGGCAAACGGACACGGCCCGTCGGGGAGGCAGGGGACTCCCGATGGAAAGAAAGCCGGGGTCACTATGCGCAAGCAAGCGCTCGGGGTGGTGGTGGTGGGGTTCCTCAATGGCAGTCGCCCTACGGGACTCACTGAATTCTGACCTCAGGCTACATAAAAGATCGTATTGATTGATCCACGGGAGTAAAAAGACGCCCCGGATTCCCAGGCAGGAGCTTGGATTGGGAGTGGGCCAGTGTCAAGTACTGTACAAAACTGTAAACGCTGCAGATATGCAAGTGTTTGGGTTCATCATCAGAACTCTTTTTCAGGCTGGGGAACTTGGGTGCGATCTTGAGCTGTTTGCATTGCAGACACCAGTCACTTCAGGCAGGGAAAGCCTGTTGCGCTCCCATCCATGTCCCGTGTGAACACGGTGGTGTCACGCATTGGCTATGAAAGATTAGCCATGGTGGAGAAGTTGTGCCCTTGCTGTCAACTTTCTTTACTATCCAGATTTACTCTCCATGGTGTCTGGGTATGCGGTAGGAGAGTGTGGATGACCTTGGACTTGGTCTCTAGTGAAACATCCTTAGAGTTGATTATCTTTTCTAATTCTTTCTTTGCTGCTCATCCAGGTCTCAGTCTTCTGATTTCTTGGCTGGAGTCTTCATTTGGATTTACGATTAAACCAAAGTACAGCGGACCCTTGTAGAACAAACGGTTTGTATAACATAAAATCTGTACAACATAAAAAATTCCAGAGACAGGGGAAATTTGCTTAAGAGAATCGCTTATGGGGCGAATCCATACAACATAAAAATGGTCACGATTAGGGATTACTCCATTTTCAATGCATTCCTATGGGAAATTTATATAAAGGAAAATTTGCTTAACAGAATTTCATTTGGAACGCATTGATTCCTTTATACAAGGTACCACTTTATATAAAATATTTAACAATTTCCATTACTTCATTGTCAACATTAAAACGGTGTAATTCTTCTGTAGTAATGATTTTTGTTTTCTTACCGTTCAACTGCAGTCCTGCTTCAGCACTTCTTTCATTGATGTTTTCTGTCAGTAAGACAGTGCTATCTACATATAGATGTTTCTCCCACCAAATTTCACTCCTTCATTTGAATCTGCTCTGGCTTTCTGTGTACAGTCATGTGAAAAAGAAAGCAAATCCTCTTTGAATTCTCTCATTTTATGCTATCGGCATAATAAAAATAATCTGGTCCTTAGCAGATCTGAAAATTAGGTACTAGGATGAACAATAATACATGGCATATTACAACTTGCTATGCTTTATTTTACAAGAATGAAGCCAAAATGGAGAAGCTATGTGTGAATATTTAGGTATGAGTCAATAGCTTGTAAAACCACCTTACTTGAAGTTACCATTTTCTGTATTATTTGGTGTGGCGAATACTCGAATCTTAAAATCTGCTGTTGTTATTTAAGTAAAAAGATATTAAAATACTGTACATTGTACATAGACTATAATATAACTTCTTTGAATCCACTAAAATCCCACAAAGACTCACAACTATTAAATGGCTTTTTAAATCAAACAATTGTTCTCGTTTTTAGATCGTCAGAGAAGAAAATCCAATTTGTCCTCAGTTTCCCACTTTCTCAGTTCTAATGAAGACACATAATGTTTTCTGTAGTTAGAATATACTGTACTCTTCAGGAGATATTTATTTATTTATTTATTTATTTCTTAATCTTGTATCCCGCCCATCTTCCCACCAGGAACTCTGGGTGGCTCACAACAATAAAACAATTAATAAAAACAGAACAAGCAGACAAGACCCAAGCATAATTAATGCAGGGGGGCGAAATGGCGGCAAGACCAAAGAAAAATAAGGCAAAGGGGGGGGAACCTAACTAACTGGAAAGGTCGCCAAACGCCTCCCTGAAGAGGTGGGTCTACAAGGCCTTCCTGAAGGCGGGCAGAGACTCTAACAGGCACAGCTCACTGGGGAGATGATTTCATAGCACGGGGCCCACCACAGAGAAGGCGCGGTCACGCGTCCGTGATTTCCGCGCCTCTCTGGGTGTGGCCACCCTCAGTGAGCGCGCCTGAGCCAGTCTCGTGGGTCTGGACCCAGTTGACCTTTGAGAGATACGCTCCACCAGGTACTCTGGCCCCAAGCTGTGGAGGGCTTTGAAAGTCAAAACCAGGACCTTGAACCTGATCCGGAGGACAACGGGCAGCCAATGCAAGCGAGCCAGGACTGGGGTGATGTGCTCGTATCTACGGGCACCCACCACCAGCCTCGCCGCCGCATTTTGCAACCGCTGTAACCTCCGGACCAAGGTCAAGGGCAACCCCACGTAGAGAGTGTTGCAGTAGTCGATCCTCGAGATCACCAGGGCCTGCACTACTGATTTAGATAAATACTGTAATAGTTTGAGGCAAGTTGTAGCCTCTCTTTTCCCTTAGGTTTCATTGGAACAATAATCTTATGCCTTGCCACAGACCATTTGATCAAGTACATTCCAAAAAGGAAAGGTGTCCCGATGTGTGATCCTATGAGTTGTGGTCCAAAACATCTGGAGGGCCAAAGTCTGGACACTACACGTTCTTAATAGCAATTCCCATCACCCTTAGCCAGCAGTGGTTGGTGTGAGCAATGATGGGACTTCCAGTTGTGTGTGTGTGTGTGTGTGTGTGTGATGGGACACACACACACGATTGGAAGTCCCATCATTGCTCACCCTTTTTTTTGACAATTCCCCTTGCTTGGAACTTGTTCTATATCAGAAGGAGGAGACATACTAGTGTGGGCAGCAAGAATAATGGTCTTATTCAGCAACCTTACAAACTAGTTTTTGTGTGCCTGGCATGGATTTATGTGGAGCAAAAGTTGTGTGTGAGGGGGAAAGAAGAATATTTTGTTGAATTTCCGCTCTCAGAACCTAAAGCCAGCATAACCAATCTGGGATTTGTCGTTGAACAATGCATGTGGTTTGGGAACCAAAGGAGAAGCATGGGATTACTCTAGATTTCTCAGTGAGAAATTATCCTCCATTTTATCCTCGCAAGAAACTTGCACTCCTCAAATTCATCAACATGCATGTCTCTGAAACCGACTATACTTGCTTCTAGGCAGATAGCCTGGGGATTCTGATGCAAACAATATTGAGAAACAAATAAACCAAGCAGGCAGCTTACTGAGGTGGATCTGGTTGTCGGTCAGACTGAGAAGTCCAGTTGCCATGACTCAGCTTCTGGATTTGTTTTAGATGTGTCTGTTAAAGGTTGCCTAATTTGTCTGGAAGTTGAGTCATGGCTACTGGACTTTTTTTTTGAGAGATAGATGGAGGATTTGCACTAGCTGTATTCAGACCAATGAAGCTGTTTGGATGAACAGCGAAACGTTTCTATCTCTCTCAAAAAAAAAGAAGTCCAGTAGCCATGACTCAACTTCCAGATAAACCCATCTGGATGACTGAGAATCTTCAAAGACACGTTGCCTAATTTGATTGTTTTATTTTTACTTTAATATTTTTGTCTTATTATAGTTGTCGTAATATCGTTGTAATTTGTTGCAAACCACTCAAGAGTGGTCTTGCTGCCAGATGGGCGGTGTAAAAATCCTATATCAATCAATCAATCAATCAATCAATCAATCAATCAATCAATCAATCAATCAATCAATCAATCAATCAATCAATCAATCAGTAATAGAATGTACGCGCAGTACTAGCCCGGGTTGATGACTTATTTTTCCGAATCCAAAGTTATCGGTATACTGTAACTCGTTTCAAGCTGTCTCTTGAATTGGAATCATCCGCAATGTAAAACTACATTTCCCAGAAGGCAGCTCGTCCGCTAGTCCCAGTGACTGTACCAGGAAGTGGCACGTGGTGATGCCTTGCTCTGCGGAACGACATGAGCGTTAATATCGAGGTAAGAGGCTGGCGTGGATTTAATGCTCTTGTTTTTGAAATTAGAACATCTTGAAATAACCTTATTGAGGGTTATAAAAAAATAAAATGGAACTTTCCATGGAAGATGAGCAACCAAACCCCAGTCTTTATGGTAATTGCTGATGGTTAAACACCGGGAAAAGTGCTGTAGCAATCTGAGCATTGGTTGCCTGTTTATGAGTTAGGTGTGTAACCAGCTTGGGGAGCAGAACTTACTTATGCCGCATTGAACTCGATAGAACTTACGTCTGAGTAGACATGCAGTCGCTTGCTTTGTAAAGATACTTTATTTTATTTGTAAATCTTGCTACTGCAAACTGTGCTTTCTTAGGTAGCGTCACTGACTGGAAACGTGCCTTTAAACATTGTGCCTCAGGAGACAGGGAATTACAGTACGTGACTTCATTTTTTATGACTTCATGTGTATGTTAGGGCTGGCTCACACATACATAGCTGTCACTGCGCATTTGATGAGGTGTGGCTGAGATGTTAGATTTCTGGAAGTTTTGAAGTGGGGGTGGGGAGATAAAAATATGGAAAAATTGGGGGGGGGGGACACACAAATTTTTCCTCTATTTCCCCCACAAGATTACCAGAAATGTTATGTCTCTACACTGAGTGTGCTTTCTAGACAGGTGACATGATATTCAAGTTCTGTTTCACCTGAAGCCTTTTTCTTTCAACGTGTGAATCACTGCTTGAGCACTTTAAAGGAAAAAAACTATTTATTGTGCAATGAATGTGTGCAGGACTGTGTTAACGACAGTGAACTCTGCTCTTCCTGCACATTTTTTGTTGGATCCATCAGCAAACTTTGGTGGCATCAAGACTATGGAACCAGGCCCCAGAGGAACTATACCTGCCCTTCTCCCTTTTAGGAGACCGTTTAAAATTTGAGTTCAGGGGGGCTTTTCAGTCTGGCCTTGGCTGAGCATTTAGCCTCCAGCTCTGTTTTTCTGTGGTATTTTTTTTTTTTGGTACCACAGGATTTTTTTTAGATGTCCTTGCCACATTACTGCTGTGTGTGGTATCTTTTAGTGTTTTCTCGGGAAGCTTTTTTTCCATCTTTTGCAAAACCACCCAGAATTGGGGTGATATATAAATTAAAAGTTTTTTAAAAATAAAAAACAAATAAACTGCACATGTAGGATTGTACACATCAAGGTGTGCCTGCAGAAATATGTGTGAATGAAGCCTCTGAGGAGAGCTTGGGCGACCCATGTCATCGGGTCCTCCATCTTTGGTGATCACAGAGAAGGAGGTGCAAGGTATGTTTAACAAACAGAAGTTAAGAAAAGCACCAGGTCCAGATAAAATCACTTCTTCTTGTTTAAGAGTTTGTGCTGAACAACTGGCTCCTATTTTTACCCGCATCTTTAATAGATCACTGGAGATGTGTTATGTTCCTTCTTGCTTCAAACATTCCTTGATTATTCCAGTTCCAAAAAAATCTTCTGTCAAGGAATTGAATGATTATAGACCAGTTGCTTTAACTTCTGTGGTCATGAAAATTTTAGAGAGACTAGTGTTGGTTCACCTAAAATCTATCACGGATTTGTCATTTGATCCATTGGAATTTGTTTATCATGCAAATAGATCAATAGATGATGCTATTAATATGTCCTTACATTATATATTGCAACATCTTGAATCTCCAAAATCTTATGCAAGGGTTCTTTTTGTTGATTTTAGTTCTGCATTTAACACGATTATTCCAGATATACTTATGACTAAATTAAAACAGCTGGCTGTACCTGATCACATTTGTAAATTGATTGTAAGCTTCCTAACAGAAAGCAGCAGGTGAAGTTAGGTAAAATTATATCAGATATTAGCAAGGTTAGCATAGGAGCCCCTCAGGGCTGTGTGTTTTCTCCATTTCTTTTTTCCTTATATACTAATGATTGTACCTCAAAGGATTCCTCTGTTAAAATAGTGAAGTTTGCAGATGACACTACAGTGATTGGCCTCATTCGAGACAATGATGAATCTGCCTATAGGCAAGAGATTGAAACAACTAGTTTTATGGTGTACTCAGAATAATCTTGAATTAAACACATGAAAAACTGTTGAAATGGTGGTGGATTTTTGGAGGACTCGTTCTATACAGCCACCTCTTATGATATCAAATAACTTAGTGTCAATAGTGGAGTCCTTTAAATTTTTAGGTACTATTATATCTCAAGATTTAAAATGGTCATCTAATATTGAAAGTATTATTAAGAAAGCACAACAAAGAATGTTTTTTCTGTGTCAACTTAGGAAGAGAAAATTGCAAAGTCAGGGGATAAGAGGGCAGGTCCTCTTATGGATTGAGAACTGGTTGAGATCCAGGAAACAAAGAGTAGGTGTCAATGGGAAATTTTCACAATGGAGAGAGGTGAAAAGCGGTGTGCTCCAGGGCTCTGTCCTGGGACCGGTGCTTTTCAATCTGTTCATAAATGACCTGGAGACAGGGATAAGCAGTGAGGTGGCCAAGTTTGCAGATGACACAAAACTTTTCCATGTGGTAAAAACCAGATAAGATTGTGAAGAGCTCCAGAAGGATCTCTCCAAACTGGGGGAATGGGCTACGAAATGGCAAATGCGTTTTAATGTAGCCAAATGTAAAGTAATGCATATTGGGGCAAAACATCAAAACTTTATCTATCAACTCATGGGCTCTGAGTTATCCGTGACAGATCAGGAAAGAGATCTTGGTGTGTTGGTGGACAGCTCCATGAAGGTGTCTCCCCAATGTGTGGCAGCGGTGAAGAAGGCCAATTCCATGCTAGGGATTATCAAAAAGGGGATTGAAAATAAAACAGCCAATATTATAATGCCATTATACAAAACAATAGTAAGGCCGCACCTGGAGTATTGTGTACAATTCTGGTCACCGCATCTCAAGAAAGACATAGTGGAACTGGAAAAGGTGCAAAAGAGAGCGACTAAAATGATTACTGGGCTGAGGCACCTCCCTTATGAGGAAAGGCTAAAACATTTGGGGCTCTTTAGTCTGGAAAAAAGGCGCCTGAGGGGGGATATGATTGAGACGTACAAAATAATGCAGGGCATGAGTAAAGTGGATAGAGGGAAGCTCTTCTCCCTCTCACAAAATACCAAAACTAGGGGACATCCACTCAAATTGAGGGCTGGGAGAGTAAGAACATACAAAAGAAAATACTTTTTCACCCAGCGTGTTGTTAGTCTATGGAACTCCCTGCCACAGAATGTGGTGATGGCATCTGGCCTGGATGCCTTCAAAAAGGGATTGGACAGATTCCTGGAGGAAAAGTCCATCACGGGTTACAAACCATGATGGAGATGTGTAATTCCCCAGGCTTAAAACCGGGGTACTTCAAGGGCCAGATGCAGGGAAGTGGTATCAGGAGACAGATATCTAGTCTCATGCGCTCCCAAACGCATCTGGTGGGGCCACTGTGAGATACAGGAAGCTGGACTAGATGGGCCTTTGGCCTGATCCAGCATGGCTCTTCTTATGTTCTTATGTTCTTATGAAGTTCAGACTGCCAAAAGAACTGTTGATTCAATTCTATAGAGGTATAATTGAATCTATCATCTGTTCCTCTATAATTGTCTGGTTTAGTTCTGCGACTAAGCATGACAGATATAGACTTCAAAGGATAATTGGAACTGCAGAAAAATTATTGCTACTAATTTGCCATCTATTGTGGAATTGTATACCACACAAGCTAAAAAGAGGGCGATGAAAATATATACAGATTCCACACATCCTGGACATAACCTGTTTCAATTGTTACCCTCAGGACGACATTTTAGGGCATTTCACACTAGGACAACTAGATATAAAGATAGTTTCTTTCCAAGTGCTATCAAACTGTTGAATAATTAATATTTACTTCTTTTCTTCCTTTTTAAATAATAGGTTATATTGTATTGTTGTACTGTGTTTTTATTGTTGACTATATGATTCTTATATTTCCTTTTATATATGGAGAGCATATTTTACCAAAACAAATTCTGGGTGTGTCCAAACACACTTGGCCAATAAAAGTATTCTGATTCTGATTCTGTTTTTGGAAATAGACTCTGGCAATTACAATTCATTTGACATCTTGCATTTGGAAATAGAAGTGGACTTTATTTTGATGGAAAACAGAATGGGGAAAAGCCAAGCCTCGCTCTGGAGAACAGACATTTGTTTTATTTTAATTTTATTTATTTTGAGTATTTTTAAAACCACCCCACCTTGGAAAAAGGAGAAATCCACCCCTTGTTGCCCTTTTATAAGGCAACAACGACAACAACAAATTTAGTGATTAGCCCAACAGGTCATATCAAATACAGAAGAAGAAAAAAGAGAATGAAAAGCAAACAAAGATCTCACACAGTTAAAATAGCTAGAGTAAAAATTTCTCATTCCTCACCCTTTTATAAGGCATTTTCTAGTCTCTATCTTGCTGGGTAATTCTGCTATTTCAAGGGGGAAAGTGTGGCTCAGCATTTAGCAACATCTCCACCTCTCCTGTCTTTTTCTCCTCTCCATTTTTCTTTTAGGGGCATGGAGAAATGATGACCTGTCCTGAGGACAAAGCAGAGGAAAGGAACTGTGGAAGCTACCGTGATCAACCACAGTCTCACAGGGTTGCTTTCCAAGAGAAGCAAGATGGGGAAAATCTCTGGGATACCTTTGAGCTTCTGCAGATTGATCTGGGCTGTGAAAGCTCCACGGATCAGTGTACAGGGAATTCGAGTTGTTGTTCGGTGCGTACAGTCCGAGGGATGGTTCTCTTCTTATGAAACGAGTGAATAAACTCTACATAATCACAAGCATTAATGTGAACGGTAGCCATTGGCAATATAAATTCAACCACACTGTTTAGACTCTGAGCTAGAGGGGTCGTCTATTGGAACAAGAAGGAGATAATACAATCCCAGGACATAAACATTGTGGTATGAACTTTATTCCAAAAGAAATACCAGCCCATTTCAGCCTGGCCTTTTCAGCCTTCAAGGGCATGAATATTGATTGCACTTGTGTTAGCTATGTTTTAGGGGGGAAAAGTTTTGGTTTATTAGGTCTGAGTTCAGCTCCTTTTGAAAGAAGGCTGGAAAGATCAAGCCGAAACATGTTGGGCTTTTATTTTGGAAAAAAGTGCCTACTATGGTCCTTACATCCTCAGATCTTTGCCTATAGCTATAAAGCTAGCAGTTCTGGCTTGGTCTACGAGTGTTTTTTTTTTAAATATGACCAGAGAACATAGGTCCCTTCTACTTCCTTCCCAGTGTCTGAGGAGCAGCAGAGGTAATGTATACTTCGTTGATTTATTTAACATATTAACTTAATGCCCCCAATCAGAAAAAAGTAGTGTCGCAAATAAAAACTTACATGAATGAATAAATACAGTGGAATAAAATCAACAGATAAAATGATGCAATTAATGAAGCAAACTAAAACATTAAAAAGTGGCAGAACTCGGTTTTCTGTAAAAGGCTTGGATGAGAAAAGGGAGCTTAAATTCTTAACCCCCAAAGACAGGCTGATCCTATACTGTCATTCTTACATGCTGTTGAGTCAGAACCAATGTGCTGCAACCCTGATTTCAAGGTAAATGTGATATTTAAGGATTGGTTTTACCAGTTCCACTTCCCCAGTGAGATTTCCATGGCTGAGTGGGGAATTTGAACCCTGCTCTCCAGGAATCCTAGTCTGTTATGCTACCCATTACACCACAATGAGTATCCAGTAACCACCTGATCACAGCAGTGTCAAACTGAGGTCTTTTGCCTTGACTTCTTAAAAAGCCCTGCATTTTTCAGGACGGAAGGAATGGATGTGTTTGGGGATGGTGGTAGATCAGCTTGTGCGACACATGCCTGAAATGCAAAAGGGGAGATATATTTGCACACTCCTGGCTGGATGTACTCTTATTGCAGAGGCGGGGAACCTCTGGTCCTCCAGATGGTTTAGACTGGAGAATTTTGATATGGACTGGGAATTCTGGTCCAAAACATCTGGAGGGCTGAAGGTTCCCCACACCTGTCTTCTTGCCTCCACTCAGCTTCCTGGAACACCCTCCTCAGTCAAGGCAGTTGCTTAGGGAAACATGCAGATAACTTGCTCGTATGTTTGTATTTCAGCCCTATGGTTGACACATGCCACGTGGGTAGAAATGTCTTTACAGTCATGTGGATAAATTCTGTAGCTGCTGTTTTCTCAGATGCCTGGGGCACAAGGGTTTTGTGTGTGTGTGTGTGTGTGTGTGTGTGTGTGTGTGTGTGTGTGTGT
>JAHTLZ010000237.1:4946184-4965409 GCA_023846285.1 Phrynocephalus versicolor | reverse complement strand
TGTGTGTGTGTGTGTGTGTGTGTGTGTGTGTGTGTGTGTGTGTGTGTGTGTGTGTGTGTGTGTGTGTGTGTGAGAGAGAGAGAGAGAGAGAGAGAGAGAGAGAGAGAGAGAGAGAGATTCATGGTGTGCAGAAAGCTCATTGTGGTGCCACAGTACAGGCTGTTTTGTGGTATAGGCCCATCAGGGTCTATCCACAGGTGTCTATGTTGGCATTGTGGGACTCTCAGTTCTTTATCTGTAACCTGTTCCAAAGTCATGGAGCAGTGCCTCTTTCAGAAATTCTCAAGGATGTGCTGCATTTCAAACTAAGAAAAAAATGATTTTGAAGGCTACCCCACAACCCAGTTTTTTTTCTTAAACATTTGTGGTTACTGAAAAAGTCCTCATACCCTTTTCCTATTCACCAATTTAAATAAAACACGGGGCATGAGAAGCCCTGAAAAGAAGGAACGTTTGCCCAAATGTTCAGGGGAACATTTTGAGCCCCCATTTCTTTTCAAATGTCTTAGAATATGGAGGTGTTGGTTCGGGCAGGGGGGGGCGCTTGCTAGATTCCAAGGGGGCAGGTTTGCTGGGTACCAGGGTCCGGGGCTATATACAGCCAATTTCTGCCCTATAATCATGATATGAGACCTTAGTTTTAGCATAAAAGAAAAGATGTTTCCCAGCTTCCTACTGACAGAGATAAACAATGCACATTTTTAGAATGATGATGACTATGGTTACTGTTAGGAGGACAATAAATAACTACCTGTGCAGCCTTAGGTATGGTTCCATAGTGCCATCAAGAGGAGGGCGCAATGAACTATAGTACTCCTGACACCTTCTAAAGATCACCATTAAGTCAGAATCAATTTAACAACATATAATTAATGTAAAAAATACATAGGAAAAGATACTCCTCTCCCTACTTAAAGATAATGATCCCAAAGATTAGGTTTGCAGTTTCTTCATGAAAAAAAAGTGAGTGGGGTAAAGAGATTTATTTATTTATTTAGCAGAAATTAAATGTATGTATTAAATGGGGTACATTAGTATGAAATTGGGACACTTTTAATACATAGACGCACACAATTTCCAGTTCTGATGTGCCATTTTATGGACCTCTGATTATTGCTAACCCCTGCAAACACAAGTTCTGATTTTTCTGGTGTGTTTTTAACATTGTTTTTTTTAAAAAAATTATCATTATTAAGAAAAATGTTTTGAGGAAACAGAGGCATTGGGAGAAGATCGTTTTGGCCAAGAAGAGCAAAAGAAAACATGAGAGGGAGAGGCGTAAAGCTAGGCGTGCTGAAGAAAAAGGTACAGAATTAAAATTACGTCTTATTTCCTTCTTTTAAAGTTAGTGGGTTTTTTGTTTGTTTGTTTTGCTTGTTTGTTTTATTTTTCGGTCGCCTTCCTCCCAAGAGGGGACCCAAAAATGGTTCACAATATTAAAAAGAATTGAATTGAAAAACATAATAAAATCAAACATGACAAATATTCAAACGGTGTTTGCATAGAGCCCAGGAGGTCAGGTATTTGCAAGTGAAAAAGTGAATTATGTTGGAGAAGCATTTCTGACAAACGATTAACTGCCGCAACTCATCTCCTGCGGCATTGGAGGCGCATGTGTTTTGGTGTCTTGGTTCACATCAGACACCTCTGGCTCTGTGTGAACTGAGTTGTAAATAACTGACTGCTGCAAGCAAGAAGTTCCTTGAGAGAGACATTTGGTGGGGAAAGTGTCCACTGCCACAAATAGTGTTATATCTTCCAATTTAAGATGTCGCTTGATGTGTGAGTTTCGCCTCTTTGTTCTTTTTAAAAACCACCTTCCTTTGGACTTTCCTCAGAAACCTGTTTATTTTAAGAATGCCTGTGCATGTAGATACTTTCAGACACGGTTCCCACTGAAGTGCAGGGCCGTCAAGCAGGCCACCAGGGAGCCTCAGTTCTGCGAAATAGCTTTGTGGAAGTCCAAACCACTCAGAACATAAGAAACTCAAAAACACCCTCCCCATCCCCACCCAAAAGGAGAACATTTATATATCTCTAATACACACACACACACTTCTGTTCTCTGTATATCAACTGAGGCCATATTATTACAGTAATTTCTCTGAAACTCTTCATGTTAGGCCTTAGGAAAATCTTGGCATGTGTCCAGAAGGTAGTAGGGCAGTAACCCCATTTCCCTCATTGGGCAAGCCTCCCTGAAACCAGGAGGTGGGTGCCTATCTCATCTGGGGACCATGAGATCTGTAGCCTTAACACTCCCATGCTTAGAAAAGTTGGATTTGGGTCCTAGATCACCGTCAGACTTGACGCTGTGAGGAGTTTCAAACCCCCCCTCCCCTTGTGCATTTAAGTGCCTTAATGTCTCATCAACGATGATACCAAATGGTGTTAGTTCAGTTGTGGCTCGGTTTCCAAAGCGATATATCCTCTCTTCTCCATTCCCCGTGTGGGTCTCTTGTTTTCAGGTGCTGCTGCTCTCCAACTCAGCAAGCGGGAGCTAAAAGCAATAGCCAAAGAGCGCCTTCTGGAGGCCAAGGAAACAGGGCCTTGGCTGTGTGTCGATTTGAGCATGACTAGCCACATGTCTCAGAAGGTATGGCTGTGGAGCACTTCCTCTGCTTAGTTTTTGCTGGCTTTTGTATAGCTCTGCTCCACCGTGAAGCAGCACCCTTTGAACATACAGTGGGTCACTCCTAAGGAACAAAGGTGTAGTCAGTAGCATTGCGGGTGACTGTACTGTACTATTTGTGACTGCAAGCAAGTGGAGGACCAGAAGTTGAATGCTTCTTCATGGTGAAAAACCATAACAGAAATCAGTGTATTCTTGAAGGCTTTCACGACTAGGATCTGTAGTTGTTGTGAGTTTTTCGGGCTGCTTGGCCGTGTTCAGAACACAGCCAAACAGCCCCCCCAAAAACTCACAACTGTAATAACAAAAAGCGTTTGCATGTCCCAAATTGTACCTTTCTCCCCATAGGTGCTGGAAAAGTTTCATTTAATGCGTGTGGGGCACTCATACATTCTAGCTGCATTTGTAGCTAAAGTAGGACAGTCCAGGGAGATCTCCTCTCAGGGTGTTGCTTGCTTTCTTCGACTCTGTACTCCCGATCAAACTCATGGGATCCAAGGGCTGCAGATAGTCACTAGAGATAGGCTTCATACATCTGGTAGTTCTGTTGGAGGCTTGTGAGGGCATCATATCTGACCTGCCAATAAAGCTTTGCAACTTCCAGGCAGCTTTGTGATTCCCCAGGGACCACTGGAACAGACCCCATGGTTTTTTCAAGGAATCTGTTCCATGCACATGGTGAGCAATGGAGGTGACAAGAACTCCTCTGTAGGCACCTTTTGTTTTGCACTCTCAGAATTTTACTTGAGGGATTCTGGACACATCCTGTGAGCAAGGGTCCAACAATCCTAAAATCCCTTCTCTAATGGCCTCAGAATGTTGTAATGGCAGCCTATGGGTCAAAAATATCCCCCCCTTTTTTTGTTTTACTGAAAAAGCTCCAAGATTTAATGGAAATCGTTACAAAATTTTAGTTTTTGTAGAGATAAGGGTTGCTAGTGTGGAGGTCTCTTTCATTGCAACTTTGAAATATAACCGTATATATTAGGATTTGGTAATTATTTAAAGATAACCAGTGTCATGTCCACAAGGAATTGTGGGAAGTTATGCTTTGCTAAGCCTGCAATATTCCTGCTGACAAATTCTTAAGAGAAAAATTATCCACAATTAGTGTCAAGAAGTGGGATTCGATGGACAAACTTTCCTCTTCATACTGGCCAGTAGAGACAACCCAAAAGACAGTCTACAGAACCAAAAATAATTCATAGTTATACAGGAAACACACAAAGGACTATAAAATAGGTAATCTAAATTGCTAATCCTTTCAACGGTCTTTCCTGAATAAAATCCACTTTCTCAGGCATAGGGTAGGAAAAATTATGAATGAAAGCCCATAATGATCATGGCAGAGTTCTGCCAAGCATGTAGCTTCAGTTGAGCTCAGAGCTGGTTTAAACCAGTTTGAGGACAGGTGTTTACAAATGCCTCACAATTGGTGCCGTTCAGTTGAAATTTTCCCCTCCGCCCCCAACAGAATTACCAAACACATCAAGCCTATAGGATAAGACAGTGATGGCGAACCTTTTAAAGACCGAGTGCCCAAACCTGCTAATTTTTCGCAAAGTGCCAATACAGCAATTTGACCTGAATACAGGTGGCTGTGAAGGGGGAATGTCAGGTGTCCTCAGAAAGGGCTGCGAGTGCCACCTTTGTCACTCATACCATAGGTTCGCCAACACTGGGATAGGAGGGAGCCCCTGAATGAAACCTCCCCTCCCTCTCCCACCCATATTGCCTTTTTGGAAATCAAGTTTCTGTACTGGAACTGTATTTATCTTATTCATTTATTTATTTTTCTTATTTATCATATAAAACTGGCAGAGATGGGCATTCTTTAGGCGAGGCCAAATATCTAGTTGAGCAACTCAGCAACACTGTTCTGTACTGAACATGGTGAGGGTGTATCAGCCGTGGATAAAATGACAATGTTGTTTTTCGGAAGTTAACCGGCCAATGGAGGATTTGTGGCTACAATATCAATAGTTCTAAGCAGCTTTCTTTTCCTCTCTTGGAAGGAAATAAGCCGGCTTGCCGCTCAGATCCGGCGGCTCTATGGGTCAAACAAAAAAGCCCAGGAACCATTTTGGCTCTATCTCACTGGGTTCGTGAAAAGCAGCCCCATTCATGAAGCATGTGTAAGGATGAATGACGGATTTGCTAACTACCTTGTGAGTATACTCGCCTAAAGAGTAGCATTTTGAAGTGAGCGCACCGCATTCCTCAGATTAAAGCTATAGAAGGCGTACAGAGTCTGCTTTTTTGGCCATCATATTAGGATCCCTCATCTTATTAACAGTTAACAAACATAGTGACAGTCTGGAGCGGCTGATCATTTAGTCCAAAGTGCCTTAGAACGCAGATCTGCATACAGATATGTGGATGTAACTCCCACTGTTGTTTCTGAGTAAATGTACACAGAGTAGTTCCTTTTTAAAAATCTTGCAGGATAGGAAGCCCAGCTCTTTCAAGTCAATGCTTGTCAATATGATCTTGCTTGAGGGTTTTTTTTGGGGAAAAAAGAAGATGGCAGGATACCATAATATTTTGTTTCTGAGCAAGACACACTGAATTTATAAACAAAATTGCTACTTTCTGGCATCCCTTTAGAGTCCCGATGTTCTTTCCCTCTTACGAGTTTAAAATTATATTTCTAGGCAGAAAGAGTTGGGAAAAATCTGTGTTTTTAAACCATCAAAAATCTAATCACCACAATTAACGTGTAGCAGCCTTTTTTCCCCCAGCCACACATTGCATGCGTGTCAAAACTGAAGGAGAGTTTTTGACTACCTATAGATGAACCATTTTTATTAGCCCAAAGCTTTCCTGACTGCAGCCTGGGATCACTAATGCCAAATAAAACTTCTTGATTGATAAAGTGGAGTAGGTTACTGCTTTAGTTATTGCTTTAGTTAAGAGATAAGAGGCGCTGTAAGCTTGTTCTAACACAGTTGAGGGGACGCTCTTGCTCAAGAGAGCGTGATACAAACCATTTGATTCCAATTTTTCCTCTTTTCCCTGCTTTTTAAATAACTTTATTGAATACAGTATATACAGTAAACGTCCAGTAGCTCTCTTTAGTCGTGACACATATCATTGAATTATATTTTAACCTATTTACATCCATATAAAAATACATATACAATTACAGAGTCCTCAGTCTTCTACTACTGCCTCTAACCCATTTCTGTCATTAACCAGGTATAGAATATGCTCCAAGATTGAGCAGATTTACAGTCCTCCTTCTCTTTAAGTTTGTATGCTAACATATCCATGGTTGCACAGTCCAGAATTTTATCTATCACCATTTTGTTGTCTGATCTGTTTTCCACAACTGTGCCCAGGCCAGCCTTGCTGCTGTTAACACATGCAACACCAAATAGATATTTTCTTTAATTCCATTTTTGTGACGGAATTCCTAGTAAGTACAGTTCCAGTTTAAATTTCAGGTTTTGTTTTGTCATCTGCCTTAACCAAGTAAACATCTTCACCCAATAACTCCTAACTTTCTACACAAGTCCACCAACAGTGCTAAAGTGTACCCTCCTGACTTTTACATTTCCAACATTTACCTGTAAGATTGGGATACATTTTATCAAGCGTAGATGGAGCCCTATACCATCTATAGAACATTTTAAATAGGTTTTCTTTATATGTTACTGCAACTTTTAGTTTGTAATTAAATGTCCACAATTTTCCCATTGTTCTAATTCTATTGTATATCCAAAGATTTTTGCCCATTGTACCATCGTAACTTTAACTTCTTCGTTCTTCATTTCCCAATCCAGCAAGTATTTAAAGAGTTGTATTTGTTTTTCCTTGGTTTGCAAGCAATATTTTGCCCAATGCTAAAAATTGTTTCTCAAATCCTTGCTTTTTGAAGTCCTGCTTATACAGTATATTGAATATAACTGTAAAAAAAGGCAACCATGACTGAATCAACCCTAGGCTTTCTAATTGACCTTTAGGCTTAAGTATTCCTCCTTCATTCAAAAGGGAGTCATATGTGATAATCTTCTGGTAGTTAATGAGATTTGGATGTGTGAAAGCTTCAATAGGAGAGACCCATCTCGGTGTTTTCCTGCAATTTTTGCACTTAATTGCTTCCCATGTTTTAAGTAAAGCATTCCTAATCATATGTCTTAGAAAATATTTATGTTGATTAACTTTGTCGTACCATAAGAATGCATGCCACCCGGCTTGCAGGTCATGTCCTTCCTAGATACAACATTCTTCTATTTGTTCAAAAGTATCCATTCCTTAATCCACATCACTACACAAGCCTGATAATAGAGATGCCATTTCGGAAGCCCAACTGCCTCCTCTCCCCTTTACCTCCCGAAATAGCTTCAACTAGATTCATGCCTTTCTTTTTCCTGCACTGCCAGTGATCATGTGTCACCACTGCTCTTGTGCCTATGGACACAGTACTGTATCTCCAAACAGCAGTGCCCTGTTGCATCCAGGATGTCAACTGAATGTGAAGAACAGCTTCTTAATGCTGTGAGATGTTTGAGGGCGAAAAAGAGTGCCTTCACAGATAGGAAAATTTTGCTAGGAGTTTTCTAAGCTGAGGCTGGGTGGACACTTAATCAGAGGCAGCCCAAGACTGTTTTTCTACGTGAAGTGAAACAGAAAATGGCGCCTCCTCACCTCCTCCTG
Organism: Phrynocephalus versicolor; assembly: GCA_023846285.1. Lineage (NCBI taxonomy): Eukaryota > Metazoa > Chordata > Lepidosauria > Squamata > Agamidae > Phrynocephalus > Phrynocephalus versicolor. The sequence goes on along the minus strand of JAHTLZ010000237.1, from coordinate 4,958,118 downwards.
CGCCCACCTCAAAGTGCATAGTCCTCAAAACTAGACAAGCTTCCCCCTCCCCCCCCAGGACATGCCCCTTTCCTCTTCCCTAGGAGGGAAGGAAAAATATATAATAATGACAAAATAGGTCTCCAATCACTTCCTGCCCTCTCATGACACCTCAGAGCCTTGAAGCAACCACCTCAGTATGCCTAATAGTAGCGCTGGGGGTGGTCAAGAGGGTACTAGAAATCCCACCCAGCTCTGTGATGCTGTTTAATGAAGCATGCATTAAATGAGATTATCTTGACTTTGACTCAATGCATAGCAGTGTTGCCAATGAAGAAAAGGTGTCAGTGTTTGAAAAACAAGATCTACAACAAAAATAGATCTTGTTTTTCAAGATCTATTTTTGCCTGGATGGATTAATCAGAATAAAGATGATTAATTTTTATGATAGAAATTTAAATTATTTTAAGAAAATCTTGCTAGGTCATCCATCCAGGCCAGGATCTTGTACCTAGCTTTGGCCAGACAGATTGAAATACTCCTGGATTTAAATTTAGAAGTCCATTTGTTTTAAAAAAAGTGTTTGACACATCTTGAGTGAAACTGGTGATAGATGTGCTCAGATATGTCTTCTCCAGAACAATTATTTGTTTGGGCTATAACTCCCAGAACCTCCCATCTATTGTAGCCAGACATGCTGGCTGGGGGATTTGGGGAATGGTCTCTTTTCTACACACTGCTCCTTTCCATACTGCCCATATGCCTATTTTCAGTAATCTGTCAAAAGTCCCACACATGCTCTGTATAACACATTATTTTTCAGATGGATGTTACTCCAGAAAGTTATCTAGACCTGTTTCCTTTAGAAAAAATTGTTTACCTCACTCCGGACGCCGAGAATGGTATGTTCTAGCTTTGCTGTGGAGGATTCCCATTTAAGCTTTTACCTAATTTAAGGGAATAATAATTGGCCTAGGTACGCAGAGCTTCAAGTATGCAGTTTTTTTTTGTTCTGATCTTGAACCAATTGCATTCATGTCAGGCTTTGGATCATTACTTCCCTTTGAACCATTGGCCTTATGCCCTGTTTTGTATTGTTGTACTAGATAGGTAGTCTGCACATCTCATTATAATCTAAGCAACTGTGCAGACTGGGGAGTGGTGGGTTTTATCAAGCGATGCAATTGTGTGTGGGGGGGGTGTCGTTACAGTCGTGACCAACCCTTTGTTGCTTCACGTCCATGGTGTTTTCTTGGCAGGAATACTGGAGTGGCTTGTCAGTGTAGAGAGTGTTAAAAATATTAAAGGTGGGTGTGGAAGAAGTAGTCATGAAAATGAAAGTGCCTTTAAAACTGAGGTTTGAACACATTTTTTTCTAGCCATTACAATACAATTGGCCAGCTTTCCAGTTGAGCAAGATTACTATATCATAATATCCTGAGGGCTGATTGTGTTTATATTGCAATATTTAAATATGAAGGGTTGTCTGCAGGCCCTATAGTTTGAAGTTCCAATATCTTGGAGCTACAGTATTCTGGTTTTCCAGGATCCTAGTGGGATGAACCTTTGGTCCTCCAAGCTTTGTAGAATTTTAGGCAAAACAATGACATTACAGTAATACTTTGGTTTATGAGCAAGATAATATTATATTATATTCATGCAGATTTCCCCATAAGAAATAATAGAAACTCAGATGATTCGTTCTGGGGTCCCATAGACCACATACTCTGCACACAAAATGCCAAAACTCACAAAAGAAGTTGACTAGAAGTCTATGTCCACACCATGGCTTAGGTACCTGGCTGTGGAATCTGCTCTGTTTGGGATTGACAATCGGATTTTACTCTTGTGTTTTTAATGTGACAATAATGAAGTGCAATTTGTAGCCATATACATTTAGATGCCCTAAGCACATCCAATCTCGCCTGATTTTGGAAGCTAGGTAGGGTCAGCCCTGGCTAGTACTTGGATGGGCGACCACCAGGGAATACCCAGGTGCTGTTGGTGCCTAGAGTAGGAACTGGCCAACCACACCAGTATTCCTGCCAAGAAAATTCCATGGACATGGGGTCACAAAGGTTGCAACACAGACACTTGGTCCCTTTCTCCCCTTTAAACACACACACACACACACAAACACACACACACGATTAGCTGCCTCATAACTAGAAAATTTAGCCAACTTCTTTTGTGAGTTTGGGCATTTTGTGTATACAGTGTGTTGCCTATAGGGGCCCAAAATGAATCATCTGAGTTTCCTTCCATTATTTCTTATGGGGAAATTTGCTTTGATATAAGAGCTTTTATGGTTTACAGTATGTATCCAGAACAAATTATGCTCGTAAACCAAGGTATTATTGTAGGTTCATAATTCTGGAAATCTTCCCTCTCCAGTACTCAGGCTGTGAACACCATTGCTTCTGTAGCGATACAGGCACCGCTACATACACATAAAAGGGAAGGATCGGTTTGTCACAATCCCAAAGTTTAGAATGCTGACCAACTTGGGGATGGAGGTGGGACAGGAATTAAATTGGGAGGAAGAAATCAAATTGAGTAGCTGGAACCCAAAGCAGTAGAAACTGTTCTGCTAAGTTGGTTGGAGTCCCACTTAAGTAATAGCAATAATAACAACATATAAAATTGCAGTGTTTACCATAATCAATACATAGATTTGAAGCAGGCATGTCCAAACTTTGACCCTCCAGATATTTTGGACCACAGCTCCCACACTCCTTTATCATTGGCAAGCTAAGTTTAGAATTCTGGGAGTTGTGGTCCAAAACATCAGGAGGGCCGAAGTTTTTACATACCTGATTTAAAGAATTGTTGCTTGAATGTGGGTTTTATACATATACTCTCTCTCTCTCTCTCTCTCTCTCTCTCTCTCTCAATATCAGTCACAATGACTTTGTTTTGATTCAAGTAAGGCATTGCTTAGGAGGTACTGTTTCCAGTTTGGGGATCTTTGGGTATGTTTTCCAGGTTTTCAGTACAGCAGATATGATTAAGGTGGAGCAACATACTTTTCTAGGAAGCTTCCAAGTAAAGCAACATCCCCCTGTTGAATTATTTTTCTCTCCCCTCCCAAGAATGTATACTCATCCCCCTTTGACCCAGATATCCTCATTATAGTGTATCATTTATTAGTTAGAAGGGGTTTAGGCATGTCGGGCATGGAAATGTACACACTGAGGATGGCAGAGTAACAAATTACTCTACACATTGCAAAGGAAGGAAATTTGGTGTGAGAATCTACATTCAGTTTTGTGTCTCATAAGATACAAATTTCAACCATCACACCCCCTTTAAAGAGAAACAAAGCCAGTCCATTAAACTATAAATAAGGAGTTAAGTGGGTGTGACTAGCAGATGTTAACTTGCTTCAGTATGAGAGTGCTTCAATTTCGTTGCATGTATTTTGATTATCACTATTGGGGAGTAAACGTTTTCAAAAGTCTCTTCCTGTTGCTGTTGCTCTTTTGATATTATTTGTGTGATTATATGCCACTGATGTTTCATATCTCCGCAACCATTGCATTCTAGCTCTCGAGGGAGTGGATCCCCAAAAGGTGTATGTCCTGGGAGGGCTGGTGGACGAAAGCATTCAAAAGGCAAGTGTCCTCGAACCTGTTAAGGGTCTTTGGTTGCTGTTCAGAAGAAACAGCCAGGGGCAGTTCATTTTCCTCAATAACCTCTATATTCACCTGTGGCTTTGATAGAGGACCATAGCAGGTTGACACACACAGGTATCAGATGCAGCGCTTTGGCATTTAATACTAGTTGGGTGGAACCTAGCAGATGTGGCTCTCCTGGCCTTTGAACAAGCTACTGCCATTGATGTATATAAGAACATAAGAACAGCCTTGATGGAACAGGCCACAGCCCATCCAGTCCAGCATTCTCTCTCACGCAGTGGCTCACCATTTGCTTCAGGGTATTCCCAAGCAGATGTCTTCACCTGCTTACGATTCCCTGCAAATGGCATTGAGAGATATCCTGACTGTCTCTCCTACCCAGAGGTTGTCCTTAGGCATCCATAATGGTAGCCATTATAGCTAATATAAGGGTACATGTGTTGCGTTATCAGGACCCCCACCCTCAACAATCTGGTCAAAACAAGTGGTGACCATAGTTGGAATGAAACCTCTATTTTTGGAAGCCCTGGAAGCTTGAGGGAATAGAGAAACATATTAGGTTGGTTGCTGCTCGAAAAACAGCATGCTGGGTCCTTGATCCAATATCTTCTGTATCCAGAAGGTTGCAAAGGATCCTCCCTTCTCTGCATTGGGTTCCCCCCCCCTTTCCCCCTTTTTTGCATGCGTGGGGGGGAGGCAGTAGATGAAATAATATCTTTTAGAAACTAAGCCGTTTTCAACAACCATTGTCAAGTCCTTGTTCTTGTTGGTTTCCGTACATTGCCTTGTGCTGCTAATGCTGGGGGTGGGGGGTGGGGGCAGGTGAGTTAACCAGTAGGTAGCAGGGCTGCTGAGAGCCGGGAAAGTTTTCTGTGGGATGACTGTCACAGATTCTGACCCAGCTGCTACAGTCACCAGCTGGCTTTTGGGTCAAGTGAGGGCTCAAGGGCTCATCCATGGGCTTTCTGGGGGCAATGGTTTGAGTGAACAATCTCTCTCTCTGTGTGTGTGTTGTTGTTGTTGTTTTTTCCAATTTGCACAACAAGCAGAGGCTCACCTTTCAGAGAGCTCAGGAGGAACAACTGCAAACAGCCCGGCTGCCAATCCACGAGTACATGGTAAAGAACATCAATGTTAAAAACTATCATTCAACCACTTTGGCAATCAACCAAGGTGAGGCCCTCAAACAGTTTGATAACAGCTAATTTGAATATATCTTATAGGCAGCGTGCTTTCCACTCAACTCAGGCTGCTGTTACTGAGAGATACTGTATCATAACGAAGCATTGCAGTTCAGACATGTCACGACAAACATGCAGAGAGTTCTCTGTTCTTTAAGTTTTGCCATCATCATGACAAGCTATCTCCAAATGCCAGTGGTACTCTCGCAGGGTTGCTACTAAAAGTTTATTTTTCATTTCCCTGACTTTCCCTGACTAACATTTATTAATTTCCCTGACCACCATTCAAATATATTCATAAGTTTAAAAAATGAATAGCTTGTGTTGCTTTAATGCAAAGCTTAATGAAATGTTTTACTCTACAGCTTCACAAGTCTCAACTGCAAAAATGTTCGTCAGACTAAGAAATTTAATATCAGCTTCTTTCAACATTAACTACACCAACATTTGTTTTGCAATTGCACCCAAAATTACACCAAGATACAAACTTCTGTTCAAGTAAACTCTGAATGCTAACAAATGGCACAACAATTTTGTTATTGTTTTAAAAGTACAGTACCACCCCGTATATACCGATTGTGGATTCAGTTATTCACAGTTGGTGTTCAGCGGGCAGTGGGAGTGATGGGGTGTCAGAGGCGAAAGCTGTGCCATGCTGCCTGGGCAGCAGACGAGGTGGTGCTTTTGCCCTCAGCAACCCACCACTCCTGCTGGGCAGGGCGTCAGACCAGGCAGTGGGAGAGAGTGCCTTTGTGCTGCCTGGTCCATCCAAAGGTGTAGCAGCACAGCAAACCAGGTAGAGTGAAGGTGTACTCTCCCGCCACCCGTCCGCTGACTTGCCCAGTGGGAGTGGGTTAGTGGCAGGTTGGCAAGTTGTGTGTGGGGGGGTGGGGGTGGAGCCGCACCCACATGGCTTCCCTCCTCCCTGGACTAACCCACTTCCACTGAGCAGGTCGGCGGACCGGGTGGTACAAGAACGAGCCTTCATTCCACCCAGGCTGCTGCGCTGCTGCACCTTGCTGAAAACCACCACGAGGAACACATGGTCCTTTGGAGGATGTTGGACGACGGCTTCCATCAACCCCTTACCATTAGCTAGGCTGCCTAAGGCTCTTGGAAGCTGAAGTCCGGTAACGTCCAGAGAAGGGCCCATATTTTCCACTCCTGGCTCAGCAGAGGAAATGGTTTTAGAATCAGATGGTCCAGATTCTGGCACATTTGTGAGAAATAACTGATATTTGGCTTATTTTTGTGTTAGTGTTCTAAATCTTTGCTGGATAAATCCCATGAAGAGCTATTTGCTTCTTAAGAATCAAAATGTATGCTGCCACTTTGGTTTCACACACATCTTTCATGTCCCAGTAATCTCTGTAATAACTAAATGTGTTTTTCACAGTGTTTGATGCCTTATTGACTTTCCATGAGACCAAGAGCTGGGTAGAAGCCCTTAAAGCTGCCGTTTCCCCTGGAAAAGGATACATATTTCAAGACACGACCTTGTGACAAAAGGAGTCCGTTTCCAGACACAGAAGGGGGCAGCGAGGTGGATCTCATGCTTTCTTGAAGAGAACAACCACTTCTGTGTGCTTTGTGAACCTGAAGGAAGAACTTTTTTAAAAATGTCTTTTCATGTTAGCAGAATGCTTGTAAACCACCAGTACCAAGAGGTTAGTGGAGGAAAATGTAATAGGCATCTTCAAATAAACTACTATCCTATCACAGTTGGGTGAGTAGCTCTTAGAGGCAAGGGAACTGTTGAGCTTTTTGATGAGGTCCATATGGTAAGAGCAGTTGTTGCAATGCGGCAATATGATTGTGTTTTCTTGTAACTTGCTTTGGTGGTTAAGAATAGAAAGAACCTTGCCTTGATAGCTTAGAATAACCTACATTGTAAAACACTTGCCAATGTGATGGTCTTGCATTAAAATATGTATTAAAATAAAAGCATCTGCCTTTTCCAAAATTTTAGGGATTCATAAATCTGACTCCATCAAGCTAGCATACAACTGCCTATCCAGTTTAGAAGATAAAGGCTGATGAATTACTGTTTGCTTCTGCATATTCCCCCTTCTTCTCAATATTGGGTCTTGGTGGATAGGTTGCTACTATAGAGATTATGCACTGCATGTATTAATTGATGAAGGAGGAACCTTTTCAGGCACACAGTTGTTTGTGTAGATTCAGCAGAACCTCAGACTCTCCATCGATGTGGAGGCAAAACCTACTCAAATTAATGGGGCTTACTTCTGAGTGGACACAGAGTATATGTTTACTTCATGTAAAAGTTAATTTAGTTTGAGGGAGGTCTCTATATCTCCATGTTTGACCACAGTCTATTACACATGCACCACATTTTAGTAGCTTACTATTTTTGGGAAAGCAGTTTCAAAAAAGCACTGGAAGTTTCCAAGTGCTCTCTGTGCAGGCAGAGAAGATGCCCATTTTGTGTGCATTCACAGATGACATGAGGAAGAAGAACGATCTTTCTGCTGAGAATATAGATATTAGGATGAAGACACACAAAGTTATATGGCAAAACTAACTGTTTTTATTCTGGCACAATCTTTGATAGACAACAGCTCAGAATGCATTCAACTTGAGACCCACCATTTGACACACCAAATGTTGTGAGTTGGGCCTTGAAATACTATTAATAGCTTCTAGGAAGAGAAGGGATGAGTAGCAGCAGGCCACTAAGCACCCTACAATGTCTAATGCCTTCAGAACCCTTTTGGCTAATGGAATACCTTTCAAAAGGGAGTACTTACAATAAGTTCATGAGAAAGCTTGTCCAGAAATAAGTTTTCTGAGCTCCCCCACTGTGGCATCTGAAACCTGTGATGATATCCCACCACTGTTATTCCTATGGGTCATGACATCTGCATAGCCTCATCCTATGTTGGCCTTGCGCATTGACAGACTACAATGGGCCGCCAATGACTTAAAGGTCCATTAAGTATAAGACGTACCCAGTCTTCTCCATCAGAGACACCTCAATCATGATGCACACGTTCATGCATATATATGTATCTCTGGACATCCACAGTCCATGTTGGCATAGACTAAGCATCAGAAACCAGATTCTGATCCAAAGAGGTGCTTTCTTTAGCTGTGGTTAATTATTTCCACAAGTCAGCACATATCATAGTTGTAGCATGAAGCATTTTCAGTATAGCGTTCAAGCTCAGCTGGCATTCAATGGTTAGCAACAAACAAAGTCGGGACTACATGCGTATAGAACAGCAGCTACTCATACCAGGGTGGACCCTGAGTCAGTGCAAAAGAGATGGTTCTTGGGTGTTCTTTGCCCATAGCTTGGGAGCAAAGCAGACTGTGCATGCACCCAAATATGTTTCAATAGGGGGAATGATTTATCCTGTTGACTTTGACTCATTTAAGCTAGGATATCTATTAAAGAATGGGACCAAACTGTTGAATGGCTTACTGTGGCCTGGCTATATAAGGCATCGCTTCCGTTCCGTTGGGATCATGGGTTTATCAGCACAACTTGACTGGGTACTTCCCCATCCAAGGATGGGATAGCAGCGGGATGAAGAGGCACCTGAACATGACCTCTGTCTCATACACAGGGCGACGCCCTGAATTGTTGCACAAGGCAGAAGAGGGCTGCAGTGAGAGCAGTGTACTGGCATACGAGGAGTTTCACACTCAGATCCAGATAGTTCTTTTCCCATGACTGTTTGGCTGCCTGGACAAAGTGGTGATAGCTACATATGGCGTCCTTCAGATTGACTATGAGATCTTTGTGCCTCATGCTGCAAAGGCCACAATTTGTGAACTGGAGGCATGCTTCCGTCAGCTGGAGAAGGTTCCGGAAGCTCTCCTGAAGAGCATTGTGCATCTCTGAAGAAGGCCCCTGTGTTTTGATTGCTTTATGGCAACTCGATGCCACTCTCTGTGATTCCATGTACAAGGTGTTCCTGTTTTCTGAAAAGTAGGCTGAGCATTCATCTCGAGGGTGTTTTCCTTTGATGCCCCAAAACCGGTTCAGAATTTCCTGAAGTTCCACCACATTGTCTAACAAATGACAGAAGTCAAATTGTGAGGCACGCATTCGGTCCTTTATACGATCCAGTGCTTTGGTATGTGATTCAGGAAGCCACCTGTCATGCTTCCTAGAGTTACCGTTAACAACAACCTTGTTACAGTCTCGAGTGAGTCCAGTGGGGTTGAAGTCTAGGGAGACTGGGCCTTTGGTCGTTGGTGGAGTTGTCAATGGCCCCTCAGAAGCACTACATGCAATGGGATTGGCATTTTCTAATTCTGCCTCATTGTCTGGCCCAGAGAAACAGCTTGTGTAGGTCAACTGGCAACTGCACCTGCCCATTTTATGTTCTAATGGGACCATCTCCTTAGTGTTCCCCCGAGCGTGAGGGCTCACGTTAGGTGTGGTAGTACCTTCTGTTGCATGACCTGAACACAACTTTTGGCCATTAAGATTTGAAACACTGCTTCCCTCACCAGGCTCTGTAAACTTGCACAAACTGTCAAGGGACATGTTGTCCAGGCCACCAGACCTGGGAGCTTCTCTCTGGTCCCCTCTCTCCTCTTTGGGAAAAGTTAGTGTGTTAGGCAGTATGTAATTCCCATCAAGCATTTCTCCTGTGATGATGTCTCCCTCTAGCTTCAAAATGTGTGGCACTGAACGTAGCCCACCGTCGTTCAGAGCCAGCTGAGGCACATCTGGGACGCTTGGGCGGACAATTGCTTCAAGTTTGTCACCCACCTCCTGGCATGTTTCTGGATGGTCTACCATTGAACTAAAAGCCAGCCAGGAGAGGCGTGTCACTATCCCTGGAGTACCACTGCTATTACAAAGCAGCTCCGTTGCATTTGAGAAATCCAGGTATTGACGGTTATTCTCAGGATTTTGTGAGGAGCCTTCACTCGGCATTCTTTTGGTCTCTTCTCGGAGCAGCGAGTCTCCAAGCACCTGTCTCAATTCACCCAAGACCGGTTCGGAATTGCATGGGTTTAGCACAAGGTGTTCCTGCTTGTCCAGTTTCTCAGAAGGAAGATCTTGGTCTGAGGATGGGCCGTAAGACAACTTTTTGGCATTCAGAGACCATGAAGGTTTGGTAGTTGTGTGTATTATCTCCTCAATCAATACATAACTAATTCCCATTTCAGGTATGGCTTTTGCTGTCTGTGAGGTGTCATTTACACAGTGCCCCATGCCTGTTCTATGGTGCTCCTGGATTCCACCAGCTATTCCTGCAATATCTTCTGCCTTTTCTTTGCATGTGGCACTAGGGACTTCCAGCTGAGCAGAGATTTCCAGCGTATTTGGACAATTATGACAGTTGTCAGAGCTGGTGGAGGAGATAAAAGAACAATCACGTGTCTCTGTTGAGGAAGAGCTATAGTTGAAATCTGAGCATTTTCTGCTCATGGAGTCAGGACAAACAGCTGAATCAGTTCCTGGCTTTATTTCCAATGACTCTGGCTCTGTCTTCTTCATTATGTCAGATGATGATGCAGTTTTATTCTTGGCCAGCTGGTCTAGCGGTTGGGGTTCAGGGAGATCAGAAGCACTCTTAGGGTCCCTCGAACAGATCTTAGCTGGTGAGTGTGAGGCACCTGCAAGGACAGGATCTCCATCATGGCACGTATGATCCGTGTCTCCCTGAGTGTGAGGTGGGGCTAATGGGAAAGTGACTTGGGAGGTAAAGTTAGTCTGTAGAAAAGACCTCCTTTTCCTCAGGTTGTTGGCATGCCGAGGTTCCTTTTCGAGTCTGTGCTTTGTTCTTCTGCTTTGCCTCGAAAGACCGTTTTCACCCGAACCAACACAAGAAACTTCAGAACCTAAAAATAAGGAAGAGGCTGATAATAGGGAGAAAAGGCTTTTTAACACTCTGTGGATAATTGACTGTTCCTTAAAACACTCCAAAAGAAAAGAATGCATATGTACACACACACACACACACACACACCATTTTCTGCAAATGACAGATTTAGACATCTCTGGTATAGTTGTAGACCAATAGATGCCACCAGGTGGGTTGGATGGCTCAATGATTTATTTTCTGGCTGTGGAGCCCAGCAGAGGTTGGAAGTTTGATTCCCTATTGTGCCTCCTGGCAGAAGAGTTAGCCTGTGTAGCCTTGGGCAAGCTGCAGAGTCCCAGACATTCCCCCAGAGGAAGAGAATGGGAAACCAATTTCTGAGTATTTTCAACCCTGAAAGGAGCCTCCATAACAAATAACATTATAAAAACATTGACTGGTATTCTTATTCTTTTTGATGTCATTGGGCTCCAGTTTCCAACATCTCTGGCCAGCCTGGCCAAGGGAAATTGTTCTAAGCCCAGCCGGGACTGCATCTTCAGATACAAGGATTGTAGGTGTTGCCTTCAACGCTGCTGGTTATATTCTGACAGTTCATATGAACAGGTCATTTGAGGTGTTCTTGCCTGAAAAGTCCTAGCCAACAGAGTGAATTGGCCAAGATTTTTCCCAAGTCCTACTCTTCCCTATTGTGAACTTGGAAGCTCCCATTTCAAACCACCTTTCTACTACAGTTTTAGAGAAGACAATACTCACTGGCCAAGACAATAACTCTAGGAAGAGTGGAACAAAATAGGAAAAAGTGGAAGATCTCCTATGTATGAGATGGGCTAACTCAGTGAAGGAATCAGTGGCCTTGACTCTGCAAGATCTGGGCAGGGTGGTTAATTACAGGACCTTTAGGAGACCAGTAATTCAATAACTGGGCACCAAAATCCAGAAATTGCTTGATGTTTTCAAAACAAACTAAAGTGGACTACAGGAGGCAATGTGAAATACGGAAATAATACTGACAAGGTACTTTACAGGATGATTATAAGGCTTATGGAAACCACATACGTGAAGCTGAAAAACTTCAAAATATTATATGACTGCCAAGAAAAATTATAATCAGAATAATAGTACTTTTCTTTTTGGCAGTGTATCACAGGGGGACAAAAGAAACTACAGTACCTCTTTTTGAAGGGAATGATTTGGCTGTATCAATAATCTCTAGGCATAATGACAAGCCTATCAATATATATTTTAAACTATGCTTTACATTTAGACAGGCTTCATGGCCTTTTATACATATATATTCCAAGTTATGCTTTGCAAGCACACACAGTA
>JAHTLZ010000237.1:4897867-4946174 GCA_023846285.1 Phrynocephalus versicolor | reverse complement strand
ATACATATATATTCCAAGTTATGCTTTGCAAGCACACACAGTATATATATATATTTAGAATAATAAGCACACATATATAAAGCCTTATGTATTCTTTTATTCCTTTAAACAATTCCTAGCAAGCCTTAAAGGAAAAAGCTTTCTCAGCAAAAGTAAGCCTTGGTGTTTTTTTTTTCACAAGATAATTGTGGATGACTTCAGACCTTATCTCCGTGCCTGGCCGAGCTCGGCCTGGGATTCATCACTTGTCATCTTCAAGGCTAAAAGAGGCCTCTTTGCCTGTGTTTTTCTGTACCATTCTGTTCACTGTGTAAAAACCCCCTTTTTGCCAATTAAAATGTTTAAATGTTGCCAACAGGAATGCAAGATAGATAACTAAGACTGCCAATTAATGTTTGATGTGTAACCGACGGATGTGACGTGACCCAATTGGGAGGGGGAGGAATGAGCAGAAATTTTAAACTATAAAACTAAGTGCCTTCCCTTTGTTCGAGGAAGGTCTTTGCTTAACTGCTGTTGGGTACAGATCTTCCTGGTTGCAACCAATAAATCATTTTCCTGAGAACCAGGCTGTTTTCTTTACTCTGTGAGAGACTGTCTCTTTTTGCTGGCACGGACCCGTTACAGAAGGCTGTGAATCAGCCATTCCTTTCATTTTGAAATCCAGTGCCTTTCAAAGAGACAAGGTTTGTTATCTAAGAAATCCCTCTGAGTGACAGTTTTTATTGAACTGAATTCCATAATACTGTATTTAAAGAAGTTGGCAGGAGTTTTGCTGGATCCCATAATCAGGAAATGGCAAACCACTCCAGTATTCCTGCCAAGAAAACTCTATGGACATGGAGTCACACAGGGTTGGTCATGACTGTAACCACATCACACACACACACACACACACACACACACACACACACACACACACACTCAGAGACACGCATCGTCAACGTGGCACCTATGTACAAACAATTTTTGAGAGGAGCCACTTCAACTTTAACTGGAGGGGCCCCTGGCCTTCTGTCTCACCTGCTTTTGTCTCTGTTGGAGTCATCCTTTCTGTTGCATCGTAGAATTCGTCATCTGAACTGCTGTCTTCAAAACCCGGGGGAGGAGCCAACACAAAGCCCCGCTTTTCCCCTTCGCGCGGACCCTCCATTCCGCCTCCTGTGCCATTCAACAAGCTACCCTCTGGGCTGTCACTCTGGGTGCTCTTCTCGCCACTGCTGGCTGGGGAGATGTTGGCGCAGAGGTTGTAGTACTCCATGGCATTGATCTCTGCCAACTTGGATTCCAAAGTCGAACCGTTGGTTTCACCTTCTCTCCTGAATTCTCCCTCAGGCTGTGCGAGCACAGGATGGGATAAATGGGATGGCAGAATGAAGGAAAAGAGATACTCCTGAGCCACCGTGGGCCCCGCTGATCCATCAGGACCTGAGAAGCCCTTGGCGTAGCTTGTCAATTCCTGAAGAGTAGGGGTATAGAATTGGGAGGCATCTGGCCTGCTTGAGGAGCACGTTTCTAAATCATCCTCCTCCAGGGCATCCATGGAGTCACTAGAACCACTGGATTTAAGGCCTCGGCTCTCTGTGTTGGCTGAGTCTGAGGTTTCCGACAAGCTGTCATTGGCATCGTCATGCCCATCGCCAAAGCTCATCTTCTGGACCCCTGTGGCCGTTCTTCCTTGCCCCAGCTCCTCCTGCTCTCCTTGCTGCTCAGGCAAGGGGTCGCGGCTGCTAAACTTAGGGGAAGGAGTGTCTGAAAAACGGTCCAAGGAGGATTCCGGTTCCGAAGAGTCTTCGGAGTCACTGCAAGTCCTGGATTCATAGCCTGCAAGCCAAAACAGACCAAGAGGGGGTTTGGGGAAGTGACTTCTGCTTCCTGTCTTGCCTAGAGCTTTCCTGGCATCAAGGCTACTCCCAACCAGAGGGCAGAAGCCATGCTGTGAAGCAAGACTTAGGCCTGCCCAGGGCGAAACAGGGGGTCTCTTAGTGCCCACAATGCTGCTTCCTCCCAGTGTTCCTTATGTGACAGCCACAAAGGACTCCCGTGTTGATCAAAACAGGAAGCATGACAGCACATAACCATGAATCCACATCACTAACAACTAGGTCCCTTTCTCATGTGACTGAGAAGCAGAACCCATGGTGAGGTTATGGGCACCAATAGGTCTGGCTGGGGAGGTGAAAACAAATTGCTTCCAGCTCCCATTATGGCTCCTGGCTACCTCAAAGATCGAATCTCACAGTATGAACCGACTCAGGTGTTAAGATCCTCAGGAGAGGCCCTTCTCTCCATCCTGCCACCCTCATAGGTACGTCTCTTGGGAACCCATGAAAGGGCCTTCTCGGCTGCTGCGCCCAGACTCTGGAACTCCTTCCCACTTGAGGCCAGGACTGCCCCATCTCTGTTGTCCTTCTGGAAACAGGCAAAGACCTTTCTCTTCAGGGAGGCTTTCCCTGAGTGATGGACTACCATGTGTATTTCATATGAATCTACAAGTTCACATAGACTTTGTGTTTATGACTACTTATAACTTTGTAGCTTTAATGTAATGTTGTCTATTAATGCTGTAAGATGTCCCTCAATTCCTTGTTCTCAAATACCTGAATATGTCTTAATTGTACTGGACTGTATATTATCCCTCATTACTTAGGTGCTTTTCCAAGGAAAAAGGCGGGGTAAAAATACTCTAAAATAAATAAATAGATATAAAGCAAGTAGGCTCACCCGCAACCATTTGCTTGCCTGAGGCAAATGACAAGCTGGTTTGCCCTTAAGTTCTATGCACGCACCCTGGCTGGGCAGACAGTGGGAACAGACTTCCTGGCTGTCGGATGGCATCTCCACATGGTTTGCTATGCTCAAGTCTTCCGCTTGAGGGCAGCAAGCCGTTCAGGGAGTGCAGAGTGAGTTCTGGGGCACATACAGTCCTCCTGTCCTTTGAGAAGGGAGGGAGTGGCATTGGGTTCAGCTAGACATCTCCCACTGCTGGACGCCAACCTTTGCCTTGCTCTCTTTAACAGGCAGGCAATCGGACGTAGTGATTCAGAGTTTTTGCCCTATGACTTAGGGCTGCTGCTTTCATATTCTCACTTGTCCTTGAAACTCACCAGGTGACATCGGACCAGGCATGTGCTCCCCACTTGACCTACCTGGCAGGGTTGTTGAGAGTCAGATTTGCAGCTTGGAGATCATGGGAGGAATGATAGAGCACATCTGGAGAGACCACAGGGGATACTTTTTAACCCCCCCACCCCCCCGCCCAGGACCTAATTGGGGCTGCACAAGCCTCCAGAATGATCAATGATCAAAAGGAAGATAAAAGAAAATGAAAAAACTGAATATTCGTGAAAGTCTGCTTCTGCCATTTTTCTACCTTTGAGAGGATTAAGAAGGCTGAGCATGATTTTATTGCAAAACCCTGGCTTTTGGTGCCACACCAGGAACAGAAAACAATACTTTTTACATAATTCTTTTGGCAGGAGATTTCCAAGAGATGTACGCAAACCACCTTGAGGAAAGGCCGCATGCAGCCTCAGGCCACCCTCTGCTCGCCCCCTTGCCTAATGGTAGGTAGCAAATGATGGGGGTAAAGGAGAGGGCCTGAAATGGGCAACCACCCCAAATGGTGGTCCCTGGGTAACTTTTTCCTCTTCTGCCATCCAGGTGAGTGGCGACCACTCACTTTTAGTGGGGCGGGGTAGAGAAGGCATGGGTCATGTGGATGTACAGCTCTCGGGGCAAAGTACACTCTCCCTTGCCTGTATTTTTATTTTATTTTATTTTTACAGTATTTTTATTTTTATGGGGCAGTAGGTATGATTCTGTATGGCTATTCCCCAGGCCTTCTTTCTTGTTGGTTAGTTGGTTGTTCGGGTCAGCTTGGTCCTTACCTTCCTCAGCTGAGAAGCGGTGCATCTGGGCCTTTTTCTCCCCCAAGACAAATATGGAGCGTCCTGAATCAACAAACAGCCTATAGTAGCCACTGAGGAGACAAGCCAGATCTTTGGCACTGTTCGATTCTAGCATCAGAGTCAGCACCTTTGGGTGGAAGGGAGTGGAAACAAAAGCTGTTTCAGCTGGCTTCGTGAACATGGCACTGACCCTTAAGTATGTAATTGGTTCTTGACTACTTTCATCTATTGTAACCTTACAGGCACAGTATTTTATGGTTAAATGTATCGGGGGGGGGGGGTTCTTCATATGTCTCTTCACACATACAAATACAAAACCAAAAAGGAAGTATTGTGACACTCTTCAGGAGTAAGTAAATACATTTATTTCAGGGGCTGAAAACCTGTTTGTGTAAGCAACACAGTGTAAGACTGATGATATCATCAGCCATGACAATTTCTCATAAATTAAAGACTTCCTGCTTTTGCCCCAAGCATCCAGGGCTCCTGTACAGGCCCCTTCATTGTCAGGAGCGTTTGGGGGCTGTGGGAAAGGAGGAAGATCTCGGCAGTGATGATTTTTGATAATTAAAGACTTCCTCCTCCCATCCTGGTTCCCTCCACCGATTCCCAGCGATAAAAGAGATTATATAAGAACCATGGGAACATTGGAGATTAGTAGGAAATATTTGATTTCTTTAAAAACAGCCCCACCTGGTGACATCATCAGCCTTTCATGTCATAACGTATATGAACAAGATATCAGCCGTGCAAACTTTATGGAGGGAAGCTCACCATAAAATCAATTTATTATCTTAAAAGATGTCACAGTGCTTTGTTTTTCGTTTTTGTGGCATTGTTTATAGCTTAAACATGCCAATACAGCCAACTCTATGAAAACCACACACACAGTTTCAGGTAGCCGGCTCAAGGTTCACTCAGACTTCCATTCTTCCGAGGTCAGTAAAATAAGTATCCAGCTGGCTGTGGGTGGTGGTGGGGGGAGCAGAGGCAATAAGTAGCCTGCATAATAACTTGTAAGCCACCTAGAGGGTGCTTTAAGTGCTATAGGGTGGTAGAGAAGCAGCACACTTTGCTTTGTTTTTTTCTCCTACTGGAATCCCGAGGAAGTGGTCCGTCCTAAAGGTCTTATCTACTCAGAATTTCCACCTATTGCAAAGAGAAGCTTAAAAAAAATCCCTCTGCCCCAGAACGGCAGTAGATGGGAAATTGATTTAAATGCCTCTTTTCCCTTACCAGTAATTACCAGCCCCACCACCAGATTTCATCATGTTGTGTTTTTTTTTTAAACCAAAAACTGTGATTTACACGCAAAAGATGCCTTACTCATCACATCTAGCTGGGCCGTGTCACAACCTGAAATGGGTGGAAAGAGGTGTCATACATAGCTGGCATCATGTTTCCTTAATCTCAGAAAGGGGGGATTTTATCGGGTGGGGGATCAAACTGTAGATCATAATTAAGGGTGCTTAAATGGTCTGATTTCCCTTTCCTATGGGTGAGGTATGTTCTGGATCATCTAAGGCAGCGGCTCTCAACCTTGGATTCACAAGTGTTAGAATCACAGAATGATGGAGTTGCAATGGGCTTATAAGGCCATCAGGTCCAAGGCACTGCTTCATGAAAGAATCCACAATCAAAGCAGATCTGACAGATGGTTGTTCAGTTTTCTCTTGTTCTTGGACTAAAACTTCCAGAAGCCTTCACCACTAGCTGTGCTGGCCAGGATATCTGGCAGTTGCAGTCCAAGAACATCTAGGTACCCAAGGTGGGGAACCACCGGTGTAAAGTCTTGTGAGATTCCTTGGAGTCAATCGGACACAATGTTAGGACAGACCCATCAAAAATCTGGATGGTGAATTGTTGGCCAAAACCCAGAAATAGTATTATTTATTATTTATTTATTTATTATTTATTTGCTTCATTTTTATACCGCCCATCTTCCAGACTAGAACTCTGGGCGGTTTACAAGTTAAAAAATAGCAATATGGTACAAAAAGAAATAGGGAAACCCTAGGAGTCAGGAGAAGGGAAAAAAATTAAATGAAATTAATAATTGCCATATGCCTCCCTGAAAAGCATGGTTTTCAAAGCCTTTCTGAAGGCGGGCAGGGACTCTGCAAGGCGCAGCTCACTTGGGAGATGGTTCCATAGCGAGGGGCCCACCACAGAGAAGTAGCCGATCTCCGCGCCTCCCTGGGAGTGGGCACCCTGAGTGAACGCGCCTGCAACATTCGAGTGGGCCTGGCCTCAGCTGACCCCCGGGAGATACGTTGCGCCAGGTATTCAGGTCCCAAGCCGTGGAGGGCTTTGAAAACCAAAACCGGGACCTTGAACCTTACTCGGAGAGCCATGGGCAGCCAATGCAGGCAAGCCAGAACTGGGGTGATGTGATCGTATCTACAAGCACCCACCACCAGTCTGGCCGCCGCATCCGGCACCCGTTGGAGTCTCCGGACAAGGGTCAAGGGCAACCCCACGTAGAGCGCGTTACAGTAATCAGTCCTCGAGATCACGAGGGCCTGCACAACTGTCCTCACGAGGGCCTGCACAACTGTTCCATTAATAGAACAGAGGTGGAGAACAATATTAGGGTGAGAGGAAGCTCCTCAGTGACTCAGCTTTCTACAGCATGGGTGATTTCTGGACAGCTCTTCAAACAGAGGACACCTTCAAAACTTTCCCCAAGGTTCTCTAGGTACAGACTATACAGAAGTGCTTTATCATCCTTTATGAGGAGGCCACTCTGGGACTGTGCAGTTTGCCCAAGGTTACATAGGCTGGCTGTTATCCTGGGAGGCCCAGTGGGGAATTAATCTGCCATCTTCTGGCTCCATAGTCCAATATCTTCCTCACTGAGCAAACTTAATTGAGACAGTGAAATCTCACAGTGGGTGCCCATGGTAACTCTTTTTTTGGGGGGGGGGGATTGCAATTGTGAACTATTCCTTAAATATTTCATATACAGTCACCCTCCCCCATTTTGCGGTTTAGGTACTGTGGTCCCACTATATCGCGGGATCGCAGTACCTGCACCTTGGCCGCGCGGAAGGGGCAGCAGGGGGGAGGGCGATCGCATCGCCCCGTGCTGCCCTCGCACACTCCTCCGAGAAGGCTCAGGGTCGCTTGGGGGTGTGGGGGGGTGTGATGCAATTGCCCATGCAGCCCGAGGCTTCTCGGAAAAGCATCGGACAGCTGCGTTGGGTGCTGCTCCGCAATCTCCATTGAAATGCATTGAGCCAATGCATTTCAATGGAGAAAATTTCCCCATTGGAATGCATTGAGCCAATGTTTCCCAATAGGGAAAATTTTCTCCATTGAAATGCATTGAACCAATGCATTTCAATGGAGATGGCACCGGCCGAGAAGTCTCCGGGCGGCGGAGCAGGCGGCAGCGGGATGTCAGATCGTCGTGCAGCCGCCGGCGCGCGCTGCCCCAAGACTTCTTAGATTGGCGTGTGCCGGCGGCGGCAGGGAAATCTGATTGCCCCCCCCGCCCCCCACCCTGCTTCCGCATATTGCGGATTTTCAGGCATCGTGAGTCGGGTGGGTCCCTAACCCCCGCGATAGGCAGGGGGTTACTGTACTAGCAAAATCATACTCAAAGCAATTTGATGGTACATAACGTTTCTACTGCCCTTTTCATTATTATAACAGAGCAGATTTTCTCACTCGTTTTACATCTGTCCCTGGTTGAACCAATTGTTAAAATGATACTTACTTTGATATCTTGGAGGTAGATTTTTACCATGCTTACTTTCTCAGACTCTTCAGTAAGCTCCAGCCTGCTGATGTTAGCAAATTCTGCCAGCATGGTGATGATGTTGAGTTTATTATTTACAACTTGGCTGATGCCATATTTGGCTCCCACCAGGAGGGTGATACACGATTCTCTGTCCTGTAGCTACAAGGAAAAGAAAGCTCTTACAATCCTGTTCAAAAAGGCCTTGTTAGGCTTGGATTCACACATACGTGATCATCATTTCATGGGCCACTACGTTACATCAATGATTTGCATGTATGGAGAAGCCTTCACATAGCTAATGTGACAAATGGAATATGCATATTACCACAATCAGTATTTTCCAATCATCGTCATCTGCCATTAAGTCAATTCTGACATATGTCAGAGTTTCTTTCAGGGTTTTCTAGGTAGAGAGTAATCAGAATTATTTCTTCTGGAGGCACTCTAGGACTGTGCATCTTGCCCAAGGCCACACAGGCTGGCTCAACTCCCAGGAGGCACCGTGGGGAATTGAACTCATCCTGACCTCTGGCTCTGAAGCCTGATGCCGAAACCAAATGAGCGAACACATTGTGAGTTAGGGGATACTTGTGAATCAGTCTTTACTATGCCCAGAGAGAGAGGTCTGTTGTTTAGGCTTGTTCCAATGTACTCTAGTCACATGTCAGCATTCCTGAAAGGCCCTTCAATTATTTTTAGATGTCACTTCCCCATCTTCCCTGAGGCTGACTCTCTCCGCATGTGTTTGACTTGAATTCCAATAATTCTCCACTGATATGGACCACACAGGTAAATGTTGGTCTAGACCAGTGGTGGCAAACCTTTGGCACTCCAAATGTTTTGGACCACAACTTCCACAATCCTTTGTCATTGGCAATACTTGGAATTCTGGGAGTTGTGGTCCAAAACATCTGGAGGGCCAAAGGTTTGCCACCACTGGTCTAAACTAATACTAAACTAAATTAATAGAATATCTAACTATTCTTGGATCAAGAGCCCTGCGTTTCTAGCAGGAGCATTTTATCATCCTTTGGTCTATGGTGAAGTGGGAACATGGAATAATCACACAAAGGAAGCATTGCCAAAAATGAATGAGGCTATGCTGGTACATGGAAATAAAACAACGTCCAAAATCCATAGATGGTAAAAAAGCTTTAACTATAAATACACAAGTAGAAGTAGTAGAAGAAGTGTCATGATGTTATCCGTCATGATGGTTTTTCATAAATTAAAAATGGATGAGTCCATGTCTTCCCTACTCCCCAAGATCTGAAGCTCCCTTAGAGTTTTTTCATCCTGAGGATGATGCAGAAGAGGAGGGAGTCTTTCTTTTCTGATATTCACTGCTGCTGGGATGATTTTTAGGAATTAAAGATTGCCCCCATCCGCCCAACTATTGCAACTCCCAACAGTTTCTTCAGGATAAAAGGGAAACCAAGGAAGCATTAGGATCTCTGTGGAGGGGCCTGGAAATTTGCAAAAAAAACCCAAAAAAAACAACAACACCAAATCCCACAAATGATGACATCATCAGCCTTACATGGTGTTCCGCAGAGGATTTCTGACAAGTTATGCAAGCTTTCTAGAATACTTTAGGTTAGGTGGTAAAATTTATAGAGAGGGCAGTTCTAATATCAGGCTAACTCTTTTAAGCCATGGAAACATGCTGTCAAACTCAGACATCTGCTAGCTATGGTCCTTTTGTTTCTAAAGAGAATCTCCATGCTATTGTCTTCTTTTAAGTGGTTTCCACTCCACTGAGGGAATAGGAGTGGTTCTATGATACGTCCAACCCAATAATGACATGTTGAGTGAACATTTTAGACACCACATTTTACAAGACTTGATCCCTGTGAAAATATTGCCTGCTTGTGGATAAACGGAATACGATGTAAGACTGCAGATAACGATCCTGCTCCTTCACTGACCACAGTTTTGTTTTAATTTGGATTTTAAAAAGTTAGATAGGAATCCACTCTTGTAAGCTCCCTTGTGGGTCCGTTCACTGGCCAGGATAAGAGCACATGGGTGAAATGAACTAGACTGGAATGCTCCAGTACAGAACTAAAACGGAGGAGACAAGAGGGACAACCGAGTCCAGCGAAGGGAGCAGACAGACTTTCTAAACGGGCACCGTCTTGGTAGACAAAGGGAGTACGCATTTCGTTCTGCCTCTTCGGTTCCATGATGTTGATGCTTGGTAGAACGATCCTGTTGGCTGCTCTCCACAGGGCCAATCAAGAAGGATGGGTAAGAGCAAACACAACTACACCTATCCATTTCCTGTTGTCAGCTCCTTGCCACCCACTACCAGAAAGAAACTGCTGAGTAGGTTTCCAAAGATGTTGCATTTTTAAATACTCCCTCTCCAACGCTGCTTTTCGGTTAAGTGCTATTAATGAGTGAAGGCAACACTTTTAAAAGCAGGAGAGAAGATTTAAAGGATTTTGGAGTAGTACATAAGAACATAAGAAGAGCCATGCTGGATCAGGCCAAAGGCCCATCTGGTCCAGCTTCCTGTATCTCAGTGGCCCCACCAAATGCATCTGGGAGCACACGAGACTAGATATGTCTCCTGGTACCACTCCCCTGCATCTGGCCCTTGAAGTACCCTGGTTTGAAGCCTGTTCTAGGACAGGTGAAAGTAACAGGCAAGTGAGCCCTGAGTGATTTCTTCAAAGCATCACAGGGCAAGATTGTGGGAAGCTGCAAGAACACAAACCTTTCATGTAGATTTAAGTGCTGGTCTGGGTGGAAGCACATAAAATAAAATGAACCCAATGGGCACCTTCTTCTAAGGTCCTGTTGTGCACCATCTCATGGTGCACAACTACGGAACACTCTTCCCATGGGAGGTGTGACCAGCCCTGACGTGCTCTTCCTTTCGGTACCAAAGCAAAGTGTGCTGCTTATATACTACCCCATAGTGCTCAAAGCACTTTCTGAGTAGAATACAGTTTAATGATGCAGGCTATACATCACCCCCCTCCCGCCAGCAAGCTGGGTAGCCCGTAGAAGGTCGAGTCAACCTTGAGCCAGGTTCTTGAGCCTGGGATCAAACTCAGGTTGTGAGCACGGTCTTCGCTGCAGTACTGCAGTTTAACCACTGAGCCACGAGCCTTCTCCAAAACCCATTTATTTGCCCAATGTTTGGCTCAAGATGCTTCGCTGCATGTCAGAAAAATCAAGATAGCCCCTTGCTATAACTCCACCAACAGAAGCCAACTGGAGCGCCAGTTCCATTACTATTGATGGGTGCCCATAATCTCTTATCTGAGGTTGGCAAGGACAAGAGACAGCAGGAGGAGAATGGAGCATGCCAACTAGCATATACTGCTTGGCCCTTCCGCTAGGGCTGTCAGGAGGGCTAGCCAGAGGGTTGCTGTGATGTCGCCGAACCCTCCACGTGCTGTCCAAGACAGTGGTCTCCCTCTGCCTAATGACAGGGCTGGTGTTGTGGGTGACCCACAACCCCATTTAGACACACAGTAATATAAGGCTGCACATTTTGGCACTTCAAATAATGCATAACTAGAACACCGGCTTATGGCCTAAAATAGCCTTACCATGAGAGTAGCATTAAAGATTTTTCCACCATAGAGTTTCAGGTCTCCAAGAATCTGGAGGTAACACAGACGGACCTGTGCTGCTGAGAGGAGGTGCTGCAATTGTTGAGAATAATCTTTACTTTACTTTATTTTTTTACAGTGTATATACCGCCAGCTTGTATAAACAACTCTAGGCGGTGCACAAAGTCAAAACATGAAAAACAAAATGAATACTAAATATACATAGCAAACAGCAACACAATACCCAATAACACCCAAAGACAATCAAACATTAATGCCCTCTTGTGTTTCCAGTTTTTACCCACATTATAAAGCTGTCCAAGGGAACACTGCTAATATTCCAAGAATACAGATTTTCCCTTTGTCCAGTAGTGATCACATATGCCAATAGCTGGAGGCACTGCTTTTCCCGCTCTCTCCTGTCAAAGCAACTGAGATCCAAGCAGCTGCCTATTGATTGTCAAATTAACTTAATTTTACTTATTCAACTTTTATACCATCCATCTAGCCTTAGGGCTACTCTGGGCATTTTACAACATAAAATCACAATATAGCAAAGTAACACATTTAAATAACCAACAGAATATGAACAGAATACAATGACATAAATCAACAATACACTGAAAGAAAACTAAAATAAAAGTAAAAATAACTTATTCGACAGTAGCGCTGCCGTTTCTTGCTGGAAAGAACAAAATGGCCGATGCTACGAGTACTGTGCTTTCCACTACAGCTCTCTTTTGCTGACAGGCAGAAAAACAGTGGTCTCCAGAGAAAGCTAGGAAGTAAGATGGCTGAAGCTGTGGTTTCCTTAGCAAGAAAAAAAGTAGGATGCCTTTGAATGGATGTTGTAATCTTTTACCTTCCCATCGGTAAGGAGAAACGAGTGCTGGAGAGGGTATTCCACCTGAGTAACCAGACTAACTAGGTTGGAACTAGTGAAGAACTACAACTATTCTACTCCTGTATGAATATATATGTATGTATGATTCCTCTTTAAGAAGCTAATATATGAAATATTTCAGAAGCTTCCGAATACACTCTTCAGATCACATAACATACACGTACGCCAGTGGATCTCTTGTCCTCATGATGCTTTCTGCATTCTAATCTATTATCAATCTGAAGCAGGCTATCTGGCAATTGCATAAGCCATTGGCTAAGACCACTGAATAGGTTCATTCTGCTGCAACCAACTACAGCATTCTTCTGTGTATATGACTATATTTTTGTCTAAACTTGTTAGACTAAAAATTGAGTTTGTTTTATACATGGAAGTAAGCTGAGGAGAGAACAGTGTGATTGCGTAACTGTAATTTTTGGTTGGAAAACTAGGGAGGCATCTTATAGATGGGGGGAAATGGTGTGCCTTGATCTAAAACAGAGCTAGTTGCATAACAGTGCTAAGATAATTGACAGCTTTTCAGCAGACAATACTTCATAACTGTGCTAAACCCACATTACCTTTTGTCTTGGATCCAGCAAAAGCTGATTCCGTTTCATGTGAAAGCTGATGGCCTTTTTGATGTCTTTGCCCCTCATGTTTCGGAGCAATGTTGGGGAAATAAAGTTTTCTATTCCCCAGTCCTTCCTGAAACAAAGGGGGGGAAAAAACAGGGTGGGAAATTTTATTTGGAAAACGTCCTTGTCCACAAGTCCTTGCGTTTATATTAATCACCATCCAGTGACTAGAGTTCGGATCAGGAATATAAATTTGATATAGATATTTTGAGAGGCTCTCTTGGCTGTTCAGTCCAGGGGCGTTCTCTGATGGTCAGATGTCCTTCGTTTATGTATGAAAAAGGTTTTAAAAATATATTTTGTATAGATTTGTAGCAACATTATCAATGGCTAAGTTTTGGGAAAATAGGCATGCCTTTCAAAAATGTCAATAGCTAATTTAATAAAGTCAAAGTGGGAGCAGGAAGAAGGTACTGTACGGCAAATATTGTGCCAAAGTGTTTTGGTTCTGTGGAACAACCCAAATTTTTAAAAAAGCTTAAAGCCTAACCTGTAAATTAACATGAGAAATTGAGCCTTATACCCTGTATATGGGAAGTCCACAAATGTTGAAGGCACTATCTCTTGTTTTTGTCATCAAGTCTCTAGTAGGTTTCATTTATTTCCTATATGGAGGCACTTGCCATGTAGGATTTATATGAACTTTATACCTAAGGGGGTCCCTCATGGAAAACCCTGGCCCTTTCTGGGACAAATGATGACAGTCTAGCACAATGTTGGCGAAACTATAGCATGGGTGCCAAAAGAGGCACTTGGAGCCCTTTCTGTGGGCACCCAACATCGCCCCTTCACAGCCACCTGCATTCAGGTTAAATGGCTGTATTGGCACTTTGTGGGTTTTTAATCACAGTTTGGGCACTCGGTCTCTAAAAGGTTCGCCATCAGTGGTCTAGCAGATACACACTGTTAGCCATACTACCTTTATAAAAAGTGAAGGTATAAATTCAAGCCATAGTTGGGCTCCCTATATATTCCCTAAATCAGAGCAGGGGAACTTTTGCCATGCTGCCTCTTCCTGTACTTGTCTTGGTCCACAATTGTCACTAGCTTCACCACCTGCCCTGGTCTATGGTAGAACTCATCCTCTGGCTGGTAGTACAATAATAAGGGGATGGAGGGGGTGGGGAACAGAACATTTCCAGAATGTTGGGGCCCTAAGGATGCTGGAGTGTCTGGCAGAGCACCTTAAGAGGTTTCGGATTTTTCATGGCATTTTGCTTGCTCCTAGTAAAATTATTGCTGATTTCCTTGTTGCACACGGATCAGCATGGCTGTTCTTATTTATCTCAGAGTGGATCACTTTTGATCTACCTGAACTAGCACCAACCTTTACCCCCATCCCCACAAAGACCATGACTTGCAATACCCTGGTATATTTCCCTCCTTTTCCTACCCAAAGCTGGGCATATTTTAGAACAATGCCTGTTTCTACTTACTCTATATACTTCAGAGAGACTTTCTGAGGTTGAGCACAGGTGATGATCCGCTCCTGTATGTGCAGTGCCGCCAGTCGCAAAGCGACGCTGCACTTCATCTCGACAGCAAATCTCTCCTGAAGCACATCACTGCAGCTCTGAAATGGAGGGAGCCAGGTTAGCAGAGAGAGGAAAACACATCATTGTGAACATCAAGCAATTCCCGGTCCCCACTAGAAATTGCTTCTGCTCTTAGGCTCTTCAGGCAAGTAGCCAGAAGGCCAGTTGATTACTTTCCCTGCTCTTTAAGACTTTTTCGGTGGGTCACACATGTATGCCCTTCACCGACTGAGTTTAGTACCAAGTGGGGATGTGTCCTATGCAAACGAATCATATGGATCAAGCATCACGCAAGGAACTTTGAACATTGTAGATCATTGCAAAAACAACGCCCTTAATCATTGAAGTAATGTTCTTTTTGCAAGTTCACCATGAAGCCAGCCACAGATGGTGATGGTGATGATGATGATGATGGGGGGATGGTGATGGCAATGTTGACGACATGCATGTGTGAACCAGCCCAAACTTTTAATTTTCTTTTAAATGGTTAACACATAAGGTTTGTGGGAATCCCACAGATATCTAGCTGTTCCCTGTATAGACAGGTGGATGGAGTAAATAGGGATTTCATGTGACCCAGCCAATCCTTCTCAGGTTTTTCAGCTGAAACCTATGAAGAATACACTCAAGATCAGAAATTTCATGGGGCAGAACGTGAACAAGCATGTGCGAAATCTGATTTGATTTATATCTTGCTTTTCCCCACTTACAGAACTCAATGCAGCTTACATTTTGTTTTGTTTTTTTAAAACAATACATTACAACATTAAAAGAGTACTAAACACAAAATACAGTATAACTAAATACAGTATACAGGAATAAATGCAGGCAAAATGTCTGACTTCTAACAATTTCGCCTCTGCCTACAAAAGCAGAAAACCAGGGAAGATATTCCTAAATCACTTCCTGATGTATAAGTATTTTGTCATGCAAGTTTTTGTTTGTCATGCAAGATTTCTGTATCTTCATCAAACCACACCTTCATTCTGGATGGTAAAACTCTTCATTAGATACTTTGTATGGAACCTCTACAGATTTGTTTTAGTTTTAATTCTGGGTTATATTCCACATCTATAGGATCCCGCTTCTCCAGAGTCATAACAAAATTCAAGGAAGGACATCTTGTTAAAGCACTGTCAATCATTGGCTTATTCGACCAATGTTTCCCAACCTTATTTAATTGTTTGTTTAATTATTTCAGTTTGTATGCTGCTTTTAAAATTTACATCATGCAAAGCAGTTTGCAGACATCCAATATACAACAAAACATTAAAGAGGTACAGCAATCAAAACAAAATAAAAATAGAAAGAAACTAACTATATTATTAATATATATAAAATCCAACGAACATCTGTTAAGTCTGATCAGGCAATTGAAAGACTTACTGTAAATAATAAATCATCACCCTTCGGCGGCATCCGGCAGATGATCTCACACTTATTAGGCGTAGCATGCCCATGGAAGGGTCCGGATGGAGGCCTTCACAATACCAACCCCAACTCACCTAAACGGAATGCCTTCCCAAGTGACATCCGCCTGGTGCCAACACTGATGGCATTTCGGTGCCAGGTAAAAACCTTCCTGTTTCTGAAGTTTTTTAATTGACATAACATAGATTGTGGGTCCTGGGGGCAATTTTAGTGTTTTGTGCTTAAATGGTTTTATTGTTTTAATTGTCCATTGCCTTTTAAAGGTTTTAAACTGTTTTAACTATTCATTTTAATTGTAAGCCACCCAGAGACCTTTGGGTAGTGGGTGGCATATAAGTTGTATAAATGTATAAATAAATAAATCTATATTATATAGTGTATCCAATTCCAAACAATAGATAATGAGCATAATGTGGTAAAGAAAACACATTTCTAAATGATGATGATGATGATGATGATGATGATGACGATGACGATGATGATGATGCACAAACTAGAATAGCCTATCACTTTCCTCCCTCTATCCCTTCACAACATGAATATGAAGGAGAAAGAGAAAGTGTTCTGCTTATATACCGCCCCATACTACTACAAGCGCCCAATGGTCCACATTCAAACAAGTAAGACAGAATCAGCTTTATGTATTTCTGCCAACCAAATGGACCCACCCAGATAACACTATCTCCACTCCTCCCTACTTCTTACCACCCCGTCTTTTCTTCCCAGACTCCCCTTGCTGCTGCAACCTCTGCAGTGGAGAGGTGCTGGCCACTGCCTCCATTCTCCTTACCCAGGAAAAGGCTGCCAGGGCCCAGCCTTGGGCCTGTCGCAATGGTTTTCAAGATCCAGCAACAGCTGGAGATGACAAGGGAAGTGACAGCGGGACAATGGGGGTGACATCCACCAATAACAGAGAAGGCAGAGGAGGGGAAGGATCTGGTCTGAATCATTCCAGAATGCAGGACACATGATAATGGGCTTAAGTTAAGGGAACCTTGATTTGGCTGCATACTAGAAAAAAGACTCGACTGTTAGAGCAGTACGGTGCTGGAATCAACTACCTCAGGGGATGGCGAGGGCTCCAATGTTGGAGGCATTTAAGAATAAACAAGACAATCATCTGTCAGATATACGGTAGTTTGATTTGGATTCCTGTGCTGAGAGTGGCTTAGATTCAATGACCTTATAGGTCCCTTCCAGTTTTGTGGCTCTATGATTCTGTGCCCCCCTCTTTTTTAATTACATTTTGAAATTGTGGAAGCAGGCCTCTAGCAACAGCAGTATTGGCTTTTTCATAGATCTGCAAAACTTTCAACTACATAGGGTTTCTTACAAACACTCTCACAGACACTGACATGTGGAGAAAGCCAGAGAGTTCCAGAAAAACATCTACTTCTGCTTCATCGACCATGCCAAAGCTTTTGCCTGTGGGGACTACTACAAACTATGGCAAGTTCTTTAAGGAATGGGAGTGCTTGACCACTTTATCTGTCTCCCTATGTGGGACAAGCAGCAACAGTCAGAACTGGATATGAAACAACTGACTGGTTTAAAATTGGGAAAGGAGTACAACAAGGCTGTATACTGTCACCATGTCTATTTAACTTATATGCAGAGTATATCATGCGAAAGGCAGGTCTGGATGAATCACAAGCTGGAATTAAGATTGCCAGAAGAAATATCAACAACCTCAGATACTCAGATGATACTACTCAGATAGCAGAAAGTGAGGAGGAATTAAAGAACCTCTTAATGAGGGTGAAAGAGGAGAGTGAAAAAATGGGCTGAAGCTCAACATCAAAAAAAACTAAGATCCTGCCCACCGGTCCCATCACCTCCTGGCAAATAGAAGGGGAAGACATGGAGGCAATGACAGAGTTTATTTTCTTGGGCTCCTTGATCACTGCAGATGGCGACTGCAGCAACGAAATAAAAAGACGCCTGCTTCTTGGGAGGAAAGCAATGGCAAACCTAGATAGCATCCTAAAGAGCAGAGACATCACTTTGCCAACTAAGGTCAGGATAGTCAAAGCTATGTTTTTTCCAGTAGTGATGTATGGAAGTGAGAGCTGGACCATAAAGAAGGCTGATCACCGCAGAATCGATGCTTTTGAGCTGTGGTGCTGGAGGAGAGTCTTGAGAGTCCCCTGGACTGCAAGAGATCAAACCTATCCATTGTGAAAGAAATCAACCCCAAATGTTCACTGGAAGGACATTTTTTGAATTTGAGGCTCCAGTACTTTGGCCACCTCATGAGGAGAGAGGAGTCCTTGGAAAAGTCCCTGATGTTGGGAAAGATTGAAGGCAAAAGGAAAAGAGGACTGCAGATAATGAGATGGTTGGATGGTGTCATCGATGCAACCAATATGGATTTGACAAAACTCCAGGAGGCAGTGGAAGATAGGAAGGCCTGGCGAGCTCTGGTCCATGGGGTCATGAAGAGTCGGACACGACTGAACAACTGAACATCTCTCTCTCTCTCTCTCTCTCTCTCTCTCTCTCTCTGTGTGTGTGTGTGTGTGTGTGTGTTTCAATTCTGACTTATGGCAAACAATCCTTTTCAGAGTCTTCTAGGTAGCATCTATTCAGAAGTGGTTCACCATTCCCTTCTTCTGGGGTCAACCTGGAACTGTGCAGCTTGTCTGCCATAGCCACACCGGGTGGCTCTTTTGCCTGGAGGCACAGTGAAGAATTGAACTCCCAGGCTCTGGCTCTGCAGCCTGATACCTAAGCTAGTGATGGCTCCAGCTGCTTTGTTAGATACTATATACCACAGGCAGTTGTAATTTATTTGCCCATATAGATTTAATTTGATTGATTTAGCGTATTTGATCTGAGAACACTCCTCATTTGTTACATAACTAAAATATATTTAAAACAAAGTCAGATTCCCCCCTGAACATTATTCAAATCTGAATGGAGACTCAGAAGTTCCCAAAAGGTATGAATTTGAAAACAAATTTATTTCTAAAATAAATGAAAAAATGTTTTAAGGATTTTAAAAAGCAGCATTTGCATTCACGTGAGAGAACATTACTGACAGGCTGTCTGTGCAAACACTTGAATGGGATGGGATGGGATGGGATGGGATGGCTCCAGAACTGTTGCGATGCTGCACAATTTGAGAAATACCTCTTCAGGTTCTATCAGGTGTCTCTAAAAACACAACCAAGGCAGATTGGTCTGTCATCTGACATATGATTTGTTATCACATCACCTGCAAATAGAGATACTCAAAAGCCACTGGGTCCTGCTGCAGCAGAATCAGGGGGTCCTTGGGAATAAAGCAGACTCTGAAGAGACACCGATAATCATGAGCGTCTTTCCTCTGAACCACCTGAAATAAAAATGTTGTCAGGAAAATGGAAGCAAAACCCACCATTCTGTGACATGCTTGTTTCTGCAGCTCAGAATATCTTATGATGATAAGTTGAAAACCAATCCTATTATCTGTCACCTTGGCCTCTATCACACACACACTAAATACGCATGATGACACGTACTTTCTTCAAAACTGGCCATGTGACATTTGATGAGCACTTTCAGCCCCCATAGTTGCATTTTTGATGCTTTATTCACGCATCCCCATTGGCCAAAAGCACATCAAATTGCTGTTTTGAAAAATAAATTGAGCAGAATAACAAAAAATGTTCACCAACTACGCCCCCACTTACTTTTGATGCACACTGTTCTTCGAAAACATGGATTGAAAAATTACAACCAGAGGGTCAAGGATCAGAAAAATGTGGTGGGTCGCGCTTCAAGAGGCGTGGCAGAGACATCTATTTTTTTGAAGTGCAGCACAGTGGGATCCAGCACTCCAGATGTGGATTTAAAAAATAAACAATGTGCTTTTTAAGTGCAGTGTGATAGAGGCCCTTGTCTTTGTGGCAGAGAAGAAGTCAATGGACAATATTTCCCTCTGTCACATATTTTTAGGAAAGCAATTAATTGTAGGGAGCCCTAAATACTAGCCATTGTTTATTTGTAAGGTTTAGCATTTAGCTCCATCAGAACATCGGTTTCAATTTTTATTTTTATTTTTATTTAAATGTGTTAAATTCTGGTACACCTTTCCTACAAGTGAACTTAAGCAAGCTGCCTGGGGCTGAGGGAAACTGGAATGTATTCAACATGTATGAATGGCCACAGATTTGTCAACATGCGATCAGGGTGGGATCAAGTTTTACAAGTATAGTACTGTAGCACCTCATAAGATGAATGCCCCTTCATACAAAAAACTCATAAGATGAATGAAATTTCTGGGAATAGAAAAACCTCAAAAGTCGAATTTTTCCTATGGGATGCCTCACAAGACAAATTCAATGCATTCCTGTGGGAAACCATGTTAAACCGTGTGACAATTTTCTCATAAAACGAAGTGACCTGTAGAACGCATTAAATTTGTCTGAAGAGGCCCCACTGTAGTTCTTCCCAAGCCTGCTATGAATGAGCCAGACAGGTAAAAGAGACAAAGGTAAAACAGTATCAAAATCCTCTAACAGGAAGTACTTTCAAGGAAAGACACTTCTTGTTTCCCCGCCTGTTTTTGCCCAAAATAACTGTGATGGAGTTCCCAGAAAGCACCGAAACTCACCCGTTCAATGAGCTCATCCTCATGTAGAAGATACATCTTCAGCACATTATAGTGCTCCTCCAAGACCAAGGCAAAATGATCGATGCTTCGAATGGAAAGCTTTTCTTTCAAAGTCAGAATAACGTCCTGCCAATAACCAGTGGTCAATTTAACAATTAAAGAACAATCAAATGTAAACACCTTCAAGAAATTGCCTGCCTGCTTATGTGGCTTGATTCCAATTCCTGACGTGCTTTACGCTGCACTTAAGCAGGCTTATCCATCGAGCAAGGTAGCTCATTTGGGACAACAAACATCAAGGACAGCAGATTGGGAGAGAGGTGGATGTGATCCTGGGACAGCCATCCCACATCTGCTTTCTTCCAGCACACATAAAGGAAGAGCCTTGGAGCCCTCTTGACACAAAATCATGCCTGATGCAGTTGGCTCCTTGAGTAAGAACGATGGAGAGCTTGAAATCTGATTATAGTTGTTTAGGGGAAAATATGTCTATAAGGGCCAGATTAGAAATATGCAGGGAATACAACCCAGTTTAGAGTTTTGCAAGCTGAAAAGCTACTGATTGCAGTACTAAATATGTACACTTGCATACTGTACTGTGGATGAAAATTCACCAAAGTGCATTGCTCCAGGTCAGAACGGAATCTACCCACACCATCAAATAAGAACGGATAAAACTAGAGAAGCTTATCAATTAGATATGGGAACTGGGTGGATTTCAAGGACGGCACAATTTGCTGATCTATGTTGAAGACACTTTTTCACACCATCATACTGAGATACAGTGGACCCTTGTATAACAAACGGTTTGTATAACATAAAATCTGAATAGCATAAAAATACCAGATAGGAGAAATCTGCTTAACAGAATCATCTATGGGGCGAATCCGTACAACATAAAAATGGTCACTGCATTCCTATGGGAAATTTGTATAAAAGAAAATTTGCTTAACATAATTTCATTTGGAACAAATTAATTCCTTTATACAAGGTACCACTGTATGTTGATTTGAGTACTAGGTAGGCTGTGCCTGGACTTGCAGAGCCCACATCATGAAGAGTAAAAGAAATACTGAGTATACCATTCAAATTACCTTGACTGTTGTATTCGCTTCAAACTTGAAAGCTTTGGTTTGTCCATTTTCCAAGTACACCTTGAGAACGTTGGGCATGCAGAGCAGAGAACTACCCTAGAAAACCAAAAGATAAAATCAAGTCACAAGATAGCATGCAGAAAAAAGACAGAGAAAGAAAAAAATATCATCTTATTTACAGTATTTTCTTCACACTGAGTTATACCGCTACCAAACTCGACAGCATCTCCCTCTTTATTCACAATTTTCCTAAGCCCAGCAGCTCCAAATGTTCCAATCTTCCCTCAAAAGGAAGCTGCTGCAACGTCTTGCTCAGTTTGATCACTCCTTCTTGTCTTCTTTTTAGCTCTAAAACACTGCTTTTGAGAAGAGTGACCAGAACCTGACAAGAAGATTCCAAACGGAGTTGTTCTACAGATTTACATAAAAGCATCATGGGATGGTATTAGTACTTCTTTTTTTGTAACCTTTTATTAATGATCCTGAGTATGCAATTGTTGGGAAAATAGCAATCTTGCATGCAACCAAACACTGGAATTCAACGGGAAGAGAGAGCTTTCACAAAGATGTCTTCTGCTCTGCCTCTCTTCCTGTTATTTGCTGCTCTTGAGCTCCAACCATGCAGCTGCATGGTGGACTTGAGGGGAAAGAGAGAATGTGGACATGTCCATATTTGGGCATAGAGTTAATCTGGAAAGTTTATATTCACTCAATCAGGCCAAACAGAGACTTTGTAATAAACATTTCCCAATTGCATAGTCTCATGGGAACGCATGAAAGGGCCTTCTCTGCTGCTGCGCCTAGACTCTGGAACTCCCTCACACTAGAGGTAAGGACTGCCCCATCTCTGCTATCTTTCAAGAAACAGGCAAAGACCTTTCTCTTCAGGCAAGCTTTCCCTGAATGATGGACTACCTATTATGTGTCTTTATATGAATAGATCATACACGATTGCATAGACTTTGTGTTTATAACCACTTATAACTTTGTTTTTATATCTCCCTTGTGTGATTGCATTGGCACTATGTTTTCACTGTTAGTTTACATCCCCCATAACTTTTGGATGGTCTACCATGCATGATTACATGGAATTTTTACTCTCTATTTAACTGCTCGAGTTCTCTTGTAGCTTTAATGTTGTCTTTTAATGCTGTAAGATGTCCCTCAATTCCCTGTTCTCAAACTTGACTATGTCTTAATTGTACTGGACTGTATATTGTCCCTCATTACTGTAAGCTGCCTTGGGTCATTTTCCAAGGAGAAAGGCGGGATAAAATACTCTAAAATAAATAAATAGTTAAGCAATCAAATATAGATGTCCTTGTAAGTTGCTTTTTGTGGCTGTTTTATATTTCTGCATGTTTGCACATAGTCAGTTATTACTTTGGAATAATCTACTTGGAGTTATAGGAGTAACTTTCTTTATTATTCAATTTAGTTCACTACATATACTGTGTGTGAGAGTGATTATTCGCTTTCAAAAGCAATAACATTTATTGTTATAGTACCAAGATTCACTCTGTGTTCTAGCCAGCAAAACGTGTTGGCCTTCTCTGACAGACTCAGTCTCCCCAACTGTTGTGACTCAAGTGTCTTTATTTTTGCTTGGTTTTATCCTTCTGAATGTAACTGAAGATCAGAATTGTAGATAATTTTTTTTTAACTTAAGATATTTTAAGAATGATTTCTATTATGCAAAGTGCTACTTACTGTGAAGGGGGTAGATGCTGAGCACTTGGGCTACTTCTCTCTCACACACACATATTTTCCTGCTGCTGTTCTTCTTCTTCAAGTGCCATGTCCTCATAGAACATTGGCGATCAGTAGCCTGAACTGGTTTCTATCTAAAGCTGTTCTAAATAGAGCATCTATGCTCACTGTCGACCATCGGCTTAAGATCTTAAGCCAGAATGTTCTTCTACGCCCTGGGCCATGCTTCCCATCTATTGTTCCTTGAAGGATAACCCGCAGCAGATGGTATTTCTTATTGCGCATTATGAGTCCAAAATATTGCAGTTTTCTTCTCTTTATGGTATTGAGGATTGATAGCTTTTATTCATGCACTGTAATACAGACATACACTGTTGCTGTTGCTTTGTTTTAACTTATACTCTGCTAACTAAAAAGGACAGGAGAATTACCAAATTCCTCCAACAAGTTATGTGCCCAAACCAGAGCCAGACTGATAAGAGTAGCTTGGCTCATAGAGATAGGTAATAAGCATTTTCCTGGCTTTATTAGTTTCTATGTATTGCAATTCCATTTTTTGCCCCCCCCTACAATCATACCAAAATTAAATCACAGATAAGCTGAAGAGTGTTGTTCCCCCCCCTCATTTTTAAACTCCCTCTCTCTCTCTCTCTCTCTCTCTCTCTCTATCTATCTATCTATCTATCTCAAGATCAGTAACCAAACTCCTTCATAAATAGATTTTAATAATAGCAGAAGCTTTTCTGGAAAACATCCAAAACTTACTTTAGTAATTTTTCTTAATAGAAGGCCAGGCTGAAGAGCAGTTTAAGGGGTGCATGAGTGCAAGATTGGTTAGAAACTGAGAATCCAATAGATGCTGAAGCTATAGTTATTTTGCAAAATAAAGATTCTATAGTAAAAATCTCTGAGAGCATATCACCCTAACATACAGATAAATATGAGACTGTCAAAGAGATGTTATTAGACACTAGTCTAGAGAGATCCTATGGCTTTGCAAGTCTTAAATTGCAGGCTGTATAGATCAAAGAGCAGGTTAGATTTAACATGAATTCCAAGAAAGATTGTGAAAAACCACATTTTCTGCTTTGCTGGCAATATTGAACAGCTTGATCCTGACTGGATTTAACTTAGCTGATAAACAAAATACGGGCTTCCTTTTAGCAACACTGGCTGAACAGTGTGATGCTTTTGGATCTGTTCTGGATGAGAAGCAACTGACTTTTGAAAAGGCACTTAGTAGCCTGAGGGAGGAATGTGCAGCTCTAAGAAGTTGCCCTGAGATAGTTTTAGAGAAAAATGCCTCAATATATGTGATGAATGGGAAAGGCAGTGGAAAGGCCTCACACCCCACAGCTAATCATATCTCTGTTATATTTTGTACTAACTCTTCCTAGGAATCACTTTCTGACTTTGGGTTGTGTTGCTCCATGACATTGTTCTTTGGACATAAGTTGTTTCAAGTCATTTTTGCAGAGAAGTAAAGCCATGGGCAAATTCAAATACAGTGGTGCCTCTGATGACGAATTTAATTCGTTCCCAGAGGCAATTTGTTATCCGAAAAAAAATGTTATCCGAAAAATAGTTTCCCATTGAAATGAATGGGAAACCGATTAATCTGTTCCAGAGGTCCGAAAAAAGGCTAAAAAGCTGTTTTTTTCCCAGACCTCTTTATAAAGTGCACTTTAAAGGCATGCAGTGCTGGAACACAACCCCCCAGAACTAGCTCCCCACCTTTCCAAGTTTGAAAGGTTCAAATTCATCAGTAAAAAAATGCCCAGAATGGCTCTAAAACACCATTAAGAAATGCTCTAACTCCTCCCACCCCTCCACAAACTGTGGGGTGTGTGTGCAATGCATCCTGGGTATATTTTTTTGCAAGGCATTTTGAAACATTTGTTATCTGAGGCAGCCCATAGGGAACATGTGTTATCTGAGGCAGCCCTATACCTGGAAATTTCAGTTTGTTATCCAAAACATTTGTTATCTGAGGCGTTTGTTATCCGAGGTATGACTGTATAAATGATAAATGGAGCCCTGTCTCAGCTTGAAGCACAGCTTCCAGGTGACAAAGGGCATCTTCAACAGATGTGATCAAGTAATTCAACACAGAGCTCATTGTCTTACCCTGCCAATATCCTTGGATAACCCAGTATTCATATATAGTTTTGCCACAGGGCAAAAAAAACCCCACGACTTATTCTGGAAAATTAAGGTTGAAAAGCATTTGGTCTCATCAACAATTTATGCCCTTAGAGGAAAGGTTCACATTTCAGCAGCGTGAAAGCACTTCTGGTTTTTTTCCAAACAAAACTTGGTTTCGTCGTTTTGCTTCATTTAAAAATGACCATGATGATGGGTGCTTTGATGCAGATGGCTGGAGGATTCCTTACAGAGTACAGCCGTGTCCCATCCGCCCTCTCCTTGGGTGCATTTGCAGCCCAGCAGAAGGAAGAGGGCTGGGTGGGGATGCAGGCAACATATATATAACACCCCCATTCCAGTAACAAACTTCCACCAAAAAGGTAGAAAAACAGATCTTGGTTTTACTCTGTGTAAGCCCTAACCAACCCAGAGCAATCTAATTATCTCAGACTACAAATCCCATCATCCCGAAATGGCCTGGGAGAGTACTTCTATAAATTGGCATCAAATGCCAGAAGGCTTCGACACCTTCCAGTTTTCCAGAACTCAGGTAAGTTCCTTTTTTAAAGTCCCAGAACTTTTTAAAGTCTGCCAGGATGTTATCGAAAAGATTTTTTTCCAAGCTCTGGTTTCTTTCTTTATTCTAAGAAAGATAACATGCTCTCAGGAACTTTAACCAGCAATCGTTTACAACAAATATACACGCACACATTAAAATACTGTATATTCAAAAATGCAAAAATGTAATTGCTGTAGACATTTTCTGCATTCCGCAAGATGGAATCTTTTAAAAGCATGTTATGGAGTCAGTTTCCTGACACCAGCATTCTTTTATGACAGCAAGGATGGAAAACAAATCTGCAGTACGATGTCCCCTTCCAGCAGTCTGCAGTAGATTTTGTTTATCAACAAAATAAACAATCTCAGTTTTATTTTCAGAAAGGTACATAGGATGCTGTTTTGGCAATGTGCAAATGTATTTACACTATATCTAATCACAGAATGGCTGAAATCCTGTTGTGAAACTACGGGACATCTGCAGCCAGGGCAAATCACATTGTGCATGAGGCACTATCACCCCAAAGTCATCTTTAATCAGAAACAATTTGCCTTTAATCAGCAGCAATTTGCCACTGCTGAAGTCATCATCACTGTTGCATCCATAGAGCTGCACCATAGGATGTCATCCAGTAAATCAGACAGAAAGCAGAAGTAGATGATTAGCCTTGCAAAATTCTTTAAATGGTCATCAATCTTAAGAGCAACTTGCAATCCTAAAGGTTCATTTTATCCAACTCTATGCCCAAGAAAGCAATACATTTTGGCAAAAGTTAAAAGCACATTTGAAACCTAATTCTGGCTCTACCTCCCGTTCTTATGGCTTTGGTAACTAGGGTCGGCACAGACCTGAGTGTGTCCATTCACAACCACTTCTTCTGCAAAGCGGACTTTGACAGGATTTGTCTTCAGCCTGGCCCTTTTCTCGGCTGTAAGGAAAGATGATTTCGGGCCACCCTGGAAAAAGAACGGCATTTGGTTTTGCAAAACTCAACCACAGAGAGCGCTTGGTAATGGGGTGGCTGAAAAATTCTGTAAATGAATGAATGAATAAATGAATGAATGAATAAAACTGTCACACCTCCCAATGATACTTGCGGATAGCTCTGTATCACTATGACCTCTATGGGGAGCCATTGGCCTTCCAGAAGTTTTGAGTTTCAATTGTCAGGTGTCCCAGGCAGGACAGGGAGTCTCCTCACTCAGCCATTGAGTGCTTGGCTCCTGGAGAAGGTGGCGGAAAGGCAGCCAGAGCATCTGCACACGGCCAGAGGAGGAGGAGGAGGACCCCAGCAGTGGATGAGGAAGGGTGAGTGGGCCGCCCACCCGGGGTGAAGAGCAGGAAGTTAAGTGACAAAGCACTTCATGCCGATCTCTAGCCGTCATCCCTCTGAGAAGCACAGATAAGGAAGCCTTAGGCAAGCCCTTCTGTTCTTCGTTGGCCATGGCCTTTTCCAACTTGGTATCTTCCAGAAAAACTAGACTACAGCACAATCGTGCTGGATGGAACTGCCGAGAGTAAAATCTTTTGAAACCTTACCTTTTGGGCTGCAGGTGTCAGAAGCCCTCCACCATAAGAACATAAGAGCATAAGAAGAGCCCTGCTGGATCAGGCCAAGGGCCCATCTAGTCCAGCTTCCTGTATCTCACAGTGGCCCCACCAGATGCGTCTGGGAGCGCATGAGACTAGATATCTGTCTCCTGATACCACTCCCCTGCATCTGGCCCTTGAAGTACCCTGGTTTTAAGCCTAGAGGTTACACATCTCCATCATGGTTTGTAACCTGTGATGGACTTTTCCTCCACTAGCCATGTTGGCTATGGGATTCTGAGATGTTCTTGCCGACACGGACAGATACTCATAGAGGCATTCTTGGTGCACCTTCAAGATCCTTTTTCCAGTTATAGCCTCCACCCTCCCTTCTGCCACAGTAGTCAAATCCCACAGCTTAGCTATAGGCTGAGTTAGTGAAGAGCTACTGTACATCCTATTGCTTGGCACCATCATGTGAAGAAGTGCATTTGCATTATTGATCCTCAGCCCCCCTTGCTAGTTAACTCCACTGCAAGAGTCTCAGTTCTTGTATTATGAAATCAGGGGACAAATGTATATATTTTTTGCATGCTGGAAGCAAATTTATATTTTTTTTTCACTGTACTGTATATGTCATTCCATGTCTCCTCTGTGCCGATCTCTAACAGAGGGAATCTTTGTTTTGCTTCAATCTTTCAAAAGAACGCAAAGGGGTTAAAAATAAACCTGTTTCAGTGTTTTCTTATTAAAGCAAGAATGGAAACAAGCCTGGAATACGTATTTTCTCTCCTTTCAACGATATGCAGTAGACTTTGTTTGTTAAAATTCAAACAATCTCACAATGTCTCCCCATAATGTACATATGATGATGTTTTGGCAACATGATAATGTAATTAAAGCAAATTTTAAAAGTCTTTAAAAATGCACTGCTTAAAAATTTCTCATAAATAACAAACTCCCCTGCCTCCCCAAAGCTACAAGGAGTCAGTAGAAAAGGGACAGATAACTGCCTGCACTTGGGTGTTTAGAACTACACAAATCATAGAATCATAGAATCATAGAATCATAGAATCATAGAGTTGGAAGAGACCTCAAGTGCCATCTAGTCCAACCCCCTGCCATGCAGGAACCCCCATCACAATATTTCTGACAGATGGCCATCCAGCCTCTGCTTAAAAACCTCCAAAGAAGGAGACTCAACCACCCTCTGCGACAGCATATTCCACTGCCGAATAGCTCTAACTGTCTTGAAGTTCTTCCTAATGTTCAAATGGAATCTCTTTTCCTGTAGTTTGAAACCATTGCCCCGAGTCCTAGTCTCTGAAGCCATGGAAAACAAACCTGTTCCCTCTTCAAGATGACATCCTTTCAAATATTTAAACATAGCTATCATCCCCTCTCAGTCTTCTTTTAGAGAGGCTAAACATTCCCAGTTCCCTAAGCCGTTCCTCATAAGACATTTCCTCCATACCCTCAACCATCCTGGTCGCCCTCCTCTGCACCCGCTCGAGGTTGTCAACATCCTTTTTAAATTGAGGCGCACAGAACTGGACACAGTACTCCAGGTGGGGTCTGACAAGAGCAGAATAGAGTGGTACTATCACTTCCCTTGGTCTAGACACTATGCTTCTGTTGATACAACCAAGAATCGAATTGGCTTTCCTGGCTGCCGCATCACACTGCTGACTCATGTTCAATTTGTGGTCCACCAAGACTCCCAGATCCCTTTCGCAGGTACTGTCCTCCAGCCAAGTATCCATCTTATATTTGTGCAATTTATTTTTTTTACCTAAATGTAGTACCCTACATTTCCCTCTGTTGAAATCCATTTTGTTAGCTTTGGCCCAGCACTCTAGTCCAAATATTGGAGAAGTCTTACCACCAGATATTTCAGTGATGGGGAACCTTGGCTTTCTAGAGGTATGACCTTCAGCTTACAGCCAGGATTTATGGGCACAGAAGGTTTGAAACATCTGGAGGGCCAGGGGTTCTCCACCTGGGTATATATAGCAGTGCTTCCCAAACTTGGGCCTCCAGATGCTTTTGGATAAATTCCCAGAAGCCTTTACCACCAGCTGAGCCAGCCAGGATTTCTGGGAATGAGAGTCCAAGAGCATCTAGAGACCCAACATTAGGAAGCACTGTTATATAGCAAAGTTCATTCCCAACTTCTTCTCTCACCTCCTACCATGCTATTAAAATATCTGTCTTCACCTTTTTAGAACTACTGGCAATTTGAGCATACTTTTAAAAACTCATCAGAAACAAACAAAGAAGTAAAACTGAGGTGTCCTTGGTTGGCTGTGATGGTCACAGGCACTGCATTTGCTAAACCCAGGCCTAGCATGGCCAAGAAATGGAAAGCAGAATGAACAATGGAGTAGAACAAGCTTGAATCTGCAGTGCTGATGTTAGTATGAGCAGGTGGCAGGCTTCTTCAGCTTACTTCCTGCTAAATGATGTACCTCTTCACTTTGTTATTTTTTGCCCAACAAAAGTGAACGGCAATTAGTTCATTCAATGCACTTTTTAAAGCCCAGGGATCTCAAGTCTGTCTGTCCATCTCTCTCTCTCTCTTTCTCTCTCTCTCTCTGATGTGTCCTCATCTTACCCCCTTCAAACCCACCAGAGAGACTGACTGGTCCACAGCTCAATAGTAGAGTGCCTGATTTGTATGTGGATGGTTTCTAGGTCTAAATTTCCCACAGTGAATGACTTCTGGTGAGAGAACTGAGACACCCTTTAGAGAACTGTGGCCAACTGAGGTAAGACATACAGAATAAGATAGAGCAGTGGTCTGTCAGACTCAGTAATAAGGCAGGTTCTTCTTTAAGAACAATGGTCACCAGGAACTTCCATAACTAAACAGGATTTCTATCTGGGTTTCTTGGGACAACTCCATGTAAATGGCAATTGTGTGATCTGTTTAGACAAGGAAAAGCTGTTTCTGAGTGTGGGGTAGGGATTCAGGAATGGAGATAGTGAAAGTTACAAACAATATGAGATGCTTCCAACTTAACTGTTCTAAATCTGGACCCTACTATTTGGCTTCCTATAAAGATTTAAATCTAGACGTATCCAGAGGATATGAAGGAGAAAGCAACAGGACAGTAAAAGTCAAGCACCCTCTTATGTCTGCTGCTTTCCTGTGCTTGATAGCTCTCCACAACCAGCTTTTCTGCTTCTAAACAGACTGTTAGGATACTGCAGTACACACATATGTAAGCCTGAGCCTAATCCACTACTCTATGACCTGGCACTACAGAACACTTGGTGACATGACAAAAGAGTAAAATGCCCACCCTGGGTACTGGGTGGCCATCTTCTCACCAGCAGAGAGACTTCTGGTCCTCCTTAAAGAGTCCCTACATCCTTCCCTGATTGGGGTCCATCTCCCTACCCATGACTAAGGTTACCTCCTGGAACTTCTCATTTCTGATCTCATGTGCCCACTCATCCGGCGGCCAAACCCTTACCCTCCAAGGAGCAAGTCAAACACCAGTGGTACATGAAGGCAATTTACCGAGGTGCATCGGAGAACTGTA
Organism: Phrynocephalus versicolor; assembly: GCA_023846285.1. Lineage (NCBI taxonomy): Eukaryota > Metazoa > Chordata > Lepidosauria > Squamata > Agamidae > Phrynocephalus > Phrynocephalus versicolor. The sequence continues at coordinate 4,915,279 of JAHTLZ010000237.1, read as the reverse complement.
AGCTGGAGAGTGTCTTCAGATTCCCTGTAAGACACAATTAATAGGGGTTTTTTATAATAAATCTTTCCACAAGGGGGAGAAAAGCACTCTTAAGAGACATAAGAGAAATATGTTAGTTAAGCAATGAATAACAGTCTTCCTCAAAGCTCATGGGTTTTTCTCCCCTCTGTGTTCCCTTCTACATTACAGTCCCCTTAGCCTGTGGGCTATTTGCCACCTTCCTGCCCATTTTCCTGGTCCCAATAGTACCCACTCCCTGCTGAAGGTGAATCTGTTCCCTCTTTTTTTTTTTCCAGACAAAGCACAGTGGTCAGGAGAGATGGGTGGGTTGTGGGCAATGATTCCAAGCTCTTCTTGGGATTGTTTTGAGCAAAACATAGGTACATGTAGCCTGGATTCACAGCAGTGTGAGTGAAGGTGCAATCAGGTGGTGAGAGAGGATCGTGTCTGATCACACGGGGAAGGGGTGTTTTGTTTGGAGTCAGCTCCCTTAAAGTGTAACTTCTGTCTATGTGCAAATTGCTCCAGCCCAGCCCCCCAAAACGGTAGCCCTGCTATTGGGCTAAAAAGGCATGGGTGCAGATTGGGATTAGGCTGGATCATTATTGCCCATACTGTACGTATGTCATATGATGGCCAGGAAATAGTTTGCACTGGACAGTGCCACAAATGCATGCTATTTCCTCATCTGACTGCACCACAGCATCCTACTCTGACAGAAAAGATAGGATCCTAGGAACTCCTGCTGTCCGCCCATCAGGACTTGGGATTTGCTTTTGGCAGTTACTTCACATCCGTTTTGTCTCGCTTAGTGTTGCGCTTAGGAGCAGTACAAAAAATGTTACTTCACGTCTGTCGCGCAAATACTGAAATTTGTCTCGACCACGCCCCCGGAATGGGAGCTAAGCATGACATTACTGTACCTGGTGCTGGGGTAGGGTTTCCCCTTGTCACTCTTTGTACCTGCTTTCAGTTCCGAGACAAGACACTGTTTAGTAATTACTGTCACACAACAAAACATTCTTTTCTCTCAGAAAACTGTGTCTGGTTTTTTTAAATTTATTTTGACTTTTCAGAAGTGAAATATCGAAAAAGAATTTTTGAGCTCCCCCCCCCCCAAAAAAAAAGGAAAAAGGAGGCTAAACAAATTCAGTGTTTGTCACGGTACAAGACCGTGAGGTAACACCTGTCATGAGATAAGTTATCACGACCATGGGAACACTGAAACAGAGACAAAACCACGTGATCACAACCAACGCTATCATGGTACAAAACTAGTCATGGAACAAAGAAGGACATGAAGTAACTGCCTTTGATCCTCAATCCCCTCCCCTCACCATGAAGCATTAGACATTGTTATTGACACAGAGGAGGAGAATCAAAAGTGATTCTGGATTTGACATGGCAAAAGTCAAAAGATCCCACAAGGCTAGCCCAAATCCTTGGAGTGAACCTAGACATGTTTTTGGAGCCCAGCCGCTGTATTTAGGTATTGTAAGCATACTTACCTGTAGTGCCTTAAAAGCGCAGCTGCTTGTTCACCAGGAATGTCTTCCACCCCTTCATTGTTTATCGCAACAATGTGGTCCCCTGGCAGAAGCTTCCCATCAGCAGTACTTCCTGCAAAAGGCCAGGTTCTTAGAAATACATTATCTTTACAACGGACAAAAAATCTTCTTATGAAGAGAAGCCAAGGCCCCTCAGGAAACTTTTTTTTTAAATTAAAAATCTGAAAATGCAAACCAGGATTTATCCTTAATTCCATAGCAACATTGCTTAGTGACTGTGTGACATTCTCTTCCATGTCATGTCTCTCATAAGGACCCTTTGAGGGCTGAGGTTGCTGTGCCTTCCTCAGTGTTGTCAGTGATCACAGATGCCACTTGGCCCTCTTGTTTTTTATCTTCAGACTGGCATCTGTCGCATCTGTTAAGATGGAGGGACCCAATTCCAGACATCTTCCCAATTTCAGGGCCTGCCTCACAGGTCTAGCCTTATTGGTGCTAGAAGTAAAAAAGCACCTGTGTTAAAATTAAACCAAAACAGTGTGGAGGTAGGTGAGTTGAGATTGCCCTTTGGTAGATGGAGACAGCCAGGTGGGAGCTCTCTTTCATAAGGGCCATCAGTGAACCTCAGTGCATGGAAGCCATCTCTAAAGTCTTCTGTGACCAAATTAAACAGAAGAAATCCATTGAAACCCATCGCTCCTTTTCACTAGGTCTAAACATTGCTTTCTGGGGCAGAAACCTCATTGGGACTAATGGTAGTGCTGAGACTGTTTTTGGGTCCAAAAGAAGTTGCCAAGTGGACAGCCCATTGTCATGATAATATGAAGACAGGGACACCTAAGAGAAGATATGCCTGCTATCCAAAGAACTGCAGAAACCCTGCAGGCAGTACTGCTTGTGCTGAACAGACCCTCCAATAATCATGGATAATGGGGCTTGGAGGATAAATGTTTGTCAGTGGGATGTCCTGCAGCACATTTGACATTTCAGAGGGCAGTCTATCTATTGGGTGTTACCATGGATTATCCTTGACTTTTATCTCATGCTAGGATTGGTGTCTCCAATGGGGGAAAAGAAAGGGGAAAAGTGTTTCTTACCTGCAACAACTGATGTGACCAAAAGGGGAAGATTCTGGGGGACTTCGAAGCCATAATGTCCAAGTAAAACATCTTTTGGGACATCGACTGTGAGCTTTACACGACTCGGAGGTTGTCCGATACCTTCAGATGGTCTCTCACTCACGGATGCTCTCCCTCTGGGCAGGGAGAAAAATAAGACATCAAAGGGTTATCCCAACAGCTTCCTTTCCTTAAATTTAAGTACCTGCTCCTGATAAAAGTTTTAGGCCCCATAATGTAGGGGAGCTGCCACTTAAAAACATCTGGCAGGACACAGCTGCTCACCACCCTTTAGGGCCTGTGGAGACACCTCACTGTCAACAAAATGGGAGATGCTCAGGTGAGCCACAACCCCTGTTGCCCGCAGAAGCAGACTGATTATACCTCATGGTAGAGCCAGCTCTGGACCAGAGAACAGAGAGGGCACTTTTTGAAGAGAGTGGTCAAAAATATATGGATATTAGGGACAACAGTTGTGTGAGGGCATATAGGCCAATTGCTCCTTCTGGTGGGGACAGTAAGCAGGACCTCAGGCAGACAGGCCATAAGCAGCCTGTCTTCCAACAGAGACAGGCTGATGTCATCAAGATTCAATGAAGTAGTATTAGCATGTCATCATAATGCCCCACTGCACGAAGCATCAGTAGGTAGGCTGAGGGAATAAACGGTAAAGGGACATGCCATTACTAGATACTTGAATATCTATTAGGTGCCATCAAGTACATTCTGACTTATGGTGATCCTTTCTAGGGATTTCTAGGTAATGAGTACTCAGAAGTGGCTTACCATTTCCGGAATCTTCTAGGGGGGCGCCCTGGGACTGCACAGCTTGCTCAAGGCCACACAGGCTGGGTTTTTTTGGGGGATACACGATGGGGAACTGAACTCTCTCAACCTCTAGCTTTGCAGCCAGAAATCTAACTCACGGCGGAAATCCTGTTGCTTAGCGTAGTAAGGTAGAACTACGGCAAGCCTGTTGAATCAGTGTTGGTTTGGCAAGTCAACTCCTCCTTAAATCTCATAGGCCAACTGTACTTGTGACTTACTGTGCTAAGCAACAGGATTTTGGCCAATAAGTCTTGCGGGTTGTGGGTGCTGGCATTAAAAAAAAAACTAGAGATAAGTGAGGAAAGCGCAGCAATGTTGGAGGCACTCCTGATCTGGCTGGCACAGAACTGAGCACAGCATATGTGCCCGAAGGAGCAGAAGAAAAGCCATGCCATGCCACCCCTCCATGCCATATGGATCCAAATGTTCAGTGTACAAAGGAAGAATTAGGAAACAAACAGCAATCAGATGAAGGAGATCATTTGGCGATGGGGCTGCTGACGTAAGCATTGTCTGCCACCCAAAATATATTTGAGGGAATTAGGAACCTGTAATTGTAATATTACTGGGGCGTGGTGGCTCAGTGGACTAAGGCTCCGAAAACTTTTGGCTGCAAAGTCAGCAGCTCGGCAGTTCGAATTCCGGGTGTCACGCAGCGGAGCGAGCCTAACCCTAACCCTAACCCTAAACCCAGTTCCTGCCAACCTAGCAGTTCGAAAGCATGTAAATGCAAGTAGATAAATAGGTACCGCTGTAAAAAGCGGGAAGGTAAAACAGTGTTTCCTTGCAGCTATGCCAGCCACATGACCATGGCTGGCCGCGGGTAGGCAGCATCTGCAGAGAAGGCAAAAGGCATTCAAAAGAAAGGTAACAGGGAGAGGGTAGTAATTCTGACCTTGAATGTGCCATTCATCCCAAGTCACTCTAGGGAAACCCAGTTTTCAGGGTTGGGAGTGACACTGAGAAATTCCAGCTGCTAGGGAAGGGAAATAATCATCCACTGCAATAATCTGCCGAGTCTGTGGTCTCTGAACTGTCTGCAGGGATAGCTCTTGCCCACAGCATACATTACAGCCTAGAGCAGTGGTGACAAACCTTCAGTACTCCAGATGTTTGGGACCACAACTCCCAGAATTCCAAGCCTGTATTGCCAATGACAAAGGACTGTGGGAGTTGTGGTCCAAAACATCTGGAGCGCCAAAGGTTGGCCACCACTGGCCTAGAGGGAAACTGCCATGGTGTGCAGGCACACTCACCACAAGGTCTGTGTCAGACAGGAAAGACCCAGTACTGGTGACAGGGTTAAGGTTAGGCAATCTAGCTAGCTAAGTCCCAGGTACAAAGGAACTTCCAAATCATCTCTGTGTGAACCATGGGACCCTCCACTTTAAGGAAAGCCCTTCTGGCCTCCTCCTTTGGCAAAACTTAATTAAAATACCGACCTGGCTGAATGATCTCGTGACCGACGCAGCCATTTTGCTACCATCTGCTCTATCCGACGTGCTTTGCGTATCTCCAGATCTTCCATTTACCTGAAGCAAAGAAAGATACTGCTCCAATTATTTCTTTATTATAAAGTGTAGCTGAAGAAGCTCAATCACATATCATTCTAACTCCTTTTAAAAAGTTCACAAGATGCATTCCAGCAGAAGATCTTCTTTATAAACAATTTTCTCTCTGTTTTTCTCCCTATATAACAGTAAACATATATTGGAGGATACCCAGGGGGTTTCAACCCTGGGGATTTTGGCACCCATTCATTCCCAGTTGGGGCAACGTCGCAAACGGCAGCCCAAGGCCGATCACATAGGAGGATGAACGTGGGTGGGGAGGTGGACTTCCAGCGCATCCAGGGCTTCCATTCGCAAGACTGGAAACGGGCCATTAACGCCAGTTCTCTTTTAGTTTGCCATCCAGGTGTTGTCCTGCAGATCTGGATATTCGGCTACAGCACCATGCATTGGTTCCGTGCACAGGCAGAACAGTTGCTCTGGGGGCAGCCCCTAGGACTGGGGGAACGTGTACATGTGATGTGGTTTGGTGCCAGGGGGATGCGCTGGGGTGATCTGCTTCCTGGCATATGGTCACTCTTCCGTCGCCATGGGCCGCCACACCATTTGGTGTTGCAGCTGGGGGGAAACAACATCACATCATTGCGGGGAATCTACCCGAAGAAGGACATGGAGGCATCTCTGCAAGTGATGCACAGCTCTTACCTGGATGCCACCTTGCTCTGGTCGCAACTACCAACGAGAAGATGTTGACGGGGTGCCAGGCATCCTGGCAAAATTGAAATGGTCCAGCGGAAACTGGATAAAGCTATTGTTCACTTGGTGATTGGATTGAGTGGTATCTGGATAAAGCATCCGGAAATTACCTTCACGGCTCAGGATATGTATCAGGCGGACAGGGTTCACTTGTCTGACAAGGGCAATGGGCAGTGGGTGCTCGGAGTCAGAAAGGCCATCGCGGGCTCTGGCGGGATATGAGCTAGGCTCACCTCTAGTGGCGATTTTACAGGTATTGGGATGGATCCAGGAATTTAAAACTGACAGAAAGAACTTCTGGGTTCAAAAACACCTGCAAAAGAACTCTGAAGATCACGGTTAAGGGTAAACAGCCAATGATTTATGACTCAACCCGATGGGGTTGACGCCCCTTGGGGACATTCAATTTTAATGGGGTGACAGGACACCAATGGGATGGACACCCCAGGGTTCCCAGAACCCAAGACGAGGAACTACAAAACAAAGAAAGTGCACAGGAACATCGAAGAGGCAGGCGTGCTTCTTTGATGTGCTGGATCTGACCCAGTTGCTTAGCCAGAGTACCGTCTGCTGTATTCAATAAAGTTGTGGCCTAGTTATACCCAAACTATGTTGGTGTTGTCTCAACTTTATGGACTCACACAATCAAGGGAAGCTTAGCTATAGGCAACAATTGCTCAGAGGTCCATATTGAATAGGCACACTGAGCAAGGGGGAAGCAATTAGCACAGTGCTGACACATGGCAGTCAAAGAACAAAACAAAAAACTTTCCATTTTACTATTGTTACATTACAACCCAGAGTCATTCACCTTTGCCTATCTACTGGAAACCACTGACGGAGTCTAAACCATGCAGCCTGATGTATCTCCTGCCCTACCTCTCATGCCTTACAGGATGGATTTAAAAAGTACTGAGATAATGTATGTATTTCCAAAACCTTTCAGAAAAAGCTACATAAATGCCAAGAACAGTTAGTACCTATGACAACCTTGGGAACATATAGTGGACCCTTGTATAACAAATGGTTTGTATAACATAAAAGCTGTACAACATAAAAATTTCCAGAAATAAGGGAAATCTGCTTAACAAAATCGCCAATGGGATGAATCTGTGCAACATAAAAATGGTCACAATTAGGGATTACTCTGTTTTCAATGTATTCCTATGGGAAATTTTTATAAAGGAACATTTGCTTAACATAATTTCATTTGGCATGAATTAATTCCTTTATATAAGGTACCACTGTACGTTGCTCCAATGTCAGCTCCATGAGAACAGGATTTGGGGCCTCTCCTCTTTGCAGAGCCATTGCTCTCGTATTTCCCCATTAATCTGTTTTACTGCCCTTACTAGCTCATTATTACATTATGGGATGAGGAAGTGGTCTTCAGGCCCCATGGTGTAGCAACCTTAAAAGTACATCTGTGTTTCTTCCCAACCTAACAGAAATAAACCGGGACATGCATGAGACAGCGTCAACACTGTCAAGTAGTAAAAGAAAACGCTCAAGCACCTTTGCTATGCAGAACTAAAATCCCTCAGATTTAAATCAGCACAGACATGGGAAGAGGTCAGATTTGCAACAAAGGAATTATTTCATTTTGCAAGATTTCCATGCCATGAACTACTGCCGAAATCTGTACAAAGGCAACACAAAAGTCGAAGCGGCCATAAAGGTTTTGGGTTACTCTCCAGCACATCAAATATCATCCAGGAAAATCACATGTGTGGACAAAGCAGCATCAACATGGTTCAATGGATATTTTAGTGAGTACACAAGGAAGAGTATTTGTTGAGGCAGAACCATGCATAGAGGATGTCCGGAAGTGATCAAATTTAGAGTCCTCTTATAATGAACAGGCTTCAGTTGGCGCAGCCGGAGGATATAGGCAGGATTTTGGAGAGGCGAAAGCCACCACATGCTGTCTGTGTTGGAACCCTTGCCCTTCCTGGCTTATAAAAGGTAGCCAGTGTGGGGCTGACAGACTGAGCTAGGGAACTAGAAAATGCCTCCTTGCAGCTAGGCAAAGTGCCAGCATGACTAAAAGTGCGAGAAGTAGGGCTTTTGTTTAAAAAGCTCCTCTTGAATCTCATTGTATTAGGTAACTGGCAGCCAGTCTCTAATATTCCATGTTTGGGCAAGGTTTTGGAACGCGAGGTGGCCTTGTTGTTTTCAGCAGCGTTTGATACCGTCAACCATAGTATCCTTTGAGGACGGGTACTGGAAGCCCTGTCTCACAGTGGTTCTGATCCTTTCTGGATAGTTGAACTCAGAAGGTGGTGTTGGAGGAATCCCATTGGATGCCCTAGCTAATCATCTCCCCTAGGGTTCAACTTGGTCACACAGGCTATTCATCATCTACATGAATACTCGAGCATATAACTCCCTTAATTACAGCAGCTCCATGGGCTGCTAGTCTGCCTCCAGGCTCAGTTCAGAGTGCTGGTTATGAGCTATGAGGAGCCATATGGGGTGGGCCCAGGATATTTGATGGTTTGTATCACAACATATGAGTCTATTTGGCTGGAGAGGCCCTTCTCTTGCCTCTAACATCTTCCCAAGCTTGTTTGTTGAGGACATTTGAAGTGCACTGCCCTAAGAAGCTGGAAGTTGGCTTTTTTCTATTGTGGTCTCCAGGCCCCATGATCTTCCTTTTCAAGCAGTAAGTGGGGGTCTCACCCAGCGCGTTGTAAGTCTATGGAACTCCCTGCCACAGGATGTGGTGATGGCATCTGGCCTGGATGCCTTCAAAAGGGGATTGGACAGATTCCTGGAGGAAAAGTCCATCACAGGTTACAAATCATGATGGAGATGTGGAGTCTCCAGGCTTTAAACCGGGTTACTTCAAGGGCCAGATGCAGGGGAGTGGGATCAGGAGACAGATATCTAGTCTCATGCACTCCCAAACGCACCTGGTGGGGCCGCTGTGAGATACAGGAAGCTGGACTAGATGGGCCTTTGGCCTGATCCAGCATGGCTCTTCTTATGTTCTTATGTTCTTATGTTCTTAATGCTCTATGTATGGTATTTAGATCTTTAATATGTTTTTATATGCAATTAAATTTATTTTAAATCTTGATTCACATTTAATTGTTTAGTATAGGATAGGATAGGAATCTTTATTGTCATTGCCCCCTTGCAGGAACAACGAAATTTTGTGGTTGCTATATAAAACTCATTTAAAACATTTCACATAGATTTAAAAACAGGTACAACACATAATATGACATATAAAATGACTAAAATATGACATATAAAATAAGCTGACTTCAAAGTCCAGGATTTCCGTTTAAGGCCAATATTGCTTTAAAAAAGAAGTTATTTTTGAGACGGTTTGTTCTTGCCCTCAGTACTCTATATCTCCGTCCCGATGGCAGCAACTCGAAGAGGTGATGACCAGGATGTGATGGATCTCTTAATATATCTAATGCTTTACAGTGGCACCTGGTAGTATAAATTTGTTCTAGGGTGGGGAGTGAACAGCCCACAATACTCTCTGCAATTCTTATGATTCTGTGCAACACTGTCTTATCCTGGTGGGTACAACTTCCATACCACACACATAACCCGTAAGTAAGCACACTCTCAATTGCACAATGATAGAAGGCCAGCAGCAGCTTTTGTGGAAGATGGTTTTTCCTTAAAGTTCTCAAGGAAAATAGCCTCTGCTGAGCCTTCTTTGCAAGCCCCTTTGTGTTGACACTCCAGGACAGATCCTCCTGTAACTCAATGCCCAAAAATCTAAAACCTGTAACCCTCTCCACACCAGTCCCATCAATCACCAGTGGTTGAATATCAGTTTTCTGCCTCCTAAAGTCTACCACAAGCTCCTTTGTTTTCTTTATATTTAGGTGCAAGTTATTTATTCTGCATAGTATATAATGTATAGTAATATAAACTTCCAGTAAAATGAATTACAATTGTACCTCTACTTAAGAGCAGCTCTACTTAAGAGCAATTCAACTTAAGAGTGGAAAACCATTGGCATTTTAACTGCGGCCTTACAAATTTTAGATGCAATCTGCTCTACTTACAATTTTTTCTTTTTTGATTTTTTAGATAAGCTACTTCCACTTAAGAGTTGTTCGACTTAAAAGCATGCATTCAGAATGGATTAAATTCATAAGTAGAGGCACCACAGTATATGAAACCTATGTACTGTACAGAAATAAGACACATGTTGGTGGAAACAGAAAGTTGGAAGAGGTAGAATAAGTCCTCTAGGTGAGTGTCTCTCCAAAAAGGTACCATGATTCAACCAGCACCTTTCCCTAGTTGGGGTTCATCCTATAATGACCCTGAACCAAAGTGTTCTGCCTTCCAACCATCCAGTTTCCTGGACTCCAAAGCTGGAATAGGGCAAGCTCAAGACCCTTCCATCTAGGCATTTGAACGAAGCCACGCAGCACTTAGGGTTGAGTGGCTCTTCATTCCTGAGGAGCCAGGACTGAACTGAAGAAGCCCCACCTGATAACTGGGATGGGTTATCACACACACCTCTCACTTCTTTCCACTGCTGGATGACTTCTGGCCTCAGCTTTGCTGGATCCATTGGTTGGAACGACAAGTCCAGTATGTAGGGTCGGGAACACTTGAGTGCACAGGGTAACTGCTGGATGTTAATTGCCTTCCAGACTTCTGGAGAGCCGTTCATGAATGCATAATATGCATTGCTGTGCGTTACTTAAACCTGGTGTTCAGAGGACAAAGTGTTTCTTCTTTTTTCTGCATAAATATTATATATGTTGTCTCCCAGATGAGGGTAAATAGGCTCTTTGCTAGATAGAACAAAGAACAAACTCTTAAATGTATGTTCCATTCAATTCCTTTTCCAAAGCTCACTATGAGATACTGTACTAACAATCTTGTATGTTTCTAATACTGGGTATCATTGGGAAGGGGGTTAGGACCTAAAGGGGTCCCACTAACCTATTGAGAATGTTCTTTTTCCTTCCTCTGGCTGCCTCTCCCTTCTTCCTCTTTATTGGCTTCACTTCCTCTGTTTGCTAATCTCATCTCTTCTTTCCTGCACCTAAGCAAAAGCAAAAGCAAAGTGTCCTGCTTATATACCACCCCATACCACTTCAAGTAGTCTCTGGGCGGTTTACAGTTCTTAATTACACTATGCAGGCTACACATTGCCCCCACCCCCAGCAAGCTGGGTACTCATTTTACTGACCTCGGAAGGATGGAAGGCTGAGTCAACTATGAGCCTGGTACCTGGGATTGAACCCCAGGCTGTGAGCACAGTTTTTACCTGCAGCACAGGCATTTAACCCCTGCACCACGGGCTCCTAAAATGATAGTCTTAGAACTGCAGAGGTGGAATGGTCCTGATGGATCACTGAGTCCAGCCCCTGTCATTGAGACAGAGCGGGGGATCAAACTCCCAACCTCTGATGCAACAGCCAGAGATCTAAACCACTGAAGAATGAAGAGGTCTGTCTCACATATGGAGACTCCATTTTCCTTCCCCTTGTACTGACTGTAACTATTGCCAGCAATGGTAAGTAAAGATATGTCTTTTCTGCTGTTAAAATACTTCTAATATACATAGTGCAAATCGTTATGAAAAAGGGCAGGTTAAGGAAACATAAGATCAAGCTTTCTCTGTGCAGTTGTTGTTTCTACCTGATGCCCTGCTAACTATAAATGGGAATGATCCAAATTCTCCAATAGTACAACGAGCACGCAATGCAATGGAAAGAAAGTGGAATTTGGAAGCTCTTGCTAATTTGATATGGAAGGTGAAAGGAGTGTACCTGAGAGTACCCGCTGACCCTGCTAGAAAGAGGTTACCTCAGGTGGCAGCAGTTATGCAGCAGGCAGAGGACAGTGGGATCAAAGTCATATGGTGCAATCCACCAGGACTTTCTTTTTCAAAAGCCAAACCAAAATGCAACGGAAGTTCCTCAATTTGCACTTGGCAAGTAATCATTATGTAAGCACTACTGCCTGGGCAGGACAGACTATGTATAAAGTAAAATATGAGCTCCTCATTTACATCAGACTGAGATCTGCTAAATTGCAACTCCAACATTACTTGAAAGAATGGCCAGTGGATATGTGGAGTAAAGTGACTCCCAAATATTTGTTTTATACTGTATATTATATTATTTATTTATATGCTGCCTTTCACCCTACATGGGATTCAAGGCAGCTCACAATAATTATAATGTATAGTAATAAGTTTAAAATATTATACACATCTATATTAAAAACAAATAAACATTAATAAAGATTGCAAACCATTTTGAAACATTTAAAAAAGCATTTAAGAATACCTAAACTTCATAAATACAGTGATACCTCTACTTATGAGTAGAGATGGGCATGAAATGCCAAAATGGCATTTTGTTTCATTTTTTTTTTGGAATGAAAAGAATTTTTTTAAAAAAAGATTCATTTTTCGTTTTGTTTCATTTTTCATTTTTAAATTTTTTTACAGGTTTTTTTTAAACCTAGCGCCGAACAGCTGGCCCATGGCTGGTCAGCACTTTTTTTTAAATTTTATTTATATTGATATCTCATATAATATACAAACATTTATACAGTTTCAAAACATAATCATGATTGTACGCTTTTATTTTAAAAACACGACCAGCGCTGGTCAAAATAAATAATAAACAAAAACGAAACAGAATGAAATGAAAATTTCCATTTTGTTTCATTTCTTTTTTAAAGGGCACTTTGCTTTTCATTTTGTTCTGTAACAGGATTGGGATTTTGTAACAGGATTTTGATCTGTAACAAAATGAAAAACAAAAAACAAAATGCTTTACTCATAAGTAAAGCAGACCACATCTAATTTTTTTAAAAAAAATTTAAAAAATTAAAAATTGTAAGTAGAGAAGACCATATCTAAAATTTGTAAGGCAGCAGTTAAAAGGCCAACAATTTTCTGCTCTTCAGAGTCAAATCACTCATAAGTAGAGGTACCACTGTATTTGTATTTTTGTCTTTGTATCTTTATTTGACTCGGTACCATTGTACAGTGTTCCTTGGTTGTTGTTGTTGTTCAGTCGTTCAGTCGTGTCTGACTCTTCGTGACCCCATGGACCAGAGCTCGCCAGGCCTTCCTATACTCCACTACCTCCCGGAGTTTTGTCAAATTCATTTTGGTTGCATCGATGACACCATCCAATCATCTCATTCTCTTTCGTCCTCTTTTCCTTTTGCCTTCGATTTTTCCCAGCATCAGGGACTTTTCCAAGGAGTCTTCTCTTATCATGAGGTGGCCAAAGTACTGGAGCCTCAGCTTCAAAATCTGTCCTTCCAGTGAACATCCGGGGTTGATTTCTTTCAGGATGGATAGGTTTGATCTCTTTGCAGTCCAGGGGACTCTCAAGAGTCTCCTCCAGCAGCACAGCTCAAAAGCATCAATTCTGCGGCGATCAGCCTTCTTTATAGTCCAGCTCTCACTTCCATACATCACTACTGGAAAAACCATAGCTTTGACTGTCCTGACCTTAGTTGGCAAAGTGATGTCTCTGCTTTTTAAGATACTATCTAGGTTTGCCATTGCTTTCCTCCCAAGAAGCAGGCGTCTTTTTATTTCTTTGCTGCAGTCGCCATCTGCAGTGATCAAGGAGCCCAAGAAAATAAACTCTGTCATTGCCTCCATTTCTTCCCCTTCTATTTGCCAGGAGGTGATGGGACCGGTAGCCATGATCTTAGTTTTTTTGATGTTGAGCTTCAGCCCATTTTTTTCACTCTCCTCTAGAGATGGGCACGACTCAGAAAAAAATTTTTCATTTTCGTTTTCGTTTTCGGCTAGGGTCCGTTTCGTTTCGTTTCCGTTTTCGTGAGCTAATTTCAAAATTTTTCGTTTTTGTTTCGTTACGTAACGAAAACAAAAAACGAAAACGAAAACGAATTTTTTTTTTGTTTCTCCCCATTTAGCTCCATTATGTGTTTTTCCAGTAACGAAAAACGAAAATTGGCTCAAAATTAGTTGTTTCGTTTCCATTTTTGGTCCATTTTTGAACCGTTTTTCGTTTTCGTTTCGTTACGTAATGAAAATGAAAAAACAAAAACGAAAATGAAAATACCGCTAAGTCGTGCCCATCTCTCCTCTCCTCTTGGTTATTAAGATTATTTTGTGTGTCTCTACTTCTTATGCTTCTGTCATCTAAACTAGTGGCTCCCAATCCTGGACCCTAGGTCTGCAGATGTTTTTGGACTAAAACTCCCAGAAGCCTTCACCACTAGCTAGGCTGGCCAGGATTTCTGGGAGTTGTAGTCCAAGAACATCTGACGACCTAAAGGTTGGGAACCACTGATTTAGGCCATGCATGGTGCCCAGAAAGGATATAGTCTTGCCTATTCATGGTACCCACAGTGTGGCTTATATTCCTTCTTTTTTGGGAGTGGGTTAGTTTCTTTGAGATCTTGCACAAGGACATTAATTTTTTCTTCTAGTCCACAAGGAATTGAGTGACCGTGGACCCACATTTAATGCTTGGGCTGAATGTTGGGGACTTTTTTATGACTGGGATTGATGGGCTTCAAAGAGCTTCCGCCGATCACTGCTGTCTTGTTGTTAAAATAATGCTATGTTTTATTTAGTCCTCCAAATTTATATATTTACAAAAAATGATCACCACAAAACAAGGTTCCACTTAGAAAAGCGGGGGGGGGGGGACCTATTCAGGATGAGGAAACAAATCCAGTGAATGAGACCATTAATATTGCTATGGTTACAAAATCTGTTATCTGGAACAGGAAGCCCATTACACATCTCCCTAGCAGTTTGTACTGAATGCTCTCCAGGGCACGAGACAACGATAATCAACCTCCTTATTTCTGAACTGCCTCTGTGACTGTAGCAAATCAAGCTGTCTTGATTTGGAGTGAACTTCTCTCTGTATCAGATAAGGAAAACCAATACACAAGGTGATGCGCATTTTAAACTTTTGTGACCTAAGCCCATCCACTTCTTTAGCCTTGCTCATTCATTTCCTTTCAGAGCTTAGAACTAGTTACAAATAACTTGTTGCTTCTAAAGAATTCTTTATATAACTGAAGAATAACCCTAACCCTAACCCTATCCCTAACCCTAAAGAACAACTGTCAGTCAGTGGCAGATCCTAACACTTCTTTTGTGACATATCTCTATTATTTATTTATTTATTTATTTATTGACATGGTTTTTTAACCGCCCCACTACCAAGAGGTCTCTGGGCAGCATATAATATCTCTATTCTTATGGAGGTGTCCCATTTCCACATTGTGGAGAAGACCATACAGTGCGAGTTCTGCTTCATGTTGAAGGTACTAAAATAGGGAGTGAAGTTGCCAGGGTGTCCCCAGCTCTCTTGCCTCTTGCAGATAAGGCAAAGGCTTCTTTCCTCATATTGCCTCAGGAGAGGTGGTACCCCTACATCATGAGAGAGCAACAAGAACTGGCACCCTTCTCGCTGTTCCCCCAAGGGAAGGGGGTGGCCTTAGTATGCACCCATAACCCCGTCTGAAAACCTGAAACCATAGTTACAACTACAAGCTCCTTCCTCTCTGTAGTCAGGCACAGCAGTGGCAGCTGTCCAAGGCAGCTGGTCCCCCACAGAGTTTTTTTGTCTGCCTGTCAGTCTGTCTGTGGGTATGTCTGCAAATTTGTCCTTCTCACCACCCTGCCATTTGTAGTGATTACCTCATGGAGGCAGGGCCAGCTCTGAAAGTGACAATGGGACAGAGAGGATGAGAATGTCTTTTGTATAATAGGTTACAAAGTTGTGGCATTCCATTTGTGGCATTCAGACAGCATTGTTCTTTTCAGCAACTGGGTGTAGTTACTTTTGAAACATTAGAAAATAAAGAATTATTGTGAAAGTACAGCCATGATATTCCACTCCCCCTCCTCTTTTACAACAGCAAGGGCGATTAAATGCTGTTCTACTCTGATCCTTTCATAGTTTCAATGTCTGAATGCAAAAAATATGATGGCAACCTGCCAGGTTACAGTCCTGAAATCATGGGTTTTGCTGGCCTTCTTCCCTGACATTTTGGGCTCATTCAACAGAAGCTTCCGTGGAGTCATCTAATCATTTTCTGGTTCAAGACGACAAAGCATTTTTTCTCCTCATTCCATCAATAACAAACCTGGGCCTCTTAGAAGAACTAGGAAGTTTGTGGTTGCTCTTCACCTCTCTCAAAACAGCAGGAAGGATCTCATCTGCTCCCTCTGAATGTCCTTCCTCAAGATTGGGGCCAGCTGCTCCTGTGATGAAAGACTTGGGTGAGGCTCCATGATCAATGACACAAATGTATTGGGTATCTTTGCTGATGGTAAGTTACCATCTGGGGTAGACTTGGGACAAATTCATATGCTGCTGGAGCCTTTGGTGTATGTGCAGCTGCCACTACTACAGGTACAGACTCTGGATCTACCACCAGCACTGCTACTGTTGACTTCTCCTTGTGATCTGCTTCATGGACTAGTGGAGTCCAACTTGATGTTTGGCTCCATCACTACTAGTCCTTCTAGTACATCCTCTTCCTTCAGATTTACGGAACCCTCTGGATTCAACTTCCAGTTTCCCCACCTCCCTTAGTCCATCCAGGTTACTGATATCTGTAGCCAACAGATTTAGTCTCAGCTTTGGGTTTAAGAATGGGATGAAGCCTTGCCTCATCTGGTTGTGAGTGAGCAGTCTCACTGGCCCTCTTGACTGTCTTCACTACCTTCAGCCCCACAAGTCCAAACTTCTCCTAGGCACTTGACAAGCCTGAACAGTTACTTGGACCCTCAGTTAATTGGTCCCTAAATGAACCCTACCCGAAATCATCTGTCAATATCTGGACACACCTCAAGGTTCCCTTGTTAGCTCCTACAATTAACTAACTTATTTTAAAAACAAAACAACTTTGAGATGCACACCCTCAGGGTCTTTTTAACATCACTGTGGAGTTTCACATATCTGGAAATAATGATTCTTGGCCTATGGGGAAGTAGACTTCCACACAGTTGTACTTTTGTCATTACACTGCTAACTGCTTTAAATATATATACAGTAATACCTTGGTTTAAGAGTACAGTGGTACCTTGTATAAAGGAATTAATTCGTTCCAAATGAAATTATGTTAAACAAATTTTCCTTTATACAAATTACAATTTCCCATAGGAATGCATTGAAAAATGGAGTAATCCGTTCCAGTTCAGAGAAAAATGACACAAACTACAGTACTGTACATGTATAATGTTGGGGAAGAGAAATGCAAAAATGCAAACAGACACCCCCCCACACACATTGATTTCAGGCGGAGTGCTGCAGCACAAGGGTTAATTCTTCCCAGGCCAAGCCTAGGAACCATCTTCTATTGTCTCCTCCTTCCCTGCGCGCACGCGCGCGCACACACACACACACACACACACACACACACACATGCACACACACACGCACACGCACACACACACACACACACATGCACACACACACACACACACACGCACACACACACACACACACGCACGCACACACACACAGGCACACACACGCACACACACACACACACACACACACACTCCCCTCTCCCTCTCCCTCTCTCTATCTGCTCCTGACCTGAGCGCGCAGCAAGGGACGGCAGAGACGCTTCTCTTCTGCTGCTGCTGCTGCTGCTCGGGGGAAAGCGAAACCGCCCGGTTAGGGGGAAGGGAAAGAGGGACGGAAAGGGGGAAGGGAAAGAGGGACG
>JAHTLZ010000237.1:4883257-4897263 GCA_023846285.1 Phrynocephalus versicolor | reverse complement strand
CCTCCCTCATGGTTTGTAACCTGTGATGGACTTTTCTTCCAGGAATCTGTCCAATCCCCTTTTGAAGGCACCCAGGTCAGATGCCATCACCACATCCTGTTGCAGGGAGTTCCACAGACTAACAACGTGCTGGGTGAAAAAAATATTTTCTTTTGTCTGTTCTTACTCTCCCAGCCCTCAATTTGAGTGGATGTCCCCTAGTTCTGGTATTTTGTGAGAGGGAGAAGAGCTTCCCTCTGTCCACTTTACTCATGCCCTGCATTATTTTGTACGTCTCAATCATATCCCCCCTCAGGCGCCTTTTTTCCAGACTAAAGAGCCCCAAATGTTTTAGCCTTTCCTCATAAGGCAGGTGCCCCAACCCAGTAATCATTTTAGTCGCTCTCTTTTGCACCTTTTCCAGTTCCACTATGTCTTTCTTGAGATGCGGTGACCAGAATTGTACACAATACTCCAGGTGGGGCCTTACTATTGTTTTGTATAATGGCATTATAATGTTGGCTGTTTTATTTTCAATCCCCTTTTTGATAATCCCTAGCATGGAATTGGCCTTCTTCACCGCTGCCGCACATTGGGGAGACACCTTCATGGAGCTGTCCACCAACACACCAAGATCTCTTTCCTGATCCGTCACGGATAACTCAGAGCCGATGAGTTGATAGATGAAGTTTGGATTTTTTGCCCCAATATGCATTACTTTACATTTGGTTACATTAAAACACATTTATCATTTCGCAGCCCATTGCCCCAGTTTGGAGAGATCCTTCTGGAGCTCTTCACAATCTTCTCTGGTTTTTACCACACGGAAAAGTTTGGTGTCATCTGCAAACTTGGCCACCTCACTGCTTATTCCTGTCTCCAGGTCATTTATGAACAGATTGAAAAGCACCGGACCCAGGACAGAGCCCTCGGGCACACTGCTTTTCACCTCGCTCCATTGTGAAAATTTCCCATTGACACATACTCTTTGTTTCCTGGATCTCAACCAGTTCTCAATCCACAAGAGGACCTGCCCACTTATCCCTTGACTGTGCAATTTTCTCAGCAGCCTTTGGTGAGGGACTGTGTCAAAAGCCTTCTGAAAATCCAGATAGACTATATCCACCGGTTCACCCAAATCCACATGCCTGTTGACCTTTTCAAAAAATTCTAAAAAGATTTGTCAGGCAAGACTTACCCTTACAGAAGCCATGCTGATTTTCTCTCAGCAAGGTTTGTTCTTCTATGTGTTTTAAGATTTTCTCTTGGATGAGGCTTTCCACCATCTTCCCTGGGACAGATGTAAGGCTAACTGGCCTGTAGTTTCCCCGGTCCCCCCTCCTTCCTTTTTTAAAAATTGGTGTGACATCCGCTATCCTCCAGTCCTCCGGCACTGTGGCCGTTTTAAGAGACAAGTTGCATATTACTGTTAAGAGATCTGCAATTTCATTTCTCAGTTCCCTAATAACCCTTGGGTGGATGCCATCTGGGCCCAGTGACCTGTTAATCTTCAATTTATCAATTAGTCCTAAAACATCTTCTCTTTTAACCTGTATTTGATTTAATTCTTTAGTCAAGACGTTCAGGCAGCGGAATCTGCTCAAGGTCTTCTGTCGTGAATACGAATGCAAAGAACTCATTTAATTTCTCTGCAATTTCCAAATCCTCCTTAATCTCCCCTTTTCCTCCCTCACCATCCAGAGGTCCTACTGGTTCTATGGCAGGTTTTCTACTTCTAACATATTTTGTTCGCCAGTGTCTGCTACCTGGCGCTGGTCCTTCCTGGTCCGTTCCTCCTGGCTGCAGGGAGGTAGCTCCAGGGGAAAAAAAGTTGACCAATCACATTTGGTAGGCGGCCACATGGTCGGCAGTAAAAAACAACAACAATAAAAATACAATAAAATAATTTTTTAAAAAAGATCTGGCGTGCAGGCCCCAGTACTGGCCTGCGGACCGGCAAAAAAAAAAAAAAAAAAACACAAGCAAACAAACAAACACAACCCTCAGTCCCACCAACCAAGGGTGGGCCTGAAACAGACGAACCCAAACCATGGGTGTTCTGTTTCGTGCCCACCTCTAATATTTATATTTTTATTTAATTTGTTATCAACATTCATTCTTATTTTTCAAGCCATTTCTAGTCATGGGGCAGCTAGTCAAGTGTGTATAGGGTTACAAATTGCACTTTATTATTGTAACATTCAAAATACAAAGTAAAATCCTGTTGCTAGTCCCAAGCACACCAGATTCCATGGCCAGGTACCTTGACCATGGTGTGGACGTGGACTTCTACCCAACAAGTTTTGTGAGGTTTGGCATTTTGTGCGTACAGTATATGGTCTTTGGGGCCCCAGAATGAATCATCTGAGTTTCCATTATTTCTTATGGGGAAATTTGCTTTGATATAAGAGTGTTTTGGTTTACAAGCATTTTTCTAGAACAAAGTATGCTCGTAAATCAAGGTATTTCTGTATATATACAGTACTGTATATATCTTTCATGTATTTCTAACTTCAAAATCTGAGGTGACTTTATTTTGCTTTCTCATGCTTTTGCAAGTATGGAAAAGCTCCTATCATCCCCAGTTGCTTTCGGGGAGAGGACACGTGTTATAAATATATCTGTTGTTTTGTTGTTCTATGCCTTCTGCCATTTTCCATATTAATGTCCCTCTTGCTTCCTACTCTCATTTGCCTTCACTACCATTGGCTATGATGACACATGTGACTTGGTTAATAATGGATTGGACTATGCCTTCTGTGATGGCTATCGTTATTGTTTTTATAGGAAAATTACTTTGACTTCTACTGAGGATTGGCTTCAGCAGCAGCAAAGAGAAACCAGGGAGGACTAAGAGGGCAGGAAGCTACTCTGGGGGGCTAATGGCCGGTCAAGTGATTGAAACCTTTGGTTGACCACTATCAGAGATGGTATGGTGACCCCCCATTGTTCTCAGACCATGGTGCCCAAGGGTGTTGACAAGTAGACCCTGACCTCTCTAAAGGTATCTGTGCACCAGCAAGCCCCTAGGAGATGTCTTTTAAAAAGCTGGCATACTTGGCACTTGGCAAAAGGGCCCATGCCATAATCCAGACCTGAACTGAAGCAAAGCTGCAGTCAGTGCCAGATTTACACACAAGCTAAGTAAGCTCCAGCTTAGAGACTCAGATCATGAGAGATCTTTGAATACAAACACAAGTGGGGGAATGTCTTAAATTTGTCATAGCTAAGACACTAAGCACATCTTAATCCAGCGTAACATCAAACAGGCAAGTGCAGAAAGGTCAACGCACTACCACGCCACGGCAACCAAGAGGCTTCATGGTGCTTGTCACTCCACCCTATTTCCTTCAGTGAGTGAAGGAGACCAAGAAACCTAAGGGGGAGGGGGGAACTCTTAAGGAAGAATCTACGTCCATCCTGGGAAGTGCCCCCCCTCCAAGTATGAGCACAAATACTCAGATTCTAGGAAGGAAACAGGTACCAGTAAGAACAATCAGATGATGTGTAACAATAGCATGATACTAAAGTTCTGGTCACTTCCTCAGAACAGATGCACTGCCGCCTGTACCTCCCGGCCTCCCATTCTTGCTTATAAGTCCCATCTAGGGATGGGCACGAAATACCAAACTGGTGTTTCATTTCGTTCTTCGTTTCTCCCCCTCCTGTTTCATTTTGTTTATTACAAATTGATTTTTTTTTTAAAAAGAAAATTCATTTCTTATTTCATTTGTTTTGTTTTGCTTTTTTCTTGTGCACGCGGGCTGGGTCAGCATGGTGTTTTATTTATTTATTTATTTAAAAAATTCTTCTCGTGCTGAACAGCTGGCCTGCGGGCCGGGTCAGCACTTTCACCCTTTTTTACCATTGGCAGGCCGGCGGTGTTTTACAGAGGAAATGAAACAGTTTGTTTTAATAGAAAAAAAATGACTGTTTCATTTTGTCTGCAACAAAATGCTGCTTCGTCGTTTGTTCTGTTTTGTTTCGTTATGTAACAAAATGACAAAACAGCATTTCGTTTTTCATTTTGTGCCCACCCCAAGTCCCATATGTGCAAAATACACCAAGGGCCATCAGTCTCTTGCCCAGAAATCCTCCTCTTTAATCCTAGGCAGGTAGGGGTGACTTCTGGCACTCCGCACATGATAACAGAGCCGTTTATCACTATTTCTGTCCCACTGCTAGCCCCTAACAACACTGAAGCCCAAATCCACTGATGGTCTTTGTTGTGTTCATCCATCCACACATGCATCTTATTAAAGCCTAGAAATATTAAGATTATCTTAAAGTATACAACACATATTTCATATTTCACATATGCTTTTTTTAATAGGACTGATGTGCTATTGGAGAAACAGATAAAATCATAGACAGCTTATATGTTTTTTAAGAACAACAAATAACATGTACCCTGATTTACGGGTAATTAAGGGCTAGGAAGCACTTGGTTTCCATATTTAAAGCAAACTGCCCAAACCCTACCAAAACTACTTCTTTTTGGCCGGAACCTTCTGTTCTTTGCCTTTCTTGGTGCGGAAAACTTGCAGGCCCTGTGGACTGTCACATGGCAGGCATCAAAGCGGACACTCAACCTGAGCCTGAGGATTTGTTTTTGGCTATTTTGTTGGGTGGGTGGATGATGAAGACACGGCATTGGTGCAGCTGGGAAATCTGCACTCAAACAGTGCTGACATAGATCACCCTATTTTCCTCACACTGGGTGATTTCCTAACCACTGCTTCAATGCCAGATGAGCAGGCTCTCTAAAGGCTGGCAAAGACATTCCCAGTGAAGTACAACTTTTAAGGTGGTTACTTCACGTCTTTCTTTGTTCTGTGACTAGTTTTGCACCGTGGCAGTGTTGGTCGCGATCATGTGGTTTTGTCCCTGTTTCAGTGTTCCCATGGTCGTGACTCGTGATAACTTATCTCGTGACAAGTGTTACCTCACGGTCTTGTACCATGACAAACACTGAATTTGTCTAGCTTCCTTTTTTCTTTTTCTTTTTTTTCGTAACACCCAAGGCCTACCGCACAAAGCAGCCACCTAACTCGGCCTAGGGCCAGCCCCAGCTTTTGCCACGACCGAAACAGGGAAAGCAGAGCATCCTTCACCGCATTTGAGTGGGGCATACCACCAGTGGCTTGCCATGAACATACCCTCTGGACAGAAAAGTGATCAGTAGCTGGTTTATTAGGCTTCAGTGAGCACCGCCAAGAGTGTGCAAATGTGTGTCCCTCTGGACTGTGTGTGGGCATGGACGTTTTGGGCCATAGATTCTCTTTTTGCTTGATCGGAATAGTGGTCTCCTGGATTATCCTGTGACGATGGGCAGAGCTGGAACTCTGGAGAGGTTGGTTTCTGAAACCAATGACACCCTTTCCTAATCAGTCCATGCCAAGTCTAAGGAAACCCCTCTGAGGAAAAAGGAAGATCAGACTGCAATGCTCCCCAAAAGAAAGAAGTGTTTGCTTCAAAATGAGAGGGGAGGAAATGAATAAGGCCAGGAGCCATTGAAGCTGATTTTCCTGATTCTTACCAGTACAATTTGCCTCCCAATTTCAGTGCCCTCTCAATTTTAGCACCCTGGGCCTCTTTCTAGCTGTATTCTAACCAGAGGACATGCTGACTCATCAGCCACTCTGAATATTGTGGCCCATCTCTGGCTCTTTCTCACACCGGGTTTCCACCATCACCTGTCCTGACTGAGGCAAACATAAACACCAAGAACGTAGGCAAACACATCAGTATGAAGGAGAAAGCGTCCCAGATCCCATCCCCATGACCCAGGGAGACTTCAATGAACATTTATGCCAGCTAAAAGCAGTTATAAAGCAAAGCCTGTTCCTGACCAAGAAAGGAGCCACTCTTGTACCATCCTGTGTGCTTGATTTTGTCTCAAGAACAAAGAGTCACTAGAAACTGTAGGGTGGAAAACATGATATACTTTTTAAATTTTTTTTTTAAATCCTGAAGCTATAGCTGACAAGCTTAAAAGCTTTTGTGATGTTCCGGAGATGCAGTGCCTGCAATAATTACCAGCTGAGGCACATGATGCCCTCCCATCGTCTCAAGGACATGAGCTGTGAGAACTGTGAAATCCCATTTGAGCTGAACCCTCGCATTAGCCACGCTGATGGCTGAGAAACCACATGCCAGGAGTTGCCATTTGGAAACACACGTCTAGGAACAGAGCCGGGCAGCTTGGGAATGGCAGCCACCTAGGCCCTCACTTCCAAAGCCTGCCTGGACGTGGCCCTTGGCAAAGTTCCTTTTTTGGGGGGCACGACAGCTCCCGGAATTTCTTGGCCAGTGTGTCCATCCCTTGTGTATGCTGGGGTATGTTCTTTTTTAAATTTTTTTTTTTAAAAGAGTAACTGTTCCATGCTCTGCCCTTATGTTCGAGATGGAAAAAGAGAGAGGGAGGGAGGGAGGGAGAGCAAGCGAGCAAGCGAATGGCCCCCAAACAGAAGTTTGCTTCTTCTTCCTTTTTAATGTGCTGTCAAATTAGATCTCCCGGCTAGCTCAGTAGCTTAGTCCAGAGGTTGGGGAGTTCAATGTCCCCACGGTACCTCCTTGACAAGGGGCTTGATTTGAGGATCCATAGGGTGCCTTCCAATTCTGCAATTCAAAGCTGGCTGTTGCTGTTGCTGCTGTGTTGGTGGTGGTGGTTGTAGTTCTGCGGTATGTGGGAACTGCTGGGGAACTTGCAACTCTCAGTCAGGATGGCTGTGAAGCTGGATTCTGGGTTTGTTCAATTACATCTTTCCATCTTGTCCTTAGTATGGCAGGCTAGCTTGGTCTAGTGGATAGAACGATGGACTAGGCCTCTATCAGGGTTCAAATTCCCACTTGTCCATGGAAACTAACTCGTTGGGGGAGTAGAATTGAAAGAAACAACGCTTTAAACATCTCACTTAACTCAAAAACCTTGTTAGGGTTGTTATAAGTCAGTTCTGACTTGATAGTACAGAACACACGTCCTTCTGGAAGCTGAGTCATGGCAACTGGACTTCTTTTCCTTGAGAGATAGAAACATTTCGCTGCTCACCCAAACAGCTGTTTGGATGAGCAGCGAAACATTTCTAATTCTATCTCTCAAGGAAAAGAAGTCCAGTTGCCAATTGCCATGACTCAACTTCCAGATAGACTCACCTGGATGACTGAGAATCTTCACAGACATATAACACACGTCCATGAATTGTGACATCTGGCTCAAGCACATCACAGATTTATAAAGGATATGGGGCGGGGGGGATAATTTCACCGGCAATCTGTTGTCTCCCTTCCCCCATCATCCTAAAGTACTTAAGCAGTAATGGTGAAACCCACATTCTCAGGCTCAGTTTATCAGTTTATGCATGACATGCAGGGCCGGCGCATCCATTAAGGCAAACTAGGCAGTTGTCTAGGGTGCCAAAATGGAGAAGAGGCGCTGGCCAGACTGCTGCCCCCCGCTGCCCCCCCTGCTGGCCACCACCGTCCGCCCATCGCCACCCCCCCGTGCCCGTCGCCGTCCACCCCCCACCCCCCACGCCTGTCGCCGTCCCCGTCATCCGCCGCCCCTGCCCCTGTCCCTGCCCCTGCCACCATCCGCCCGCTGCCCCGCCCCACTGCCCTGCCCGCCCCCACCCCCCGCCCCTCACCTAGGGCGCAAAAAAACCTAGCGCCGGCCCTGATGACACAGCTGTGCTATCTTTCATGTCATCAACATCTTTTTGTACAAGGGGCTTCTTTGTCTGCAAGGCAATGCGGAGACTTGGTGCTCGGTGTTTCTTGTATCTACAAAGTCTTGAACCTGCTGCATCACAGGGTCTGTTATGTTAGGCATGAAAAACCTGTACCCCATGGGACATCGGCCACCTGCAAGAAGAATCCCCCTCTTGCCTGCAAACTTTTTCAGTTGATTGGGATAAGAGAGGGCAACATTACGCAGAGCCTGGGGAATTTTACTTTCCTGGACAACTCCAATACTGCTTAGGGCAGGTATGCCCAAACTTCGGCCCTCCTGATGTTTTGGACCACAACTCCCAGAATTCTAAGCTTAGGTTGCCAATGTCAAGGGTCTGTGGGATTTGTGGTCCAAAACATCTGGATGGCCAAAGTTTGGCCATGCCCGGCTTAGGGGATCCTGGGAGTCGGATTCTAAAAGGAGCTCTTCCAACCTCTGATGTTATGAATCCAACTGGGCTTCCAAGTTATAAAAAAATAAAATAAAAATAAAAATAAAATAAAGTTCCGTGTTATCTTCCGCAGGAATATGGAATCTTAGATGAGGACTAGCTTAAGGAAAGGAGGGGCTGAGGAAGCTAAGAAGAGAAGAAAGACAGAAACTCACCAATCTTATGCTTGTTGTGAATTTGAAGCCTTCAGATACTGGCAAGAAAATGGTCACTTTCTTTCCCATGGACTAATTCTACTGTTACTTGGATTGATTCCAAGCCACTCCGCAGATTCTGGAAAATGTGGATTATAGTGAACTCTAGTTTAAGAGTAAAAATAGGACACATCATATGGTCTCTGGCTCCCTCTAATGGCCAGTTCTGGTAACTTCCTCTTTTGATATTTCTAGGATTTTTCTTTTAATATTTTAAATATTTCCAAACTGTGGATAAATGAATCAGTAGATACCAGACCTGTGGATGCAGTTGTCCTACTTATTTGCCTCCAAAGTATGCTATGTCCCTGTGAAACACTCACACAGATACAGGTCTTATTCAAGATACCATGCACATATGGTCTCTCATCTCAACATGGCCCACACACAGATCTGCTTAATCTCAGCAATTAGCTGTATTCTGTATCTTCACACTGTGCTTAAAACTCTTGAATGTCTGTACAGAAGATTTAGGCAGCAACAAAGTTTTAGTTCAGTTCCGCATGGCAAATTGCAGTGGACGGCAATATCTGTCTTCCATAGATTTATAAAGAAGCAATCGAACCCTGCAGTCGGCCTGGAGTCTTTGTACAGAAAAGCATTTGTCCCAGTCCTTTCTCTAAACAAAAGACTCTGGCAGACTCCATCCACAATGATCAGAACGCAGGACAATGACTGGCATAGCAACTAAGGTACAAATCTGCCTGTTCAGTACAAAACAAACTGGCTGCTTCACGCTTCGCTCGGGAACATTATAAAACAATATACAGTACAAGCTTTAATTCACAGTGCGCAGTGTCCAGAGAGTTACCCGAGGGCTTGGTCCAAATATTGAAAAGTCAACAGAACAACATTCGCTGGGAATCTGCTGTAGAGACGATCCACTAAAGTAAACAGAAGTTGTTAGACATCATTAGTAACTAAATCCTGCTGATCTATGTGGCTGTACACAGAGTGGGACTAACTCCAGGACCCAATGTGCCATGCTTTTAAACAAAGACTGCACATCTGGCAACAGGACTTCTGTTCCATAATAGCCCTTTGTAGTGGTGTGGATTTAAAAGTCGGCCTAAACATCTGATACTTGCTGTAAATGGTACTAACATTTAACAGGTGCTGTCTTTTGAATGAACTAAAGGCAGCCAAGCCTCCTCCACCACCACCCAAATTAACTCTACCCTCTGACTCACTCCTTCATGCTGAAATGGTTGCTAAAATGAACATGTAAATAAGGTAATAAAGGGTCCCGTAACCCCTTTCCTCTTTGGCTTAGACAACAGAGAAGCCTTTGGCACTACCCTAAACAACGTGGCCACCCATGTCAAGACTACTGGCAAAAGGGCCTTTTAATTCTCACCCGCAGAAATAGAGCACTAGATGCTTTCCTAGAATTTGTCCTTTAGGCACGCCAACTTCCAAGTACTGTACTGAACTTGTCATACAAGTGACCTCCACAAAGGTGTTAGATGCTAGATAATGTGTGTGCAGTGGGGTGGCTTTGGCTATCCCTGGCCTGTGTCTTTGGAGGAAGAGACAGGAAGCTGAATGTGTTTTCCCAGTAAAAGCAAAGAAAGTGGGCTGCTTCTATAGGGCCCCATAGCTCCGAAAGCGCTCTAGGACGTTTACGATTTAATTATGCAGGCTATGCGTGGCCACCCCCCTCTCACTTCAAGCTAGGTGCTCGATTTACTAACTTCAGAAAGCTGAGTCGACCTTGAGGCCACTACCTGAGCCCACCAGGATTGATCTCAGGTTTGTGAGCAGAGTTTTAACTGCAGTATTGCAGTTTAACCCCTGCACTAACAGCAGGTCTCTTTGGTTTCCATGCTATTTACTGGCAAGGATCAGGAATTCAGGATGTTTAGGCAGGACCATTTGATTCAGCCCCTGTTTAGACATAAGGCTGGCCATGTATAAAACTAGCAATATGCTGTACTTTCTACTCAGACAGATGTAACCTGCTGATACCATTCGGATCACGTTTCTGTCTCTATTGCATCATATTAGTTAATTTCGGCTTGGCTGGAACCACTAATTCATGTACACACTGAACCCATCTGCTGCAGTATATGTAGTAATTTGGGGAAAAATCAGAAGAATTCAGTGTCTCTGAAAGATATGAAATTCTCCATCTGGTTCTGCACCTCCATTTTAAGGGTAGGAGAAGTAAAACCCCTAAGCTTTTTGTAACCCACAAGGAAGCCAGCCTTCCCAGAAACTTTAACTTCACATCATCTGTGAAAGTAAGTGTATATTTCCTGCTGATGCACTCCATTCCCACAGTTTCTTCAATGCCTTATGGCAAATAAAGTCTGTGTTTCTCTCCTCAGGTCCAGATGAATTTTTAAAAAGGCAAGTTAATTTTCAGCCTGTAAAATGAAGCAAACCCAGACTATGACAAACATACTTTGATAAATTAACATATTTCTTCTTTTGAGGGTCCTCAGCTTCTTACCCTCTACTGAGCTTTATTGGCTAATGTACGTGACATCAACATACACCTCTTTTTTGTCCACTGAAGGAATTCTACATCTCTTTATCCAGTGTTGGTTAACGTGCAACAGGGACTTTATTTTAACCTAGATACAGAAATATATAGAAGTGCGCTAATAAAAAAATATTTTTAAGGATCATCTATCTGGAGCACAAGCCATGAATCATGAGATTGCTGGCTGACAACTTTCCTTAGCATGAAAAACCACTTCACGGCTTAGCCCCTTCTAGGGAATTTTTAAATACTTTAAAGAAACACATTTATAAAAAGTGTGTTAAAATAAAAATTGAAATGCAAACAATCCTATTTAAATATTCATTTCAGTGAACATTCAGCCACTACAACTGATAACAACCATCTGTGTAAATGCTGTGCAGTTAAATGACTGTCCTTTCCCTTCATCACAATGCAATTTTTCATTAGCATCCACATCATCCCCATTCAAAGCACCTGGTTTAACTATCCTTGCAGCCATTGCCTAAGGTCCCAGCTCCCAAGCGATCCCAGTGCCTTGATGCGACTGCAGATGCAACCTGTGGCTTCCTACAAGTGTTACCTGAGCCCCTGCAAAGCAAGAGGTCACTCGTTTGCAGCCCCACAGGTGACCTTTATGCCTGTTGAGTCCAAAGGCAATGGTTTGGTTCAATGCCCCGCCACGTAACATCTCTCACTGCAACCATCATTTAAGGCAGCAACGGCTCGTGATACTGCCTGTGAAGTTTTGTGGTGTAATGCTTGGTGTCGAACAGGGACTTAGGTGATGAGATTGTCATGGGCCTGTGAAACTTGTAGGGTGACCCCAGGCCAACCACTCATAGTCTGACCAGCCTTAAAGTGTGTTCCATGGAAAAGGAAGGGTCAAACCATGTAAACCTCACTGGAAGAAAGTTGGGATACCAATGTTGTGGGCAGGCCGGCTTATTGTGATATCTTTGTGCGTGAAGAACCTACTATCCCAACCTTTACGAGTGCCATGTCTGAGATTAAATCACACTTTCTATCTTTTCTCCCTCTGTCTTTTCACTCTACCCTTCTTCCCGGCACTCTCAGCACAAAACCTGGCACCATTTCTTCCTTTCATGCATGATGTGTATGGTCTCCCCCCCCCCCCACACACACACACCTTTTCTTGAGCCTCCGCTCCCCCTGTGTTGGTTTCCATCTCATCACCCAAGAAAAACAATTTATCTGGAACACATGGTTTGGTAGTCGCAAATCTCCTTAATAGGATTAGACTTCCCCCTGTTGCGTCAGTTACTTATCTGATCATTTCTTCCCCAGTGGCCTAATTTTGGTTATTCTGGTGCCAGAGAACCAACCATGCACGGGTACAGGAATTCTCTGAAGGAAGGAAGGGGCAAAAAAGCCCAGCTGTGTGGCAAGGATGTCTTCTGAAAAAGACCTCTCCAACCAACGTTCAAGGCAAACACAGGCTCCTTCTGGCAAGGTTTAACGGGCTCAACAAAACGCAATAAGGAAACTTCATACTGGAAAATCAGGTGCTTCTGAGCTATTAGCCTTATTATGAAGGATCCTTAATGGGGCTTCATCAGTTTATTATCATCTGGGCCTGCAGCTGTGCAGTCCAAAAACAACACGGCGTAATAAAGCCATCTGTCACTGACAAGGCAGCGTCCACTCTTTTCACTCCTCTTGAAGCTTCTTCTGATAACATGGCCACCATTTTGTCATGGGAAACAATGTCCTCCCGAAGGGCTCTGAAAACTGGCTATATACAAAAGATAAGGCTGAGTGGCTGTAGCAGCAAGTTGTCTGGCAGCTACCTCAGGAACTGACAGGGAGTCTGTTTCTCAGCTCCAGAAGCGAAAACACTTTACAATTTCTATTGACTGCTGCTCAAGGGTGCATTTGGATGAGCACATGAATAGATGGGTATGAGGAAAAGGCCAGAACAGAGCTTTCCATTGGTAAATGAAGCAGCTATCAAAGTTGCTAGATTCAACCCAGCAGCAACTCAGGATTCTGGGTAGGTGGGTGGGAGCCAATCCTTGTATAGAGAAGAACCCTGCCATTACCCCTCACACAAGGCTGGAAGCACTCAGGTAACTGTAAGCCTAGTACAGCATGAGGAGAGCGACATGACCGCTGTGGTTCCCACGTGCCTCCAGAGGAACATAGCAGAACAAACTTTGGAGCAGAGCTTGGGACTCCAGGACTCTCACACAGTGTATGTATCCAGGTTTATTTAGACATTCAATCATAATTCCAGTCAGTCTGGTTATTCTACTTAATTTCTCCCATAACACGCAAGTGTCACTCAGGTATGCAAACAAGAAGACGGTTAGCCATGCAAGGCAGAGACACAGATGAATTGTGTAGAAGATCTGGAGAGGGCTGCGAAAAGGTCTGATCCCATCGTTGCTTTGGATAATTTTATTTTATTTTATTTTATTTTAGAGTATTTTCACCCTGCCTTTCTCCTTGGAAAAGGACCCAAAGTGGCTAACAGGAAGAGGAGACAATTTACAGTCCATTACAATTAAGACACATTCCGTTTGAGAAACAGGGCATTGAGGGGTATCTTACAGCATTAGAAGGCAACATTAAAACCAACAATTGATAACATAATGTCAATGCAATCACACAAGAAGAGATATAAACATAAAGTTATAAGTGGTTATAAACCGAAAGTCTGTGTAGCCATGTGTGGTAGACTCATATAAAGACACAGTAGGTAGTCCAAATCTGCCCTGTGGGGCGGTGGTTAAACAGAAGTACTACAGTCAAGCCTCTGCTCATTACCTGAGTTGGATCCTGGCAGATTCAGGCAGCTCGCTCAAGGTTCACTCAGCCTTCCATCCTTCCAAGTTCAGTAAAACGAGTACTCAGCTCAGTGGGGCAGGGAATACAAACAAATAATTATGCATAACCAATCAGAGAGTGCTTTACCATTATGGGATGGTGTATCAGTCGAAACAGCAGCAACATCGGCTGTCTGATAGTTGCCTCATGGTGTTTGAGTAGGGCCACCTCATTTTATTTAAGATTAAGTAATTTTTTTAATTTTAATTTTAAAATGTGAACACATGCTTCATGCTTTTCCCTTTGTCTCTCATGGCTTAGGAAAATAAATGGGAAAATGCCTCTTTAATAATAATAATAATAATAATAATAATAATAATAATAATAATAATA
>JAHTLZ010000237.1:4864000-4874405 GCA_023846285.1 Phrynocephalus versicolor | reverse complement strand
TGTGTGTGTGTGTGTGTGTGTGTGTGTGTGTGTGTGTGTGTGTGTGTTTGTGTGTGTGTGTGTGTGTGTGTTTAAAGGGGGGGGGAAAGGGACCAAGTGTCTGTGTTGCAACCTGTACCCTTAAAGACACAAGCCACTGTCTTTAATAAATTCAAATAAATTCAAGTTTATTTAGCTGAGCATTGTTCATGCTGGCTGGCTGGCAACAACGTTGGAGGGTTTCAGGAAATATTCTTTCTTACCCCTCTCTGAAGGCCCCATGATACCTCATGGTGGTCTCCCATTCAACCAGGTTTGCCCAGCCTTGCTTCCAAAATCAGCATGGCAGGTTTCAGATGGACAAAGGAGGACCCACTGGCTGCCTCTCAAAAGTGATTGATCAAGGAAGCACACCTACCCCTCAACAGCAGCTGAGTTAACAGCTTTGTGCTGTTTATTTATTTACTCAGGTATATATTATCGCACACTGTTCTGGTGCAAAAAAGACACTACTCAAAGTGGCTGGCAGCAACTACAAATCACAATTTCATAACAGCAGTATAAAAAAAGTCACCCAAGGGAATGTGTCATCCATTGCAAACCAAATGCAAGAGTGCTGTCTGCCACATCCCAAAGCTACCAAAATTTGCTAGAATAAAATGGTTTTTCAGCCACCGGGGCAGAAATGTTGAGGTTCCAAGCCAAGTGCCCTCAAATGGAGCAAAATGTTATCTTGTCTAAACACAGAGTCTGAGGAGGGCAACTAAACCAAACTGAAATCGCAAGGCACTTTTAAATCCAACACATTTATTTTCAATGTGAGCTTCTGTGACCTATACTCCATCTTCTCAATTAGGAGTCATCAGGACCCCAAGCCACAGAGCAGAGAGCATCCCCACCTCCACAGAAGCCAAGAAGAAGGAAGACCAGCACCTGAAGACAGCACTTAAGGCCTGTGGATATCCAAAGTAGGCCTTAACAAAGCAGTGTGCTGACCCAGAAGAACAATGGATCAGTCTGAGACCCAGACCCGACGGAAGAACCTGGTCATTCCCTACATGGCTGGAGTGTCTGAGAAGCTTAAAAGGATTTTTGGCAAAAAAAACCCCATCCCTGCTTATTTCAAACCCACAAACACACTGAGGCAGAGACTCGTCCACCCCAAGGATCCAATACCAAAACACAAAAGGAGCAATATCGTATATGCGGTCCAGTGCAGTGAGGAGTGTGCAGAACTCTACATTGGAGAAACTAAACAGCCATTAAACAGGTGGATGGCCCAACATAGGAGGGGAAAGAACTCAGGACCAAAATCATCAGTACACCTCCACTTGAAGGACAGAGGGCACTCGTTCAAAGATGAGGATGTACACATATTAAACAGAGAAGGTGGTTTAAGAGAGGGGTCAGGGAAGCCATTCATATGAGCATTGAACCCCCTCCCTCAACAGAGGTGGGGGCCCAGGCACAGTCTATGTGCCACTTATCATGCTGTGATTTCAACAATACCATCCTAGACAAATCAAAAATACTGTACTTCACGCCTTCACCACCAAGGCCATAGCTAACAGCCCATACTTTATGGGTTTCAGCACTTTAGGCCATTGTTCACCTTAAGGCTATTTGTTGTCTACCTAACAAGCCTATTCAGGCCACTGTTCATCTTATGAGCCTATTTCAGACCAGGGTGACAAGAGGTCAAAGTAAACTATAAAATGGAGAACTCACAACTAGCTTTCTTCAGACTGATGAAGCTGTTTGGATGAGCAGCAAAACATTTCAATCTCTCAAGAAAACGAAGTCCAGTTGCAATAACTCAGCTTCCAGATAATCCATCTTCTCATACAAACAGAACACAACATTTAGGCGACTGGTTTACAAAAACCTCTGAGAAGGTTCTTGCTGTATCTCTTCCTCTGCCCTAAAGTCCACTTGCCATACAACACTTTTGCCTACCAGGAATGGGGTTCAGTGAAAGTTCATGCTTGACCCACCAGACTCACAAATAAAGCTCATGTTGACCCCTTGGAGACCCAATCATGGGAAACAGCAAAACTAATTTTGTAGATCTGTATAGAGATGAGAGAAAAGATCATGCCTTCTTGGCCAATGAAAGGGACCTATACTTCTACACACGGAAATAACCATTTCATATTGTTTTGTCCTGGTTGGGATCAAGAGCAGGGGTTCTCCTTCTAAGGAACAGGCCGGATGATAAGGAAAGTGATAGGGATCATCCCTAAGTTATCTTGGGGTTCAGCCACGTATGGCTTGAAAAGCAATGACCAACACTTTGAAGTACAACTGAAAGAAGACAGGTGAGTAGTGCACCTGTCAGTAAGAGCCCATCGGCAAGCATCCACCAACATCCTTGCACGTCACTGGAAGACATGACCTCTGCACCTCTCAAGCTTCACTGCTGGCCATGAGTCACATCAGTTTTATTTTGCAATTTAGGCGGGCAGGAATTAGTTGGATTGCTCATTCCCTGCAGCAAAGTACCTGCAAAATAATGTGGTCCTGGAAAATATGGTCTAAATACAGATAGTAGTAGACCCGGTGAATCAACTGCTGATGGGAGAATCAATACTTATGGAAACCCCATGGATTCAATAGGTCCACTCTAATTGGAATTAGAGAGTCTAGCTCAGGCTATCAATCACATTTAGGCTTTAAATTGTGTGTCCTCTGCCTTGGCTTTACTTCTGTGACAAATAGCGCTAAGAGCTCTGGACAATGGTTGGTTCCTATAGCCACGATCATCCCACAGCACTTTGCCATTTGATCACCCAGAGTTGTAGGTTAACAATACTGTAGTAGAATGATGCTCTGGGTCCTAGTGCATCATGCTACCACTGGTTATTGGGGGATGGTTGTGGTCTATCGTTACACTCAGGATGGTAGGAAGCAACTCTGAGGGTGATGGGGAAGGAAGGCAAAGAGAATTTACTCACGTGGCCAAAGTAGCAGTTTAAACTTATGATTGTTATCACCCTATGCACAACTTACTTGAACTCAAGTCTCCACTGCATTTGGCAGGACCTATTTTGGGCTGAACTCCAAAGCTTGCAAAAATTACTGAAGACTTTAATTGCCAGTATCTCCCAACCAGCACAGCAGGGAGTTGTGGTAAAGAACAAAAAAAACAAAAAAAGAACATTTCCAAACTCCGGATGAATCTTGCCTAGGATCAGACCTGCTCCTATTTCCTCCTGTGCTCAAGGAAATGCCAGCTCCTTGTGCCTTCATTTCTCATTGCAGAAAGACGCTGATTCCCCCAGGGACATTTCGATAAACTGCAGTTGGTTCCACAGCGAGCCCTCATTAGACCAATAAGTACAACCATTAGATTCTCTGGAGTGCCAGATGGGTTCTTTCCTGCAGGAAAATAAACATGCCCCCCCCCCACCTTTCCCATAATCTCCATCATGCTGCATTTTTTTCTTTCCAAAACCATGATCTCAAACCCAGACCGAGAAGGATCACTTCAGACTTTTGCCTATTTCTTTCTTCAGAGTTAAAAAGGGGCCAAGTTTGCAGCTTCTCTATTTATATATTTTCCCAATCTCCTTTCCAGCGCTTTTCGACAGCTGACTAAATGCATAAACAGTTGAGATGGCGAGCACGGGAAACTTGGCGGCATCACTTTATATCTGTGCTGGAAGCATCTTTGTGGGCTTAATTTCCATGGCTGGCTGTCCTTCAAAAAATGGGAAGCAGGCCAATTAAAATAAATAAGTGGCCCATCTTTCAAAGCTAACCCCCAGCGCACAGTGATAGGGGCAGCCTAGAACTGATCCAAAACTTCCCAGGCCCAAGTCAAACAAGGCATTCAACTGAAAATCTCTTCCCTTTCCACTTTCTATTAAAATGCCCCATATACAAAGCCAGCAGGTAAGTGTTAGTTTGATTGTGATGCCCAATAAACATCTCCCACGCTCCCTGGTAGTAAAAACACAGCCTTAACAAACTAAACAACTTTCCTGCCTTTTTTTATCATACAACACTAGCGGACTGCTCCACTCTGCCTCATGGTAGGGCCAGCTGTAAAACCCCTACCAAAGATACAGTCCCATCACCCAATGGCACAAAAGCTGCCTGTGCCTCTCCTTGAATAGAGAGTACATGGGGGGGGGGGGGAAATGTTTAATCCTGCTTTTTACTAAACATCTGAACTTAAAACAAAAGGAAAACAAGCAGGACTTGATCCGTGCTTCTTTGGGAAACAAAAATCATTACCTTCTAAATATTTGATGCACTTTCTCCCAGCTGAGAGGCAGGCACACAACCAAGTGCCTTCAGGATGCACACAGATTTTATTTCTGCAGCCTGCCAGTCCTGAGTTTATGAGAGCAGGACAATTAAGGCAGAGCCACACAACCTCTTTTTATCTGATGAAACCTCTCAGGGAAAGATACAGCTCATAGATCCAGCATGTGTTCTGTAAGCCCCATGTTTGTTCCTAGCCATCTCCAGGTATCATGCTGGAAACCTCACAGAGCCATTGCGGGCGGTCAGGCATCCAAAAGGCCCACTTGGGTGCAATCAAAAGACAGCTTCCTGTGTTCTGAGTCACTGTCAAAGAATTCGGGACACATCCAGTACCCAAATGTTGTCAGACTACAGTTCTCACCATCCCTCATTGTCTTCCTTCCCCATCAGTTAGGGATGATGGGAGCTACAGTCCGTAGAAATCCAAGCAGGTTGGGTCCAAGAACCCCTGCAGAACTGAGAGGCTTTTTGCTTTGAGTTTTGGACATATAGGCTTTCAACAGTTGCGTCAACCCTCTTAGAAGATGGCAAGATACATCATGGCCTTTCTAAAGGTTAAAATGGAATAGAGCAGACAGCAGAAGCCCAGCCATGGATCGTCTGCCACAGTGGTTCCCAACCTTGGATCCCGGAATCTTTTTGGAGTCAAATTTCCAGAAGCCTTCATCCATAGCTGTGCTGGAGGGCATTTCTGGGAGTTGCAGCCCAAGAACATCTGGGGACCCAAATTTGAGAACCACTGGTCTAGAGTCTAGACTTAAGTTCCATTAAGTGCAAGCAAGTTTAATCTCCAATTAAGTCGGTACAGATGTGCTACCTATATTCCCAGTCCAGGGGGCTCATGATCACCGGTAAGTCAAGGACCCCGGAATCTATCAACATGCCGCTAGTGGTGACAGAACTGCTGCCATGCTCTGCCTGTAACTTAAGTCCCGCTGAACGCATTTGGGACGGCCTCCCAGGCACAGCTCTGCAGTCGGTTTTGCAGGGGGTCCTGACACACACACACACACACACCCCTCCACGAGAACCCGGGTTTGGACTCAGCCTTGACTTCCGCCTATCTGCCAAAGGAGAAAACAAGTCAAGCCTCGCGGATCCCATTGACTCCGGACTACCCCGGCCTTAAGGTCCGGCGCGCGGCAGTTTCCTCCGAGCAAAGGGATGCTGCCCACTACTAGGGTAGGGAGTGGTCGGATCCGAGGGCTTGAGCGTCGCGAACG
Source organism: Phrynocephalus versicolor (assembly GCA_023846285.1). Classification (NCBI taxonomy): domain Eukaryota; kingdom Metazoa; phylum Chordata; class Lepidosauria; order Squamata; family Agamidae; genus Phrynocephalus; species Phrynocephalus versicolor. Next base: position 4,868,931 of record JAHTLZ010000237.1, on the reverse strand, counting down.
TTCCGCTCGCTTGAACCCGCAACAATGGGCCGAGGGACCAGGGCGGCGGGCGGGCGGGCGGGCGGGCGGGGGTGGGAGCGGAGAGGGACATCCTGGCACTCTCACCCAGCTCTTCCCAGCCAGCCCTCTCGCTAACCCCAGGCGAAGATAAAATCTCCCCCCCCAAAAAAAAAAACCCACCCCGATCCGGAGGTGGAAGGAGGTGACACACCAGATTTTGGCTGCCCGGAGCATCCATGCGCTTTGGGCTACAACTCATAGCGAGTGGCCAGCTAGTCACCACCAGCTAGTCCGCCCGAGTACTCCAACTCCCAGTTGCCACTACACCGCCACGCGAGCTTTAAGGAAAGGAGGAGGGAAGGGAGGTTGGCGGAGATCGAGGCTGGATCCCGAGGGCGCCTGGACGAGGATAACCAGCCTGCCGCCCTAAGGAGTGACCTTCCGAGCGGGGAATCTCAATTCTAAGCTCGTCGGGTCCGAATGCCATCTTGGCAGGGGAACTGGCCTAGAATTAAGCCCAGACTTCGGCGTCAACGCATCCAGGGAGCGATCCGTGAGACCTTTTATTTAGGCGGACGTCTGCCTACGCCATGCCAACAACGGCGCCTCTGCCACCATCCCGAGTCTTCGGCCACCCGGGCGCGCGCTCTTCTGCCCAACCCTTGGAGACGTTACTTTGGGGATGAACGGGTAACTCCCGAGAATTCCCCGGGAAGTTTCCCTACCCAACCCCTCCCTTCCCCAAGGTGTCGTTTTTCCCCCGAGGATTCGTTCAGTCAGGAACTTTTCCTTCGCGCTGGCTCGCGAAATGGAGGTACCTGAGATGCTCTCTCTCTCCCCTCCCCGCCTGCTTCCACGCTGCAACTGCCGGCACTCAGCCTGGTCCGCGGAGTTCCTCGGTCGGACTCTCTGGTTCGCGGGGTCGGGGCTGGCGGCGCTCCGTCGGCGGGAGGGAGAGGCGGAGCTCCGGGTCGGGCCGAAACGCCCCGCGCCTGCCTGGAAGACTCCGCCCTTGGTTTGGGCTGCCCCGCCAGCGCCACCCCCCCCCCCACACGCACCCCACCCGTCGGTCCCCGCTGGAGAGGTCCCTTGTGAGGTCCCTATAGTTTTGTTAACAGTATAAATCAAAGGAATAATAGTAGTACTAATGACAAAAGCCAAATCGCTGCATTGTAAATGTACCAAACAGTTAGTAAGGAGTACTGTGTGTGTGTGTGTGTGTGTGTGTTGTGTCCTTACAGTCGTGACCGACTCTTCGTGAGCCCCATGTCCATGGAGTTTTCTTGGCAGGAATACTGGAGTGGTTTGCCAGTTCCTACTCCAGGCGCCTACAGCACCTGGTATTCCCTGGTGGTCTCCCATCCAAGTGCGAGATCGATGTGCTTAGGGCATCTAGGCAGCTCAAGGAGTACTGTATTTGGTATGAAACGCATATTCCATTGAACATTTCATTCTGTGGCTACGTGCCCCTGGGAAGTGGCCTGGATCCACGAAGGCTTGCATCAAAATGTAATAGTCTTTAAGGTGCCCTGTGTTTTCTCTGCATTTTGCCTGGAGTGCTAATGAAAAGTCATAAGACTTCCACAAGAGGCCCAGCCTAATCTTGACTGTATTTCCAGGCCCAAAGAACTGGATTGTGGAGAAGCTCCAACTAGCCCCCTCCCTGTTGATAATTAGGAGGCAATTAAAGACCTTGCTTTTCAGAGAGGCTTTCCACCACCACCGGATCATTCCCCTCTCTTTTTCTACTTCCGTTCTGGTTTTATTTGATTGCTTTGTGCCATCTGTTTTCTTAAAATATTCAATTATCGCAGTTTTAATGGTTTTGTCTTTTATTATTTGTTCCCACTATATTTGCTGTAACTGCCCGGGGTAGTGTCTTGGTACTAATGATGGGAGCAGGATAGAGATCAAATACTAAATAAATAAATAAATAAATAAATAAATACCAGTTGAAGCGGTTAGAATGGGACTGTCATGAAGGAAACTAGAAAATAATAAATGAAGTATTAGAAAACTGATTCAAGTGTACAATTAATACATGAAGCAAAAGGCAAATAACATAAGATCCTGTGAAGTGAAAGTAAACATGCTACAAAATCTCCCAACACATCCTGCCCTCACCAGCATAGCTACCTTACAAGCAAATAGAGTACTCTAATGTACAGTATGTGGCGTTAACACACACACACACACACACACACACACACAGACACACACAGAGCGGTTAGTGGCCCATCCACACTGGTACCAGAATTTTTGGTCACTTCTGTGCTACTTTGGGTTACACATGTTGCACCTGTAAAAGTAAATGGAATTGTTGAGTGAATTGGTATGAAAAGGGATGTGCCATAAGGGTCAGTCCCAAATCCCTCTCCTTGGACTTATCTTTATTTCTTTGGGTCAGACTTAACACTAGGCTAGGGCTTTGTGGCACATAACAGCACATAAGGAGCATGGACTTTGGACAAAGGTTAATAGGGTATGTGACAAAGGTGTAGGAGTTGCATTGCCTACAAAACCACATTCCGTTAGGTCTCAATACCCAGGGAGTAATGGAGGAGCTCAGAAGCTGAGGTCTGTGACCTCCATACTGGCACAACATTATTGCATCAGTAGAGGGACAGGAGATTGATAGGTCACATTGCTTCCTTGAGAGCAGGGCCAGATTATTGGATCAAAACCAATAGGAGAACCGGGTTCAGTCTTTGCTTCAGCTGGGAAATCCACTGGGGAGTTGTGACGAGGCTCAACTATTCCTTCAACATCTCACCTCTCTTGAAAACCCCAAGAGGATTGCCAAAAGTTGCATTCACAGAAGCACAGAACCAACCGCTTATGAAAACCCTATTTCTGAAACATTTTTGATTTAAACAACCGTGATCCCTTATTGAGTAATGGGGATGGTGGATGCAAGGTGCAACAAGAACCCTTACACCTCCTAGCAAAGCGATGTTGGTATGAGAAGCAGAAAAATCTCTCACTGCCTTAACATACTGATGGTACACTCCTACTTGTCTCAATTCAGAATTAAGTCCCATGGAATTAAGCGAGGGTCAGTTACAAATAAGTGGGTGCAAGACTGAAGGTGGAATACATACATTGATGGCCAAAGGGATGGCTCTATGTATTATGTAGTATGCATATTAAACACACACTTTCTTCTGCGAGAGAAGAAAAAAGAAAAATGACTCTATATCCCAGAGCACAGAGAGAACTCCTAGTTCCCTGAACTCCTTGCCCTTTGAAGATGCCAATCACAGAGTCTGGCGAAACGTCAGGAAGAAAAACTTCCAGAACACGGCCAAACAGCCTGAAAAACTCACAACAGCTATACAAATGACTGGCCTTGCAAGGTTTTAGACACTGAAGGGTTTTTAAAAATACTTGAAGGAACCAAATAAATATATTATGGAGGCAACAGTGATTAAAATGTATCCTTAAAAGGGTTTTCCCCAACCCTACAGAAAGAGTTGGATATGTGTGCCAGTCTTTGCTACAAATGAGGGGTAGACCAGGATGAGGCACCACATTTGTTCTTAAAATACCTTATAGTTTTGCCACGTCAACCTTGAATACAAGGTTATGTTGCAAAATTACAGTATATTTAAAGACTGTTGTGGTAACTTTAAAAATAAATAAATCTAAAAGCCAGCCTTTGAAACGTGCTGAGTAAGAATCTTCTCCTCCCCACCATGATATCTGAAATGGTGTTCCTGCATACACGAGCTGTAGTGAGGAAACACCACAAAACCACACAACCCCATTAACACCACAGGAAACTCACTGGCGCACTCGGCAGCTGCAGTCTCATCTACGTGACCCCCCTGTCACCAGGGATGCCACAGATGTTCTGCAGTACAGCTCTGGGGATGGAGTAGAAACCAGAGCTTGGCAATGTTACACTGTGGGTTGACACCTCACCAGGTCCTACCATCAGCCAGAGCCATCCAGTTCAAATGAGTAGCAAACTCTCAATTAAAGAGGTAGGTTGGCCATCTCCCTCCTAGTGCTCCTTCCATGCCATATTTGCATATATGGTTAACAAACAGCATGACAGCAAAACAAATTCTTGACTATGCTGTCCTCGGTGTGTCCATTTCTAATTTCTTCTTCTTCGTTTATTGGGGGCTGAATGGGTAAGGAATTCTGGGAGCTGTGGTTCAGAAAAGTAACATTTCTAAGTTCTTGGCATTTTTGCACACTCATACACACAGAGAAAAGGCATGTGTGTAGGAAAGCTAATTTGTAGGGGGCACCAAAGTCTGAACCACCGAAAACAACAAATGCATTAACATGTACATGCAGGAGTGAGTGCATAGATTTGCTTTGGTGCCCTAAAAGCATACCATCTTGCCAATGTCCCACCCCGTTTCTTTGCTAAACCTGGCATGATTACCTATCAATCACTTGGCTCCATCCCCTTTTCTGCTGCAGAGGATGAGAGGTTGGAGCTGAAGAGAAACTCATTACAGGGAGGCACACGTTGATCATGAGAAAGAAGGGTGGGGGGAGAATGGATTGATAAGGAGGAGGGAGTAGCTGCAGAAAGACAACCAAAGCATCCCTCCCTCTAATAACTTCAGATGGAAAGCAAAGACCTTCCAAAGTATGCACTCTTACTAGTAATATCCCATCCCCAGTGATTTTCCACCCCATATGCTTATAAGGAGACATCTGTAGAAAAAGTTCTAGAAGGGTAGCTATGTTACAGTGTGGCTACACAGTGGGAAAATGTGAATGGAATAACACCCGGAAAGTCAAGTTTTCCTGGGTTAGTTCACTTCTGCCAACCACACAGGGATCAGCAGAGAGAGGGGAGGAAATGAGCATTGTTTGCAGCTTATTGTTTAAATCCACTCCCTGCCAAGTGAAGCTTGAGTCTCCTTCCTTCCTTCCTTCCTTCCTTCCTTCCTTCCTTCCTTCCTTCC
>JAHTLZ010000237.1:4838679-4857929 GCA_023846285.1 Phrynocephalus versicolor | reverse complement strand
TCTTTCTTTCTTTCTTTCTTTCTTTCTTTCTTTCTTTCTTTCTTTCTACTTTTTTCTCCCAAACGGCCCTGCAGTTTACTTTGATCTCCCCAAGGGCCCCGTGGTCTACTTACAGAAGTGTGTGTGTGGCCGCCCAGCCCGGCCAGAAAGGGCTCAGCCTGCACAGCTCCTGGCCTGGCCCTCTTCCTCCCCTCCCCCTCTGTTGCTGTGGATGGCTGACGCAGCCATGAGCCTGCTGTCCCCTCCTGTCCCTTCGCTCCATGCCAGCAACTCAGCTGGTCATGAGACAGTGGCATGCCAATCATCTGGCTGGTGCGGGGGGGGGGGGGGGCGCCATGGCTCGTTGAACTGCCCCGCTTGGCTGAGACAGTGGGCTTGCAGACCCAGAACTTTGCTAGGGCAGTGGTGGTCTTTGGGATGGGAGAGGGAAGGGTGGAGAACTTATCCCTTCACTTTTTTTATTGGTGGCTAGCGGGTTACTTTTGAAACCTTCACAGGCTTCCGGCAGCCCATGGTCTACCTGTTGTGCAGGCCTGGTATACACAATACTGTCTTTTGGACCACAGATCAACCTGACCTGGAACTGCAGGCAACCTCTGTATCCCCTTGGACTGATTTTCCTTTTATGCACACACATCACTTCTAGCCGCTCTGAAAGAGCCGCTCTTGCTTATTCCTCTCTACTCCTCTGCATTCACCTTTGGAGGACTGATGTCCACCTGTGGAATGCAAGAGCCTGTGGGCAGGATTTAAAAGTTGTTGTGGCTGCTCTAGCAGCGGTGCCTTTCCTTCCACCTGGGTTTCTTGCTCTTGCCAATGTGTCCACAGCAATGCACTGAAGGGAAGGGGGACCTGGGTGGGGAGATGGCCCTGGATCCCACCCGAGTCATAGAACAAGAAGGCAAGAGGGGCAAAAGGTGAGGAAGGAGAACCAGGGAGGGACACATGGTCAGGGCTGTGAGGGACATGAGTTCTTCACGGGGAGGGGGAGCCTTTTTGAGGGAAGAGGACACAAACAGAGGGTAATTTTCGTACATTGCAAAATTAAGTTGAACTTAAAGTATATTAAAATCAATTGTTGATGTATTTTCTTTGTCCCATTAAAATGCCTTTTTATGCCAAAGTGGCAGGTTACTTGATTATAAAAGAGGCTTTCCAACACTGCACTAGCTTATCTGGCTGAAGCAGCTGACTCTGGTATGACATACACAGTCGTCGTACATGGGTAGGGCTGCATGTGGGATCTGGGGCCTCATGACTTGTTTAATGCAGGACTTGATTTGGGGGGTATACCCTACCAACCCATTGACTTTGAAGAAAGATATATCATTTGCTGCTCCTCTTCAGGCACAACTTAGGCAACACCTGGGGTTAGTCACTGCCTAAAGGATCCCACTCCATTGGAAAACAAGGTGAACTGGTTCATTCCACTTTAATCTTTTTGTCTGGCCCTGTTGAAGTTTTTGCAACTTCGCATGCTGCCTTTAGTAGGTATGGCTGGGAAGTGGGTTGGCCTTTTTAGGCTAGGGTGATTGTCAGTGTATCCAGTAGTAACCAATAGTTCCCTCCTACCTCTGATTCAGAGAGAGACATGCCTTTCTGCTCTGTCTACTCCCCCCCATTCTTTTTTATCTGTTGGAAGCAGTCGATCTGTTGAGGGCTTTGCTGAAGTAGACACGTGTGTTCTTCGTTTTCTGTTGGATCTGTTCAGTTGTAATGAAACCTTAGCCTATTTTTGCTAACAACTCAGAATGAGTTATTGAGAAAAGGGATGGGTTATTCTAGGGAACTTGAAGCTAATTCTGGTCTTTAAATCTCTGCATGTCTGCTAACCAGAAATAAAATTCTGCAACAGATTGTGTTTGGGCCTTTAAAAGTGTTCTGCTTATATACCGCCCCATACCACTTCAAGTAGTCTCTGGGTGATTTACAGTTTTAATTACAGTGTGCAGGCTACACATTGTCCCCACCCCCCAGAAAGCTGGGTACTCATTTTACCGACCTCAGAAGGATGGAAGGCTGAGTCAACCATGAGCCTGCTACCTGGGATTGAACCCCAGGTCCTGAGCACAGTTTTACCTGCATTACAGGCATTTAACCACAGGGCTCCTACAAAACCACAACCTGTCACAAAAATACTCAACTGGTGAGTATGCTGGCACTGCACTTACAAGCCAAAGGAAGCCTGCAACCTGATTATTGTCTGTATGCAAACTATTGTTGTTAGGTACATTAATTAACTTCACACTTGTAGTGACCCTATGGGTTGGTGATGACCAAAAGGTCCTATCATGAATAGTCCTTCTCAGCTCTTGCAAACTGGAGGTGGTGGCTTGCTTTATTCAGTCAATCTGTTTTATATTAAGCCTCCTGTTTTTGCTATAGCTTTCAACTTTTCTAATGTTATTGTTTTTCTAGTAGACCTAGTGTGCTGCCGAGACTGTTATTATTGCTTCAAATAGCAGGAGTGAGATCCACATTGTGCCACAATCAAATTACACCCCTGTTGTGTTACCTAGTAGTGATTGCAGTAGGATGCATAAGTATCTTATCCTGCAGGAGCTTTGTGGTCAAGGTCACCAGCGTTAAGGAATTTTCTCCCAACCTGTTCTCCGTTGAAACCGGTCCTTTCAACAGATGGGCAATGAGGGTCCCATCTGTGTCTTGATCCCTATATTAGATTTAATCATTCCTTGTCTTTGGTCATCATATTGCTTTGTGTGCATATATTATTTGAGGATATTTTGCAGTGAAGAAGACCTGTTGTAGTAGTAGTAACATTTGTTTAGACTTATACACTACCCCATAGTGCTAGGGTAATGTCTGGGCAGTGTGCAACTTAATTATGCAAGTAACACTTTGCCCCCAAGTGAGCTGGGTATTCATTACTATACCAGTCTCCTAAGGAAGGCAGAATCAACCTTGAGCTGGCTACCTAAACCTGTCAGGATTAAACTCAGATCTGCAGTACTGACGTTTAACCACTGTGCCACAGAGCTTTTGTAAGGGCTATTGAGGACTAGTAGGTCTGCCTTATGGACATAACAACTTCAACCATAAGCTGCACCTATCTATGATATGATATTGAGAAGTTATTATAATCTTTGACATGATATTGGATGCGGAGGGTAGTAGTACATGAAGAACATTGATTTCTTCTGCATTATCTTCCCCATTTTGGTTTAGTTGCTGAGTGGGGTGGGACACACAAAATACACAATTCACAGTGTTAGGATTCCTGCATTTGGCTATTCTTTTAAGCAGCTGTCCTGCTAAAAATTGAAGAAAATCTTCAAAAACCATTCCAGAAACACAGTCTGAAGACACTAAACATATATATATTACCAGATATTTCTTTTTAGTTTCTGTATATTCCTTTTTCAGCCCTCTGTTTCCCCCTATGGTTAGGTTTTTCACACGAAATGCGCCCGGAGATAGAAACAGCATGTCAGGGGCATTTTTTTTTAATTGTAGGGCGGGAAACAGAGACGTTGCAGCCCAGTGGTAGCTATAGTAAAACACAGGGTTTTCTTCATTGCTTTCTGCAGGCACCACTCACATTCTGCTCTGTACAGTAACACACTCGTCCACAGCAGATTCCAACCGATTCCTCCCTGGAAAATTTGTAAACACTCCCCCTGCGCACTTGGCGCTGGACCTTCCAGAGGGGAACCGCTTCGCTTTTATTCCGGAAGTGCCGGCTCGCAACAATAGGTCCTCGTGACGCACCTTTTCTTCCTCTCTATGGTTTGAGGAGGGCGGAAGGGACAAAGTTTGTCCCCAACGCGTCTCCGTACAGGAGGCGGGTCGAAAGGCCGGAAGTGCCCTCCCGAGCAGCTTAGCGCGGTTTTTTTTCCCTTGCCCCCCCCCCCGCCTCCCGAGAAGGTTGTTCCACCGCCGCCGCCGCCGCCGGGAGACCATGTTCCGGATCGAGGGTTTGGGGCCCAAGCTGGACCCGGAGGAGCTGAAGCGGAAGATGCGCGAAGACGTCCTCTCTTCGGTCCGCACCTTCCTCCTCTACGTGGCCCTGCTGCGCCTCAGTGAGTGTCCCGCTGCGGCGGGGTGGGGGGGGCGGACCACGTGCGGGAGACATGCGGAAGGCCCCCCCCGGCCCCCCCACCACCACGGGGGTCAAGGCGGTGGGTCCTCTCGCTGCCCCATCGGGTCGCCCCGGCCTCAAGGGGTCCAGGCGCCCCTGGGGGAGGGAGGGGGGGTCCTCCGGAGAGAGGCGGGAATAAAAAAGAAGGCCCTCCACGGAACGGGGAGCTTCCCTTCTTCGGACGCCCGTTCGTGGTGCAAGTGGCCCCTTCTATCAAGGAATTAATCCGTCCCAAATGAAATTCTGTTAAGCAAATGTTCCTTTATGCAAATTTCCCATAGGAATGCATTGAAAACGGAGTAATCCCTAATCGCGACCATTTTTATGTTGCATGGGATTCGCCCCATAGGCGATTCTGTTAAGCCAATTTCCCCTCTCTCTGGAATGGTTTATGTTGTACAGATTTTATGTTATACAAACCGTTGGTTATACGAGGCTCCAGTGTATTGTTTGGAGGGGCCCGCATCTAAAACGGGGAGGGGAGGCTCCCTCTTCGGTACTGAACCAACCCCCCAAAAATTCCTCCATGGCACCTTAAGAACATTAATTGCTATACCACCTTATTCCGGGCGTTTCCCAAACAGTTAAAGCTTAACTACCGGGAACAATAAACACTAAATACAACTGAGGGAACGTGCCCTGCAGTGAGTCAGGCTATCCCGGTTTTTATCAGCTCGAGTTTTTAAGCGAGATTCCAGATGTTTTCGGGTTCCATCACCATTAAGTCTGATGATGGGGGACACTGGCAGGGGCTAATCATCAAATGGGATGTAGAAGATGGGATGAGATGAGCCCTACCCACACCATGCAGTGCCTCGCCATGTGCATTTAGCCCACGCCAGCCCCATCAGGGTATCAGGATGAGGCTGGGTGAAAGAGGCTGCTGGAATGGCTGATAGGGAGGTTGCACCCTCTCACTCGTTTGTTTTCCGTGTAAAAACATCCCTGCCTGTTATGAGCCTTGGAAGAACAATACATGAAGTGGGCTCTGGGTGGTTCCATGTTGGGGGGGGCACATATTTTGCTGCCTGGGGGTATGAACAGGATCATACTACTTGGAAAACCTTGGTACAGTGGTACCCCGCCCTTTCGCAGTTCATATGTTGCGTTCCCGCTATATCGCAGGACCACAGTATATGAAAAAAGGCCCCGTAGGGTAATGGGGAAAAGTCTTGTTTCAAGCCTCCCATACTTACCCCATGAGTGGAGCTGCCCCGAATGGGCCTGTGAGGGCCTACCTGGGCCTTCTGGAGGCCCCAAAAGGGCCTCCCTGCAAACAGAAGTGACTTCCAGGTTGCCTAAAATCATTTCTCGGAGGCCTCAGAGAGTCTTTCTAGACCTGTTGGAGGCCTCAGAAATGATTTCTGGTTTACCGGAAAGTACAAGAGCCCCCAGCTAGCCCCCCCCCCAAGCCTGAGTCAACCTGCATCCACATATCGCAGATTTTCAATTTTCGTGGGTCAGTTCAGGTCCCTAACCCCAGCGATATTTCCTGGTACTTTTCCATCTAGGTATAAATCAAGTCCGAGGCTGCTTCATTTCACAGTCAGGCGACAGAAGATGTTTTGAAGTTCATATGATTTGTGTGTTTGTTTATTTGCCTGAGTTCAGAGGCTAAAACATAACTTGTGAAAAAGGAAATGCACATTTTTACAGGGTAATAGTGTTGGCACCAAGTATGTGTGTCCCAGAAGAAGAGGCCGTTAGTAAATCTCCTTTGTTGCAGGTGTATTTTGCCTTATTAAATCTGGAAGCTAGGGAGCTTGAATACTGAGCTTCACTACAGAAAGCCCAGTTCAGATCATTACTTTGCCATGTTGCTTCTGGTTCAGGTTGTGCTCTGTCCACCTAAACCACCAGAAAAGGTTGTGCTGAATGAGCTTTTAGTGGTCTGAGGACCACACATGCCAGCCTCCAAATCTTTGAGAGTTATCACGGGGGAAACTTCTTTCATGAAATAAACCCTTGTGCCCTCTCGTGGCCAATTCAAATTTAATAAAACGTTTTGGGGTGTGCAGAAGTGTTGGCTGGTAGAATTGCCCCCCCCCCCATGGTCCAGAAGGCCCAAGGGTCCTACTTGGGGAATTATTATTTTTCAATCTTTACAAGTGTGAGGTGGTGGGTGGGGTGTGTATTTGGGCTCCTGGGTTTGAGTGAGTGCAACATAGGTTTGCAGCACCTGCTGGGATAGGGAGGGATCAGACTAGAGCAGCAGAGGAGAATGGGTGGTTTAGTTTTGTGCTTACCACACCTCACCTGGCGCTGCCGTCCAGATGATGATTTTTACAGTGCATGTAAACTTTCTGAAAAAGGCCTTTGATGAGAGGAGATGCCATGCTGACCCCATAGAGTGGCAAGACTCAAGATATGTGTTTTTTGTATCCACAAGTGGTCTCTTACAAGACATATGAATTCTTGCAGCAGTTAAGAATCTTCCCTTCTCTTACTGGAGCTGGTGGGGAGGGCAGGGAGATACTGTACCATGTGTTTGTATTGTGGTTTATTTATTTATTTATTTATTTATTTATTTATTTATTTACCACCGAACTTTCCCAAAGGAACTCAGGGCAGTAAACAATATAAGGAAAACAATTTTATGGGAAAATGAAACAAACCACAAAAGACATATAAAATCAAGACGGAAAATGAAACAAACCACAAAAGACATATAAAATCAAGACCTGAGTCAAATAAAAATACAAAGACAAAAATGCAAATGCAGTGGTACCTCTACGTACGAGCAATTCAGCTGTGAAGAGCAGAAAACTGTTGGCGTTTTAACTGCTGCCTTACAAATTTTAAATGCAGTCTGCTCTACTTACGATTTTTTTTATTTTTATTTATTTATTTATTTATACTTATGAGTTGTTCAACTTATGAGCATGCATTCGGAATGAATTAAACTCGTAAGTAGAGGTACCACTATCTACAAATATACAAAGGCAGGATGGCATAAAACACAGGTGGGCAGGCAAACAACATCAAACAAATCAACCTCCTTGATCGCCGAAGGCGACCTTAAAAAGCCAAGTTTTTAACTGCTTCTTGAAGGCTGAAAGGGGCTCCGCAGTCCTAATATCACTCATCAGGTGATTTCAAAATGTAGGGCCCGCCACAGAGAAGGCACGGTTCCGGGTAGAGACCTTACGAGCCTCCCAGTGGGTGGGCCAACGTTGACCTTAGGATGACACACTCCGTCAGATATTCTGGTCCCAAGCCATGGAAGAGTTATGCCTGTGACTTCCTTTCATGTGGCATTGGTGAGAGCCCTCTTATTTGGGGATAAGGAATTTCCCCCTACCTTGTTCCATGTACAGTTGAATATTGTACAGAAATGTTGCAGTTTGTGAAAGAAAAGAGTAGTGCTATTCTATGACCTCTGCAAAGGAGCCAGTTCCACAAGGCTCCTCCTGTACTTAGCTGTCCCTTGTTGCAATAGATGCTATTCCTTTACTCAGCTTATTTTTTAGCCTTTGGGAGTCCATTTGCCATCATTTTTTTTAGTTAAGAGCTCGCCCAGAAAATGATGGGTCTTGTTTTCAGTCAAAGGGAAGTTATTGGGTAGATCTGTTAAGAGAGCTGTGATATTGGGATAAGCCATCTGTGGAATACTGCTGATGATGTAACAGCTGGAATATAATCGAGATAGGCTGATCCTGAAAATTAAGCTTCCTTGTTAGTAGAGATGGGCACGACACGCCAAAATGGTGTTCGTTTCTGTTCTTCGGTCCCTGGGCCGCCGCTTCGGTTCTTTACTGTTTTTGGGGTCCCTGGGGGCCACTTCATTTTTCGGTTTTCGGGGAAGCGGGCCCACCCGCTGGCGTCTTCCCTCAGCGCTCAGACGTCTTCCCCCGCCCACCAGTCAGGCCAGCGGCCGCGGCGAAGTAGCGAGCGGTGGAGGCCTTGCACGCAGAAGTGTTCCCAGAAGCCAATGCCGCCCTCCGCCTTCCCCGCACCTTAAAGGGACCTTCCCCACGCCGGATGACAGGGCGCCCGGGCAGCGGGGCGAAGGGGGGAACTCGGCTGCTCTGCGCAGGTCGTGACAGCGCTGGGCGCTGTCATGACCCGCATGGGGAAGATCCCTTTGGGACCCCCGTTCACTGCCTCTGCATGCAGAGGGGCTGAACGGGAGTCTCGCCTTCCCCGCGCCGGTCATGACAGCGCCCAGTGCTGTCATCCGGCACGGGGAAGGCAGAGGCTGGTCAGGAGGGGGCTGCGATCCATCTTCTGCACGCGGAAACCGGATCACAGCCCCTTCCTTCTCGACTCTGCGTGTGGAGGCCGGATCACAGGCCCCTCCAGCGATCCCTTGGGGAGAAAGTCGCGGTGTCCGACTCCTCTCCTGACCACTCTCCGTCGCGAGGGATGACACCCGAGCCGACTGTCATCCCCTCACTGCGGAGATCGGAGATTTAGATAGCCGCAGCCTCGCTTCCGCAAGCAGAGGCGAGAACCGGGCTCCCAATCCTCACCCACTGGCGATGAGAGCGTCATCGCCAGCAGGGAGGAACGAACCGAACGTAACTGAACTCATTTGTTCTGGTTCTGTTCGGTTCATTCCTAAATCACTCTGGGCTCCATTATTCTTTCCATGTAACATAACGGATAACGGAACAATTTTTTTCGTTTCGTGCCCATCTCTACTTGTTAGCTAATTAATAGTCCCTTAATTTTGATATTTGTTTATTTAAAGGAATTGCTTGAGTTCCATCTTTGAGAGAATTGCAGGGTTTAAATCCAGTAAATAAAATGCAGTAATGCATCACTTGAATGATATAATGGTTTCATTGCAAAGTTAACCTATGAAATTAATTGCAACAAGAGGTGATGACCACTGGCTTGACAATAGCTATACAATTTCTCCCCGCTTCAGCTCCATATATTTTAAAGAAGCTGGACAGCATATGAGCAGAGAAGACCTTCAAAGATGGCCTGCGTGGAAGACCAGGGTGGACTGCCTTTGCCTTATACTCCGGAACAGGCTGCAAAGAAGAGGCTTCATATCCTGACAGAACAGATCCAGACATTTCTTATCAAGACACTTGGAAAGTTACAGAAGAGAGGAGAATCAATTATGCCACCTTCCTGTTATTTCCATGTGTTAGAGAGTGATTTCGTTTTGTTGACACAGATGTGGTCTTGTTCAAAGTTTAAAATGAACCTTTGTGAAAACTACTAATTTTAAACAAAGTGGCTTTGGAATAGAACTATCTGTGAAATGTTAACAGTGATGTTTTTGTCGGAACTGTCCTATTGGGACAGTTGTGTCATGTGAAGCCTCGGCGATTAATCTTGAATGGTTTAAATAAAATGGAATGTATACCCAAATGATAGCATTCTGTAGCATTTTGCCATATTTACAGGCAATTCTGTTGTACTGCTTCTTCTATCAACTTCCACAGTGCTGATTTGGGGGGTTCATTCAAAATGTTGACTTCCATCAGTGGGCAACAGAATTCCTCCACCCCCCAAACCCTTGTATGCCCTCAACATCTGCTGCATGGCACAAATATACTTTTGTACGTACAGTAGTGGACTTCACACTTTCTTTCCAAGCTGCAGGAATAGTTAAGGATAGCCAAAACATACTGTTGACCAAAAAGAGAAATATTTTCCAGACTTCAGTTCCCAGATCTTGCTGGACTTTCAGGAGTTTTGGCTAGCATGGCCAATGATCTCGGAGATGCAGTCCAATAATTGATGTTGGGGATGCTTCCAAAGAGGCCTTTCAGAATGCAAAGATGTTGATGAGTTACTCTTCCCATGATCTTCTCACCATCGCCCACAATTGCCAATTTTGAAGGGCCCAAGGCTCCCAGCCCTGTTTCAGAAACTTGGCAAAATGTGACAAGTTCAAAATATGAGCTTGTGCCAAGGTCGACTCATCTTCCTGTTTTGTTTCTTTGTAATGACTGAGATATAATTGCAAGCAGGATACACAAGAAGATGTAGATAGTGGTGGTAATAATTCTTCCTCATGACTGAAGTTTCTCCTTGACTGCACAATGAAAATAAGTAACTGTGTGTGTGTTTGTGAGTATTCCAGTGCGTTGAGTGAAAGTTGGTTTGCAGCAGACCTCAGGAAGTGCTTCAGGCTCTTGGTGGTTTGCCTTCAAATGCTTAATGTCAACATGAGTGGTGTGTTGTGTGTGTGTGTGTTGTGTTGTGTTGTGTTGTGACAGTCATGACCGACTCTTCATGACCCCATGTCCATGGAGTTTTCTTGGCAGGAATACTGGAGTGGCTTGCCAGTTCTTACTCCAGGCGCCTACAGCACCTGGTATTCCCTGGTGGTCTCCCATCCAAGTACTAACCAGGGCCGACCCTGCTTAGCTTCTGAAATCAGGCGAGATCGGGTGTGCTTATAGGCATCCCCAATATGGTTTGGAGAGCTTAAATTTGCTCCCAGCTCTTCACCCCCATCAGGTCACCTGTTTCACTGGACTGGTTAAAAGGGGGTGGGTGGGGAGGCAGGAATCTCCATTGGAAACTGGGAAGAAAACCTGGCCATTTTGGGTGGGAAATTTACTGCATACTAGACAGCTAAGGTGAAAGGAAGTTAAGGACCCCCTATGAAATCAGTGGGCATCCTGAGCTGGATCTGGCTTCTGTTCTTACTTTAGAGTAGAAATGAAAGCAACATGCTATGCATGTACAGTAACAGCCTATATTTGATGTCTTCAGCAATTGCTCTATATCTCTATATATGAAGTGGCCACCAGGTGGCTCCAGCACCCAACATTTTTCTCTTAAAACCCACTTGTACAGTATTTCATAGAGATAGTTTATTTCATATTCATAAGTCATATAAATGTTACAGAAATTTATTGTTAGTACTGAATCCTTAGGAGCCCCGAGAAGTTGAAAATTAGAACACTGCATTATGCAGCAACACTGCAGTAGCAAAGGACAGCCCTGTCTATTTTCTTTAAATGTGGCCAGAAAAACAACAATCTCAGAACAAAATGCTTCAAGAGACATCTAAGCCTATGAACAGCTCTATGATGGCTGAACCTGCCATGTGGGTTTTTTTTTTAATTGTCATCGTTGCTTTATTGTCGTAGGTACAATCCTAGGCACATCCATGCAGATATGTGATCCATAGAATTCAGTGGGAGTTGCCATTGTGTTAGACTGTAGTCTGTAGTGAACGGGCTGGATAACTCAGCAAGATAGGGCAGAAGCTTGGGAATTTGATTTCTCACTGTGCCTCCTGGGGGGAAAAGCCAACCTGTGCAGCCTTTGGGCAAACTGCACAAGAAGAAGGAAATGGTAAACCTCTTCTGAGTACTTTATACCTAGGAAACCCTGGAAGGGAATGCTGTAAGAATTGATTTGATGGGACGGACACATATATTACTAATCTATAATGAGTTACCACCTATATTTTCCTGCCTCTCCACCTTGGCCTTTTAGAGTATCCTTTCGTGATATGAAAGGTCCTTGTTTTATTTCTTCAAGAGGCTGGTGGCTGTTAGAAGTACACAACCACAATTAAGATAAAAGCAGCTATCTTCCCAAAGCTTAAACACAGGGAACAATGTACAACTAGAACTAGCAGAAAGAGACTTTAAAAGTTCTGAAATTGTCATTTTGGTTGAGTTTAAAAGATACAAAAGCTACAGCTGAGATTTGTTGCTTCCAAAATTGCAACGAGAGACATGGTGCTACTCCTTCAAGGAGTATCTAATTCCTGAATAGGAACTACACAGTCTTTAACTGTTCCCCTCCATGGTCCAAGGATGGGCACATTACTCCTGCCAAAAACAAGACAAAAAAACCACACCCACCCACAAAAACAAAAACCTGTTTGAACAGAAAATACTTCTTCTGGACTGGATAAGCTTGATAAGCCAGCCATGACATGGCCATTGCACTCAAACTAGATTTGAGAGTACCAAAAGCAAACATATGGATGTTTTTTAAAAACATGCTTTTATTGACCAATCGTTACATTATCAGCATGATCCATAGTCATTAGACATTCTACAAAAGGGTATAAAAACTGCACCATCAAAAGCAAGAATATTGAGACATGGTTTTCTGGTCCTGGGCAAGGAAGAAAGCAAATCACTTAATTTACTTGTTTCTAATCTCTGCTCTGATTCTTCAAACGTAGTCAAATCACTTCTTCCTGGGGGTGAGGGGGAAGAAGGAAATGGGACATTGTTAGTTGGTGACATCAGTTGCAGATTTATCTTGTTTATTTATTTATTTAATTTATAAACCACCCCACCAGAGCATAACACTATTCTGGGAAGTTTACAACAAAAGATGAAGTGTACAGTACTGGAGAGTAGGTACACACGCGTTAAAACAGTAGAATAAGAACAAGAGGCACCAAAGACAATCAAGTGCCCCAGCTTCCTTGCCCCAAATCCTTCGAGTGCTGCCTCTTGAGTCGATGTTCACCACAGGAGCCAAGGCTGTAAACTGCCCAACACTTACTTGGCCAGTAAATGAACCAGCACGAACCACCAAAGCAGTGCTTTGTGCCCATCTCTACCATTCCTAGTTTCATTACATAAATTAGAAATAAGGTCTGGATGCCACTCCAAGAAGAGAGCACCATCAGAAAAATGGACTGATAAACCACCTCTTAGTATCTGAGAACCCGGATAAGGGCTACCGGACATTGGGGTTAACAGTGGAACACATGCTTAATTTTTCTCTTAATAAAATATTTCAGTTTTACGTCAAAAAAGCATGGAGAATCCTGGTCACATCTTAGAATCTTAGACCTTGTAGAGCCAGAAGGGACCCCAAGGCTCATCAAGCACAATCCCTTGTTGAAGAAGAAAGCCCACCTAAACCTCTGTTTAAAAGCCTGCAGTGAAAGAGTCTTCACACCTTCTGAGGCAGTGATTCCACTGCTGAACAGCTCTGCCTGTCAAATAAATTTTCCTAATATTTACGCAGTACAGCCCCTATTTAAGGCAGTACAAATTTTCACCCAGAAAGCTTAATTCAATGTAAATAGAATAAAAAGCTCCTTGCAGCTTTTGGATCTCCAGAGAGTATCACTCAGCACCTACCTGCAGACAAATCTAACAAACGGATGGACTCGGTGGCTACATACCTGGCCACAGTGCTATATACCATTAATGAGACCTACAGGACTACGGTTGGACATTAACCCATTCTCTTGCAACTTATTTTACAGTATTCATCTTTTAGCTTTCTATCCCACAATTTGACATGTTTGTTCTCAATTTATTTTATGCCATTAAAGGTTTGTTGACTAATTCAGTGTTCACAAGGATATGTGATGAGTGGCAGCAATACTACTGAGGAGATAGGTGTGGAATGAGCAATCTTTTGAATTGTATATACAGTACTCTCTCTGTGTGTCTGTGTCTGTGTCTGTCTGTCTGTCTGTCTGTCTGTCTGTCTGTCTGTCTGTCTGTCTGTCTGTCTGTCTATATAAACATTCTTAGATGGAATAACTTTTGGAAAAATAAGGGGTAATACTAATGGTGCCAGTTTACCCCTTGGCCATGTCTTTGCAAGGGGTAACAGCCAAGGTAAGTCTAAATAGCAACGTTTTAAAGGCCTGGTTATCCTTGTTTTCAGCCAAGATCCCACAGTGTACCACCATGTGTCCCAGTTCATCCTTCCTGGCATGAGAAGACCGTGTTTCCGTCATATGAGGAACAGAAAGGGTTCCAAGTGCATCATTTTTGTCCAAGGACAATTCCTTCAACATGGTTTCTGGGCAGCTGCATGGCAGGAACAGTGTGAGCCAAAGGATGCCCCCCCAAACACTCACCACCAAAAACACTGGATTTGAGAATCACCAGAGTGCCTGACTGCTAAATGTGACAGAATATGGCATGCCTGTTGCCAAAAAAACTTTCCTACAATTAAAGGAGACTAACAGTGATCACTGTTACCTTGTTGCTACTTCCTGTCTTCAGATCCTGGGGAATTAGGCTTCTTATTTCTACTGTGCTCTAGGACCTTGATATTTCCTTCTGCTTGTGTTTCTCCCACCATGTTTGTGGCATGACACTGGTAAACACCCTCATCTTCCTTTGTCAGTGGATTAATCTAGGATGGAAAAGCACACACAGAGAAGGAGATAAATGTCAGTTGATGCTGATTGAATTCATACGTTTTACAACACAGGGGTAGCTCATCTATCATGGAAACATGCTGTCAATCAGCATGTTTTCTTGAAGGCTTCAGGAAAGTTATAATTCATGAGCAGCATTTGTTTATTGCAAAAGAATGCAGTGTGCAGGGGGACATGTCTATTATGGTGTAGTGGGCAGTGACAGAGACCTGGGTTTGAATTTCTGCTCACCCATGAAAATTCACAGGGTAGGTGGAGCATTGTGAGTAAAACCACCCCCTAACCTTGCCACATACTTGGCTTGAAAACCCTTTCAGGGTCACCCTATGATTCGATGCTGCACGACACCAGTGTGGACATGAATGGCATGAAGAGGAGGAGCAAGTTTGAAAGTTGTAAAGATCCATATGCTAATTCCCTGCAAAGAGTTGACTTTTAGCCTGGGTTAGATAACTTGAGGGACTTTGTGCTGGCATCAGAGTGCCAACCAGAGGCATGGAAATGACAGTTTAAGTTCCTGAAAATGCAGTTACAAAAATCTAAGCTTAAAGCTCACCCAGAAGAGCCATCAGACATGATGGCACTGTATTAAAAAAAAAATCATTAATTTAAAGCGTCAGTGGCTGCTGAAAAGTACTTTGCTTTGATTACCCCATGTGTCCCTCAGAGGGGGATTCTAACATTCCTTTGCAAGCTAACAGTTCATGCCTCTGGCAAGAGTCACCGGTCCTTACTCCGGCAGCCTGTGAGGCAGGAAGAAATGGGTAGGAGCAGGAACTAAATGCAGGTGGTGGGATGAAAAAAGAAAAGGGAGTTTCCCTGCCCACGGTTGCCTTTGACCCCACCCACCACCAACACTAAGCAACCTCTCCGAGATCCCAAGGAAATGTGCCCTCCAACAGTGAAGCTTCCCATCCTGAGAGAAACTTACCAAAACCCAGCCGGTGCTCTCGTGTTTAGAAGGGCCACCTCGAACCTGGATAGCCACGTTGACTCTATCTCCAGGCAAGTCTTCCAGGAGCTTAACTCCCTTTGGGGATTCCGTGACCTGGAAAAAATGTAACACATGAGCCCATTTTATGTGCAGTCTTCGTGCTCAGATAACCCTAATGAGCCTCCCAGTCCTCTTGTCAAACTGAAACACATTGGACGTTCTCCTGACTCTTGCTAATCTTACTGGGTCAACCTTTATCCTCTGAAAATTTTCCAAGGTGTAAGCATCAGACCTACCATCAGTGGCAGAGGACCTACCTTTGGCCAATGTTTTCCACCAAAGAATTCAGTCTTATATTCCTTGGTGGGTTCACTTCATAACAATGGTAGTTTTATTTCCCTGCCAGGAATAAATTAAGAGCAACTTTGAAGGGTGGTGATGGTCTAGGAGATGTAAGTTATGGGTGGGTAAAATATCTAAGGCTAGTGGCCAGATTCAAGCTACTTGCCTTCCAGGGGCCATACCAGTCATGGAAGTGTCCCAAATGAACCATTTTAAAGGAGGGGGAGCTAATAGGAAAACCAGTTTATTTTGCTAACTTGGCATGTGGACTAGTCCTGGGGGAACACTGTAAAGCCTAGAAGCAAAAATTCCCTTCTACTCTTTGCCCCTCCCCTTTCAAAGGTGTTTTTTGGGGGAGGGGGTTAATATGTTTTCATCCCATTGGGACACTCTGGAATGGTCCTGGGGGGACTGCAAATCCGGCAATACTTACAAATTGTGTACCAAAAATATGAATGATTCAAAAGAAAAACGGGGAGCTATTTCCACATTCCTGGCTGAAGCCCCCAAGATCACTGTGAACATAAATGACAGTGGAAGGGATGAGTCTTGTCAAGTTGACCCAAGTGAAAAACATCATCCAATGACAGGCAAAAGTGTGTATCCAGCTGTATGAGGCTGCTGGTTCTTGGCAAGTGTTCACCGTCAAGTTTCCTCCCTGGGTCCTGGTGTTTGTCCAAAGTGACAGCTGGTCCCATGGAGGCTTGGTTCTATGATGATCATGTCTAGCCACTACAAACAAGTCTCAGTCAAGCTAAAACATCTCTTGGGGAAGGTTCCAGATCCTCCCATATGTTGTTGTAGTTAAGCCACGGTAGAATGAGACAACTGAGTTTAGGGATTTAAGTTTGCATTTTGAAGAGTCCAGTTATATGGTCTGCTTCCATCTGTTTTCCAGGGACTGGACGACATTCAAAATGACCCTGCTTTGTGTCCAGTCAGGATCTTTTTAGTCCAGCAGCAGTGCTGCTCGGTTTATGGAGCTGGGCTGAAGCAACTCGGACTGGACTGCACATGAATGTAAGGGTTGCCTTAAAGATTACACCCAATGAAATGACCCCTTTTTATTGCAGAAGTCATTGTCAGAGTGCAAGCTCATTCAGCACCTCCTCTGTTGCCTTACCATGAAGCCCATAGCATAACAGGGCAAACCTTGTATCAGGCAAAGGTACAGGGTGCTGAGTGACTGCCAGCTCTTTTTCTATCAAGATTGAGGACACGAGAATCAACAATGCCTTTTTTGGGAGGCGGGGAGAGCTGAAACCTGCCACCCTGAACTTACTCTACAACTCTGCCCTCTGCATTTGGGAACTTGCTTTCAACAGGACAGCCTGGCTGTCAGCTCTGGCTGTGATTTGGGGGGGGGGGGTTCTCTCTTTTTTCTGCACCTCCCCATACTCTGTAATGGCCAGTCTGATGAAGAGTCCTTCGGGACTCCAAATGCCAGCACCTGTTTATGAGATTTTAATAAAGGTATCACACATCCTTATTTGATTAATGCTGCAACTATTTCTCCCATACTCGTGTTTCCTCATCCCTCCCCTTCTCTCCAGCTGCCAATTCAATGCCCCTAACACCCTACTCCATTGCATTCTCTCTTGTCCACTTAGGAACCAAAATAGCTCACTCTATTCTGTTCCCTCCTGCCTGGCAACACCTGCCTCAGGTTCACCCCATCACCTACCATTCTTCCTTAACGTCAAAAGCTATAGATCAGCATCCTCTAGCCCGGGGTGTTCCAGATGGCCAGCACATCTGGAAGAGGCCAGGTGGAGGAGTGCCCCATACTGTTCCAAATCTTAAAGGGGCAATGGCCCCTGTCATCCAGAGACGGTTGTCGCCAATTCCGAAGGAAACCTACCAGAGGTACAGGGACCAACTCCCATAAAAGGTTTGCCTTTGAAAAGATGCTCCTTGAACTTACCTTCTTCCAGGTGATGATGGGAGTGGGGACTGCTTTGACTTCACAGGACAGGTAGACT
Source organism: Phrynocephalus versicolor (assembly GCA_023846285.1). Taxonomy (NCBI): domain Eukaryota; kingdom Metazoa; phylum Chordata; class Lepidosauria; order Squamata; family Agamidae; genus Phrynocephalus; species Phrynocephalus versicolor. Next base: position 4,840,497 of record JAHTLZ010000237.1, on the reverse strand, counting down.
TGGGCTCCAGTTACATTGTGAATCCGTTTAGGTGGCACAACAATAACGGGAGCTGAAAGTGAGAGGGAGGAAAAAAGAAAGAAAGGTCCTCTTTTATCAGAATTAGAACCTTGTAAATGTGAATGGATTTGATGGCTGGACAATTTGGAATAGTGACTGTTCTGCAGAGTTGGAAATAGTGATCAAAAATGATGATTACCTTTTGTTACAGCATCCATGAAAACAAAACTTACTCAGTTGCCTCAAAGCTCTATGAAAATTTGTTATCCAGGAAAACTTAAGTTCAGCCACTCATGATGCATAATATTGAATTTCAAACCTGACACAGAATTTAGATTCCTGAGAGCCACAAATTCTTTCTTTCTGGTTGGTTAGTAGCCCAGCCCTCATATTTGGGCTTTGGAAAACATATTTGGGGACATGCTTTGGAAAACAGAATGACAGCAGTAAGAAAAGCAACAGTCCTCCAGTGTGTGGAGCTGTTCCCTTCCTTTCTTCTAGATTTCAATCCTGTTTCCTCCCGAATAAGGGCTGTGAAAGCTGCTGGTCTACATAAGTGTGCAATACCGAAGGTTTTCAAGAAGCATTCTATGCCTAAACTTGATGCCATGCTGGCGAGATATAACCCTCAAAAGTGGAGCAACCTATACAGGGATGGTGTGTGTGTGTGTGTGTGTGTTGGGACAACAGCACCCAGAGGTGTGCTGGAATTTCCTGAGCCGGAATTAAGGGGCCTGACCCCTCCTTCCTAGCCAATAACTCATTGCATCTTCTGAATAAGTGAGCAAAGGGGCTCCATTTTAGAGCTACCAGGCTGTAGGATGATAGAGGAACTGGCCAGGCAGGGCTATGCTCTGGGGCCACTGCAAAGCATTTGGGGTGTTCTAGCTTCCCAAAAAGCACCCTAAGTGCAAAGGGTAGGGAGTTGTCGGAAGAAAGCTGTTTGAGTTTAAGGGATGGTGGAACAAACTGCCATGCAAGATCCGCAAAGTCGAGCCCCTAATAGCCTTTTTAAAAAGCTTAAAAAATCTGGCTTTTTAAGGATGCACATAGCGATCTGTAATGTACTGTTTGTTTCTCCCCCAGTGTTTGTTGTATTTTTCTGCTACCATTAGCTTTCAGCCTCTTGCTGGCCTTTGTGTGTTTGCTTGATTTTCTTGGCTTATTTATTCTTATTTATTCTCTTTTGGTTTGTTTTGATTTTAATTCTTGATTATTTATTTGGCTTTTGCTGTAAACTGCCCAGAGTCCCTTGCGAAAATTGGAGCGGTCTAGAAATGCATAAATAAATAAATAAATAAATAAATAAAATGGTTGTTCCCACCCTCTTCTTCTACTGACAGCTTAAGAAGGATGTTAGAAGCATCCTCTTTCTCCTCTTTCACTTTAAGCCCAAACTATGTAAAATTAAATGATGATTTACTAAAACAATCAAGTTTCTGATTTTGGCTATCCTTGTTTCAACAAGCCACAATTTAAACTAGCTGCATTTCTGATATATAACAACTAAGTGCAACTACTTTAACAGGGAAACAGAAGAGTCTAATATTTTCCTTGCAACCACAAGGAAAATGTTATCTTGTTTTATAGCAATTGACCTCTGTAAGTTATGCTGTTTGTTCTATGATTGTATAACCAGGTAAAAGGATTTGGGCTGTTACATTTTTTCCACTACGTTCTCAGAAGAATCAGTGATAATCCTGAATGGAGTATTTGAAGGAGCTACTACATAATGTACAGAGAAGAATGTTTTTTTTTAAATAAAGCAAAATATTTATTTATTTATTTATTTATTTATTTATTTATTTATTTATTTAT
>JAHTLZ010000237.1:4821829-4832114 GCA_023846285.1 Phrynocephalus versicolor | reverse complement strand
AAAGAAAGAAAGAAAGAAAGAAAGAAAGAAAGAAAGAAAGAAAGAAAAATACTAGTCAGTCTCAATATTAATTGGAAATACTGAGGATTATCCCTTTTCCTAGCTGGGCTTTATCTTCCTGCACCCCAATTATGATGATGACTAGGAGTGTCTAGAGTCACTGTTAATTCAAGTGACACCTGCATGTCTGAAGGCCCTTTTGATAAGCAATTTTATTTGGGTTGGGGCTTTTTGGGGGGGGGGGTTAGGGGTGGGACCATTTTGCATCTGCTTAAACCAAATCTCACGTATTATCATAAAGCCCATTCTCTTAATTTTAAGAGGTAGCTTCAGAGCTGTTGGCAATCCGTTTTAGTTCTAACCATCTTAATTAAAACCTTGCACGGCATCTTGACACCTTCCCTGCAGATCTGGGAAGAAACCATTGCTGTGCTTCTGCACCATCCGGAGCTTAAGCAAAACTGGCCAGGATGAGCTCCACACCACATGGGTCACTCTTTCATGAATCTGAGCAAAGGGTCCCACCTTGGCTGTCACTTGCCATTACTTCAGTGAAGGGATTTCTGACTGCCTTAATTGAGGGTGTGGATTTTGCTGCACAGTTTGGTCAACAGAAAATCCATTTAAAGGAAAAAATTTCTGGAGACAGGGGAAAAAATCGCTTAACAGGATCACTTATGCTATGGGGTGAATTCGTACAACAGAAAAATGGTCGCGATTAGGGATTAATCAGTTTTTCATGCATTCCTATGGGAAATTTGTACAAAGGAAAATTTGCTTAACAGAATTTCATTTGGAACAAATTAATTCCTTTATACAAGGCACCACTGTAACATTTCAGGCTCCGTAAGGGACTTTAAAAAGCTGGTGTGTGTGTGTGTGTGTGTGTTGTGTCATTACAGTTGTGAGTCGTGACCGACCCTTCGTGACTCCACGTCCATGGAGTTTTCTTGGCAGGAATACTGGAGTGGCTTGCCAGTTCCTACTCCAGGTGCCTACAGCACCTGGTATTCCCTGGTGGTCTCCCATCCAAGTACTAACCCGGGCTGACCCTGCTTACCTTCCAAAATCAGGCGAGATCGGATATACTTAGGGCATCTAGGCAGCTTGCTGTGTGTGTGGGTAGGCAGCCTCAAACAGATTTTATTGCCTCACCTCGCCCTACTACACAGACAAAACCACCACCTCTTGGTAATCATGAAAACTCCTGGGGCAGCAGTTGCAATCTGACAGTTTTCATGCTGCAAATGAAAGCTAAGAATCAGTGCTTGGTCCTTCTGAAGCTACGTCAGGAGGCAACACAGGTGGTGTGTCATTCTGTTTTCTGTCCTCTTAAGCCATTTCTGAGTTCATTATAGTGTCAATCTGCCTGCTTGGGATATTCTATTTCCAATCAGCCCCTTAAACCTTAACTCTTCACTAGCTTACGCCATTAATTCCAAGGAATTCCCGAATCTGACACATGCTATGCCTTGTATGCAAATCCAACAACACTCGGTTGGTATTCTACCAGCTAATTAGCTGCCACGTACATCATATTTGTCTCCTGAGGCTTGAACAACAGAAGCTCAATATACAAAGCAACAATTAAAATGAATACCAGGGATGTTGTGGGTGGGTGTGGGGGGGATACAACTCTAAAGCCAGTGGTGTAAAATAGGTAACGATGTGGGAGGGAAACTCAAGGGTTTTGAGCAGAGATGAGACGTTGTAGCCCAGTTACTGAGGGAAAGGGTATGATATCCAAAAGTAGCAGCTTAATGAATTATTAAGCCATACTCTGTTACCATGTTCTCTGATCTCATCTTTTGCTCAAAGTGACATCGAGGAGACATGCATATATTTTTTCCTCAAAAGAAGTTGCCAGCTATTATGCTCTCTAATCATTACGAGTTCATTGAAGAAACAGTTCTTGACAGTAATGGGCAATTCTGCCTCTTTTTTGAGTGTTCTCTGGCCTAGTTACAGAATACATTTGAGGTGCCTACCCCCACCCATGCAAGGAAGGTGAGGGAGGTGTGAAATCAGAACATATACATTTGCTATCACATGCTCCACAGAAGCTCACCGGTCAAGAATCTCCTGCTGCCTTTGTTGCCATAGAATGTGTGAACCACTCAGGACCTGGTCAGGGATGTGAATGTCACTGAGCTGCTGGGGAACAGTGACCATGCTGTAATCTCCTTTGCCATGCATGTTGGAGAAAGAGTGCCAAGCAAACCAAACACAAAAACCCTTGATTTCAGAAGGGCAAACTTCCCTCAGATGAGGAAACTAGTTAGAAGTAAATTGAAATGGACGGTAAAAAGAATCCAATCTCTGCAGTGTGCATGGAGCCTGTTTAAAATAATGGTAGTATATACCGCAAACAAAGAATAGCTCCTCTAAGTTCAAGAGGGCGCTGACATAGTTAACGAGCAGAGTTATAGAGGCTCTAAAGGGCAAGGAGAGATCTTTCTATAAATGTAATTTGTTCCCAAATGAGGAAAATAAAAAAGGAACACAAACTCTGGAACTACGCAACTTATCTCTTAAAATGGCCACAGTAATGGAGGACTGGAAAATAGCGGATGTCATACCAATTTTTAAAAAAGGATAAAGGGGGGATGTGGGAAACTACAGGCACTCTGGCCGTTTTAAGGGACAAGTTGCATATTACCGTTAAGAGATCTGCAATTTCATTTCTCAGTTCCCTAATAGCTCTTGGGTGGATGCCACCTGGGCCTGGTGACTTGTTAATCTTCAATTTATCAATTAGTCCTAAAACATCCTCTCTTTTAACCTGTATTTGATTTAATTCTTTAGCCAAGAGTTCAGGCAGCGGAATCTGCTCAAGGTCTTCTGTCGTGAAGACAGATGCAAAGAACTCATTTAATTTCTCTGGAATTTCCAAGTCCTCCTTAACCTCCCCCTTTCCTCCCTCACCATCCAGAGGGCCAACTGGTTCTCTGGCAGGTTTTCTACTTCTAACATATTTAAAGAAGCTTTTATTATTACCCTTTATATTGCTAGCCATGCGTTCCTCAAAATCTTTCTTTGCCTCTCTTATCATCTTCTTACATTTCTTTTGCCAGAGTTTGTGTTCCTTTTTATTTTCCTCATTTGGGGAGGATTTCCATTTACAGAAAGACCTCTCCTTGCGCTTTAGAGCCTCTCTAACTCCACTCGTTAACCATGCCGGTGCCCTCTTGGACTTAAATGAGCTCTTCTTTCTTTGTGGTATGCACTTGTGCTGGGCCTCTGTTACCATTATTTTAAACAGGTTCCATGCACTCTGAAGAGATTGGATTCTTCCAACCTTCCCCTTCAATTTCTTTCTAACTAGTTTCCTCATCTGAGGGAAGTCTGCCCTTCGAAAATCAAGGGTTTTTATGTCTGATTTGCTTGACACTCTTCCTCCAACATGCATGGCAAAGGAGATTGCAGCATGGTCACTGTTCCCCAGAGGCTCAGTGACATTCACATCCCTGACCAGGTCCTGAGTATCACACAGTATTAGATACAGAGTTGCCTGTTCTCGGGTGGGCTCCATGACAAGTTGCTCTAAGGCACAGTCATTCAGCAAGTCAAGAAACCCAGTTTCTCTTTCTTGCCCGGAGCTCGCATTGGCCCAGTCAATGTGGGGATAATTGAAGTCCCCCATGATTACTATCCTATCCTTCTGAGACACCTCCATGATTTGTCTCCTCATTTCAAGGTCCCCCTCATGTTTTTGATCTGGTGGGCGATAGCATACCCCAACTATCACATCACTCCTTGGACCTGGTAGTTTAACCCACAGTGATTCTATGGTGGAGTCAGACCCTCTGTCAATCTCCATTCTGCTGGATTTTACCCCTTCTTTAACATAGATGGCCACTCCCCCTCCAACCTGTCCCTCTCTATCCCTTCTATAGAGTTTATAGCCTGGGATTGCTTTATCCCACTGCTTCTCTACATTCCACCAGGTTTCTGTTCTGGCCATTTTTGGTTGGAGGCTTCGAGCATTGGCGTAGAAGCACCTGTACAGTGGGTTCAGCAAAAACAGCTGCTGCTTTGTTCTCCCCCCACCCCACAGCTATTATTTTCAGTAGACCAACTATCACATTCCATTATTCTCCCAGTACTAATACCTGCTATGTCATCTCTATATGATTCTCTACCCTTTCCAACCTCATTCCCTGTGGATGAGGTGTTCCGAACCGGATGCCACTCAGCTCCTGTCGGCTTTCCCCCAGTTATCAGTTTAAAAGCTGCTCTGCAGCCCTTTTGAGGTTGAGTGCCAGCAATCTGGTCCCATCATGATCCAAGTGCAACCCGTCCCTCCTGAGCAGGTTTGGCTTGTCCCAAAATGTTCTCCAGTTCCTGACAAATCTAAAGCCCTCCTTTCGACACCATCGCCTCATCCACGCATTGAGGCTTCTGAGCTCTGCCTGCCTGGCGGGTCCTGCACGAGGAACAGGTAGCACTTCTGAAAATGCTACCTTGGAAGTCCAGGACTTCAATCTTCTTCCTAACAACCTGAACGTGGCTTCCAAGACTGACCGCTTGGCCTTCCCGACATCATTGGTACCAACATGTACCATGACCACTGGCTCCTTCCCGGTTCTCTCTAACAAACTATCTAGATTTCTCGTGATGTCTGCAACCTTTGCACCTGGCAGGCAAGTGACCATACGGTTATCATGCTAATCACAAATCCATCCCTCCGTATTTCTAATTATAGAGTCTCCTAGCAGAAGGAGCTTCTCTCTTGCAGCCTGTTCTTCTACATGTACCTGATCCTGTATCTCATCAATTGTGATGAGGGAGAGATCCTCAGGTGGAACCAGTTGTTCCTCTGTGCATGCCTCATGAGGTGTGATGAGGGAAAGAGCCTCAAATTGATTGTGCAATATGAGACTCTCTGAGCGATCCCTTGGCCTTCTACTCCTTTGAGTCACATTCCTCCACTCATCTACCTCCTGGGGTGGGGAAGTGATTTCATCCTCAGAAGTGTGCCCTGTCTCTTCTTGGACCTGGATAGTCTGTTCTGCTCTGTCCAAGAACCGCTCAAGCTCCTTAATATGTTGCTGGTTCGATATGCGGGCCTCTAGCTCCTGGACCTTCTCTTCTAATAGTGCAACCAGCTTGCACTTGCAGCAAGTGTAGTTCTCTGTGCGTTTTGTCAAGATGACAAACATGGCACAAGTGTTACAGGTAACTACAGCTGCTCCCTCGGACTCCATTTTAATGAGTGCAGTATTCTGGGCCTTGAAGATTTTACAGTGTTACTAGCTACTAATCTAGAAATAATAATCTAGTACCAATGTTCCCCCTTTTATGTTAAAAACAAAACAGCTGGTAAAACAGCCCTAGCTGAACTGCTCCAACCCAGAAACTTACCAGTGCTGTCTTCTTTCTCTTTTTCTCTCTCAGCAGTAGCTCTGCTTGGATTCACACACCAGGCTCAAATGCCCTTCAGATATCATTGAGATGCAGCTCCCATCAACCCCAGGCAACACATTGACAGGTAAAAGACACTGAGAATGGTGGCCCCAACATCTGCAGAGCTGCCCCATCCCTAGAGTTGGACATGACTAGCACGCATGTGCTGGGGTCGAGGGAATCTTTACCTTTTTAAAAGATAAGTTAGATGGTTACTTCACGTCCTTCCTCGTTCTGAGATTACGTTCGTTTCGTGATAACATCGTTTGCGGTCACATGGTATTGTCCTGGTTCTGTCCCTGTTTCCGTTTACCCATGGTTGTGATTGATGGTATTGTGACATTACTTCACATCCTTGTTTTGTGACAACATCTGTACTTCTCTGCCTTCATTTCCCCTTTTTGGGGGGTCCGACCTTCCATTTTTCGATATTTCTGTTCTCCGTAACTTTGGCTTTCAAGCAGCAAAGTTCTAGGTTTTATGCCTTCTTCCCTCTCTGCGATGCATTGTTTACACCATTGGGATTGTACTGGAGAATGCAACTTCACACTCCTGACACTAGATGGAAAATGTGCACGTTGTGTGACGAGCCTTACTTCATGGGCTCTCATCTCAAAACAAGAACCGAGACAAGAGAATTCCCAAGGTCAGGGAGAGGTATGGCTCATCACGCTTAAATCCCAGTTCAGGGGCCGTGGACGGGACGAACTCCCATTGTCACGCAATGGACGTGCAGAAACATTTTTTTCATACTGGTTCCAAGCGGGACTGTGAACCACAATGAGAGGGACGTGAAGTAACCATCTTAGTTGGCTGGATATGTCAGTGGTTTAGGTAACTGGTTGTGGAGCCAGAGGTTGGAAGTTTGATTCCCTGCAGTGCCTCCTGGGAGAAGGAGCCAGCCAGGAGAAGCAAGGGATGGCATAAACCACTTTTGACTCTTCTCCCCCTGCAGAGTCTGAAAAGGGTCTCAGTAAATCAGAATTTATTTGACAGCAGGGGTCCTCATCATCAGATGGAACTTGGAACACAACCAGACGTATTGAATATTTCTTTTTAAAAAGCATTATGACGAAGGAGGGCAGAGAGTAGTCATTAAAGGCACAGGGGATGGAAGGAGATGCGGAGGCAATTGGGAGGCAATTGCATTGTAACAGGGAAGAGGAAACAAACAGGGTGTTGGCAGGGCTCCAGTCTGCCTAGATTAGCAGGCAGTCTGCAGTGCTCTGTTCTTGGGCACAGCACTGAAGCATGTGGCAGCTTCTCAACTCCTGGAGGAAACAGAATATCTAGTTTCATTTCAATCCGACTCCATGCCTGATTATTGCAGCAAAGAGAGTGCTTCAGTGGACTTGGCAGATGATCTCTCTCAGGAGCCCGACAACGCAAATGTGTTCTTACTGGTTTTGGGAGACTTCCCAGTGGTTTTTCAATCCTATCACCCATGGTATCTTTCTGGGTCACCTCTCTAGCCAGCCCATACCCTGCCCAACATGATCTAAATTTATAACCTTAGCAAACTTGGCGAAGTCCTTCTGTCCATTCCTTGAATGCCCACGGTACAGAAATAGATCTTTAAGCAACCCATTGCTATTCACAACACTGCACAGGAAACGGATGTGGCTGGCAACACCTTTACCTTATAGCCCAAAGCACCTCTGAGACTATAAACTCTTTTAATCACAGCTGGAGCAAGTCCAGAGAAAACCGAGTTTCACACTCCTTTTTATACATATATGTAAGGCAAAATGTGGATAGATGCTGCTGTGGATAATAGGGCCGGTCCTACCATTAGACAGAGTGGGATAGGTGCCCTCAGAAACACATTTTATTATTATTATCTTTTTACTGTAACAAAGAGGAGGTGCATGTAACTTCTGTTTGTTTATTTTGCCTTGCTTGGCTTCCTGACTTCTGGGGAGAAGAACTGTGATTTTTTGCTTGCCTTCAGGCAGCAAATATCTTGGGCTGGCCATGATGGCTGGAGATAAGCTTTCTCTCCGCAACAAGACTAGATAAAGTAAAAAAATATGGGGTGGGGGGGAGAGAGACAGGCTTGAACAGGATGCCTGATAGTGTAGTGTGATATTGCCCCATTCTCCACAGCTGCGAGATGTAGACAGCGTGCAGTATTTAATGGGCTAAGTTTCCGTGGGAAGAAAGTCACTGATGGTTATTATGGTGTTTTGCAATATCTGAGCTTACTTACATAGGTTCAGCCCCCGTGTGTGGCTCATGGAAAAATCAAACACAGATATATTAATGTTACACCAACAATACTTAAATGTCTCATGTCACCACAACAAAACCAACTCCACAACACACTGGAGGAATAAACAAAATCCAAAATCCACAGGTCTGCAAGAATCTTCAAAGCTTTTGAATTCTTCAGAATGTTTCATTAGGTGACATGGCTTGAAAGCAACAACAAAGCCAACAACAAAAACGGGGAAAGGGAAAGCTCAGACCTTTGACTACATGTTCAAGCCATAGGACTGCAATTATGTAAATGCAAGTCTCAAGGCAGAGAAGGCAGGTTTGAACGGTCACTAATAGTTGTGCAGGTATAAGATTACATCTAATGATGTCTGTTGGGATGATGATGAAACTGGTTCTCTGTGGGAATGCAAGAATATGCACACTCTTATGGAACTGTAGTTGGTAGTAACAAAATTATTGCTTGCCTGTGTATTATGGGTTTTAAAAAATGTTTGTTATAGGTGTAACACTCAGCATAGAGAGGGACAGGAACCATCAACACATACCCAAGTATACTCCAGTCTCATCTAGATGGGGCATCGGTACCTTTCTTGTTTGTTTGTTTCCTTTTTTTGGTTACTTGCTGATGGGAATTCATGGCATTTAACAGGGTAGTCATCTTGACAATGGTTTAATCTAATGTTCAAATGCTTCTCCAACTCCATGCTGCACATGACCTGGACTTCTGTTTGCTAGTATTTTGCAAGTCTCCACTGTTGTTCAGTGTGAGCTGCTGTTTGCTTCCTTGTGCTGAAACGACTGAAACCAGTGACACTGAAAAGAGGAAGGCTGAAATCTTGAAAAGTGCTATAACTATAGTGCAATTGGCCAAAGAACAAACCAGAGGAAAAAAACAGACCATAGGTTATTGCAGGTTGCAAAAAGATCCAGGGAGCCTGGGGGCCTAATGTCCCAAGCAAGATAAGGGAGATCACTGATCAAGCATGGGGGAAAATTCCAATATGGTAAACACAGGAATCTGAATGAACAATGATACACAAGCCCAATATGTAGGAGCTCCCTGTGCCCCCCAGCTTTAGAAGAACTCTGTGGTTGAAATCCTGTAAGTTTAAATTTATCCTGTGCAAACTGGATCCAGCTATATATTTAATTTAATTTAATTTAATTTAAAACTTCCTACGCCTCCAACTACCCCCCCCCCTTTTTTCCAGGATCCAATGTTCCCTCCCAGTCCCTTTTACCTTTGGCAAGTCTTGGGGATCCTCAGAGGTGGGGAAAACCTTTTATATCGGGGAAGCCTCTGCCAGCAGTCCTGCTGCTGGATTATTGGCAGTGGGCCGAATGCAAGCAGCAGGCAAGCCGACAGTGATATTGTGATAATAAAAGCTATTCTAGCCTCATCTTGATACCCTCAAATGGCAAAAGAGATTGTTAGGGACCCTTCAAACCTGAAGTGGGGAGGGAGGTTTATTATGTTTTAAATTGAATTTAAATCTATCTGTCACTCAATGATGACATCATCCGGCTTGCCCAGTGTACATTTACACCAACAGGATTTCAGCCTCTCTTTCTCCAAATGATTTTTCTCTCTCCAGTTCACTCACACCTAGTATCCTAATCACTCCCCCTGGCTGGAAGGGGGAATACGGATGAGTTGCCTTTTCCAACCACTGCCAAGCCTTAGTCAAGTATTTGCCTGCACGGTCTGTTTAACACGGCAACTTTGTCACTGACTTATTAAGCAACCTTTGCAATCTCCTAGCTTTCCTTATAATTAATTAATTAATGATAAGGAAAGCTAGAATTAATTAATTAATTAATTAATTGCATTAAAAAAACAGGATTACCCACTTTCCGAGTATATGATGATGACATCACTTGAAACCACCTAACCTTTTCACTGAATGTTGTTTAACTAAACCTGGGTTTTATTTGCTTGTTTTATTTCTTTGCCATCTTTCTTCACATAGGGGAGCCAAGGTGGCTCATACTAAATAAAACAGATTTAAAAACATGGCATCAATATCACATTTAAACACATAATACAATTAAAAAGCAAGTTTAAAAAACCAGTCTAAAACAGTTTAAGATCTGAAGAGGTTATGAAGCATCCTGTCCCAAATGTTTTGCAAATACTGTATGTTCATTCTATATTTGCTTTTCATTGAGGGAGGGATCACTATTGATCTACCACTTGAAGTCACCTGACCTGAAACATTCCTTTCCCAGCTTCCCAGCTCTCAAGCCGCACAACTGTAAATACCTTTAAAGAAGGGAATGATACACTGTATTATAGAACCTGGACGTCCATGAAGTTTAGGGTGACTTTAGATTCAAGGACAGAAAGCCTCCCAATAATACAGAAGTTGGCAATCCCTATTATATAGCACAGAATGGGCTTTCATTTTATTTGGGGGGGGGGATCACGATTGGTTAAAAATCAAGCAACACAAAAGAAGAGTCACCCTTCAATGGCAGCAGGCTTAACGTGAAAAGCTGTTCCTTGCAATTTGTTTTACTATAATTCCTCGGTGCAGCTGGTTTACAATCTGCTTGTAACTGGGCAGAGCCATCAGGAGGAAGGAGCTGCCAACTCCTGCTCTCATTGCACGCTTTCTTTCTTTCTTTCTTTCTTTCTTTCTTTCTTTCTTTCTTTCTT
>JAHTLZ010000237.1:4799829-4821819 GCA_023846285.1 Phrynocephalus versicolor | reverse complement strand
TCTTTCTTTCTTTCTTTCTTTCTTTCTTTCTTTCTTTCTTTCTTTCTCTCTCTCTCTCTCTCTCTCTCTTTTTTTCTTAATTACATGCCACCAAGTCAATTCTGACTTAGGGAGACCATGAGCCTTCAGCGTACAGAAGGAATGGAAGGAAGAATCTGTCACCAACTTAAAGTAATAGAGCAAAAATACAGAGGTACTTCTATTTACAATTTTAATCTATTCTGAATGCATGCTCTTAAGTCGAAAAACTCTTAAATAGAGGTACCGTATCTTTAAAAAATTTAAAAAAATTAATAAAAATTTGAAAAAATATATCAAAATGGTAAGTAGAGCAGATCACATCTAAAATTTGTAAGGCGGTAGTTAAAACACCAATGGTTTTCCACTCTTAAATCAAATTGCTCTTAAGTAGAGCTGCTCTTAAGGTACCACTGTAAATGGCTGCTTCCATGCCCATGAAATCTCAAAGAACCAAGAGGTCTGAGAAGAGGTCCTCTGAGTGGTGAAAACTAGAGAATGCAACGAGGGAGGAGGGAGCAAAATAATGTTGGTGGTAGGGATTAACAGCAAGTAGAGCCAGCTGGGAGAGAAAGATAAGACAGCATGAGAAAAAGGTGTTCAATTCTTGACCACTCAGAACGTTATAGCTGCAGGAAACAAGGATCAGAAAAGAGCCACTCAGGTCCCAGAGTACTCCGGTTCGCTGGTGATACCTTTCCAGAAAAAGTACTGACTTTCGCAGGCTACACAAGATGAAAAACCTTCCCACTAGAAACTGACAAGAAAAAGCGGTTATCAACATTCAGGGAACCCTCATTACTACTCCCACACCCTTCAAGCCTTTCCTTTGACCTCAAGCATCACAGTTACCTTGCTAATTATCCTTCACAGACCAAAGAAAATGAGAGGTGATTATTAGCCAAGCTGGAAGCCAAACTGTCACTCAAAAATAAGAGGAAGACTGATTGCTCCTGCTTAGCATCCACATCTCCTCTTCCCCTGAATTCTAAGTGACATCTAGTCGCTTCACCACCTTTTCCCTTCAGGCTCCCTTTCTCTCTATTTGACAGTTTCACACCTTTTAAGGATAAACACGGTAGTATTCTTCATTGTACTGTTAAATTACTCCAGTACCTGCATGTGCAGTGCAAAATCCAGGACAAAGATAGAATCCCAGCCATCTAGTTAACGGTGTAAGAGGATCTGCCTGTTTCAAAATAATTGCTTTCCTTTATTAATACAGGGACATCAGCGAAACAAGAAAAACATGGGTTTTTTTTGGAGACATTACAAATCAATAAAAGCACATACGTGCAAGACTGAGTGAGAGAAGAAGGGAAAGCACGTTGAAGACAAGGACAACACAAAATATCTTAAAATTTCTACAGAACTTGAAGGGATTTGGAATTTGGAAGAAGTCGTGGCACCGCATGACTCCAGTAGTTTTTGTACCTACCAAGAGGGATGTGTTAACCCATCCAACAAACAAAATAGATATTTTTCCTGGGGTGGGTTGGGGTGGGTTGCTTAGCCTCCTCTGCCATCCTCATCACACAGCAACAGATGAGTAAGAAGAAAAGAGCTTGAAGAATTGGTGTCTTTGCTCATGGCTGGAGTCTCAACACAAGCAGGAACCTATTTTCCTTCTGACTCCGCCCCCCTTCTTATGCAAAGAAAGCAACAAAGGAGCAGGACAGGCCTACAGGCATGTCCAAAGTCAGGCCGGCAGCCTCCGACTCAGCCTGTTACATATCCCCGCCAGCTGGCCCCTCCCAATACCGGATGGAGACATCAGCTTGCAGTTTTACGGTTTGCCTGCCCTCCCTACCCTTGTCTGTCCCCTCAGCCACCTGCCCATCCTACCCACCCCAAGCTCCATTGCTGCAGCATCCTCCCCACCTCCTTGGATGTTAGAGAGACTTGTCCAATGTCTGGCCCGGGGGCCAAATGTGCCTGAATGGTCGGCCCCCACACATTTTCACCTAGCCAAATCTGGCCCTCCTTGCAAAAAGTTTGGACACCGCTGGCCTAGACACTCCTCATAAGCATATTCAGGAGACCAAGTGTGATGCTCTCACCCATATGCCTCAATCTGCTTTGCTAGTGAGGCATTATGTGGGACGAGTGTCACAGCCTCTTCCGCAATTAGGGTGTTAAAATAATATTCCACTGCCCCCTTCCACTGCTCACTGTTTCCCAGAGAGTTTTTAAGTGTTTTTTTTAAAAAAAACTATTCCTAGTCAATTCAATATGTCTTGTAATATAACAAGTGTTTTATTCAGGAACAAAGCAAGTTTCTGTTCCTGTCATAGGCAGTTTGCTTTAAGGTTACAGTGTATCAAGCTTAAGTGTTCAAGTCTTAACTACAATGTGCTTTTCTTTTAAACTCTTACCAACAGCTGACAGAGGTACTTTTAACTCTATCCCTAACTGTCCCACTTTCTCTCTCCTCTCTCTGTCATTTTGTTTTTATACTTTCCCACAGCATCTGGAGAGGACAGTAATGCTATCCATTATTTTCTTGAAATCATGGGAAATGGGTGAGGTGCCAGAAGATTGGAGGAGGGCTAATGTTGTCCCTATGTTCAAAAGGGGCAAAAAAGAGGAACCTGGAAACTACTGCCCAGCCAGCCTCACAATAATCTCAGGAAAAATCCTGGAAAAGATTAAGCACTCACTGCGTAAGCACCTAGAAAACAATGCAAAAATAACTAGAAGCCAACACAGATTTGTCAACAACAAATCCTGCCAGACTAATCTGATCTCTCTTTTTGATCAGGTAACCTCCCTGGTAGACAGAGGAAAAGCTATAGATGTAATATTGTATATACTCGAGTAGAGATGGGCACGACCAGAAAAAATGACGTTTCGAGTTGTCGTTTGTCGGGACAGGTCCGTTTCGGGTCGTTGCCGTTTGTCGCGATTATTTTCAAAAATTTGTCGTTTCCGTTTGTCGTTTGTGGGTTGGGGTTGGGGTAAGTGGGCTCTGGGAGGCACCTCTCTGGGTGCCTCTGACATCTGACCCACTAAGAAGGGAAGGGAAGCGTTTCGCGGAGCCGCCGCGTACCATACATTATTTTTTACATTATGTTAGGGTGGGGGGTAAGTGGCAGAGGCACCTCTCTCTCTGGGTGCCTCTGACTCACTAAGAAGGGAAGCATACTAGCGTACTGGCATACAGGTTAGGGAATGGGATAGGGGATAGTGGGCTCTGCGAGGCACCTCTCTGGGTGCCTCACTTTGACCCACTAAGAAGGAAAGTGTACTTGCATACGGATCTGGGTTAGGGTTGGGGTTAGGGTAAGGGCTAGGCTTAGGGTTACGGTTAAGGTTAGGGTGGGTTAGTGGGCTGCACCTCTGGGTGCCTCAGACCCACTAAGAAGGACAGTGTACTGGCATATGGGTTAGGGTTAGGCTTAGAGTTAGGGTTAGGGTTAGTGGGCTTTTAATGCCCTCTCTGGCACACCCAGAAGTCTCAGTCAAAACCTGGCCATGCGATTGGTGGAATGGCTCCAAAAATTTGCATGGTCCCATCCTGTGGCCAGCCCATCATTGTGCACGCGCAGGTGTAAAAAAAATAAAAATAAAAATAAAATAAAATAAATGGAGACGTTTTATTGCAAGAAAAACCCACTGCTGCTGCTATAAAAATTCCGGCAGTTAAAATACCTAATTTTCAAATGTTTCTGTGGTGCTTTGGTGTGTTTTTGGACCACGATTTAAAAATAAATATTGTGGTTGCCATTTTGGATCCCCCCCACCGCATGGCAAATGGAGACGACGAGGATGCCCCCCCCCAGCCTGGTACCAGCAGCCCAGGACAGGAGAGGGGGGGGAAGGCCGGGGACCCCCCCAGAAACCACCCCTCTCTGGTAGGTGCCCTCACTGAGGCAGGCATATTTTCGCCTGCTTTTATGGCCGGGAATTGGTTTTTTAAAAACTTTTTTTCTGTGCTGCGCTTGGCATCGCGCGATCGCCGGCGCCGCGATGCCATGAACGACAATGAAAAATCAGACCCAATTTATCTTTATCGGGTCGGGTTCGAGCTGGAGCAGAGTAATTCTCGTTACCATTCCCCGTTACGTAACGGAAACGACGAACGGTAACGGAAACGAGGATTTCGCCGAGTTGTGCCCATGTCTATACTCGAGTATAAGACGAGTTTTTCAGCCCTTATATTTGGCTGAAAAAATGCCCTTGGCTTATACTTGAGTCAACATAAAGTTGGGGACTGGGAGGATGGAGGGAAGCAATGGGTGCGCGGATTTGCCCTGCTTCACTCGCCACCGAGATGCCCGCCGGCAACAGTGGTGGCAGCGAAGCAGGAGAGGTGGGGGCTGGAGGGGGTGAGGGGAGGCAGCATGAGCCAACACGCTGGCACAAAGACCAGTGCAGGGACCCATAGAAAGGGGGAGTGGCTGCCCCATCACCTTGCACCCATCTTCCTCCTCCTCCTTCTCCTCCTGGCTGCTTGGATCTCTTCGCCGGCAGCTGCTCAAAGACATTTTAAAAACCCCACTTTCCCCCAGCTGGCTGGGATAGGCAGCGGAGGGAAATATTGACTCAGCTTATACTCAAGTCAATCATTTCCCCCAGTTTTTGAAGCAAAATTAGGGCCCCCGGCTTATACTCGGGTCGGCTTATACTTGAATTTATATGGTATATCTTGACTTCAGTAAAGTTCTTGATCAAGTTTCCAATTATATCCTGATTAGCAAGCTAACTAGGTGTGAGCTGGATAGATCAAGTGTACGGTGAATACACTACTGGCTTGCAGAATCGTACTCAGAGAGTGATGATCAATCGTTCCTTCTCTAAGTGGGGGAAAAGTAACAATTAGAGTACCCCAGGTCCTGGGGCTGGGGCTCTTCAACATATTTATTAATGACTTGGACAAGGGCATGTAGGGAATGCTTGCCCAGTTCTCAGATGACACAAAATTGGGTGGAACAGCTAATATCCTGGAAGACAGAATTAAAACTGAAAATCATCTTGATAGGCTGAAGCACTGGGCTGAAACCAGCAGAATGAAATTTAACAGGGCTAAGAGCAAAGTACTGCACCCAGGAAGAAGAAACCAAGTGCACAGTTGCAAAATGGGGGACGCCTGATTTGGCAATGCTACATGTGAGAAGGATCTTGAAATTCTGGTAAATCATAAGCTGAACAGGAACCAACAGTGTGATGTGGCCACAAAAAGGGCAAATAAGATTTTAGGCTGCATTAACAGAATTATAATTTCAAAATCCCACGAGGTGCTCGTCCCCCTCTATTCTGCATAGGTTAGGTCTCAACTTGAGTAGTGTCCAGTTCTGGACACCACACTTCAAGAAAGATGCTGACAAATTGGAACAAGTTCAGAGGCAGATGATCAGGATGATCAGGGGGCTGGAAACCAAGCCCTATGAGGAAAGACTTAAAGAATTGGGCATATTTAGTCTAGAGAAAAGAAGACTGAAGAGTGATATGATAGCACAGTGATGGCGAACCTTTTAGAGACCGGGTGCCCAAACTGTGATTCACAACCCACTATTTTTTTCTCAAAGTGCCCATATAGCAATTTAACCTGAATACGGGTAGCTGTGAAAGGGACAATGCCGGGTGCAGACAGAAAGGGCTCCGAGTGCCACCTTTGGCACCTGTGCCATCGGTTCGCCAACACTATGATAGCACTTTTCAAATAGTTGAAGGGCTGTCATGCAGAGGAGGGGCAGGACCTGTTCTTGATCATTCCAGCATGCAGGATGAGCAACTATGGGTTCAAGTTAAGAGAACCCAGCTTTCGGCTAAATTTCAGGAAAAACTTCCTAACTGTTACAGCAGTACAGCAATGGAACCAATGAACTCAAGAGTTTGTGAGTGCTCCAATACTGGAGGCATTCAAGAGAAATCTGGACAACTACCTGGCAGATACCCTTTGATCTGTATCCATGCATGGAGCAGGGGGTTGGACCTGATGCCCTTGTCAGCCCCTTCCAAATGCACTCTTGTATGATTCCACTAGCCCCTATTCTGAGCCAGTCACCTTTCCCCTCCATGATGTTGCCATGCACAACACATTCAAATCACTTGACCATTACACCAGGTATTCTAACACCTGAATAGGACTGCTACAGTTCTCAGCCAGCATCTTGATTTGAGACATGATAAGGTCTGTGATCATTTTCCCCCCAAGTGGGGGAAGGGATACATGTATTGAATTTTGGACATGGTGATTAGGACCAGTTGCTGTATTCAGCAATGGAGGAGCTGTGGAGAGACACAGGCAAGAAGCAGGCTGGAAAAGTTTTACATAAGGCAGAAAGTGCAGCTTCCTGTATACTCCCCTGATTTTGGATTTAGGTCCACTCCTCTGCAGCTGCCTAGATGCCCTGAGCACATCCGATCTCACTTGATTTCGGAAGCTAAGCAGGGTCGGCCCTGGTTAGTACTTAGATGGGAGACCACCAGGGAATACCAGGTGCTGTAACGACACAACACACACACACCACTCCTCTGGAGCCCCAAAATCCTGGAGGATTATTTTAAACTGTTGCGTACAAAGATCTTGGTGGAGTAACAATGACATTTTGTGCTTTAGTAACCTTGTGGATTTTCCATCACAATCTTTGCTGTATATTTTTAAATTTGATTTCAGTATTTGGATGCTTTGCTTCTTCTGTAAATATTTAGTTCTATTTAAATTATTAATGATTTTCCAAAACTGGGTTTATTTCGATAAGCTGGTTGACATAAAAATTGAATGTGGCTGAATTTGTGTAGTCAGGGAAATCTTTCAGTTGTGTAGCATGTGCACCTGCAGAAATTATCTGGATGGGATATGGAATTTTACAATTATTATTAAGAATTAACCGACCCTCAGTCCACAGAGAGTGCTTTAAGCACTATGGGGTGGTATAAAAGCAGAACCTCTGCAGGTAGACTGATAGAATCATTATGCATTCTGCTAATGGAATTACCATTTTTATTTCTCCATGTTTAGTCCCCAAAGTACTACTGCAATTTTCAAATTCTAAAAATTTAACATAAAGGAGAAATATAGTAACCGACTGTTGTTCATTAGCAATAATGTTAGATATGCAATACTTTGAGACATGATACAGTACTGTAAAGTAAGGGTGCAAATTTGCTTTTAGATTTTTCAAATCGAGTCCCTGATGGTTTCCATGGATTAATTCACTGTAACTGTCTACACCAATTCAATCATTTATTATGTTGTATCATCTTATAGGGCAGAAGAAAACTGCAAAATGCAAAATCTTTGCTGAGGACAGTAATTCATTCCTTGCTGAAACAGGCTCACATCAAGTCTGTATCTTTAAAAAAATGTTACTGGGGTCACCCCTTCCTTTTGACCTTTTTTATGTTTCCAAGTGATATCATCATGGTTGTCATGTATACAAATTGTCTGGAGAAGGAGAGCAGACAACCTAATGTTAGATGAGGAAAATATTAGTGCAGCCTCTGACATAAAGCAACAAAGTGTTCTGCTTATATACCGCCCCATACTACTTCAAGTAGTCTCTGGGCGGTTTACAGTTTTTAATTACAGTATGAAGGCTACACGTTGCCCCCCCCCCATAAGCTGGGTGCTCGACCTCGGAAGGATGGAAGGCTGAGTGAACCTTGAGCCTGCTAGCTGGGATTGAACCCCAGGTTGTGAGCACAGTTTTACCTGCAGGACAGGCATTTACAGCACCATGAGTCTCTAAATCCCCAGGATTGTGACACGAGACATCCCCAGGATTGCTCCATTGCATCCTATCAAGTGATCACACATGTCAGAAAGTAGAGAAAAGTGATGTTTTCCAGACTGGAGCAAAATAAACTATCCTGTGGTGGATGACAAAAAGAGATAATTTCATAGTGAACAGGCTTCTCAGCACTTGTATGTTTCTGTCTATAAGACTCCTATGTATAAGATGACACCCCCCACTTATCCAACCCAAAATTATTGTTTCACAACTGTGTGCTTCTTCCCTCAGCTTACCTTCATTTATAAGATGACTCTCAATTTTCAGTCTAACAATTTTAGACAAAAATACATGAAATATATGGTAGCTTTGCAATGTGTAGCCACTGTTTTACTGCAGTTTCATCCCTGCAAATCTGCTACAAATTACAGGGTAAGCAGCCCATGCAGTTGCCCCCTAAGTTTCATCCTCTTTCATTATTCCCATTAATGGTCCTGATTTCAGTGTCTTTCCTTCTTAGTTATTACTTCCTTCTGGATGGTCCAAATTCATGAAAATGTGCCTTCCCTGAACATGACTATAATGTAAGTTATACAGTAAAACCACATGTACCTGTGCATATTAACTCCACCTCTGATTTGTCTATTAAGTCATGTTAACTGATCTGGGGCTACTTTCCCACTCATTATATATCCTATATTCTAATAGATGATATATAATAAGTGGGATTTTAGTTTTGACTGATTTTTTTAGTTTTCCATTTGTCTCTACGGGAATGTCTATGTAATTTCCTTCCCAATACAGGCACTCTGATCCTCCTTTATGCCCATGCAGTGGCTGCTGTTCACTCTCAGGCAGCTCCCATTGTTTAGAGCAGGCATGTCCAAACTTTAGCCTTTCTGATGTGTTGGACCACAACTCCCAGAATTCTAAGCTTAGATTGCCAATGACAAAGGACTGTGAGAGTTGTGGTCCAAAACATCTGGAAGGCTGAATTTTGAACATGCCTGGTTTAGAGCAGTGATTCCTAACTTTAAGTAACTTTGGTGATGTTCTTGGACTACAACTCCCAGAAGCCCGCACCAGCATAACTAGCAGTGAAGGCTTTAGGAAATTGAAGTCCAGTATCACCTGGGTGGGGAACCACTGCTATCGAGTAATGACTTACCGCCAGATATTTCACCCAGAGGATCACTGGTCTCTGGAACTCCCTGCCAGAAGAAGTGGTGACAGCTGTCAGCCTTGACAACTTTAAGAAAGGATTAGACAAGTTTATGGAGAACAAGGGTATTGGCGGCTATCATTATGGATGCCTAAGGACAACCTCCGGGTTGGAGAGAGAGGCAGGATCTCTCTCAATGCCATTTGCAGGCTATCATAAGCAGGTGAAGAAATCTGCTTGGGAATACCCTGAAGCAACTGGTGAGCCACTGTGTGAGACATAATGCTGGACTGGATGGGCTGTGGCCTGTTCCAGCAAGGCTGCTCTTACGTTCTTATCTAAAGCCTAAAAGAGATGGAGTCAATAGGTGATTGGACACCAGCCCAGAAAGCACCGTGGGGCACCATTGCCCATTTTCTTTAGTGAGGAAGGGAAGTGTCACTTCTCTTGAAGTGACAAAATATATGCGAGGGGAACCTACCTCCTTCTGGTCTACAATACCAAAGGCACCATTCCCTAGGAAAATGGTGGACCTACATGGACATTGGGGCCAAAGTGTCTCTTCTTCAGGCACAGAGCATCAATTGAAAGTCACAATGGACAGTCTCTCCTTCAGGCAACCAGCTTCAGTGGGTCACAATGACCACTTACTTGACATTAGCCAGGCAGCTTCAGGCAGAGGTCACAATGGCCAGTCTTTCTACTGTGATCCAGCAGCTCCGGGAGAAGGTCATGTAATCAAAAGGTCGATCATTTAATCAGACAGCTGTGCAGTTGCCAGTTTCTTTGGCACAGAAATGCAAAGGCAGATGTATGGGCTCTGGCTCTTTTCCCAAAAGTGGCCAGCTACACTGTGCAGTTATGATGGCTACTGGCAACTCTTGCTGAAATGGACAACAGAAGGAGAGCAGAGAATCAGCAAAAGAAAACGGCTGGCCAAACACTTGGGCTATCACAGGGCTTCGGCTTACGGCAAGTCCTTCAGAATGGACCGGCTCCCATGATAGAAACAATAGAGGGCGGCCCAAGAATGTTGGCGGAATTCCAGATCCAACAGTCTGCCAGAATCAGACACGGTTTGAGAGATAAATGGACAGATTGCTGGCATGTAAGTGGGGAAAAATGCAGACGTTGGCATGGTCGTCCATAAGCTAGGTGGGGCGGGAAGGGGCGTCAGGAGGGAGGAAGTAAGCTTGTATCACACACACACCCCAAACGGGAGCCTAGCCTAGAAAGAGGAAGATCCAATGATGATCTGTGGGCAGAGGAGCAATAGATGCAAAGAGAGGATGAAAAGGGTGTGTGTGTGTGATAGGGCAGCTCGCCTCTGGTGAGAAACGTTTACAGGAAGGGGGGAGGGTCTGCCTAGGCCAGAATAGCAAAGCACAGCCTGCCCTAGACTGTGCGCCCCACTACCTGAAGCCATGGAGCTCAGGAAGCCCCCAGCAGCGGTTGGTTAAACTTGAGAAACTAGAGCTGCTACAACACAGGTGGAGATGGGCAGAGGTTCAAAATCCAATTCACCATTTGTCTTAAAAACAGAGACTTGTCCCCTTAGAAAGCAGCAGAATAGTACGGAAAAACAGCCAATTTAAAGAGAGGTCACTTTGCTATATGGGCAAATAGTTTAACCTAGTATTGGGCAGCTTTGCTTCTGAGCCTCCTGGAAGAGAGAGTCCCATAAAACTAACTACAGTACTGGCCTTCAGGACTTTCCTTGGCAGAGACGACTGAGAGATGCCAAGGGAAACAGTGAGACAGAAGCTTGCCTCCTCACCTTCCATTTGTCTTGAGAGACCTTCCGTTGCTATGGGGAAAATAGTTCTGTCCTGGGTATCAATGATTTCTGAACCCTACAAACTCCCAGACAAGACTTTCAATCCCACTGTTTGGTACTTGAGATCAACCCAAAGGAACGTCAATATGTTACAATTTGTCATGCTAAACAGATTTTGTCAAAGCTGTTTCATCACCACCTTAAAACATAGTGGTAAATCAAACCGGCCATGTTAGCTAGACCTGAACCATTAAATGAATCTGTACCCATATTTATTACATGGTCCACTTGGGATTACCATGCAACTGAGCTATATTTGAATAGCTGACCAGACTAAAGAGGAAGGATGAAAAAAAAAGAGAGGAGA
The DNA here is from genome assembly GCA_023846285.1 of Phrynocephalus versicolor. NCBI lineage: Eukaryota > Metazoa > Chordata > Lepidosauria > Squamata > Agamidae > Phrynocephalus > Phrynocephalus versicolor. The sequence continues at coordinate 4,810,819 of JAHTLZ010000237.1, read as the reverse complement.
AAAGCAAAGGATGAAATGTTCATCCATTTCGTTGAGCGAATCCACTTTCTCAGATTCAAGATAGCACAAGGTATCCTCATGTAGCTTTGCTATTTACAGGAAGTGAAAATACACACAAATGCTGAATGCAGGGGATACAAAGGGGTGAAGGAGGTTTTATACCTAATATCAGTGAGCTGAATGCTAATAAATTATGCTAATCACTGAAAATAACTTGTGCTATGGTTCTGTAACGAATGGTTACTTTGCATGGGGCCTTTTCTCCTTTGGCGTTTCAACATTGTTGCTTGGTAACATGCCATGAACAAGAACAAGTTGTTTTCATACTTTTGTATTTTAATTTATGTTAAGACTTTTCCGTGAGAGCAAACATAGGATAAACATGAAAAGTTTTAATTATTTATAGGCAGTTATGATTGCAGTCTCTAATTTCCATGGCTTAAAATATTCAAAATCACCCAGTTATATTATGTAGTCATGGGTTTCAAACATAAGTTTCTTATGTGTAAATTTCATCTTTTCCCACTCATTATACTTTCCACCTCTGATTTCTGTCTTCTAGGAAGACTTTTATAATAAAGAATGGTCACAGTGATAGGAAATTGGACTAGGTTAGTTGTATTTTGCTTTATTAAGCAATTTGATTAACGTTTAAAAATTTTCTGGACATATTTTACTTCCTTTACCTTTCTTAATGAGCATCCATGACCAAGAAATAATTAAAGCCACATTAAATATTTACACTGAATTATTTTGAAAATTCCTTAATTTGGACCCATTCTTTTTTAAATGGAGAAAGATCAACATATTCATTCAAAAGTGTTCATCTGAACCATCATCCATACTATTTGTCTTCTGTTTTTCCATCCCCAGTGCCACTTTTATAACAGAATCAACATCCTACTTCAACTGAAGAGGAAAGGTGCATCCAAACACATCCTTTTGTAATGTTCCTTGAAATACTACAAAATGGCAGTTTTCTAAATAGCAATCATGGCAGGAGGGAAAGGACTGAAAGTAACAAGAAACAAGAAAAAAATAATCAGGGAATAGACATGTATCTATCCTACCTCATGGTAGCTATTTTGTGGACATCATTCCCAGAGCAGCCATTTTATGGAGTTACACACATATGCTCTAATTTTAAAATTGATCCATGACAAAAAAGTTGAGTTTTTTAAAAACTAGAAAGGGTAACATCTTCTGTGTTTTTGTTATCCATCTCAATTATTTTTCACACCTTTCTTACCCACAGTCTTTATAATACTTTATTGGTTTTTGGGATTTGATTTCACACTTGGGCATCCCATATTCATTCTCCACACTAAGTTTTGGGAAACTGCTTTTTGTTGATTTTCTGTTGTGTGCCATGAATCCATGCTGGGAAATAAATGGGGTTCCTATTACTATTGTGATACATTGGGGGTTTCCTTTCACATGATGATATACTGCAAAAAAACAGGCCAAAGCATTTTGCAGGTTCAGGTGGAGCAAGAATTACAGCCTCTCTCTAGTCAAAATATATGGTACTCAAGACTAATCAAGTTATTTTGGAATTTAAGGCAGAACATCCTGTGAGGACCCCTACAATTTCTTGGCAACTAAGAATATACTGGGGTGCACTGCTCATTATGCTGGGTGTAGAACCAATAAAGACAACAAACATTAGTCTAGATCTAATCCAACAAGATTAAATTAATACATTTACAATTTGCTGCCTTCTTGAAACATCCACAGTTGCACTCTGTGATCATTCCACACCTTATTTTAGTTGTGACTCCCTTTTATAACTACCAAGTAGCCTGCAACTTCCCTGCCTTATTTTTATAAAAATACATTTTAACGGGGTAAAGCAGTGGCTCCCAACTTTTTTTGACTTACAGCTCCCTTGACTTACTGGCCACGGCTCCCCAATATGTGGGGTCTGCTCCTATGGTTTTACTTATCTGCTGCCTGAAAACAACAAACAAACAAAACACAAAACTAGAAATACATGTTCCTAAGGTGTATTACCAGGAATGACCACAAGATAGATAGAAACAGAGATTATACTATATAGAGGTGGCTTAATGGAAACAGACTCATAGCCTGACTTATCTGAGGGAAACAGCTTCTGGTGAAATTGAGAAGTTGCATTTCAGTGTGTGTGTGTGTGTGTGGCAGGGAAGGCTCCCTTGTGAACAAAAGGGCAGGGAATCCTGTCCTTTGGCAAGACTGGGCCAGGGTTTTCCCCATCTCTGCGCCATACACAGTCACAAGAAGGTCAAATAAGAATTGAACAAGGGCTACGCTGCCTAGATGCCCTAAGCACATCCGATCTCACCTGATTTCGGAAGCTAAGCAGGGTCGGCCCTGGTTAGTACTTGGATGGGAGACCACCAGGGAATACCAGGTGCTGTAGGCGCCTGGAGTAGGAACTGGCAAGCCACTCCAGTATTCCTGCCAAGAAAACTCCATGGACATGGGGTCACGAAGAGTCGGACACGACTGTAACGACACAACACACACACACACACACATCACATCACATAAAAGGAGACCTAAGGCCCATTAGAAAACATTTCATGACCCATTGGGGGTCATGACCCTCAGTTTGGGAAACACCGGCCTAAATGGAAGTCTAGCCTTGCTTACTGCTCTGAAGAACATAACTGATTACAAGTGTCTGTAGTACAAGTTCTGTAACTAGTTCTCCCCCCCCCCATAGATCTGACTTCCTTTAACACATAATGGACTGCACACAACATGTCACGGTTAAGTGGCCGGTGTCTGGAGCAGGAAACCGTTTGAGTACCAATTCATAAACAGTGGATGTGTTTCCACAGAAATATATTTTCAGAAACAGTAATTGCTCTTGCCACTAAAACACCAAGAACATTAGTCTTAGAAATTCTCATTTAGGTGCAAATGGAGGTCACCATTGAACAGAGAGACAATTATATTCAGGTACAGATTCATCTCAACTACATCATTATGGGTTGGTAAATTCTTATGTGAACCATAAACAGGTATCTTCAGGAACAGCAGCATGAAATGCAACTCATCCCGTAATTAGCATCAATGAGAGAAAGCAAAGAAAACAATAAACTTAATAAACATAGAAGCATGGGAGTCCTAGAAAACCCTTGGTCCATTTGACACTAAGATGGTTATTTCACGTCCTTCCTCGTTCCAAGTTGACGTTCATTTCATGATCACGTCTTGTCCCGGTACTGTCCCTGCGGGCATAATTGATGGGACCGTGACGACTGTTACTGCACATCCTTGTTTCGTGACAACATCTGCACTTCTCAGCTCGGAGGGTGTTTTTTTTTTTTTGGTCTGACCTTCCATTTTTCAATCTTTCGAATCTCCTCAACTTTACCTTCGATGCACTACAGAGCTAAGTTTGAGGCATTTGTCTTTTAATCTCTCTGCACTGTGTTGCTGACTCCATAGGGAATGTACTGGCAACTGGCACTTCACACTCCTGCCATTAGATGGAGAATGGCACGTTGCGTGATGAGCCTTACGTCATAAGAAGAGCCATGCTGGATCAGCCCAAAGGCCCGTCTAGTCCAGCTTCCTGTATCTCACAGTGGCCCCACCAGATGCGTTTGGGAGCGCATGAGAATAGATATCTGTCTCCTGACAGCACTCCCCTGCATCTGGCCCTTGAAGTACCCTGGTTTTAAGCCTGGAGATTACACATCTCCATCAGGGTTTGTAACCTGTGATGGACTTTTCCTCCAGGAATCTGTCCAATCCCCTTTTGAAGGCATCCAAGCCAGATGCCATCACCACATCCTGTGGCAGGGAGTTCCATAGACTAACAATGCGCTGGGTGAAAAAATATTTTCTTTTGTCTGTTCTTACTCTCCCAGCCCTCAATTTGAGTGTATGTCCCCTAGTTCTGGTATTTTGGGAGAGGGAAAAGAGCTTCCCTCTATCCACTTTTCTCATGCCCAGCATTATTTTGTACGTCTCAATCATATCCCCCCTCAGGCACCTTTTTTCAAGACTAAAGAGGCCCAAATGTTTTAGCCTTTCCTCATAAGGGAGGTGCCCCAGCCCAGTAATCATTTTAGTCGCTCTCTTCTGCACCTTTTCCAGTTCCACTATGTCTTTCTTGAGATGCGGTGACCAGAATTGTACACAATACTCCAGGTGCGACCTTACTATTGTTTTGTATAATGGCATTATAATGTTGGCTGTTTTATTTTCAATCCTCCTTTTGATAATCCCTAGCATGGAATTGGCCTTCTTCACCGCTGCCACACATTGGGTAGACACCTTCATGGAGCTGTCCACCAACACACCAAGATCTCTTTCCTGATCTGTCACGGATAACTCAGAGCCCATGAGTTGATAGATAAAGTTTGGATTTTTTGCCCCAATATGCATTACTTTACATTTGGCTACATTAAAACGCATTTGCCATTTCGTAGCCCATTCCCCCAGTTTGGAGAGATCCTTCTGGAGCTCTTCACAATCTTCTCTGGTTTTTACCACACGGAAAAGTTTTGTGTCATCTGCAAACTTGGCCACCTCACTGCTTATCCCTGTCTCCAGGTCATTTATGAACAGATTGAAAAGCACCGGTCCCAGGACAGATCCCTGGGGCACACCGCTTTTCACCTCTCTCCATTGTGAAAATTTCCCATTGACACCTACTCTTTGTTTCCTGGATCTCAACCAGTTCTCAATCCATAAGAGGACCTGCCCTCTTATCCCCTGACTGTGCAATTTTCTCAGCAGCCTCTGGTGAGGGACTGTGTCAAAAACCTTTTGAAAATCCAGATAGACTATATCCACTGGTTCACCCAAATCTACACGCCTGTTGACCTTTTCAAAAAATTCTAAAAGATTTGTCAGACAAGACTTACCCTTGCAGAAGCCATGCTGATTTTCTCTCAGCAAGGTTTGTTCTTCTATGTGTTTTAAGATTTTCTCTTGGATGAGGCTTTCCACCATCTTCCCTGGGACAGATGTAAGGCTAACTGGCCTGTAGTTTCCCGGGTCCCCCCTCCTTCCTTTTTTAAAAATTGGTGTGACATCCGCTATCCTCCAGTCCCCCGGCACTGTGGCAATTTTAAGAGACAAGTTGCATATTACCGTTAAGAGATCTGCAATTTCATTTCTCTGTTCCCTAATAACCCTTGGGTGGATGCCATCTGGGCCCGGTGACTTGTTAATCTTCAATTTATCAATTAGTCCTAACACATCCTCTCTTTTAACCTGTATTTGATTTAATTCTTTAGTCAAGAGGGGGCGTTCAGGCAGCGGAATCTGCTCAAGGTCTTCTGTCATGAAGACAGATGCAAAGAACTCATTTAATTTCTCTGCAATTTCCAAGCTTTTATTATTACCCTTTATATTGCTAGCCATGCGTTCATCAAAATCTTTCTTTGCCTCTCTTATCATCTTCTTACATTTCTTTTGCCAGAGTTTGTGTTCCTTTTTATTTTCCTCATTTGGGGAGGATTTCCATTTACAGAAAGACCTCTCCTTGCACTTTAGAGCCTCTCTAACTCCACTCGTTAACCATGCCGGTGTCCTCTTGGACTTAAATGAGCTCTTCTTTCTTTGTGGTATGCACTTGAGCTGGGCCTCTGTTACCGTTGTTTTAAACAGGTTCCATGCACTCTGAAGAGATTGGATTCTTCCAACCTTCCCCTTCAATTTCTTTCTAACTAGTTTCCTCATCTGAGGGAAGTTTGCCCTTCGAAAGTTAAGGGTTTTTATGTCTGATTTGCTTGACACTCTTCCTCCAACATGCATGGCAAAGGAGATTGCAGCATGGTCACTGTTCCCCAGAGGCTCAGTGACATTCACATCCCTGACCAGGTCCTGAGTATCACACAGTATTAGATCCAGAGTTGCCTGTTCTCGGGTGGGCTCCATGACAAGTTGCTCTAAGGCACAGTCATTCAGCAAGTCGAGAAACCCAGTTTCTCTTTCTTGCCCGGAGCTCGCATTGGCCCAGTCAATGTGGGGATAATTGAAGTCCCCCATGATTACTATCCTATCCTTCTGAGACACCTCCATGATTTGTCTCCTCATTTCAAGGTTCCCCCTCAAGTTTTTGATCTGGTGGGCGATAGCATACCCCAACTATCACATCACTCCTTGGACCTGGTAGTTTAACCCACAGTGATTCTATGGTGATTCATGGGCACTCATCTCGGAATGAGAACCGAGACAAGCAGATTCCTGAGTCCAGGGAGGGGTATGGCTCATCACACTTTAATCTCAGTTCAGGGGGCATGGTCCGGATGAACTCCCATCGTCACGCAATGGACGTGCGGTAAGATTTCCTTATACCGGTCCCAAGTGGGACCGTGAACAGCACTGAGAGGGACGCGAAGTAACAGCCTAACTGGCAGCATTTATCTAAGGATTTAGAGAGGAATCTTTCCTGTCTCTACAAGAAGATACTGAAAGCAAAATCTGGGACCTTCTGCATGCCTTTCCAAAATTTACTGCCAATTTCCTGATGATTGCACCTTTTGTTGCCTCAGGCCTCCAGTGAAGGGTGAATGTGGCATTTGTGTGAGGAGGATACATAGGCTCCAGCTGGTTCCAAAGTGACTGATACGGCATAGTGAGCCCCTCAAGACTCGAGTCCCATTTTCCTGATTAGCTTCTGGTCTATTTCTACCACTAGATGAAAACTCATTGTTCTGCTGGAGCATCACAGATACTTTGATAAAAATCCTTGTCAGAAGAGCTTCAGTCTCGAGGGAACAGACAGCTTACCAAGGAAGGCAGAAACAGGAAAACATGAGAGCTGGCGATTTAAGAAGGTGAGGCACTATACCTGTGGCCCCAAAATGCTACCAGGATGACTAATCCACAGCCTGGATGAACGTGTGGCCAGATGGCTCTCCTTCCCTTAATAAAATCTCTCCTTATAGTAATGGCAAAAAGCAAACTCCTGCAGCTTGAAACATCATCCTTCCTAGACAGAGCCTTAAAAATAACGGTGAGGATAAAAGCAGTTCACCCCATCTTCTTCTGGAGAATTTTCCTGATGTCCTATGCTTTATTCAAGAAACGGGATTAAGAAACAAAACGTCCTCAAGGCCCCACTGACATACTACAGTTCTAGCCACAAACTAGTTCAAATATACATATCTAAGTTGTTTGTGCTGGTAGCTTAAAAGGAAAGCAAAATCAGAATTGGGAAAAGTTTCATTTTTGGACTACAGCTCTCTGAGCCCCGTGCCTATATGTTTTCCCCCAACCTCTGGATCAAAGACATTGCCCATTCTTGCCCAAGACGACATGTCCTGATGGAAAAATCATCTCTCTTATACCCAGTGTCTCACATTTCTGAATCATTTACTCTGCAGTTGTACATGGTAGAGTGGTTTAGTGGTTCCGTGTGGTAGCACTCAACATGTGACACATTCTTCCTTCTGTTATTAGACATGTTCCCATAATCCTTACTTCTATGTGTATGCTGGAATAATTTTTGTAAACCTTCCAAGTACAAATCAACCTGCAATGCATGTTACTCTTATGGATAATGTAGCCATGGTTTATTGATTTTATTCATCGTTTTATATTGTCTATTTTATGGACCTTGCTTTGAAATCAGATGTGGTTACGTGATTTATCAATGCTTGGAAACATTTAGAATAAAATGTGTCTGATCTGCAATTCTGCAGTTACATTTACAGACACATACCACAACAATCAATTATCACCTGTCTTTTGAATCTCTTTTAGGGGGGAAATGGGCTAAATCCCAAGCAGAGTGGCCTCACTGAGTGAATGAATGAGAAAATGTTAACTAGTAAGTTCAATGTAACTCCATTTAACTTAATGAAGAAAGAAAGAGCAAACCACTTCTGAATACAGTGGACCCTTGTATAACAAATGGTTTGTATAACATAAAATCTGAACAACGTAAAACATTCCAGAGATAGGGAAAGTTTGCTCAAAAATCGCCTATGGGGGGAATCCATACAACATAAAAATGGTCGCGATTAGGGATTACTCTGTTTTCAATGCATTCCTATGAAAAATTTGTATAAAGGAAAATTTGCTTAACAGAATTTCATTTGGAACAAACTAATTCCTTTATACAAGGTAACACTGTACTTGTTACCTAGAAATCTCTGTAAAGGGTCACTAGAAGTCAGAATTCACTTGATGGCACACAATTGTTATTATTTCAATCGGTCCATTGTAGCTGGGACTAACAATTGGATGTAGCTCAGTGACTTTGAGGGTAACAGTGGTTCACAGCCAAAAGGCTTTATAAAAAAACATTGTCTCACAGAACCGTAGAACTAAATGAGAAATACTGTATGTCTGCCCACAAAGGCAATATCTCTGTATGTCCTCCTCCACACTCCCCTGGAAAGAGATGGCGAAATAAAAGGTAAGAGGAGACAATCAGTCATCACACTCTGATTTTCCTTTGTTATACTCCTCCAGCATTGTCTTGGAGAGTGGGTTCTTGGAACAGCACACATTTCTGTTTTCTTGTTGTTGTCTATTTTTAGTCCTTGCTGAATATTTTCAGTCCTATTAAGACAGTACAGTAATTTTAAATCATGTTTTCTTCTTGGGTAACATGATACCAGGGCAAAGAACCTATGAGGATGAACCAAAATTACATTATCTTGCAGCTCAGTCAAGACTGACAACAGTTTTAATGGATAATATTGAAGTGAGAGGTTATTCTATCTTTCAAATTTAGCTCTGCACAGACATTGACATTTCCGTATATAATCTCCCACTTTTCTATTTTAGTACTTAAGGCATTGGGTATCACATTACTGCCAATGGACACCGTCACGATGCAAAAACAGTATTGCTCCTCTTTACTGAATGATATTTGAGGTTTCTAAGAAGATGATCTTATGTCTGGGTAGTGTTAGGAAAAGTGTATATTCCATCAACCTGTGTTCTCTCTCTCAAAGGTGTCAAGAAACTCTAAAACCGTCCCAGTCTCATTTAACTGCTCAGTTATCTACTGTGGCCAGGACCTGATTTACATAAGGAAGCTGATGTCATAGATTCATTTTGGATCATATCAACAACAACTCAGCATTAGAAAGAACTGGATTACCAGCTGAGCTATGTGAGGTTTAGATGCAGATAGAAAATGGTCTATAAAAATTTTAGGTGATGAACAAGAGGCAAAAAACAGGCTTTGTCGGTAGAATTTTAAAGAATTAACATGAATCTGTTAGTTAGAGTATCTAACTACTTGCCCTTAGTTGCCTTGTTGGTTTAGCTGCTATATATTAGCTATTTTCCCACCGAAAGTGCTGAACCCAAGTCAGATGGACTCAGTTCAAAACCTCTAGTGTTATTCAGCATGAATCTTTCAGTGGTTTTTCACTGACAGTAAACAGCTTTACTAATTGAAAAGTGAACAAGCAGAATTGCTGCTGCATCACACGTATTCCAAGCAGAAACAACAATGGTACCAAGTGCAGAAAACTGGTGCTTAACTGAAACAGCTTTTGCTATGAACCCTGAAGCATATGACACAGTGACAGTAAATACTAGCACCAACATTGCATTTGTTTCCAGAGCCAAAGTGGTATAGCAGGTGTTGAATCAGGCCAGATCCAAGCAAACTCAGGGTCAAATCCTTTTTCAGTTGACAAGGTCACCCGGTGCACTTGGGCAAGTCATTTTCAGCTGTCTCACAAGACGGGTGCCCCAAGGGTACAAAAGGAGAGAGCCTTTGGAATGCCTTTCTTAGTAAAGGGCGGGATTTAAAATCGGAGCTAATTCATTCTTTCAGCAGAAACTTGGAAAAACTATTCACTAGAACAAGGGATCTGTGGAAAACCAAGCAGAAGAAAATGCATTGTATTCAGTATTAATTAGAATAGTTGAACACAACCATACAACATGATGTATAGCTCAGTAGAGTTAACTTTTCTCCTGATTTCATCATAAGCTTATAGAGATGGATAAAACTGTGTCACGCTACTCCCAGGCTGTGGTATATTTCAGATTATTTTTGTAAGGGGGGGGAATCAAAAAATAATTAGCCACAAATTCTAGAAAAAGATAAAGCTATCAGCTGCTTTGGGTCATGATACCAAAGGTAATTGTCTTTTTTCAACTCAAGAATGCTTTCACATAGTCCTAGTTTTTCACAGGAATCACACCATCATGAAAGCAGAAGCCCTCACTTCAATTTCCATTTCACAAAAACACATGAGAAGACTCATTGTTGTGCCTGCTGAATTCATTAATATCTTGTTGATTTTTACGGAGCCCTTCGCTTCTGAAGCTCCCAGGCACAAAGGCAGGGGGAGGGGGAGGGCTCTCCAACAGAGTAACTTGAAGTTGAGAACCAGCTGAGAAACTGTTAAATCCCAAAAGCATTATGCAAATGCTTTAGGAACAGTGATGCTGTTTGACAACCATTAACATTCCAAGCTAGTAGCCAAATCTCATCCTCAGGAAAAACGAGCAGCATCCCGGAGACTTCAAGGCCATCACTTGCACACGCACTGATGCTATGTAGCTCCTAAGGGCTTTGGGGCTCAAAGCTGGAATGTGAGCATCACCTAGGAAAAGCTCAGTCCTTCTGTATCAGATGCATACCTGTCAACCTTGCTCACCACGAGCCCGGGATGAGAGGAGGGAGGAAGAATGTGTGCGCGCGCTCACGCTCACACAAGCATGCACACCCCTCTGGGTGCCACACTAGCTCGCCCCCTCTTCCCAACATTGCTCACTCCTTCAGCCTGGCTGCAGCAGAACACCCCATTAGAATAGTTGAACATGATCATGCTACATGATGTATAGCTCAGTAGAGTTAACTTTTATCCTGATTTCATCATAAGTTTTTATCCTGATTTCATCATAAGCCTATTTTTAAATTGTCTTAATTCTTTTGATTGTAAGCCGCCCAGAGACCTTTGGGTAGTGGGCGGCATATAAGCTGTAAAAATAAATAAATAAATAAATAATAAAAAAAAAAATAAATAAATAAATAAATAAATAAATAAATAAATAAATAAATAAA
>JAHTLZ010000237.1:4755455-4799819 GCA_023846285.1 Phrynocephalus versicolor | reverse complement strand
AAATAAATAAATAAATAAATAAATAAATAAATAAATAAATAAATAAATAAATAAATAAAATCATTTGGATGGCGGGTGGGGGCGAGCCGGGGACCTCACCGCCCTCCTGATCTGAACTGCCCTGCTTGGGTGAAGGGGAAGCAGAACGCAGCCGGTGTGCCACTTGGTTGCTCGCTCGTTCTCAGAGCAGAGGATGGTGGGTGGGATTTGGGATATTTCCAGGAATATCAACGACCCGAGAAAAATAAGTGAAAGAGAATAAAATATGGGGTTTCCCCAGCCAAAACGGGAGACTTGACAGCTATGATCAAATGTACCAAATGGGAGAATGGAATCAAAATCCATGACATGAAGAACAGTTCACAAAAAGTAGCCACAAGAGATGGGCCGGTTCAATAGGTGGGAAGTGCTACTGAATGCTTGACTCTTTGGCCTCTGCCCTATAAAAATCTCTTTCCCCATCATAGAGATAAAGGTACAAAGACCTACAAAGACCATCTTCCCCCCTGTTGTATGTATGTGATGTTTTGGTGAAGAAATATATATTTGACAAGCAAACAGAGGGAAGTCAGGGCATTAAATCACGCTCCCCACTTCCGGCCATTTTCCCTGGCACTGACGCACTGATACAGCACAGAATGTTGTCACAGTTGGAAGAACTTCTGGTTAATAGCTGCTTTAGATAATAAGCAATAGTTATTGTCTGAAACAAGTGTGATATAGTGATCATGGAAATTCACTGATAAAACCATTCCTTAAATATCTCACCTTCAAACCCTGTTAGGACTGCTGTACACTGAATGTAACTTGACAGCAGTAACACATGTGGCCCTTGGCAGGACAACCTTGTAAGATGAGGATACATGCTTGTCCCTTTATACGTTATTTGATCTTACGAGACTGAATATAAAACAGAAAGGAAACTGAGCACCAATGGCTGTGACTGTAATGAGACTAAGTTGCTGGTGGCAGAAACACAGCAAGGTAAATTTAGTATAGTACTTCCTTTCTGTCTTTCTAAGTAACTACTTGTTCATATGTAGACGGATATCCTTGGGCTCAACAAGCAATGTCTTGATATGCAAGCACTGGAGCAGGTCACATGATCACAAGTGAGCCAATGGTCTCTCTCTCTCTCTCTCCCCCCCCTTATCTCTCCCCCCCCCGCTAGATTGTGGGTGATTGTCTGCAACACTCCGTCGCAGGCATTCTCCAAAGCAGAGGGAGGAGAGAGGAAGGTAGCACTTGTACCAGTCAGGTCTTCAAGGGGAGTGCAGGTTAGGGTTTTATTTTTCTTTATATTTTCTTTAAGTTGTTTTCAACATTCGTTCTTATTTTTCAAAAAAAAATCTAGTCATGAGGCAGCTAGTCAAGTGTGTATAGGGCTAAAAATTGAACTTTATTGTAGTCACATAAAACACAGAGTAAAATCCAGTTGTTAGTCCAAAGCAAAGCAGATTCTGCAGCCAGGTACCTAAACCATGGTGTGGAGATGGAGTTCTAGCCAACTTCTTTTGTGAGTTTTGTCATCTTGTGTGTACAATATGTGGTCTATAGGAACCCAGAACAAATAATCTGAGTTTCCATTATTTGTTATGAGGGTATTTGCTTTGATATATGAGTACTTTGGTTTACAAGCATGTTTCTGGAATGAATTATGCTTGTAAACCAAGGTATTACTCTATGTGAGATTTCAGGAATGCTTTGACCAATTCTACCCTCCCATCCCTCCACCTGAGCTTCCGGGGTCATGCAAGAAGTCTAACCCAGGTTTCCCAAGTCCTAGTCTATGACTCTCTCCTCTACACCACACAGGATATATTCTTAGTATATTCTACTTCCTTCCTGTTTCTTCTTCAATATATGATTGTTGTTTAATCCTAAAAGGAGAATAACAGATCTCCAAAGTGGCTGCAAGCAAACTTACACTTGCGAAAGATAGCTCTTAGGACATACTGTATTAAAAATTAAGCAGGATTTATTTTCTGCCCTATTTCTGAAGGACTATGCAGAAATACAAGATCTGGATACCGTAGTTCAATGGTTTAGGTGTATGACTGCAGAGCCAGAGGTTGCAGGTTGATTTCCTACTGTGCCCTCTAGAAAGGATAATCCATAGGGTCCCTTCCAGCTCTGCAGTTATATATTGGGGAAATTAGCCCACCTTATCCTTTTAAAACACAAACAAAATTAAAGTAATATATCAACCATGGAATCGAGAGGTCCAAGCCTTCTCTCCTCACTCCCTTTGCAATTGAAAATACATTGACAGCATGATTCAAGACAAGTCTTTTGGACAGTGTCAGGAGGAGGAAGTGGGGTTTGAAAGACTTGCAAATTATTGTGGAGAGCAGGGCTAAAAGAGAGAGGATGCAATACTCCTTTCTTTACCATTCAAAGCATGAAATGCCTCTTCTCAAGCCTTCTTTTACCTGCAAGGGAGGGGGGGGGAAGGCTGTATCCTTAAAGCAGTCTCCTTCTAAGCAATGTATTCATGTTGTTTTTGCTAGCAGCAGCTGCTGCTACTGCTGATTTGTCAACATATCTTTAAAAGGGGAAAAGGATACATGAAGTGGCCACAGCACCCTTAAACCTGATCCCATTGCAAAGGAAAAAATTCAACAGCAACAGGCTGAAATGGTAAGGAACAAAGTGATTCATCATCTGTATAAAATAAAACAACCTTCCCAGTGAGAGGGAAATAAATTGGGTTATGCATCATGCACTTGGAAATTTATGAAAGATCTAAAACACAGCCATATCATTATAACTTGGAGGGTTGGGGTCTCCGCCAGTATATTTTTCTACACATGGTTCTGCATCAAAGCTTGCCTCTGTTATGAACTCCCGTGCCCATGCAAACCAAGTCACTTTCAAGCTCATATTACTGGCTTACCAGTAATATGAAATGATATTACTTGATATACTGTAACTGCTCTTGAAACACAATAAAATAAAACACAATAGGTATTATTGCAAACACAAAGCATTTTGAACACTCCTAAAGGTGCAACTACCTGATACCCTGGATGCGAAGCTTTAGGATACGTCAAATGCCAGCTTATCTCCAGTTACACAAACTCCATAGGAAATCCATAGGTAAAACAACATAAACACACTGGTGGAACTCTACAATGGTAAATGTGTATTACTGGCACAACCAGCAAACATGCAACAAAACCTGTATTCCTTCAAACGTTTTTTCGATCCATCCTTAAGATGAAATTCTCTAGGTTTCTTTTTAATTGTTGCTACCCAATGCAGCATATTAGTGATGATTTTAAAAGGGGAAACCTTTTAAAGCATCACTGATACACTAGCAACAATGAAAAAGAAATGTAAAACTTTATCTCCCTTCCCCTCCAAAGGTGAATGCAAAGAAAACTTTCCATTTCTCAAGATCATTAAATGGCTTTACTAAAAGGGCATTAAAAGCCATCCACTTTGGTTTGAGCTCAGTGATCACATTTGCTGGAACAAAACCAAAGCAGAGCAATCCTACCTGATAAGGATAAAAAAAGGGACAGATAGGCATTGATGGGGTGGACTGGTTTGCAATAGCATATATGTCACATGGTCACCAGGAAAGGTCGCAAACCAACTTGTCCCCAACCCAGACCACACCAAAGTGCACATGGCCATCTGAGCTGCCAGGTTTCAACAGCGTGTGTAGAGGAGGGTGTTTTGATATTGTTGTGCACAAAGGCTACATGAAAGGCCCAGAGATGCCACAGGAGTATCCCCTCCATCTTCAAGACTGCCCCTTTCCATGTCTGTCTCTTCTGGAGGTGTGGATACCATGGTGGTTTCTCATAGATCTGTAAGCAGTGCTGTTCTGGAGGCACCTCATTGTGTCCTATAAGGCATGGTGTTTTTAACTCTACTTTTGTGCTGCAAAAGTAGAGAATCCAAATCAATTTATGCCAATGTCGTGGCCGTCTAAGCAGCTCTGCTAGTACAGTGATGGCGATGAATTCTGATAATTGTGGTCTAAAAACCTAGCTTGTCCAAACTTTGAATGGGACCATGGGATTGGAGAGGACATTTTAGAGATTGCTCATTCATAGGGTCACCATATGACAGAGGTGGCTTGATGGCACATGACCACATGTCGGACCACAAGCATGTCTCTACATCAATGCTAGAGGTAGCAGTTCTGTTTCAATACTGTTACTTAGCAATCACATTCTGCTTCAGCAGATCTCTAGGAAGGCCTTTGAAGGATCTCTTTTAAAGCATATCTAAAATATAGACACAGAAGTATTACATTTCTTCTATATCAGTGCAAGCAAAAAAAAACAAAAAACAAAAAAAAACACCCATCTAGTCACATCTGTATCTTATGGGTCTTCACCCAGCCTCTTGGCCTGCTATCTTAAACTGGAGGGACTATGCTGTGATTCTCTCTTGGTTACTGTATATACTTGTGTATAAGTTGACCTGGGTATAAGTTGGGGCCCCTAATTTAAACCCAAAAACTGGGAAAATTTATTGACTCAAGTATAAGCCTAGGGTGGGAAATGCAGCAGGCAACTCCTCCTTTGTGAGCTGTGTGTGTGTGTGATGTTTAAAATGACTTTTAGCCACCGAGGCAAGTGCTTGAGTTGGTGGCTAAAAGTCATTTTAAACATTGTTTTAAAATGACTTTTAAAAAAGTCATTTTAAACATGGGGGGTCAGGAGAAGTGGCGCACAATGTTTAAAATGACTTTTAGCCACCAACCCAAACTTGCCTCAGTGGCTAAAAGTATTGACCCGAATATAAGCCGAGGACCCCTTTTTTCAGCACAAAATTAGGGCTGAAAAACTAGGCTTATATTCAAGTATATACAGTACTTTATTTATGGAGAGCGACACACTGCAAGTTGCATTCTTGTTTTTTTAAGAAAAGGTATTTATTATGGTCTTAAACATCTAGGGCAGTGATGGCGAACCTTTTAGAGACCGGGTGCCCAAACTGCGATTCAAAACCCACTATTTTTCCCCGCAAAGTGCCCATACAGCAATTTAACCTGAATACAGGTGGTTGTGAGGGGGTGACATAGGTTCACCATCACTGATCTAGGGTTATAAAAACCGCTACAGCTATAATTATGTTTTCCTCTTGGCTCCTGGTAGGTTGGAAGATCTTGAACCCAAACTTATTCGGGTAGATTGCTGAAAAATAACTTTAGGGTTTTATGAAATTAATTGCAAGCCTACTAAGATGTTTTATTGTAGCCAGCTACTCCAGATTTTGCTTTAAAAATAGAGTAACAGCTTTTAAAAAAGAAGGAAAGCGGGAGCGGGTGGGAGACAACTCCCCATGAATGTCTGTTTCAGCTTTCTTTCAGACTATATTAAAAGAGTAACTAAAACGTTCCTTACTAATTTATATTATGTTAATGTCATTCCCTAGGATTAACTTCTTAGAGAAAGAGATTAAGGGGGAGATGAAGATTTTACAGTGAGTAGTAGAAAACTGTATTTAAAACACCTGCTTAAAAAACAACAGGACTGCCTGCTGAAATCCTGTACCACATAACGTACTTGCCAAACAAATGGCTAAAACCATCTATGAAGGTTTCTGTGGCTTTCCTGTGCAACATCCACAGGAAAGGAGGTCCTAAGAATTTTATACTCGGCCAAGAATTTTACCCTCATGGGGTTCAAGTTTTCCTCTTAGGTTGGTCACCTGTTTTCTTTTATGGAGGACACTCCTTTATTTGAATAGCTGCCAGAGAACAAGCCTTCTTTTGAAGGTGCTTAAATATGCTGGAGCAGGAGATCAAGGATTTCACAGTTTACATTGTATTCTTGAAGGCTTCCATGGCTGAGATCTGATAGTTGTTGTGAGTTTTTTGGGCTGTTTGGACGTGTTCTGGAAGTTTTTCTTCCTGATGTTTTGCCAGGTTCTGTGGCCATTATCTTCAGAGGGCAAGGAGTTCAGGAAACTAGGAGTTCTCTCTGTGCCCTGTGTTATAAAGTGAATGAGACTGGATTTTTTTAAGTTGTGAGAAAGAGGAAACTTGTCCTATGCAAGTTTCCTCTTTCCCACAACTTGTCCTGCATAGGACAAGTTTTCTCTTTCCCACAACTTAAAAAAATCCAGTCTCACTCACTTTATAACACAGGGCACAGAGAGAACTCCTTGTTCCCTGAGCTCCTTGCCCTCTGAAGATGCCAGCCACAGAGTCTTGTGAAACATCAGGAAGAAAAACTTCCAGAACACAGCCAAACAGCCCGAAAAACTCACAACTATCAATTTCACAGTTGTCTGCCCACAGTTATTGCCTGGACAGTAAACTCAGCAGGCAAAATAGTTTACCCAGTCACAGTTTTTCCTGCTCAAGGGAGATCCACTGCCATTCTGTTTCAGTTATAACAATCTTTTATGACTCTGCACCCATAAATATAAATTAGTACATGCAATGTTATGCAAAACAGCACCCTCCTTTATTTTTGATGATATGTAAGTTGACATCCTGTCTCAGTTTTTGGGCAGAAAAATACTGCCGGTGAGGAAGTTTCAAGGGGAAAAGAATGGAGGGAGACCAAGACACAGATAAGGGCCATTTTTAATTCTGAAGATTGCATTCCCTCCTGATTAATTTGCAGGGTGAGGAAAAAAAGCAAAAAAGTGAGTGAGGTCATCCCTCCCCTCTCCTCCCCACCTGTGTACCTACAAGCATAACTTTTTCTCATTCACTGAGATGGCCCACTACCTTTCCTTATGCCAATTAGACTTATCCCTGTCAGGCCTAAATGGACAAGAGAGGGGTGATTGCTCTCTCAAGCTTCAGGAGAAGAATGGGATAGAATAATCTCTTCTCTCCCCAACTGCAATCAATGAATATTCTCAACGCCGGCAATTACATTTTTTAAAGTGGATTTTCACCCCCTCCCCTCCAATCTGTGGATACACAGATTTTTTTTTTGTATAAAGAGCTATATATGTGAATCTCTCTGTGCTGCAGGTAGACACCATGTGCAGCTACCTACATTTTGGCCAAGGGTTTCCCCTACTCTCATTGTCAGAGGCACTGAGCTAGGGAGCTGTTGGGATGCCTGTTCAGCTTCAGTGTGCAACATATGCCTGGGCCCTCAACCTCTGTTGACAAAGACCGGTTATCCATCAACACAGTAACTTCCCTTTTATGTTGGCAGTCTGAATGCGTAAACAAAGAGTGACAGAAGGGAGCACGTCACCCATCTTTCTCACTGGCGGTATGGATATAGACAGAGACAGACGGGAGCAGACCTGGCCTGGCTCCAGCAACAGAAGCATTGCCCCACGCCGGTCTTTGTTGTTTAGACAGATTTTCCCACAGCCAATCCAATGCTGATCACAAATTAAAGCACTCAACACTGGCTCCAGGTTTGAGAAGCCCCTCAGCAAGACATTCTCCAATGGCTCACCCCATTGTCTATATTCCACAGTGGGTAAGCAGCAGCTTAAGGGCAATTTAGTCAGGAAAATGCAAAGTTTTGAAAATCTTTACAGCAACTACCAGAATTCCTGACCACAAGCAAGCTCAACAGTCCAAGAGGGTAAAAAAAGCCCCATCAGACCATGCTGCTCTGTGCCTTTCAAGAAGAAGCCTGGCATCCCTCTTGCCAAGTGAACTTTGAAGAACTCTCTCCTGGCAAATTACAACCCTTGCCAAATTTGGACTTCTATACCTGTTTTGAAAAAGACAGCTTGCTCTCGAAAGCTCAGCAACTTTTTTTTTTATTTTTCTACTAACAGCCTATGAAGGTATCACCCATAGTCTAGTCCAAGATGGTAAAATTTCTAATGTCTGGAAAAATGGCATGAGAAAAATAGATCCTAGTTGAAGATGGGCTGAATCTAAACAATGACTCAACGTGCCTTTTGCAGTGAGGCTTGTTGTCATCCAAGGTAGCTACAAAGTTGGTATGGGGACCTAAATTAATTCAAGTTTAGAGGGCCAGTTGGACTGCATTCAGAGATAATAAAAGAACATGTTTACCAGGTGGTAGTCACGGTAGTCTGTTTCAGCACGTGTAACAAAATTGGAAGAGCTTTGGCATCCTAAAGACAGACATATGAAATCTTGCACTGAAATAAATCTGTTGGTCTCTAAAGTGTCACAACTGTTCTTTGTTTTTGTTATACATAAACTGAGTCACAGAGGCAGCCTCACAGCCTCTATGTATAATGTTTCAGAATTCTTAAGAGAACAAATGAGATCCTTGCAGATTGGAGGAAGGTAAATGCCATTCCCTTCATCAACGGAGGGAGAAAAAGGGTGTAGGCCACTACCAACTAGTGGCTATTCTAGGAAAGGTTCTGGAGCAGATCAACAAACAGCTGACCTAGGAAAGAATCTTGTGATTGCTAAGAACTAGAATATACGTCTCAAAAGTAAACTGTGTCACACTATTTTTGTCTCCCACCCACCCACCCACCCATACAATTAACAAGCATGGTAGTTATTGAAGGCTGGAGGTAAACCCCATTTTGTTCCCAGAAATGCTTCAGTTCCACGCTGTGCCTCCTGTGAATAGAGGCAGCCTGTGTAGCCTTGGGCAAACAGCACAGTAACAGCATCCCCGCCCCCCAGACAAAGGGAATGATCCCTTATTTCTGAGTACCCAATACCTGGAAAACCCTGGGAAGACTTTCCATAAGTCAGAACTGACCTGACAGCACATCAACACCATGATGTAAGGTTTTAACAAATGCCTCTCCATTATAGTCTTGTGAACAAGCTAGCAAACTGTGGAATCGTCAATGCTATCATTAGATGGATTTCTATATGGTTGATAGACCATGTCAAAGAGTGAGCACCAGTGGTTTCTTGGCATCGTGAAGAGAAGAGGTGTTGGGTGCCACACAATTCTGTTCTGGATCCAGCACTGTTTGACACTTTTTATACATGACTTGGGCAAAGGAGTAGAGGGGCATATCATCGATCTGGCTGGGGCAGCTAATATTTCAGAACTCACAATGAAGATTCAAGGGGAACTTAACAAATTGGAGGATTAGTCTAAAACAACCAAAATGAATTTCAACAGGTTCTTTAAAAAAAGCCCAAATGAACCAGCCTAAATGGATGTTACATAGTTTGACAGCAACACACGCAAAAGGCTCTGTGCTGTTAAACCACAAATCAGACAGGAGTCAACAAGGTAATGTGAGGACAAAATAATGTAATTAGGTATTGCATTTCCAGGCTGCATTAGATTTCCAGCCTTCTAGATTAACAGAGGAAACAGGACCACTCAATTTTGCTTTGCTCAGACTTAATTTGGAATAATGTGTCTCACATTGCAGTTTAAGGCTAGTGGAAAATCAGAACACATCTGAAGGAAGGTGATTAAGATGATGAAGGATCTGGAAACCAAGCTGTAAGAGGGACAATTGAGACAGTAAGGTGGGAATGGCCTGTTGGTTTGTCATATAAAAGGTGGAGTGAGCTTGCTTTCTGTTGCTCATAGGGAAGACTTGAACCAACAGATTCAAACTGCATGGAATAATATTCCCACTAAATATAATAGGGAGACCTTTTTGTTTGGAAATAGAAAGGGCAGAGAGTGTGAGTGAGATAGTTTATTGCAGTATAAGTTTACTAGGGACCCCTTCAAACTTCCAACAGTGCCACAATTGTATCCCTTTCTATACCCTGCAGTTGCCACAACATTCAGTGCCTGGCAACAAAAACTAATCTCTGAGTGTGCAAAGAGTATACGTTCAGGTGAGAAGCAGCCCAAGCGGTTGTTATCTTGAACCGATGGGGAAGGGCTTGCTCAGTCCTCTTGCCTCTCATCATGTTTTTGCAGGTTCATTTGAAGGGAGAATATGGGCACCCACATCACTTCCCTTTAGGGTAAGACCAGACTGCCTCACAGACAGTGTCAGATGGTTATGTTTAGCAGCTTCTCCTTTTTTCCCACTCCTCTTCCCTCGGGGATCATGAGCACAACAACACTTTCTCTGTAGGGAAGGACAGGGCACGGGAAAAATACTGCAGGGGTTAAAAGTGAAAAGTACCATCACTTGGACACCCACATGTGCGAGTTTGTGTGTGTGTGTGTGTGTGTGTGTGAGAGAGAGAGAGAGAGAGAGACAGACAGACAGACAGAGACAGAGACAGAAGGAGAGAGAAATATATTATGAAAATGGAACTCTAACAATGCTGGCAGTGAAATGAGCTAAACTCCAGACTAATCTCCTATTGGTGGAGTCAGCAAGAGGATTAAGGAGTGTGAAAAGCACTGCCAGGGATGAAAGGGGATCTGTCATTTATGCTTTGATATATTCAGGGCATTGTAAAGCAAGCCTTGGGTTAGAGCAGCTCAAAGGAATCACAGATTCTTTTGAAAAAAAGTCCCATCTCATGTGCAGAGACGGCCCATTTTACCAAGGCCTGCCTAAAACAAGATTGATCAAGGGTGGCAGGATGGAGGTGGGGGGAGAGAGAGAGAGACAGGACACAAAGAAGGTTTGGCTTTGTTTCACAAAAGTGCTCAAAAGGCATTAATGAAAAGATCTGATTAAAAAGAAAGTAAGGCCAGCAGTGAAATTGTATTGCTCTTGTCCATAAAGGGCTTCAAGCCTCAAGTGGACTGTGTTCCATTTAATAAATCAGAACATGCCCAAGAAAGGGGTGGTCGTCTCTTGCTGAACAATACATTATTTCAAAACATGCCACCCCACCCCAAATTAGCACTGTGCTTGGCAGCAGCAAGAATCAAAACCTAGAAGAGAAAAAAAGCTCCACAATTATATCTGTCCCTTTCCCCCCCACCCCCGCTCATTAAAACATGTCTGTAAGAAATGGGCTGGGGTGGGGACAGCATAATAGAAAGAGAAGCAGCTGTTATACACAAGCTGACTCCCAAAGGGAACTGTTAAATATTATGCCCCCTGATTCTACATGAATAAATTAGTGCCCTTGGGTTAAGATATAATGAGGTACTTACTGACACATAAATGCCCCTCTCTTTGGCTGAGCTTTCATTATCATCTGAATGGGCAATGGAAGAGGCAAGTGGTAGGCTAATGCTAGGCACCAAATGCTTCATTTAGACAATTGTTTGCTTTATTTATTACAGATCTAACCCTCCCCCAACAAATTAATGCACTCCAGGGCAACATTCTTGGTTCCCTCCTTCCAAGCTATCACTACAACAACTCTTTGTCATGGGTTGTACTGAGAAAGTACAAGTGTCACTCAATACATTCTAAGGATGAGTGGGAATTTGAATCTGGGTCTCTCAGTCTAACATCCTAAAAACCCTTTCTCATCCTGATACTCTCGACATTTGAGATGGGCACGAACCACAAAGTTGTCCCCTTTTTCTTGATGAACCACAAGTTAGTTGGTTTGTCCACTAAAAATCTGCCTGCTGCCACTCCCCGACCTTGTCCTGTTGCCAGCTTTCTGGCTGAAATGACAAGTGGAATTCCTGGCATCTGCAGATAGTTGATGGTCCCCTAGCTTGGCTGATCTGGTTCCTCCTTCCTCTTTCTTATATGCAATGGCTAACTAAAGACGACAATGAGCACTCCCACTATCTCCAGAGCCCTGCCCCATTAGCCAGGCAAGGTTGAGAAGTTAAGAAAGGCTTGGGGACTCAAACCCGTCACATTAAGTTCACTGCCAGGGTGTTTCCCCTGCTGCATTAGAGTTTATTCCAACAGTGACAGTAAGTTTACAGAATTTCCCCCTCTGAGAGCTAAGCAATTCTGTCTCCTCTAAAAGAATATGTCTCCCAATCTGAATCTCATCCTCCTGGAAATCTCAGTAGGATCCCTTGGGTTCCTTAGCCAGTTTATACTGGGGATTTCCTCTTCTAAAAGACATAAATGCCTCACCATAGGCTTAGTTACAAGTAATTAGAGCTTTCAGTTAAAAAGGTATTTTAGGTCTCTCCCTCTTTGCCTTTGGCCATGCCGATATGCTGAAGGTCTTTGAAATTGAAATTGGTCCTCAGGCTGAAAGGATTTTTCCCACTCTTGGTTTTAGCAAATGGGTTTTGATGTTCTGTCTTGGAGACACTTGACAAAGAAAAAGAGTTGACTTGTTATCCAACAGCATATTAATTCTATCTTTATCTGGCTGCCCTAGGGCTTCTAATTTCATCAGACTTTAATTCCATTTCTAAAATTCTAATTTTGTAAATGGCAATTTGTTTCTAAATTTTGGGTTTTTTAAACCAAACAGGGAACAATTTTTAAAAATCCTATTAGCAACCTCTAACATTGACCAAGTTAGAAAAGGCAGATAAAATGTTTTAAATAAATAGAAGCCATAAATGTTGTCTGATTTAAACATTTCCCTAGCATTGTGGAGTTCATAACTCTTCCAGAACAAGGGTCCAGGAGGCACATTTCTGATGTATGTTGAAAAGACAAATATGACTTTCAATGTCATGGAAAAGGGGGAAGGGAAGGCAACACAAATGTGAGAAGGAATAATTTCATATGAAGTTGCATGACTAGTAGGTGCATGTGCTTTAAAATCCCATTCCTACAACAGAATCTAGTGTTTTAGTTTTAAAATCCTTGCTATTACGAATGTCCACATTAAAATACCAGAGGGTTTTGAAGATTATTTGCTAAACCATCTAATTAGCTATTAATCTTCCCAGCAATTTATGTAGGTCACAGGAATTCAAAACATTCTTTATACATGCTATCAAATCAACAACTCCAGCACTATATTGTGCACTGTATACCATTTATGTGTGGCAAGTGGCGACTAAGGACCACCTCTTGGTGTCCAGACAGAAGAATATTTATACACTTGAACAGACTTGTTGTCCCTCCCTTCTTTCAGCTGCTTATGTGCCACAGTAAATGACTAATGTAGAAAAGTACTGTATGACTAGAAAGTTTGATTGGCTATCCAGAGGGCCAGGTGTTTTAAAATAAAGAAAGGCAACATGAAGCAAATAGAAGAGCAATTAGTAGGCTGATTTGGAGTTCTATGGACTAGGAAAAGATAAAGTTAAGAAACATGAGCAGGTGCTTAAGAAGTTCTGACATCACTCCACATCAAGTTTCAGCTTTCAAAAGGGACAACTAGCACCCTGTATGTAGCGTTATTAATTACGCATACAGAGAATTTGGGGTACAATCATCTCCTGGTCCCAGGCTGCATCTCTCTGTGCATGGGTGTCTCTCTCTGTGTGTGTGAGAGAGAGTGTGTCTCTGTGATGCACCTGGGACCCAAGGCTCTTTATTGATAACAGTAAACAAGTACACAAGGGATGGAGAGAAGCGTTGACAACAGGACAGAGGAAGATAGGGGAAGGATGGTCTGTCTTGAATTCCATCAGTGGGGGGAGTATCCTACTATTGTCTCCCTAACGAGCCTATTTAGGCCATTGTTCATCTTATGAGCCTAATTCAGGCCAGAGTGACAAGAGGTCAAAGCTGCCTATAAGATGGAGGATTTGCACTAGCTGTATTCAGACTGATGAAGCTGTTTGGATGAACAGCGAAACGTTTCTATCTCTCAAAAAAGAAGTCCAGTAGCCATGACTCAACTTCCAGAGAATTCAAAAATGTATAGTTTTGTGACACTGTAAATATTAAGAAGCACTATCTTTCAAGGACTACATATAACCCACATAATTAGATATAAACAGTTATCTGGATCTGTTGGTACCTATTATGTATACCTTTCTAAGGTCTTTTGTACAACTAATGCATCTTAATTACACATTTGAGACTGAACCATCTCCCAATATTTTGCACTGCAACAAGGATACTATTACACACTGAAAAGTAACTTCCAAATTGTGGCAACCCTATTAATTAGTGACCTCCAAAAGGTCTTATCACTGGCAACCCTCCTCAGGTCTTGCAAACTCAAAGTTGTAACTTCCCTTATTAAGTCAATCCATTTCACTTGCAGTCTTCGTTTACCCCTTGCTGCTCTTTTCCGCACAAGCAGCACAATCAGGATAGGTCATAACAATGTACAGTTGCCAGGAAAATTCACCTTGAGGCTAACGGGAGGATAGAAGCTACCTTCAATCTACGTGAACAGGATAAGTAGTGGCAGCAGATGCATGATCAGAAAGGTTTTGGATTGTCAACCCCCCCTCAAAGTCCTGGGCCACCACATCATTGGGAATATCAGGAAATGATAATATAGCCAAGTGAACCAAGCCCACGGCCCTTGATTTCAATGTGGGTGTGGGCTGCTCTTCTTTCCTAGGACAACTGCTGTTCAGCAACTGGCAGCTGCCTCTAATTACATCCGTCCCAGATGGCAGCATCCTAAGCCTCAGCTAGGTGCCACGGCGATTCACAACTGCAGGATAGGGCTGAATTTGGCATGAAAAGCAGGGCTCTTTTCCTGGGGACATACATGTGATCCCCTAGAAGCCAGCCCTGCTGGTCCTATCTTGCTGCATGCTTGCTATTGGGAAATGGGATGGCCCTGAGCAGAACACTTGCCTCCGACTGCCCGGATCAGAGAAATTTTGGAACACCACCGCCCACACCTCTCCATAAGGACTAGAGGAAAGTGGGACTTTTAGGAAGCACTGTTAGTGGTTCCCAATCTTGGGTCAACATATGTTATTGGACAATGACTCCCAGGAGCCTTCTCTAGTAGTTGTGCTGGCAAGGGCTTCTGGGAGTTGCAGTCCAAGAACATCTGGAGATCCAAGGTTTGGAACTGCTGGTTTAAACGGTCAACCCACAGCACAGAGAGTATGTCTCTGTATCTACTGAAATGGGCCATACGTACACACACCAAAAGGTTTAGAATGATGGTTTGCCAAATTCTACCCCGGAAGGGAAGGTATCAGTCTGGGACTTCTATGTTAATAAAAGCAGAGCTTGGAAATTTTCTTATTTTGGACTACAATTCCCAGCCCTCCTCCTGGTGGTGATAGGATTCTGGGAGTTGTAGTCACTGAAAGTAACTTTCCTAAGCAGTACAGATGAAGAGTTTCAGATTATGACTGAAGCATGATCTCTCCAAATTCATGCCATTGCCTAAAAATTAAAAATAATTTCAAGTGACTTCAAGACCTCCACACTCTTCTGATTTCTCTGCAGCAAAGCTTTATCTCCAATCATTCACCATGCACAATGATGCCCTTTCCCCCTTTATCTTAATAATAAAAGGTGGACCTGTTTAGATATTATACTGAACTAGGATTAGACATTACACTGAACTAGGACTGTGTTTCCCAAACCACAGTTCAACACAAGCATGAAGAGCCTATGGGTCTCCAGATGTTTTGACCCATTTCCCATAAACTCTAGCCACTATGGCCAATTAGAAAAGACTACGGGAATTTTAACTCAAAATATCTGGTCAAAGATACACCATATTAAGTTTAACACAAAACTGAAGTCTGCCTAAGGTACGTCTGAAATCAGAATGAGTAGAAAATTAGACTATAGCCAGGTAAAACGAGTAAACCACTCCTCATTTTACAACTACATCTTACCTATTAGACCCCACTTTTTCTACAGGGAATTTTGCTCCTTTGAAGTCCTCAATCCTTAGGGAACACACACAGTTCTGTCATCTGCCTGTCATCTGTGCTACCCAGCCAAATGAACCACAACCCTCAGCATCTGCAATACACTCAATTAATGCCCTTCTCCTGCCCACATATAAGCTTCATTGTCACTTAAAAAGGCTAAAAACAGACTGTCACACAAAACCAGTCATCATCCTGCATGTATCTAAAGATACAACCACCCCAAGGGCTTTTGCGCTTGGCATTGTGGATCATCAGATTAAAATCCTCCCCTTGTATCTTACTCTAGGAAAACACAAAGTAAAAAATAATTTGCTATTTTTTAAATTAGGGCTGCCATTTTTATTGTGCCTGGAGTGAGTTCTATATAAATACAGTGCGATTTACACCTGGGTAACCATGCATGAGAAGTGGTGGTGGAATATGAACAAGAGAAGACTTGGCTTGGACCCTGTTTTGCTACTGACATGCTAATATTCAAAATTTCTTTACTTTCTCCTCTTTTCCATGGAAAGAGGCCATCAGAAACAAACAAACAAAATTCCTCTTGATTTAATCCCTTGGAATTCAAGGGGGGATTATCTCGGCCAGCCCATAAGCTGGTAAACTGCCCTTACACGCTTCCCTCTGAGAGTGCAGGTGTTGCCGGATTCTCTCCTAGACACTGACATAAGTGAAACAGACTATCTGGGAAATTGAACACTGCGTAAGATTGTCTGCTTGGTTTGTCTCACTGGACCAGTTTTGTCCATAGCTGTGCACAATTTGGCATTTACCTGCTGCATTTCTGTCTCCCTCCCCATCCCCTCAACTAGGTGTGTGTGTGCATACATACACTAAAGCACACACGGTTTCAATTTCTTTCCAGACGAACACCAGAGCGATCACTGCAAGCCAGTTTTTAAATACTGCACTATTTTCTGACCAAAGCTTCGTGTCCTGGTTACACAGTTTCAGGTTGCAGATTACAAGACAAACTTCCTTTTCCAGCAACGAATGGCCACAGGATCCATTCATAACTACACTGGTCATCCTTCTAATTTATTACAATTAAAATCAATTGCCTGGGCAAGGTTTTCTTGAGAAGCAACACCCTCCCCCCCCCAGAAATAATAGGTCTCTGGAACACATAACTCACTTGCAGGCTCGACCTTAAGAGGTGTTGGGGAGGGGAAGATATTTTCTTTCTTCTTCTTCTTCTTCTTTTTAAATCCTTTTACTGTTCCTGGCATATTACTGGGGTGGGTAGGACTTAAAAACTTAAATGTTCAAAAACAATTCAAAAGGAGTTGACTGCAATAGGCTTCTTTTACATGTCTTTAAAAGATGTGCTAAGGAGAAATAATCTCCAGCCAGGAGATCAGACAGATTAATTATGGCACCTTGATACTGTATTTCTGGAGCAAATGAATGGCATGCACCTTGATACTCAGATGGACCCTGATTTGACCATCAAGATTATGTTATTTACACTGGTATTTAACCTTTTTTGGGATAAATATTAGGTGTGAGGGACCATCACAAACTCAAACTATCAAGAGGTGTTTTTAAAAAAGTTCTACAGGGCTCTGAGAGGATTGTTCCAGTTCCCTATTGTTCTTTTCAGCCCAGTCTCAGACTTCACTGCCTGAAATCCTGCCTACTCAGACATAAAACACCTCTGCAGGCCATTACTTAAAAGTTACATTACTTGACAGAGACTCTACACAAAAGTGTTACAACACAAAAGGATACTGCGGGTGGGATAATTTACCCCTCCAAAGTCTAAAATCACTTCTTTGGAAGAGAACTTCAATTTCTAGGAAACGTTCATAGCGAACATTGTGTGTGTGTGTGTGTGTGTGTGTGTGTGTGTGTGTGTGTGTGTGTGTGTGTGTGTGTGTGTGTGTGTGTGTGTTGTGTCATTACAGTCGTGACCGACTCTTTGTGACTCTATAGTTGAACTAAAAGCATTATCAAGTTTGTAAACTCGGGGGAAAGTCCAAACTTCAGCTCTCCAGATGTTTTGGACCACAACTCCCACAGTCCTTTGTCATTGGCACTACGGACTTGGAATTCTGGGAGTTGTGGTCCAAAACATCTGGAGGGTCAAAGTTTGGACAGACACCCCTATAAATTGGGGGAAGAGGACATCTGTTCAGAAAGACTTTTTATTTCAATCTCATGGTCTTTCCGCGAATTCCAAGCGAAATTTTGGACTGCGAGGTGGCGAATCCTAGCTCGCGTCACGATCCTATATTTGTGGCCGTCCCGACTCCCCCGTTCCCTTCACCCGGCCCGTCCCCCGTTGGCGGCCGGGGGAATACAACGCCCATCGCTCCCCTTCGCCGCCGGCGATGGGATTGGTTGTGGAGCCCTCCCGGCAGGCGAGCGTTTGGAGGGCGCTTGCTCAGACCCAGAAGGGGGGCTGAGCGAGGAGAAGAAAAGGCACCGAGATCGCGGCCCCCGAAGGGACCCTGAGTCTTACCGAGCTTGCACTCGCCGTCGTGCGCCTTGCGGACGCGCTCGCGGCCGGCGTGGACGGCGCGCCAGCTGTGCAGGTGGAGGGCGCAGACGCTGCTGTAGGAGCGGCCGTCGGAGCCGCAGACGGCGCCGTCCTCCTTGCAGACGCAGCGCCCGGTGCCTTCTTCTTCTTCTTCCTCCCCCACCTCCGGCGGCCGCTGGCTCACGCAGACGAGCCCCGGGCCGCAGCGGGCGCCGCGGGTGCCGCCGCACAGCTCGCCCTCGGCGCCCAGGCACCGCTCGCAGCAGCCACACTCGTCCCGCGCCGTCAGCTCCGGGGCAGCGCAGCGCACCGGCGGGCACAGCTCGGGCCGGCAGGGCGCTATGCAAGGCGAGCCCCGCGCGCCTCCGGGCCACGACGCCAAGCATAGCGCCCACAGCAGCGCCATCGGCGCCCAAGCCCGGGCAGGCATCCTTAAGGAAAGCGGGGCGGCGGAGGTGGGGAGACGGGCGAGCCGAGCGCGGGAAAGAAAGAGCAGCCTGCCGTCTGATGGGACCACCACGCCGGCACTGGCGGGAGAGGGGAAAAACAGAGCCGAGGAGACGCCCTCCCCGCGGCCACGCCTCCTTTGGGAACCGAGCGGGCTGATTCTGGGAGTCGTAGTCCAAAAAGGAACTCATCTCAGCTCAGGGCTTGGCTTTGGATTTTTAAAGCCCCCCCCCTCCCCCGGGGAGGCCTGAAATGAAAGCCCACTGTGAAGGGAGAGTTGCCGCACCAAGCTTTGAAGAGAAGTTGAAGGAGAGCGGGGTGGGGTGGGGGTGGATTCAAACAGGTGCTTCGCCAAGGAGCCCAGGACTTTGCGACGTTACTTTTTTTTGGGGGGGGGGGAGGACATCTTCCAGAATCCCTCCTGCAGTCATGGTGGCAGGGAGGCCCTGGGAATTGTAGTTCAAAACGGTGACATTCCTGGGCTCTGAAGCCATGGCTGCTGCCTGTTTTTGGACCTCTTCCGCCTAGCATTACTTATTGGGGAAGATTCTGAGAGTTGTAGGGCATAGAAGTAACTTTTCCAGGCTCTGGGGCTAATGCTGTTCTATGCTGAAAAACTGGGCACACAAAATCCTTTATGCAGAATTTCAGAATTAGGCTCAGAATGGATGGCTATTGAAACACACTGGAATATTTATCTGATAAAATAATGTAGGACCTCCCTATCCACTGATTCATTAACCACTGATTCAGTTATCCTCAGATGGCAGAGGAAAACAAATAATTCAGCAGCCCTAAAGCAAGTTACTATCACAAACAGCAGCTGTAAAGCAAGCTACTGTCATAAAACAGCAGCCATAAAGCAAGCTACTGTCATAAAACAGTTTTGGGGGTGTTTTTTTGGCATTCTCTCCTATCCATGGTTTTCATTATCCACTGGAAGGCTTGGAACCAATCCCTAGTGGTTACCGGCGTCCTACTGTACTGCTTGTACACACACCTTGCATTGTCCAGTTTGCCACATCTTTTCATACTGAAACCCATTAAGAGGTATCAAGTCTTGGTAGTTATTTTCCTCAGAAACTAAGGAAAAAGCTAGATCTACCTATCCATTTAACACACACTCTCACTCCCGCTGTTTCACAAAGTGAGCACACAGTTTGGATTAAATTAGTGGATGTTTTCAGGCTTGTTGGTTTTGCTCTCTGTAGCAACATCAGTTCATGTTGATGTGGCATTGTTCTTGTGCATCAACCATGCCCTAGCACCAGATTAGGATTAAGTGATAAATTTAAACAAAGCAAGTGGTTTTTTTTGGGGGGGGTGGTGGTGGTCCTGCAGCAGGATGTTCGCTCATGGCCCTGCTTGCATGGTGGCCCACCGTGTGCACTGGTGATTGTGCATTATTGTCAGATCTGGGGTCTCTACCCTGTGGATGATTCTTTCCATTTGGCACTGTGCTATGTCTCCCCCTTTCACTTTGGGACTTGTTCTTATGATTTTCATAACCTTTCCTGCCAAATCTTGGGCCATCAAACCCATGGTCTCTAGTTTCATTAATCTGGTCAGCTAACTCAGCTGCTGCTTGTAGAGTTTTAGGGTGTTTCTCCTTTATCAGATATTTTAGTTCTCCACTGAGGACTGCATAAAACTGTTCTAGAGCCAAAATGTCTTTGATTTCCTCAACTGATGTTGCCCCCTCTTGTTCTAACCATTTTGTGAGGTAATTTAAGATTTTGGCCCCCAGCTTAGCTCTGCATTTTGTCACTCCTCTAAACTTCTTTCAAAAACATGTGCTTGTTGGAATAACTGATAGATAGGGGCTGGATAGGGACTGAATAGGGTCTGGAAACGTTTCTGATGACTGTTAGGGACTGGTTAGGGTTTAGTGAGGGTCTGAAGAGTGAAACTAGAGTGTTGTAGAAATGGTATAAGAACTGTGAGCATAGATAACTGAGAAAGTTTAAAATATAAATAGATACAAAATGTTGTTCTAAGTTGATTTACAAGAATGTGTTCTCAATGTTTATTCAACTACTTGTGTGAAATCAATAAACACATCCACTTGTTTGAACTTTAAACACTTTGCGTCAGACCACATTTTTAATTGATGGAAATTTAAAGTAATTTTATTGATGACAGTATTTTAGTACCCAGGGCCATGACATTTTAGTGGTAGCAGCAACACGATACAACAGAAATCCAGTTTATCTTCCAAATAAAATCAGTCCTGTCCTGTAAAGTATTTGGAGACTAACCCCTAGAGCAGATGATAAAGTAGTATCAGGAAAAAGTTTTGTCTTGGGAGGCTTCAAAGGCAGTCTGGCGGAAACCCTTGGTGATACGGGAGAATTCAGGCCTCTTATGTTGCCTTGAAGTATAAGCACCTGTCACCTTTCAAAACACTAGGTCTCTATCAAAAAGCGACAAGTGGCAGCAGAAAAATAAGAGGAAAAGTTGAGGAAAGGGAATAGTATTTCCTGTAATACTGAAAGCTGGGAAATAGCAGTAAAAATTCATTAAACTGCTACGTTTAGCTGGAAGACTTGCCAAGTGAGAGATAAGGTATCTAGCTCTGTAATGCTGGGAAGCTTGCCAGGGGAAGATGGCACTTACTGTTTTAACTATTGCTATCGGCCATTGAACTAGCATACAACCTAATAACAAAGTAACAAGTGGGTTCAGTCTTTTTAGTATAAGCAGGACTCTTAAAAGAAAGACTGCACATATATTATTTAGAACTTAAAAAGATATTTCAGTATTAATGCCTTCAAATAAAAATAAAAAGAAGACGATGGAGATTCAGAGAGAAGCCCTGGCTGACCAGGAGAATTTAGCCTGTGTGGGGGGGAGATGGTAAACCTCACGAAGGGGAAAGACAGATGTCTCCTGAAATTTCTGAAAATAACAATTTACAGGAATTTGAAAGGTGGAAAATAGAATGAAAATTTAAGTTTAAATTGGAAGTAGAAAAAGAAAAATTACAGTTAGAAAAAGAGAAAGAAAGGAGCAGATTAAGGGCACTGCAAATGCAGCAGGAGGCAAGACAGAGAGATTGAATTATAAACTAAAGAAAGAGAAAGAGATCAGGAATTACAATTCCAACTTGAAATGTGGAAAACTGAATTATCTGTCCAATTTAATAGTGGTAATAACCAAAATTTAAGTGGGGATACCACAAAAATAAACATGAAAAGGTTCCCAGTTTTTAAACGGGGATTGTATAGAATCTTTCCCAGTATCATTTGAAAGATGTTGCCTGGATTTAGGAATTAAAAATGAAGACTGAATGTTTTATTTACGATCCCAGATTAGTGGTATTTTAGCAGAAATTTATGCCCAATGAAACAAGCTAAAGAATATGAAGCTTTTAGAAAATTAGTTTTTCAGCATGTAGGGAGAAATTAAGAAAGAAATTTCGTTCAGTTCCTAACTCCAAGGAAGAAACTTATTCTGAAGTGGGATATAAATTATCCGGTTATTTAAATAAATGGCTACAATAAGAGAATATTGATTCTTTAGAAGGATTGAAGAATCTGATGGGTCTGAAGCAGTTTTATGTAATTTTAAATCCTACTTTGCATTACTTGGCAAGGGATAAGAACCCCACAACCATAAAACAAGTGGCAGGCATAGCTGACAAAATTGTACTACCCCTTTAGCTCTTCCAGGGTTTGATGTAAACAAAGTTCTGTACTAATTTAAAATATTTTTGATTTCTTCTTTTTGTTCACTAGTTAATGTAGTGCTAAATTTTACTTCCTCTGGATTATATGTGTATTTTCCCCTGTGTTCCCAATATAAAGGTTCATGGTCCTCATCATCAGCTTCTTTTATTGCATATAAAGAAATTAAAAATGCTTCTGGGTCATCACCCTGCTTAAAGTCTTTTCTTTTCTGTTCTTCAGTACTGGAATTATTGTTATTTTGTTTCTTCAAAGCCTCAAGTTCAAGTCTGTTAAATTCTAACTGGTAATTCATCTCTTTCTGTCTAACCTCTTGTCCAATTTGTATCCCCCCCCCCCGGTCTATTTTCTTGTTCAATTTCCACTTCCCTCTGGCGGGTTCTCTCCCTTTCTTCTGTTCAATTTCTAGTTCTCTTTGACAGGTTCTTTCCATTTCTGCCCAGGGGTCCTCAACCTAAGGCCCCGGGGCTCGGAGGCAACCCCCCCACCTACCCCTGTTTTGTGAGCAAGCCATCCTCCACAGCTGCTTCTATTGCTGAGGCAGTTCAAAGCAGTGGGCTATGTCGCTTTTCCCACTCCCTCCAACTACCGCCCAGATGATCAGGATGCTGATCTAGCATGCTGGCTAGTGGGGCATTCAAAGTGGGAGGGCTACGGCAAAGTCCCCCACTCCCTTCCCCCCTTTTTCCATGTTGGCCTTTTTTTTTTTTTTTTGGACTGTGGTCTGGCCCCCAGTGGTGTCTGGAGCGTGGTGGACCGGCCCACTGTTTGAAAACTTTGAGGACCCCTGCTCTAGCCTGTTCTTTTTCTTTTTTCTTTTTCCTGTTTAGTTTCTATATGCCTCAATGCTAGTTGGACCTTGTTTGCTTGTTCTATTTCTCTCTCTCAGGATTTCCCTGCAAAACGTCTCCCCCTTGGGTAATTCTACTTCCCTCTTCTTCAAGGTTCTTCTCCTGGCATGGTCCTGACAGGAGTTTTCACTTTCTTGGGTGGCATTTTGCCTATTTTGTTTTATTAAGATATAGATCTTGAATATAAGGGAAAATACTGCACTTTAAATCAAGCCTCTGGGCAAAGGGTTTCTCTCTCTCTCTCCCCCTTCTCCTTCAGCTGTACTATACTTTGTTTCTCCTCAGCTCTACTCAGCTGGCCTCCCAGACTTTCAGAAGGTCTTTAACACAAAAACCACACCCTTTGAATGTCTTCTAAACAGCTTTCACTTTCTTTCACTCTAAGAAAATGTTCTGTTCTTTTCTTAGTTCCGTTAAAGGCCTTGATGGCTAATAATCTTCACCTCAGTTTCTCACTGGTTTGACCTTCCACCTGTTCCAAAAGCTACCTTCTCCCTAAGGGTCTCTGGCCACAGGTTAGTCAACCTTCCTGAGGTAACTTCACTTTTGAAAAAACACACCACTATTCTTTTCTTGGTAAGGTTTTCTCCAGACTTTGGCCAAGGAGTTCTAGACTGGTCTCCACCCTGACCCTTCAAACTTCTCTCACCAAGCCACAAGTCAAACAACGCTTCAGCCTGAATAGTTTTACTTTGTCTTCTCAAATCTGCTCAGGCCTTGCTTCACAAATGTGAAAACTAGTGGGTATTTTATTCAGGGTAAGGCAATCTCCCTAAATCTACCTTTCCCCTCATGGGTGTGTGTATTACTCCACACACTTCCACGTGGCCACAACTCCTAACCTAAACAAAGACTGAGTGAGGTTTCTGACAGTTTTTCAGAATGATCTTTAACTGCTTGGCTTAAATTCTTCCGGTAATTCTTTGGGACCGCTGGACTTTTGAAATCCCAGTGCCGGCCAACCAATTGTAGTGGCTACTGTGCACAGCCCCCACTCGTTTCATGGACCTTTGACCTGCACTCACTACCTATTTAGTTTTGCTGCTGCCATCCAGAGTATCCCAGTTTAAAATAACTGAGTCCCAGTCAAAGTGTAATGTGGAACCAAATAAAATAAAGTTTATTGGATGCAAAGATGTTTCAGGATCAAGTTCACTTGTGTACAAAGACTGAGTTCTCAAAGCAGTAACACTCAAGCTCCGTCTTAACTTCAAACCTCTCACAAACTCAGCCCTGTCCCTCAGGATGAATCTTCCCGATCTCCAGTGTGCAGTTTCCCCATCTCATGGAATTTCCCAATTTCACTAAAAACTCGTCAAGTTGAGCCTTTTATGCACTTGGGCTCCACCTCCACTCTCCTTATTTGGTACATGGTATTAACCCTTTAACCCCTCCTGTTTAGGCACTTAAGTCAGGACAAGGGTGAATGCCACAACCCGGTTTCATCTTATTTTCTAAAATTGCAAGTTCATCATCACATGCTACTTCAAATAAGTATTTTATAGTGGTATCTCTTCTATATAGTTCTTAAGATATTGTCTCAGTCTTATTTTATTTTCATTCTGGTCAGACAGTATGTTCGCCTATTCATCTTTCAGCATATTTATTCTAGGTTTCAATTTCATGGAATTTATGGAAGGGATGTCTAGCTTTTCCTCTTTTGTTGTTCTCTCATATTTCTTTGCACTGGTGGTGATTATAATAGTTCTGTTTGACAGAACATGACAAAGTAAATGACGTTGACATTTTAAACCAGGCCATTTTGCATTTCACTTGTGAGTTGTAGGTAATCTGATCCATTTTAATTCTGGTTTTCTTATATGCAGAATTACAATATGTACTGTCTGCTTGCTGGTTGCCTCTCAGATACATACTCTTCCTTGTCCTTCTCTTGCAAGACGAGCATTTTGAACCATTTTGCACTGTTCCGCTCGGCCCATTCATTTGCTGAGTGTCTTTGCTTAATCCCTGCTCAGTGGCAAGGGACTGTTTATAGAGGCAGCTTCCAGGTTGTACTGTGCCAAACATAATAGCTCACAGATTCCCACATCAATTACTGCTGGGTTGGGATTAGCGTTTTCAGCCTAGTGCTTTTAATGCAATGGGGATGTTGCACTCCATCAGGGCTGTTTGCCAAACAGTGTTTTTCCCCCTCCAGCCAAAGCAGTGCATTTTCAAAGGGTTTGGAAGAGTGTTAAAATAATAAAGCTGAAAATTAGCCTGGAAGCTTCATGTCTTAAAAAAACAACAGTAAGGAGTAGAGCTGCTGACCTATCACTTCACTGAGATGACCCCCGGCTGCAGGATCAAAAGGGCTAGAATGCTGAAAAGCAGAACCAGGCTTTTATGGGATGCCCATGACTCAGTCAACAGCTAGCTCCAGAGGGAATGTGTGAATTATTTGAGGAAATGGTTGATGTCCAGAAAGATATTCACAAGAGTCAACTTTGATGCCATCTGGTTTTAGCCAAATTAAGTATATTCACTGTTGGAGTTTTCTGCAGCCTCCTACAATGCCTCTAGCAGGTGAGGTTGGGAGGGATCTCTCTGAACTGCAGTGACTGTCAGTCTGTCTAGAAGTTACCAGTTGTTCCCCCGTACCTCTGAATTCAAAGAGAGCCTCATCTCTCTGCTTTGCCTCTTTCCTCCTCTTTGTATGTTGAAGTCAGGGATCCTGTGGAGGTGTTTTTGCTGAAAGCAGCTATGTTGTTAACTTGCTGTTATTTGTTCACTGTAAGTAAATGAAAATGTGTTCTTTCTACTACTAATGTAATGAGAAAAAGAGGTGGAGTAATCTGGCGAACATGAGACTACAGTATTCTCCTTTGTAACCCCCTGTATTTCTGTAGTACAGCTAAAGAAATTCAGCCAGCAATTCAAAACTCTGTAACATACACCGTCTGTTGTCTTCTATTAGATGATCACTATAGATAAAAGGGTTGGAACAAGGATGGATCATAATTAGAGATGGGCATGACTCAAAAAATGGTGTTTCGTTTGTCATTTGTCATTTAGGGGGTCCATTTTAGTTCATTTTCGTTTTTTGTGAATTTTTGGAAAAATTTCATTTTCATTTGTTTTGTTACCGTTTTGTTACAGGTTTTTTAATTTTTTGTGATTTTTTTTAGCATTTAAAGCAATTCAATGTATTGCCATAATGAAAACGAAACGGACGACAAAATTTCTGGTGTTTCTGTTCGTTTCGTTTCATTTTGGAGGCAAAAAATCGTTTTCGTTTCATTACATAACGAAACGAAAAAAGGAAAATGAAAACAAAAAATTGTTCGTTTTGTGCCCATCTCTAATCATAATAGATGGCTGAAATGAACTAAGTGATGGAGAGGTGGAGACAACCTCATCCAGACACTGAGCCCCAAGGAGACATGGTGGAGACATCTTGAGAGAGAACATGGGACTCAAGGTCAACTTGTGTCTCTTTGCAGTCCTCTAAAAGTGTAGTAAAGGACACTCCTGTAATTTGACCTTTAACCTGTAAACTCCTACAGCAGAATAAAGTCTTCTCAGGTGCCTATTTATAAAGAACAGGGTGGCATAGCAGAGCCCTTTGTTGTGCCCGAGGGCCTAAATGTAGAAGTCACCAGATTTCTGGGATGAACTTTTCTTTTAAGTTGATCTCCAAGTCTACCACTGGAGCCTGATACAACAACAAAACAAAACAGTGCCTTAGAATTAAAGAAGTCTGAGCCTAGGAATTTGTTTTGAATATCAGCAGTGAATTGAGCTCTCATGTTCTTTTAATATGGAAATAACAAAGTATCTCACCCCTAAAAAAACCCACAAAAATGGATCGAAGTAAAGGAGTCCTTATTTTTATGTACTTTGTAGTCTTTGCAATGACCCCTAAGGCCTTGCAAGTGTGTGAATTATTGAGGCAAAGTATTTGTTTTTAACTAGAAAGGCTGCAAAGGTATAAGTTTTTTAAAGCTACTTTTACTGCAGCAGTCAAATACAACCTAGATAGGAAAGCTCTGCTCGACTGAAGTAGGTCAGTTCAAAGTTTCTATGGCAGTTAAGTCACTCTGATGCTGCTCATGTGGAATGTTTAATTATCCCAGGCCATTTTCAGGGCAAGAATCCACACCTCAACTCAAAGTGTTACAATAGTCATTGGGATCACAGATCACCTATCCTCCTTGGCAAGTAACATTACAGTACATTATGTAGTTGATGGAAAATACATTGAATTTAACTATTCAAGTCCAGCACCAGCTGTGGCGTGCAAAGGTATTTTCGCTGCCACCATTTAACTATTTTAATATTAGGACTAAATATATTTTCTTAAACCATGGAGTCTCACAAACCTGTATTTCAAATCAAACAAAAACACAAAAATTAAATCATTCATTTTTTTAGTATCATTCAAGTAACTACTTCATTGTCTTTATATCTGCCAGGTCTTATTTTTCTTTATATCTTTCAGTCCCAACTGTCCCTACTAGGGATGGGCACAAAATGAAAAATGAAATGCTGTTTCGTCGTGTCATTACATAATGAAACAAAATGAAACGAAATGACACAAGGAAGCAGCATTTCGTTACAGATGAAACAATATGGTGGTTTTGTTGTTGTTGTTTTCTTTTGCTGAAATGAACCATTTCGTTCTGTCTATAAGCCATTTGGGGGAGGGAAATAGTTTTTTTTTCAAAAAAAATTAAATTTTTTTAAAAAAAACTTTCCCCCCTCCCCCAAGCCGCACCAGCTGATCGGCGTAGGGTAGGGGGTAAAGGTATTTTCCCCCACCCCAGTGCTGAGCGGCTGGCAGGCAGGACTTGGGGGAAGGGAAAAAAGTTTTTTATAAAAGCCCAGGGCTTTTAAAAAAACTTTTTGTCCCTCCACCACTTTCCAGTCCCCCCACGAACCAATTTGTTAGTGGTTCGTTTGGTGCAATTTTGTTTTGAAAAAATTCATATGAAATGAAACAAAAATGTGTGTGTGTGGGGGGGGGAGGAAATAAAATGAAATGAAACATATTTTTTTTTGTTTTCTGCCCATCCCTGGTCCCTGCTAAGCCCCTGTTTCTACACATGCCAGGTACACCTATCTATCTTCTACATTTTCCAGGCCCTATCTAACTCTCTGAAGGCTTGCATATATATATACCTGTTGACTCTGCTCACAAGCACTTCCATTGGATTATACAAATACAAGATCTTTTCAATGTTCTAAACAATTAATATTCATAAGTTAGGGTTGCACACCACACCAACCGTGGGGCAAACGGCAGTGTGGTCACATTCCAACTTATTTTTCATTTTTTCTGTCTCTCCCCCTCCACCACCACCACCAGTCTCTGCCAGAGGGAGCATAAAAGTCAAAGAGGCAGCAGCAGAAGACTGTTGAGCTTAACATCCCATTAGCTACTCTCTGTACTTGGAGCATTTCCTCTATTCCCCAGCTGTACCCACTGAGCTTACTGCCTTGGTCATTGCTTCACACCTGTCCTCTGGCTGGACCTGCTTTGCACTGCAGGTTTCCATTCCATTGCAAGTAAGCTGGCTCGTCTTCTGCTTGTTCCACACACTTGTCTCCCTGTCCCTCTGGTCTCTCCTGCTCTCACTGCAGTGTTCTGCCCAGTGGAGAGAAGCAATGCATGGGATAGCAGCCCATAGGGAAAAGCCAGGAGAAATAAAGCATTAATAAATAATAATAATAATAATGATGATGATGATGATGATGATGATGATTATGATGATGATGATGATGAAGAAGAAGTAGGAGGAAGAGGAGGAGGAGGAGGAGGACATTTGGTGCTTCAAAGAGCCTTTTCACACGACCCCTAAGATCCGCTGGCCACTTAAATTCGGCCAGAAATCTTGGGGGTTCGTTGCTCTTCCTGTGTTCCCACCCCCTCCGCACTCCTGGCTGCTGGCTGCGTGAGGGGAGGGAGAAAAAAAGAAAGAAAAGAATGCCGGCTTACCTCCGTTCTGCCAGTCTCACTCTGTTCCCGACAGCATTCAGATCTCTTAAAGAGGCGGGGGCAAAAAAACAACAAACAGAAGCGAGGAGAGCCCGGCACCCACTATGTTAGATCCTCATCAGGGATTTTTCACCCCCGGAGAGCAGGTACCTGAAAAGTGCGCTGGGATGCGCTTAGGTGGGCGTGGTCCCACTTAATTTTCTGTAAACTCCGGAGCTGGTGGGGAAACAATTTTAAGCTCCAGAGCTGGGAGCCATTTGCCGCGGAGTTTAGGGGTCGTGTGAAAAGGCCCTTAGTGGCCAACACAACATGTTATTTTCTAAAGCAGTGGTTCCCAAGCTTGGGTAGCCTGGGTGTTCTTGGACTGCATTTCCCAGAAGCCTTCACCACCAGCTGTGCTAGCATCCACCAGCTGTGCTCGGAATTGCAGTCCAGGATCCCCTGAGTTACCCAAGTTTGGGAACCACTGTTCTGATCTAAAGGATTACTTCCAAACTTTGGGTAGAGCTAGACAAGAACCTGAAGAATTGTGGAAAGAACTTGATAGATTATTGAGTGTAATGGCTTTTTTGACCCCACTGCTGGTAACCTGGTTGTTGGCAGGTTCTTCAAGGTGAGGGTTTTATCCTGCAAATCATCTTTCCTCAGGCACAGAATTTTCTGGGCTTCCAGTCATCCCTTTCATTTACAACCTTCCTCGGATTTCTCACCTCCTTTTCCTATCTTTTTCTTTGTTCAA
This sequence comes from Phrynocephalus versicolor, assembly GCA_023846285.1. Classification (NCBI taxonomy): domain Eukaryota; kingdom Metazoa; phylum Chordata; class Lepidosauria; order Squamata; family Agamidae; genus Phrynocephalus; species Phrynocephalus versicolor. The sequence continues at coordinate 4,770,212 of JAHTLZ010000237.1, read as the reverse complement.
ATCAAATCAAATCCAGAAAGGAAGCTGCGTGCCTCTGCTGGTAGTATCTCTAGGAGTCTTTTGTGTAGAAGCAGTTCTACACAGATATTGCTTATATGGACTTTAGTAAGACCTTCGATAAGGTTCCCCATGGTATTCTTGCTAAGAAGTTAATAGAAAGTGGGATAGATAGTGCTACTGTTATGTGGATTTGTAATTGGTTGACTGATCGCACCCAAAGGGTGATCATGAATGGCCTCTCTTCAGCTTGGAGAGATGTGACCAGTGGGTGCCCCAGGGTTCTGTTCTGGGTCCAGTGCTGTTCAATATCTTTATTAATTACTTGGAGGAAGGAATAGAGAGTATGTTAATTAAATTTACAGATGATACCAAATGGGGGGGGGGGGTGCTAATTCCCTAGAGGATAGGATGAAAATCCAAAAGGACCTTGACAAATTAGAGTACTGGGCCAAAGCTAACGGAATGGATTTCAACAGAGGGAAATGTAGGGTGCTACATCTAGGTAAAAAGAATGAATTGCACAGATATAGGGTGGGGGATGCTTGGCTGGAAAATAGTACATGTGAAAGGGATCTGGGAGTCTTGGTGGACCACAAATTGAACATGAGTCAGCAGTGTGATGCGGCGGCCAGAAAAGCCAATGCGATTCTTGGTTGCATCAACAGAACCATAGTGGCTAGATCAAGGAAAGTGATAGTACTACTCTATTCTGCTCTGGTCAGACCCCACCTGGAGTACTGTGTCCAGTTCTGTGCTCAATTTAAAAAGGATATTGACAACCTTGAACGGGTACAGAGGAGGGTGACCAGGATGGTTGAAGGTCTGGAAGAAATGTCTTATGAGGAACGGCATAGGGAACTGGGAATGTTTAGCCTTTCAAAAAGAAGACTGAGAGGGGATATGATAGCTATGTTTAAATATTTGAAAGGATGTCATATTGAAGAGGGAACAGGTTTCTTTTTCCATGGCTTCAGAGACTAGGACTCGGGGCAATAGTTTCAAAGTGCAGGAAAAGAGATTCAATTTGAACATTAGGAATAACTTCATGACAGTTAGGGCTATTCGACAGTGGAATATGCTGCCATGGAGGGTGGTGGAGTCTCCTTTTTAAGGAGAGGCTGGATGGCCATCTGTCAGAAATATTGTGATGGGGGTTCCTGCATGGCAGGGGGTTGGACCAGATGGCCCTTGAGGTCTCTTCCAAGTTTATGATTCTCTATTTCTATGATTCTATGATTCTATGATTCATTCATTACGTAAATAAAAGATTGTTAGAAAGGCACGTCTTGGAGAAGAACAGGACTATCATTTTTGCTCCAGCCTAGCTTCTGCACCTTTAAATGCAGTTCAGCAATGCAAAAATCATGCAAAAAAAAAAAAAAGCTATTCATCTTAGCTGGAAGCTCCATCTTTAAAATATATGCATGTGAAGCTGCTCTTAAAGACAAAGGGGGAGGGGCCCATGTGCTTTTTACATTGACTCTGCTCATAAGAAAATAAGAAGAACCATGATGGATCAGGCCAAAGGCCCATCTAATCCAGCTTCCTGTATCTCACAGTGGCCCCACCAAATGTGTCTGGGAGTGCACAAGACTAGATATCTGTCTCTTGATACCACTCCCCTGCATCTTGTCCTTGAATTACCCCAGTTTTAAGCCTGGAGATTATACATCTCCATCATGGTTTATAACCTGTGATGGACTTTTCCTCCAGGAATCTGTCCAATCCCTTTTTGAAATCATTCAGGCCAGATGCCATCACCACATCTTGTGGCAGGGAGTTCCACAGACTAGCAACATGCTTGGTTAAAAAAAAATTGTTTTGTCTGTTCTCACTATCTCCCAGCCCTCAATTTTAGTAGATGTCCCCTAGTTCTGGTATTTTGTGAGAGGGAGAAGATTGTCCCTCTATCCACAATTGCCACTTTTTTTCACTGGAAAGAGATAATGGAGACTGAAGAACAATTGTTGGGAGTGAAAATTCAAGAGCATATTTGTCCTATTTGCTCTTCCTTAGGCATGTAAACACTTACTGTGGAGTGCTTAGAATTTACACAAGACTGGAGGCTATATGTATTACTAATGAATTCCATGCTTTATATGTAAGCACATTGTAATTCAGGCATTTCACTTGTACTCCTTTACACCTGCTTCTCCAGCAATCCAGATTAATGGCTCTGGCCAGGTCAGATGCCCGCCTGCCATGCATTTATCTTTCTGTCTCATCACTGCTACTCTAGCAGTAAACATGTATCCTCAACAGTGTTATTACAATTTCCAGCTGCTAATGGAGTCCTTACATTGGTTAGTTTCTGTTTGCTCCATGCTGTTTTCTCATAATATTTACATCCTTGAAATGTGCCATAAATGAAATATAGGGTAATATATACCTGTCAATATGATGTTCTTCTAAGAAGAAGTGTTTTATTTCTGTCATTATGAGATCCATGTTCCCAGTCTCTAGTGGTCATTAACACACAAAAGAGTGTGAACCACTGCCCCAGATGATTTGAACTATGCCTTACATTATCCCCAGCCAGCTCCTAACATTTCAGCTTCTTCTCCCTTTCTATACAGTTCTGGTCAGTTGGAGCCCAGTCAAATGTTTCCCTGTATAGGGAAAGCATATGTGTCATAAGTATTGATTCTACCAATCTCATGAATCATGTAGATCTTTACTTCAGCTGGTTGCAAAAAAAGTTAAGCAGGGATAGATGTAATGGACTCTGCTGTCTAAGGAAAAAGCATGCCTTTATGATGTCATCTTGGCCTTTGTGACATCTTTAGACAGGGCAAGGCTCTGGACTCCAGTGTCAGGTGATTGCTGGTATGGCAGTGGCAGCCACACAGGTCTTGCCCCAGCCCCTTTGGCCATCTTCCTCAAATGGAGGACGGTTGTGTGTCCCAGGCTACATGTCTTGTCTTCAGGGTCAGTCCATGACTTCATTTTTAATGGAAGGTGCTTCCCGAGTGAGTAAGTAATTAAGTAAGTAAGTCAATGTTTTCAGAAGCAATGTTTAAAACTAGCATTCCTGGCTTGACTTTGCAGCCATTATTTCAAAACTAGCACTAACATCTAGCCATGATTTTTGGAACTCTTTTATTTTATTTTAGTTTTTGACCAATTCACAGATAATCAGCATCCAGTCGGATGAAGGCCCATATGCACTGAAAGATAGCATTGGATTCTGATCTGAGGGCCCAGGTGTTTGGGGGGGGGGATGTATAACAGAAGTATCTCCTGTCCTTGCTTTTGGAGCATGCACAAGTGCCTCCCCCCCCCAATTGTGTGGATTGAGTACCAGGGATGACCCAAGTCGTTCTGCTGTCTAAGATGAAGATGATGTCTCATCTCCATTCCCTATGGGAAACCCAGCTGGGACCAGCAGTTGATGTTTACGTCATGCCTGGCAATGGGAAAGTGTCCTTTATTGTTCCTGAGGCAGGAGATCCCTTTTAGGGGCCTGGGGAGGATTTGTGGCATGCGTAGCCCAGCCCTTTAATGGAGAAACTTCTAAGAAGTTCTGAAGATTCCAAAGGAATGACCAGGACGGCTGTTCCTCCTGTCTCCCAGGATCTGATGCTTTGGAAAGTTGCCCTGCTCTCTCAGTGGCCACAGAGCCAACCCTGGTAGGGGGTGCCTCTCTCAGGAGATACTCAGCCTTCCATCCTTACAAGGTCGGTAAAATGAGTACCCAGCTCGCGCGGGGGGGGGGGGGCAATGTATAGCCTGCATAATTAAAATTGTAAACCGCCCAGTGCTGGAGGCATTATGGAGCGGTATATAAGCAGAACACTTTGCTTTGCTTTGTGAGCTTCTTCCACAGTTGGGTGTGTGTGTGTGCGTGCTGTGGGACCACCCAAGTTCCAGACAAATTGTCAAAAATGCCATGTGAAAATAACCACACTGGTCCTGGACATGACTGGATGTCCACATTTGATTTTGAAAAATTGGTGTGTTTTTGGAGTGATTTAGTGCAAGGGTCATACCCTGCAGCCTGCTGAACCTCATCTGGGGGCATCTACAAGCAGCAGCTGGCTAATGAGCATTTTCCTCAGAGTACCTGGTTTGGGGGGGGATATAACTTATATGCCCCAAATTCAGTCTTCACCAAACTTGGAGGGGTGGGGAGGAGAGTCAGATGATGACTTGCTATAAGCATGGCATCTCTAACTCACGTGGGGAGTTGCTTTGCCACTTATAGAACTCCCAAACCACTCCAAAAATAGTTCAGCATTTTGTTTTGTTTTGGGCATGCACATATCCTGAAGTGCCACAAGACAAACTACAAAATAGTCTAATTCGTGGGCTCCCCCCTGCTTTAGGGTTCATTCCATGCCCATCTCTAATCCTGGGACATTATTTTTTTGAATATGATATTAATGATGAACAACAAAACCACCATACAGTATCTTATTTAAATTGTGGCAATTGCTATTCTTTATTTAGAACTCTGTTTATGTGTTTCTTATTACCCTGTCTTGCCTTGGAAGGAGGTTTACCCTGCACATGCTTGCTAATCATGTCTGACTCTAGGGGCGGTGCTCATTACCATTTTCCAGCCAAAGAGCCAGTGCTGTACAAGTCTGTGGCCATGTGCCCAGCATCGTGGAACACATTTCTGTGCGTGGAACACTGTTTACCTTCCCGCTTTATATGGCAGTACCTGTTTATCTACTTGCATTGACATGCTTTTGAACTGCTAGGCTGGAGTTAACAGTGGGAGCTCGCTTCACTATGTGGCACCCAGGATTCAAACTGCCCAGCTGCCAACTTTGCAGCTGACAGTTTTCAGTGCTCTAGCCCACTGAACAACCACACCCCACAAAATGTATATTTAAAATATTTATTTTTAAAAATAACTAATTTATTTCTCAAATGTATGTCAGTATAATTTTATATAGTTTTACAGTTTGGCTTTAGTTAAAGGTAAAGGTTCCCCTCACACATGCATGCTGCTTGTGTCCGACTCTAGGGGCGGTGCTCATCTCCATATTCAAGCCGAAGAACCAGTGTTGTTCAAGTCCATGGCCATGTGGCTGGCATGGCTGCAAGGAAACACTGTTTTACTTTCCCTCTTTTTATTGCAGTACCTATTTATCAAGTTGCATTTACATGCTTTCTAACTGCTAGGCTTGCAGGAGCTGGGTTTAACAGCAGGAGCTCACTCCACTGCATGGCACCCGGGATTTGGACCGTCGAGCAACCGACTTTGCAGCCAACAATTTTTGGAGCCTTAGTCCACTGAGCCACCACACCCGGTAAGCCACCACACCCCAGTAGTAGGGGCATTATATAGTTCAAAAAACACATTGCCCTCATTTGACCCCAGGGCAAATAAGGAAGTACAATATAGAGTAACTGACCATCACTGAGAACCACTTGTCTAGGGATCGGCTGCCATCTAGTGGGGAATGTTTATGCCGCTTTCTGAGTATCTTGTGTTGGTGGTATTCCAGCAGCAAGATGTGTGCATGTGTTAAGCCTTGTTCATCTGTTGCAGCAGAAACAAAAAAGAGAGAGACCGCCTGGCATGTTAAGAACAAACATGTTTTTCTTGGCAGAAGCTCTCATGGCATCTGTAGCCCACTTTGGCATCTGAAGAAAGAAAATCTGGACTCTTTTGCCAAAGAAATCTTGTTAACAATAGTCTTAAGAGGCAACAAGTTTCTGTTGTTTTATGGGTTGACCCTTTAAAACTCATCAATCGACTTTTCAGCAGGCTGCACCCAAGAAAGATGAGGCGGAAAACAAGGCCATTCTAACAGACCTGCTGAAAGATCATTTAATTTTCTTCCTTTTGCTTCCTCATCCTTTTTTCACCTCTTTGTGTCATGCATTCTCAGGCTACAAGACTTTAGCCGTCTTTATTGATGGAAGGTTTTCCTTAACTGATTGTACATTAGTTCTTACTAGATATATTTTGGCTGAGAAGTGCAATTATAAACACTTTAAATAAATGAACATATATATGATTTTTTATTTTATTTGTTTATACTTTTGTTGTCAGCTTCCTGGTGAGGGGGTTTCTTCATGAAAGGAAAGGTGTGAAAGTGAACCTAGTACATAATGTTTCAAAAATAGAAATAAAATGAACAGCTTGACAAAATACGCATTTTGTATTTTGTGTTTCAGAGGTTGGATGGCCATCTGTCAGGAGTCCTGTGATGGGGGTTCCTGCACGGAAGGGGGTTGGACTGGATGGCCCTTGAGGTCTCTTCCAACACAATGATTCTATGGTTCTGTGATTCACATAAAAAGCCAGTTCAGCACAGTACCTGCTAGAAGACAGAATTCAGCAGTGGGTGTTCTGGTGTTTCTGTTCCTCCATTGCACCCAATTACTATTGGCTCCAGGATATCCATATGTACCTCCTTATCTCCATCAGGATCCCCCAGCCCCCCCCCCTTTTGTGCAAGTATACATTATGCTAGTCCCTGCTCCTAGGGTGGATTGCACCCATCACATGCTGTTCTGTTTTGTTTACTTTCTTTCTATTATGTCCTGCCATAATGCCAGGAACCCAAGGCAATGCCCATGGCTTCCCATTCTACTTCATATATTATCTCTGGTTAAGAAAATGATTGGATCAAAGCAGTGGTTCCTTGTGGCCCCTGTGGTTGGTGGAGCAGAAGGCACAGCAACCAATGTTTTGTGGAACTGGGGGCAAAAGTGGTCATTCATGTCTCTAAAACGTGGTGTCTTTTTAATTTTGGTGGGTTTTTTTTTGTGAAGAATGGAAGAAGAGAGTTAGATGAATATTAGACCAGGAAAGAACAAAGGGCTGGGGGGCTTTATAGAAGGAAGGTGAAGGCAAGACTGTAAAGCAGAGAAGGAACGGGGGAGAAGCAAAAAAGGAGGAAGAGGTTTGGAAGCAGAGAAGGAGGAGAACAAAGTAGAGAGGAGGAAGAAAAAAAAAGCAGCAGGAGGAGAATTGGAAGAGGAGAAGGAGGAGGACCAAAAAAGAAAAAAAATCCATGAAAGCTAGGACTGTGGCAGACAAGAGTGGTCAAAAGGAGATGTGGGAGGAAGGGATGGGCAAGGCTGAGGGATGGAGGAGGTTTTGAGATGGAGGAAGAGAGGAAGAGGACATGTGGGTGTGGGCTAGGAAGGAGGACCAGAAGGAGAAAAAGGAAATTAGGAGCTTTGAGAGAAGAAGAGCTGTAACATGGGAAATGGGGAAGCAGAAACCCTGGGGACAGCAGAGGTAGGGCTGAAGCTGATCCATAGGAACACATGGGAGAATCAAATGCAGGCTGGAGTTGGAGGGAGGATAAATGCAATCTCATGGGTAAGGTATGTACAGTGGACCCTCATATAACAAACGATTTGTACAACATAAAATCTGTAAAACATAAAAAATTCCAGAGATGGGGGAAATTTGCTTAACAGAATCTCCTATGGGGCAAATCTGTACAACATCAAAATGGTCGCGATTAGGGATTATTCCGTTTTCAATGCATTCCTGTGGGACATTTGTATAAAGGAAAATTTGCTTAACAGAATTCCATTTGGAACGAATTAATTCCTTTATACAAGGTTCCACTGTGATTGGAGGAAATATGAAGGCTGGGAAATGTTGGAGGAAAAGGCAGGCAGTGTTTCCAACTTTTGAAATAACAAAAGTCACGTGAGTTAGATCCTGAGGCCAGAGCCTAGAGCAGCGGTTTTTGATGAGTAAAACCAAGGTCGTTCTGAGGCTTTGCTCCATTTTTAACAATACACTGCACAGCAACAAGTTCTTAGAAACTGAGCAAATAATGACATCAGCCAGTTAAGAGATGAACATTCAGCCAGTGTTCGTCATAGGAGAGCCTCTTGGACTTGGTTTCATCAATTTACCAGAAAAGGCACAAGGAGCTTTTTTACAAGCCGTAGTCACTAGAGGACAGTGTGGATCAAGTTATTAAATTTGAAAGCTTTCCCCCCATTTAACTCTTCCTTTCAGGAATGTTTCTTGGGTGCATTTGCTGCAATATTCTTGCTTTAAAAACATACCCTTCCCCATTAGCAATGCACTCACCTGACCCATGGATATCTTCTGGATATCTTTTGTTGATTAGTTTGGGAGGTGGGGGTGGAGGAATGGCTTTGCACACAAGACAAAACAGATATTCAGTGGAGATCTTGGACTGGAGGTCTCTGCCAAAAACATAAAACTGAAATTGGGTGCGAGGAGACCAGGAAATCCCTACCTCCCCAAGCATGTGTTGTGTTGGGATGGGTAGGAAGTATCTGGGGAAGGGAGTGCTTGGAGGAAAGTCAGATGGAGTTGACACTTTCACTCCTCACTAAAGTGGACCTCCTCCACCCCATTATTAAAAATATGTGGCACAAATCTGGCCTCTGAGATGGGAATCTCTGTCAGAGATAGTTTGGTCGTGTAGCAGAACCCATAATATTGCTGGGGTGACCCCACTTTGGCCAATGAACAGAATGGACACTGTTAGTTCTCACTTGTTTGTCACATTCACGACTGGCGGCTGAGGTGAGATTGGCCACCTAAGGGGGGGCAGGCGGGTGGAGTACAAGTCAAAAACGGGGCTTGGGACGATAACTTTTTTTCACTACAAATCCCAGCATGCCTTTGGGCTGGGTTAGCTGGGGGAGTTGTGCAACTCTCCCTCCCCCATTGCAAACCGTTATTTGGGAGGGACTACAAATCCCAGCTTCTCTTTCAGCCAGGCTGGTGGGGGGAGTTCAATTGAAGCATTGAATATGATTTTATAATGCACAGTGATTAATGTTGTGTTGTAATAGTGTAATCATTTGTTTGTTAATTGAATTTCTTATATTATAAGCTTGCTCTGTTGATATGTGTTTTGTTTAGTATTGTTGTAAGCCGCCCAGAGTGGCCAGATGGCCAGATGGGTGGGGTATAAGTTTAATGAATGAATGAATAAATGGATGGATGGATGAATAAGGAAGCACTGATTGTTTGCTATATTGGTGCCATGGGAGAGGAGCAAGGGGCCAGGCTGAGTACAATTCAATGTCTGATCCACTGCACTTGGTGTTTTTCAGAAACAGATACACTTGTGGGCCCCCAGGGGCTACACACAACAACACACATGCACACAGGATCGGGATCTGTCCTTTTAAATTATTGCTCTCGTTTAATTTTATTTCCTAAGAGGACTGGTTTTACTGGTGTGTGGACTGAGGCAGTCATTTTTAGTGGTAGATGCTGGGAGATGGCACAACAATGGTGGAAGGAGAAAGCTGAAGACCACAAAGCCACTTACTGTGATCCACTTAAACCGTCCTGCTGCCTTCACATATGATGGAAGATGTTGTCCAATAGTCAGCATTAAAGAACATTTAGATTGCCATGGTCAGTAGGGATGGGCATTTCTTTTCAGAACCAGTAGGTTACGAAATGAACCACGTGAGCCCAGGTGGTCCTGGGAACCAGCTGATGCATGCAGATCCAATTACTTTACCTTTTTCTGTCTCGCGCAAGGTTAAAATCCAACAAGGAAGCACGCTGCGACGTCATCTTTCCTGCTTTGTGCTGCTGGCCAATCAGAGAGGAAGGTGGGAGGATGCCTATCCCTGCACAGCTCCTGATTGGCCAGCATCACAGATCTAGCACAGATGACATTGCAGCATGCATCCTTGTTGGATTTTAACCTTCCGCGAGACAGAGAAAGGTAAAGCAATTGGACCTGCATGTATCAGACAGTTCCAATGACCACCTGGGCCCCCGTGGTTCATTTTGTAACCTACTGGTTCTGCAACAAAATGCCCATCCATAATGGTCAGCTATTGTACATGGGCTGAAAGGGAGCGCCATCTTGTTCTCTGCTGCAGGCAACAGAGGAGCACTGAGACATAAAAGTATATTCTGATAGCTCAAGAGTTTATATGTCACATGATGGTTCTGATCATGCATTTCATCTCCAAGTGACAGCTGCCATAGCATGCAATCTGCATATTTTGAAGGTTGGAGGGGTGAACTTTAGTATCACTGGATTGTCTTTCTGGACAACATGGTTGCTCATTTGGCCCATTATCAAAATTCTCTCTTTTATTCCCTGTCTTACCCACACACGCACACACATGCACATGCACACTCACTTACTCTCTCTCTCTCTCTCTCTTTCTCTCTCACACACACACATGCTAAAAAAGGCACCGCTAGTAAGGACCAGTCAGGATCCAGTGAAATCAGTAGGTTGATATTATGGTTTGCTATTTGTGACTTAATTATCCATGTTCCAGGGTAGGCAGATGGACCGCTCCTGAACAATGTGGGTACCTCCATAATTTGGCTGTCACTTAGTTGCTTTGCCACCACTGTAATAACCATGGATCTGTTATGAGCTTCCCTATGCAGAAGCCCATTTGAGCTGCACTGGCACTTATTTTTGTATCGATCTGAACTTCCTTGCAAACAGGTGCCTTATTCTAATCTCCTCATTTCAAACCACATTAGCTGCTAGATTTGCTTCTTCATAAACTCAATCTCATTTTGCACTTTCAGAGGCCCAATTTAGGAGCTTCCCAAGTTTGTGATGATAAAAAAGAGGAGCTGCACTTCCAGATCTCTTACACACATCACCATAAAGCCTGAATTTATATGTCACCTAATGAAATATTTTTCCATTCTGCTTGGCTTTACTGCTTCATCACAGGCACAAGCTGCAATCAATCACCCACCTAAAATCTCATCAGTGATATTCAACTATCGATTTCCTCCGCCAGGGATCAGAGAGAGAATTTTGTGCAGGCTTTTAAAGAAGACACCATGCCAGCGTCCCAAGGAGAACAGTGCTATCCTCCACATGTTGACTTAACAGTACATTCCCTTGTGTTCAAGCAGACTGGCTCCAAAGTAGGTGTGCATACCACTGCCCCCAAATGTTGTTCTGGCATCTGCATATCCAGACAGAACTGAAATTATGCAAAACAGAAGTCTGTCCTTTCATATATGAGCCAGTTCTCAATACTTGGCATTAGAGATGGGCACGACTCAGAAAAATTGTTCGTTTTCATTTTCGTTTTCGTCTAGGGGTCCGTTTCGGCTCGTTTCCGTTTTCGTGAGCTAATTTTCAAAATTTTTCGTTTTCGTTTCGTTGCGTAACGAAAACGACAAACGAAAACGAAAACTTTTTCGTTTCTTCCCATTTAGCTCCATTAAGTGCTTTTCCAGTAACGAAAAACGAAAAATGGCTCGAAATTAGTCGTTTCGTTTCCGTTTTCGTTCCAGTTTTGAGCCGTATTTCGTTTTTCGTTTCGTTACGTAACGGAAACGAAAATCGGAAACGGAAACGAAAATTCCGCTAAGTCGTGCCCATCTCTACTTGGCATGTTTGTTTGTAGGATACATTTTTGGTTACCTTTCAGGCCTGTGGTTTTCCCAAGGCAGCTTGCTCTAACATTTTGAAATTGTGGGTTAAAAATCAGAATGCACTATTAAATATCTAATTGCTGCATGTATCATCAGGGCTTCCCACTTAGATTGAGGCAGAAGATGCTATTTTATTTTTATTTTATTTTATTTTATTTTATTTAAAGGCTCTTCAAAAGCTCCAAGAGATGGATGCAGCTGTATATATCTCTCAGGAGAAAATTCAGTAAAGTAAAGCCCACAATTGACAGCTTCCTTGTGGTGAGTACAAGCAATCAGTGTTTCATAGAACAGGTGGGAGGATCCGCTCCTGGTAACCCTCTGTTTGGACTACCTCTGCCTCTGGTTGTTGACTTGGACTACGGCTTCTGGAGATGATCTTAACTCATAGGTGGGTCAATATAACAATTGGCAGTCTTTCAAGTAGCCAGAATCCAAACCATTGGTGGCTTCAAATGTCAACAACACCAAATCTTTGAAATGAGCTGAGAAATACATGTGCAGCCCTTGCAACTGTACAGAATTGATATGCACCTTGCTTACCAGAATTTCATTTGGAACGAATTAATACCTTTATACAAGGTACCACTGTATTATGATCTGATCTTCTAATCCGCACAAGGATATGAGTTACCACATTCTGTACTAGCTGACGTTTCTAAGGCATCTTCAAAGGCAGGCCCACGTGGACTTCAGTACGGAAGTTAAAGCTCCCTGTCTGAGGTGTACTCTGCTTTCCTCAGAGATAATCACATAGTACTGCATAGTACGAAGCAGAGTTGGAAATACGACATTCTACTGTAGCTTCCATGGACTTTGGGGCAACGTTATGTTGCAGGACCATCAGTTTACCATCCTTGGCACAAGAGCCTTGGATTTCTGGTGGAGGAACAGTGTTCTGTCTCCTAAGATGGAACTCCAGGAATGTGAGGGAAGATAAATAGCATTTCTGCAATACAGCATAAGTTGTCTATTTCCTGTCAGATGAACCTAGAGGAGGCCAGGTGGAATGGATTGAAGGGACACGGTACAGCCTTTATAAGCATCACATATCACAAAAAATATGCTATGAAAAAATGATTGCTTTGTGTATATTTCCTCCTTCACAGCAGTGGCATCTAGCGATTCAACTGACCTATGGATGTCATTATGATATCCATTCCCTTTGCCTGTGTCAGCCCACCAACTCAGTTTGGACTGGAGAAGGTTCCACACCACCTCCTTTGGAACTGCAGACAGGAGGAAGAGAGGTATATCAGGGCTGCTCTTTTGCTCCCCATTCGGGCTGCAAGGAAACCTGTTTTAGGGGTTGTTCGTTTTTTCCTTTACTGTTCTGTTATTTCATTATATTGTGTCAGATGCAGGACTTTAAAAAAATGGAGAGACTTGACCGAAGGTTGGGAAGGGAAGGAGCTGATGGGAATTGGCAGTGATGATAATCTTTACCTGACAGAGGCATTTAAGATGCCAAAATGATTCAAGGTCAAGCAAATGAACTTCTTATTGCCCAGTTAAAAAAACTGGCTTTCGGATTAAAAAAAACCCCACACACTTCCTGGTAGAAAAAAAGACATGTGCTTCTGTGTGCTTCATGTAGTCACCTTTTAAAAATTGATTTAAAATATGCTAAGTACTGTACTATTGAAAAAGAGTTTGTTTTTATTTGTTCATTTCTAAATCCTGTGAGCTTCGTATTTATTCTTATTCATCTTCCCCACTAAACTTCTACCCATTGATTAATCCCTCAAAACCCCTATATCTTACTTTTTTTATCTTTGCAAATTAACCCAAATTACCTTATACAAACTAAAAAGAGTATACATACAATTATTAGTTAGGTTTTAAAATGTAACCAGTTTTCTTTGAGTATCAGTTTACCACTCTGTAAAGTAGTTGGAGAGGGGCTAAAACTTAGAGGGCAGAAAGTTAGAGGGCAACAAGTAAAGCAACTTGCTCCTCGTATCCCACCATTAAACTGATAGTGTCTAATTGCTGATTTTGCAACACTTGCATACAACACCAATACTTGGAATGAGAGATGTGGCTGTGAACTACATCTAGTCAAAGCTTAAGACAAAGAAAATCAAAGCAACCTTAACTCTAGTCATAATAAATACTAATTTTGCATCAGTTTCCAGCACTTGAAATCTGATGCACATTGGAAAAATAACACTTCTGATAACAATGACATTTAAAGCACATGCTGCTCATAATTTCCCAGTGAAAATGTTTGCCAAGTCTGAGACCTAGACTTCACCAGTTACTTTTCTCTGTTCCAGTTCTACCATCCTTATCCAAAATGAAGAAGGGTGTGTGACACTGTTGCTTGTTATTAGAAGGCATTATGGAATGTCTCAACTGTTCAGCCTAATATAAAACAAAGACCTTCAATTTTGCCCCCATCTCACCCCAAAGCCATTATCTTCATGTTGTTCCTTTTTCTTTGGCCTCCAAGCCCCAACTTCAGGATTTCTCAGCTCAGTCTTGTAGCTATAATCTCACGATCAGCTGCAAGCTCTCTTTTGACTTGGGCATTATGATTCCTGATATCATGTCATCCTCTCCCCAAAATCAGGCTGAAAATCAGGCTGATCTCAAAAAGTTGAGATGATGGTGTGGGATGAAGATTGGGGGAGTGTTCAGGACAGCTGCATGGACTGGAGCCATCTAAATTAAACAAGATCTCAAGTTCAGCATTTCATTGATATGACCTACAAGTATTTCCATTTCTAGTGAACAGCAACAAAACTAATATCAAATATTCCCTGCCAATGTCTGCCAGCCAATTACAATTTAAATATCTATGTCTTTGGCAGTAAATTAAATGCACTCAAAAGTCTTTGCAACCCATCAGTTACTTATGAAATTGACTTGGCAAAATGAGACAGTTGATGATAATTAAGGATAGGATAATATGACATAAGGGCATTCCAGATTGTTATACCATGGAGAGAGCATCCCAATAACTCCATATGATCCTAAACAGTAAAATGTGTGCATGACAAATTGGAGGAACTGATTTTATATCAGATTCCTTGCTGAGTTGTCACTCCTTCTCCTGGCACACAAGGTTTCTCTGTTTGACTTGAATATAAATATCTATTTTGTAAATACAATGCCAACATAAGCATCCAAAACTGCTCTGGGTTCTCTCTGAGGCTGCCTTTACACTACCCCTAAAATCCGAGGCAAAGGGTTCCCAGATGCGGAACTTAAAATTGTTTTGTCAACAGACTATATACTGAATGGGCAGTTACATATAATATATAATTAAATGTGTTTGCCACTGAGCAGTGCAGCAGTAACGTAGATAAAATGTCAGTATTGATATAAAGGGTTGCAGAGTTAGGCTAACAAATAGACAATGACAATGAATAGAGTAAAACTCATATATTCATATATAC
>JAHTLZ010000237.1:4719952-4739863 GCA_023846285.1 Phrynocephalus versicolor | reverse complement strand
TTATTATTATTATTATTATTATTATTATTATTATTATTATTATTATTGTGTACAATGAGATTAGCTAAGCCTCCCTCACACATTCCCCAACACATTGAATCCAACTAACAACCGCACAACCTTGTTGCACCTTGTGGACTTATCACACAGGATGCCAGCCCCACAAGTCTGTTATACTATGTTGACATGAAGTTATTTTCCATTTAAAAGTCTGACAGCCCACGGATAGAAACTATTTTTCAGCCTGTTGGTATGGTTGGCAATACTTCTATATCTCCTGCCTGAGCAATGTCCCTAGCAATGTCATCTAGTGGACTCAGGGGACAGCCTGAGTCCACTAGATGAGCCGTATACATGCGTTGTATCTGCATTCTCTGGCCAGAGCAGGGAAGCACTGGAGGCCTTAAGTATGTGTGTGTGGGGGTAGGTGTGGAGAGGGAGAGGAATCCTTTTGCATTCTCATTATGCTCTTAGAACCTGGATGTAAGTAAGGGTGGACAATAATAATTACTGTGTGCAGTTCAGCCACTTCTGATTTACAGAGACCCCTGTAAGAGAATACTCAGGTAGATTTTGAGGTAGAGAATACTCAGGAGTGGTCGTCCATTTCATTCTTCCGGGGGCATCCTGGGGCTGTGCAGCTTTCCCAAGGCCACACAGGCTGGCTATACTTATAGGAGACACAGTGGGGAATTGAACTCCTATACCTAAACCACCAGACCCTCTTATTGCTTATGCTGAAGGAGAATGAATAAGGTAAATGAGGTTCAGGGGTTAAGGAGAAAAGCCCTTTATGTCTATGATGTCCCCAGCTAACATCAAAAAAATTTTTGGTCTCAGATTTTTATATAGAGACTTCACACTTTTCTACCTTGAAGGTCTGCTGTTAAGGATTAGCTGTCAGTTCCAACTGTGAGTAGTGCAAACTTTGGGCTAAATAAAAACCAAATCCAAGTAAAGCAGAACAAAAAACAAAAAACAGTGGGGATGGGCAGTCCAAGTTGTATGTGTAGGTTTCATCTGACCACAGTACTTTTAAGAAGAACCCTTCCTTGCTTGGACCACAGGTTGTTTGTGAACAAAATAAATCTTAGTGCTCATTGTCAGGATAACTGAAATTGTGTACCTATGGATTCTGTGACATATGTTTAAATTACTGTACAGTATATGAAATTGTTTGTCTAACAACAACAAAATGCTTTATCATTACATTTTAAGATGCTTTATCCTACTTTGTAAAATAAATCAAAGTTGCTGACTGAAAATCACAGGAGCCATTTCACCCCACTGACCAAAACAAAACAAAACAAAACAAAAACACAATCCTGTTCAGTCAGGGGAAAAAAACAGACTTGGTTTCTTCTTTATTTAGACCTCAGGATCACTTACCACATGGCCGGCTTTTGTGTGGCAATACATAGGGCTCAGAAATTATATGGTAACTAGAAACTAGATTTTAAATGGCCTTTTAATGCCGGTTTTTAAAATGAAGTATCTGGAATTCGGGAAATCTGTAAAGGTTTTAGCTCCCAACTCCCCACCTGGTATGATCAGTCTGAGTACCATAACATTTGACTGGCTGACTGGCTGACTAACACAGGATCCTTTAAAGCAAATCATCAAATTTTTTAAAAAATCTGATACTGAGGTGATGTAATGCTGGCAGAAAACTGAGAATCTAGACTACACGTTTTCCTATACTATCATTCTAATTCTTCACGCATTTCATCAACTCCATGATAAACTGTAGGGCCATATGAGCTCCATTAGGTGGGACAGAGCACTTGGGACTGAGATATTATGTCAACCACATGGATGCATTCAAGAACTCCTTCAAGGCACTGACTTAAGTGATGATCACACAAAGCCCTTTATATGCTCAACATACACTCCCCCCCCCCCCCCCAGAAATACAGAGCATGAGACAGCTGGGGGAGATTGTTGGTGTGGCAACTTGAAGGCCTACTTTAGACATGTTGGCATGCAAAGATTATGGACAGTGGGCCCTTTCCCCTAACCCCTCTGTGCATTTGTGAAGGGTGTATGTGTGTGTTTTGTTTACAAATTAGGGAGATGAGAGATGTTTGTGAAGTATTTTACAGGAAGATCCCCCAGAATTCTATGTAATCCATAATTTGGATCCCCTATCCTGCCAACCTACTCATTGCAGTTTGAAAGCATGTAAAATGCAAGTAGATAAATAGGTATGGCTATAAAAAGCATGAAGACAAAACAGTGTTTACTTGCAGCCATTCTGGCCACATGGCCATGGACTTGCACAACACTGGCTCTTCGGCTTGAATAGGGAAACAAGCACCACCCTTAGAGTCGGACACGACCAGCACTCATGTGTTGGGGAAGCCTTTACCTTTACTTATCTTCCAGGAGAGGTTTTCTCCACATCTATATAATTAAATCACCATTGAAAGTCTAAACCAGGGGTGTCCAAACTTTTTGCAAGGAGGGCCAGATTTGGTGAGGTATAAATCTGTGGGGGCCAAACAATCAGCAGCATTTGACCCCGGGGCGGACTTTGGACAAGTCTCTATAGAAGGCGGGGAGGACGCTGCAGCAACTGAGCTGGGGGCAGGTAGGCTGGGCAGGTGAGTGGGAGGAATGGATACAGGCAGGGAGAGCAGGCAAACCGTAAAACTGCAAGCTGATGTGGGGAGGGGCCAGCTGGCAGGGATGCATGACAGGCTGAGCTGGTGGGGAGAAGAGGTCACAGGCCACTCGAAATTTGAAAAAGGGCCCCATTTGGCCCCGGGCCTGACTTTGGACATGCCTGGTCTAAACCTTACCGGATAATGCTGTGTTCATGACAAGTAAGTTATATCAATGCACTGCACCATCATGAATGACTTGTCATCAACAAGCTATCAACGGAGGGTTCTTTAAGGTGGGGTGTTTGTCTCAACTTCATTTCTGAATTACCTGTATATTTACAGTACTGATCTTACTGGAAGGCACTGCTTCCAATGACCACTTGACTTTTTTTCTCACCTCACTTCATACTTTCTGCTCTTCTCTCTTTGATTTTCCTCTTATTTTACCCCCTGCCCCACTAATTCCCACTCCTTTGTTCTTCCAAAGTCTGCTTTTATGTGCATTCCTTTTTTTAAATTTTTGGACAGGGCTATGCTTGGTGCCGCTTTTACACTGGCGTGCAGCTGTGCGGCAGATTGTTCCCTATCCCTGCCATTGATGAGTGTGCCTTCTGTGAAGCGTGCAGACTGCCTTCTCCACACCTCTCTCCACAAATCCCTTTTTGCTTCCTGGCTTGCCAGCACCCTTTGTACTCCTCCTCTTACCCCAGCTTGGGTCTGTGTGGAGTTTAATCCCTTTGTGGGTCAGGAGGAGATGTAGAAACAACCCTCAGCCTTCACAGGAGACGCCCAACAACACTGTGTCAAGAGAGAGCCTTGTGGAAAATAAAGAGAAGATCTGCAGTGCAAATGGGTAGGCCTGCCACTTCTGCCAAACACCGCATTAGCACTAATGCCTCATGAGTATGAGAAAGCAACACCCAACATCACACACACACACACACACACACACACACCATATTACTATCAGTGGCAGTTTGCACTGCTGGAATTAGAGTGGCACTGGCTAGTGAAGTTGTGTCTAACCCAAAATTATGGGGCCAAATGTCTTCAAGGTGTTAGGACAGAATTGAAGCACTTCAATGCTGGAGAGTTACATTTTTTTAAAGTAGTTTTATGTTTTAATGCAAATCAGCAAGAAGCAATAATCACGCATTCATTTAATGTACTTTAAATGAAGCATCAAACAGGAGGTCTCTAGAGATGATAGAAAGGAAATAGGGCAGGCATAAGGCAGAAAAATCAGGAGAAATGTGGGCATGATGAGGGAGGGTTAGAGAAATCATTACCCACATAGGTGGAAAGTTAGTACTGCAGTTATCAGCAACATTAGGATAACATGGGTCAGGACCCAGATCACAATAAATGCTGTGAATTTCCATTGCTGAACAACAGGAAAAGTGGTGGTGGTGGATAGTAGCCATTGGTGGTAGTACCCTCGCTGTGTCAGGACTCTGGTTGTCCTAAAAACATATATTCTGAACCTGGTTTTAAAAAAAGATAGCTAGATATTCACAAGAATAGATACATTGGTCTCTTCCTTATTCATTTCAGAAGTACCAACAAATTATACTGACAGATAAGCATACACTGCTAAGGAGAATATAAATAAGTAACAAAATTATGTATAAAAAGCTACATAAAATGAATCAGATTTTAACAAACAAACAAACAAGAACAGAACAATCATAGATGGCATTCTCGCAATAGCGGGCCACATCAACAACATTCCCTCTTGCCAACATAAGATATTTCTCTGTGGATATTGAAGGGCATCATATGCATTGTAACATGTGGGAGATGGTTTGTTCTTCCTATACCGAAGGATCTTTTTGGTTCGAAATGACCAAGGAGGATAGATTCATAAAAATAATTTGCATAATGTGTGAATACTAGAAAGAAACTACTGTATCTATTAGTTTGGGTGTGAATTTTATGCTGTGAGGGGCTCTGCCTTGGTCCGCCAACAGGGTCAACCTTGGCATCTTCTCTGCTCTGTAAAGTCTTCACTGAGAAAAGATGGAGGGCTTTCAGTAATTTCCTTCTCCAGGTTATTAGGACCAGTATCCATGGTCCCAGCAGGTTGGAACAACCAGCCCTGGAAGGTGGGAAGAGAAAGAGAGTTGGAAAAAAACAACCAACCAACCACTGGAGAAGTTTCACACCCAAGAGAGTATAAAAGGGGCAGCAATGGGGGAAAAGGGAAAGAAGAAACCACTTCCTATATGGGAGTGCTCCAACACTGGAGGCGTTCAAGGGAAAATTGGACAACCATCTATTGCAGGCATGTCCAAACTTTGGTCCTCCAGATGTCTTGGACCACAACTCTCACAGTCCTTTGCCATTGGAAATATAGGCTTGGAATTCTGGGAGTTGTGGTCCAAAACATCAGGAGGGCTAAAGTTTGGACATGCCTGATCTATTGGATCTGTGTTGGTTTGGATTCTTGCTTTGAAATACCCCATATTTGCAAAGGATTTTGAAGACCCAGATCTTCCCTTCTCGGAATTGAGTGCTCCCTAAAGAATAGCAGTGCACTGACTCCCATTCAACCTTGAGGGTGATGGCTAACAAGTTATTTGGCAGTGTAAGATTAAAGAGAGATGCTGTTTCCTGCTCCTACTGTAACCATGATACCCCAGAAGTGATTCTGAACTTCCGGAGGCAAACTGAGACCATAGGTGATAAGGTGGAGAAAAGACTGGCCCAAGAACAATCTGAGAGCCTGTCCTTTTATAGATAGGTCTAGAATAAAAGTTCTGCAGAGCTGCAAGTGTCTCTGAGCCTTCTTTAGAATAAGCTTTCAACATCCCCCTAACAATGGCTCGCCCGGGGATCCTCATACAAGCATATTATCATGTGCATTTCAATTTTTCATGTAACCTTTAAAAAAATGCAAACATGTACAGTCATACCTCAGATAACAAATGCCTCGGATAACAAATGCCTCAGATAACAAATGGAAATTTCCAGGTATAGGGCTGCCTCGGATAAACAAATGTTTCAAAATGCCTTGCAAAAATGTGCACCCAGGATGCATTGCAACCCCCCCCCCCGAGTTTGTAGAGGGGTGGGAGGAGATAGAGTGTTTTTAATGGTGTTTTGGAGCCATTGTGCACTTTTTTTTGCTGATGAATTTGGACCTTTCAAACTTGGAAAGGTAGGGAGCTAGTTCTGGGGGTTTGTGTTCCAGCACTGCATGCTTTTAAAGTGCACTTTATAAAGAGGCCTGGGGAAAAAACAGTTTTTAGCCTTTTTTCGGACCTCTGGAATGGATTAATCGATTTCCCATTCATTTCAATGGAAAATTATGTTTCGGATAACAATTTTTTTCGGATAACAACTCTGGGAACGAATTAAATACCACTGTACAGAGATAGCAGAATGAACTTGTTTTTAGGGGAACTTGTTATAGAAAGAAAAACAGGCATATGATATATACCTTACACTTGAGTTTCAATTTCTAAGGTGAGCCATCTGTTGTTCTCCATCACCTTCTACATCCCAAAAACTCCATCTTCCCATTATTTTGACAGTCCATGGCTTATCTGCTCTGGGAAGACATGGCAATTGTGTAGCTGCAAGGTGGGCAGGCTGCCGAAAGCTGTGAGCTCTAATTTCAGAATGGACAAAGAACTGAAAGTATTAGAACAGAGGGCCCGAGTCATTTGTAATTTCTCCAGGACGGTTAGCGAAAATCCCATTGACCACCTTTCGGAGGAACAGCCCTGAGCCAATTTAAAAATAGATTCCAAAGTGTGTTTTCTGTACCATGGAGATAAATTAATGAATACAGATATCTGGGCAATTAGAGCAAATTGCTAATTCTCGTTCCATGTAAATTTAATGATCGGCGCTGTAGAACATAATCCAAACTCATTGTTATTTATCTAGTTTGCTATGTATAATATATCAATAAGAACACTGCCGTGATTATCATAAGGCTACAACCCAGCCACTTTGTCTTTGTCGTTGCATTGGGGAAATTTGCCAACTTTAAAAGTCCAATTGAACAGGGCCGAGGGGGTGTGGGGAGGATTCTTACATTCAAGAAGAAACTTGAGTCTTATTACAGCACATGTATCACTATATTGATTGAAAATGATACATCTTGTTTTCTGTCTACCTCCTAATTACAGGCTGCATTAGTTAAATTAGAGAAAGTGTCAGAGTGAGCTGGACTGGCCATTAGGGAGAAGATAAATCCCCGTTCACATCTCATTTGTACAAGAATCAGCTAAGCTGGAGATTCTTGAGCCATATTTCTGGGATTGTGGGTTGAGAGCCGGGAAATTCTTGGATATGAGTCGCGATCTATTTTGGGGAAGACTGGACGGCCTTTTTCTGATCCCTCTCCCGATCATTGTGAGACAAAGCATTCATTAGGATTTAAAACCAGAACATCACATGAAGGTGTGAAGGGGCAACCAGCTTCTCCTTTGTACTTGTACTTGTAATGGGGGGGGGAAATGAAGAATTATCCTCATTTTGAACCCCTTGATGCTTGGGTTTGTCAAGGCATTGAGGGGTTGAAGGTTGTTTTAGGGTCCCAGTGCCTTTCCTTTACAATTGGGCAAAAGTGATGGAAGACATGGGGAGAAATGTACACCCATTTGAACACCCATCTGGAACATACAAAAATTTGTTAAATCCTTTAAATGTTGAGTTTCTGTGGCTTGGAACTCATAAAGACTCAGAAAGGGAATAATGTGTAGCCTGCATAATTAAATTGTAAACCAGAGAGTGCTTGAAGTGCTATAGGGCGGTATATACGCAGAACACTTTGCTTTGCTTTTTCACTGAAGATGTGCTAACTTCCTTGTATGTGATACCAAATTGTCTTTTCTTATATTGCTGATGTAAAGACAATGATCTTTCTTGCGTCTCTTTTTTTTCTGCCGAAAGCCGACAAAAGAGTCCAGGTCCAATAGCTTCACCTAAGGGATTGCCAGATCTGTGAAGTGTGGTGACGAGCCAACGTTTTCATTGTGAAAAGGAGAACTGGCAACGACACCTTGATGATTTTTGTTTCAAATTGCTTTTTGTTTGTTTGTTTGCTTGCTGGCTGGCTGGCCGGCTGGCCTGGGGTCATTAAGTTTGGCTCAGTTTTTGGACTCTTTGCCTTAGCCCTAGGGTTTCTTCCCAATAAACCCAATAAAGACATTTCCCAACCTCAGACTTTGTCTTTATATATGGCCAATCATTCTCCTCCAGCTGGGCAGAACCTGTAGTAGGTCACAATGGGTAGGGTTTTTTAAAAAAATCTCCAGCTAGGCAGCATCAGCAGGATCTCACAATGGCCAGTCTTTCCTCTTCAAGTAGGCAGCAAGGGGAGAGCTGCTTGGATACCTTGGACTGCTACAATGATGAACAAGTGAGTCCTAGAGCAAATCAAGCCTGAATTGTCTCAGGAGATAAAAATGACAGAACGGAAGATGTCCTACTTTGGGGATATCATGAGAAGGCAAGATTCTCTGAAAATGAGAACAATGCTGGGAAAAGGTGGAAGGTGGAAGGAAAAGAGGAGGGCCAATTATGAAGATTGGCTGCCTATAAGAAGCCCCAGTTTTGAGTCTCTCAGAGCGGAGCATGGCTGCTGAGGACAGGATAATTTGATGGTTGCTTATTCATAGGGCCACCATAAATCAGAGGCAACTTAAGGGCACATAACAACAGCTACTTTAGTTATGCTCTCTGCCAATTTATCTGGGACAGATGTTAAGCCGATAAGCTTCTAATTTGTTGCGTTTCATCTGGATCCCCTTTACAACATGTTGATACACGGGCACATTTCCAGTCTTCTGACTTAATACATCCCTTGGCTTAATTCTTCAGGTACCATCCTCAGAATGGATGATGTAGTCTTGCATATTTATTTCACATGTTCTATGGCAACCCTTTGTGTCTTCTTGCATCCATTCCCACCAACCTACTGAAGCACCATCTTCCTCACTGTGTCCCTCCCTCCGTCCCTCCTTGTCTTATTGCCCTACTCATCCCATGTCCTTACATCCCTTGGAGCTCTGTCATGCAACACTAAACATCCACCACTCCATCCTGGCTATCTTGCCATGCAACATTTTCTAATTGCATTTACCCAGCTGGGATAAACGTGTTCTTTCAGTAGTCCAACACTGCGCTCCTTCTGTTTCTGCCACATATGCTATCAAAGCAGAGCTGACGGAAGCGATACTGCCTTGATGAGAAAGAGTATGTCATGTCACAAGGTTGCTTTGATATGAAGTGCCGTGCGCAGGCACCCCTTGCTTTTACCCCTTGCCTATACTTCAAAGGCTTGGCTTTGAATGAAACTGTGGAATAGAGTTGTCAGTGTTCCTCCACCTACGCTCTCAGTTCAGAATGCATAATAGATGAGCACAGCCTCTCCCTCTCAGTCTGACACTTCCTCTGCTTTTTAGAAAGGTTGGGAGGAAGGCACATGGGTTTAACTCGCAGTGTGCTGCTTCGATTCCAAGTCAGTCTTTTCCTTCTCCGACTTCCTAAACTTAATAAGCTTGTTGCACGCACAGCCATAATGATGTGTTTACTTCCAGCTACTGATATCATCTCCACCCAGGTTTTGAGTTGGAAGTGGCCACTTGATTGTGTGCTGGCCACCGCACATGGTTTGGGTCACTCTCCAATTGAAAAATCAGGTACGCAGCTTGGGGGTGCTCTTGGACTCATCCTTCAGCTTGGATGCCCAAGTCACGGCTGTAGCCAGGAGCGCATTTGCACAATTAAGGCTAGTACACAAGTTATGCCCCTTTCTTGAGAAACCAGCTCTGGCTACGGGGACACATGCCCTAGTGACGTCCCAGCTGGACTCCTGTAATGCGCTCTATGTGGGGCTACCGATGAAAAGTCTCAGGAAACTTCAACTGGTCCTAAATGCCAGACTGTTGACTGGGTGGGGTAAAGAGATCACATTACACCCCTATTAAAATAGATCCACCGGCTGCCAATCAGCTATTGAGTACAATTCAAGGTGATGACCTTAACCTACCTAGCTTCCTCAAATATCAAATCTCACAGTATGAACTGACTTGGGTGTTAAGGTCATCAGGAGAGGCCCTCCTCTCCATCCCGCCACCCTCACAGGTTGTGGGAACCCATGAAAGGGCCTTCTTGACTGCTGCACCCAGACTTTGGATCTCCCTCCCACTAGATTCCAGAACTGCCTCATCTCTGTTCTCCTTCCGGAAACCGAGGCAAAGACCTTTCTCTTCAGGCAAGCTTCCCCTGAATGATGGACTACCATGTGTATCTTATATGAATCTATAGGTTCACATAGATTTTGTGTTTGTGACTACTTATAACAGTGTTGCTTTAATGTAATGTTGTCTATTAACGCTGTAAGTTGTCCCTCAATTCTTTGTTCTCAAATACTTGAACATGTCTTAATTGTACTGGACTGTATATTATCCCTCATAACTGTAAGCCGCCTTGGGTCCTTTTCCAAGGAGAAAGGTGGGGTAAAATATAAAATAAATAAATAAATAAGTAAGTAAATAAATAAATTAATAAATTTGGGGTTCATTACATGGCTGACATGGGGAAGAGCTGAACTAGTTGCAAGTGAAAACATCTGAGAAAACCAAACCGGCATCCTACTGAGGTTTTCCATATGGGCAAGAACATGAAAGGAGGACTCCCCCCACCCCCCAGGTTTCCAGGGTGCCTTACAGTCACTTTAATGGGGGTGGGGTGGGTGGAAGAAAAGGAAAGACAAGGGTAATGAATAACTGAGGTTGGAGGAGGGGAAACACCTGGAGAAACAAACATAATAATAAACTCGGGGCATTGACAGTGGCCTTCAAGAGGACTCCACATGAAGGACCTCTGTGTTGCTCATGACTACCCAGTAAGGGAATCCAGTGTCACTACCCCTCTGTTGCAGTTGGAGCAGGTTGAGGCTGCAAGAAGATGATTTAGGCTCCATAGGAAAGGAGGTGAGGAACCATTAGCCCTCACTCTGTTAGAGCTCAGCCTGAGAAGATATAGGTTCTCTGTGCAGTACTGCAGCCAAAACTGTGCTCACAATGCGGGGTTCAATGCCAGGTATCCAGCGCATGGCTGACTCTGCCTTCTATCCTTCTGAGGTTGGTAAGCAATAAAAACAATTAAATTGTAAATTGCCCATAGAGTGCTTTAAGCACTGTGGAGCAGTATATCAGCAGAAGACTTTGTTTTTATTAAATTTTTATTATTTTATGAGAAAAGAAAGAAGAGAGAGGAGGGAAACACACTCCCTCTCTGTACGTTTTTTCATCATATTTCATCTGATAGAGTTAATAGCTGAGTTCAACTTACATCCAATTCTTAATATTCTATTACCTCCTTTTTGTGTTTAGCCAATTATAAAACATATTTTAGGATGGAAAAATTCACATTCATCTTTGTCCTTCATTCTGTATGTCAACCTATCCATCTCTGCACATTCCATTATTTAAGCTCTTTAAGCACTATGGAGCAGTATATGAGCAAAACACTTTGCTTTGCTTTGCTCTGCAACTGCATTGCTCAACAGTATGGCCACAGTGTTTCGGACCAGCTAAAGTTTGCCTTTGGACTTCTTCAAAGGCAGCTGCATGCACAGTGCATTACAGGAACCCAAAGAGGAAATACTTAAGGCAAGTCTCACCATAACCCAACCTGGACATCTTAAGGAATGGGTACGGTTGGCATGGTTGATAAATGATATGACAGTGACAGATTGCCTTGTGCTTGTGTGACAGGAAGCACGTACGTAAGACTAATAACAACTTCTCAGCTAAAGAAGGGCTGGGAAATGGCTGGAACACAGGTAAACATATGCTGAACCTCAAAGCAAAGTCTGCCTTCTGGGCAATTTGTATGCCCGCCTTGCCTGTGCTTAGTCATCTTGGAAGCCTTTTATCCAGAATGGAATCACACAGGGCTAACGGGCCAGCCCAAGTCGTTCTGCTGCCTGACGTGAGCAACAGACTAGTGCCTTGGCCGTTCCCTGCACAAGCAGGACTGATAAGTAAACATTTTCTTCAGTGGCATGGGGTCTTTTGCCACCAAGGAGGACCCAGGCTAGCTTATGGTGGTGGCGTTGGTGGTAGTGCTGATAGTGGTGAGGGGCTTTGGGGTGGGACTGCTAGCCACACAGCTTTCTTCTCTCACACGTTGCTGTCACCGCACAGTATCTGCTATCTGAGGCAGCTGCTATAAGACTGCTGGAAATAGTGCCAGCCCTGCCTGGGCTATTATTGTGGGGCAAAAGCCCGCAGTTGAGGACCATCCTCCTGACAAATGATCTCAGGGCTTTGCAGTTCCCTTAAGAAGCCACACTTGAAACTCAGAGCAGAAGCTTCTGTTGGGAATTCGCTGGAGAGATTTTGAAGCCAAGCCAACCTGGGCTACAGAGCTTAAAGCAGACAGATAGAGACAAATGCCTTTCACTGCCAGCTGAGCAGACACGCATGGATAAAACTGCTGTGTTCCTCCCAGAAGGTTTCGTTTTATTAATCTTATCTATGTCTACAAGCAATAGATTGGAGAGCTTCCAAAAACAGGAGCTCAGATAGGGGGCAGGTGCCCTTTAGCCCTTTGGCACTGTCTCTAAGCAAAAGATCAGGGGAAATAGAAGGTGACTTCCCTTCCAGGCATTCAACATAGCACCAGGTGTGTGCGCGCATCACTGCAGCCCTCCGGAACACACCCTTCAAAGAAAGGTTTCCACAAGCTTCAATGTGCATTACTTTTTATCTTCTTTTCTGCCCTGCTTAATAATTACTTCAGGCTGTGGAGAAATCTATCCTTTGCAAGAAAAGGGACATGGAGAGCAGGTGTATGCTTGTGTGTTGAAAGAGTTACAACAAGTCTCTGCCCTAGAGTATGGAAGAGTTACCTTTTTACTCCCCCCTCAGCCAGCATAGGCCCTGTGAGACTCTGGCTCGCGTGGCGCCTGGGAGTTACACTCCATAAAGTGACACCCCATCACCACCTGCCCATACTTCTCTATGCTACTTGGATTTGGTTTTGAAGCCATTCTTCTAATCTCGGTCACTAACATGATTGGAGAGGATGATCACTGAAAATACCGCAGTATGCCAGTGACAGGGAGTCCATTTAGGCAAACAGGGCACTGTCCCTCGTTGGCCTCAAGTTATGCCCAGCCGCAAGCAACAGGAAGACTTTTAAATGGAACAAGTCAAATATGTTTTTCTGCTTCTTGGCTGAGTTTGTGCCATAAGCTGGGTGAGAGATGGATGGAATTGCTTTGGGTTGTTATGAGAGTGAGCCCGTCCCTGCTTTCCTGCTTGCCTCTTTGTAATGTGTGAATGCTTGCTTGCTTGCTTGCCTGCTCGGGTACGTCTGTCAGGTTTGCCTACCTTTTGATGCTGTGCCTTCCACCCCATTAACCCCAATGGGCATCAGCCACCAGTGGGGCCAGGCAGCAGGAGGCAAAGAATGCACCATATTTGTTCCCACCCCAACACATTCCTTTAAAAATAAAGAGTGGCTCTTCCAGTTTCTGCTGTGTGAACGAGACAAATGCATGGGGAACCTTCCCTGTCATATCAAATCTGCCTCTCTTCAGGAAGTAACCCGTGTGGAGAGCATCCTGCTGTCTAAAACAGGAATGGAAGAGGAGCCGCCTCCACCCCTGCAGCTGACCAGCTGTATGACCAATCTTGCAAACAGTGCGAGAAGCCGCATGCAGCTAGGGAGCTGGCTGTGATTTCCCCCGCTGTTCCACATTTAAGCCATCAGATACTCGCCTTTCCATCTAGTCCCTGTCTCCTCGTTCTTAAGGAGCATTCTCAGCAGGAGGAGCCAACTTGGATCATCTTCAGCTGTGTGAACACGTCGGACTTAATTGAGCAGAAATTACATCAGCTCTTCCATCTCCCCTCCCTGTGGTTCTTTCTCCCTCTCTTTGATAGTGTCCACAAGCTACATTTCATCTCTGAAGTAATTGCTCCCACCAGGCTGATGAGATCAAGTGCTCTGCTCCTGGCCGAACGCCAGGAGGTACAGGCAGCTGCCGTCACTGTGTCAAAGGGAGCTGGAAGCGGCTGGCGTGGAAGAGTTCCCTCAGCCAATGGACAGGAACAGGGCCAAGGAGCAGGAGGCAGGCTGGATCTCATGCCACCTCCTATCAGTGGCTTCCATACTAGAGCCATTTTGTGAGGCTGAGAATACGAAGGCTGAATTGAAATTGAAATTCACAGCACGTGGCACACAATTAAATCAAGCACAGCCCGTTCCCATGGACTGTTTTGTTCTACAATGTGTGCTCAGAAAGAGATTCCATTCAAACATCATTGAAAACCACAGATGTGTTGATTCGTGATTTTGGCTGACAACTCCCAGAATTCCATGGCAGCTGAAGTTATGTTGCCTGGGGAATTCTGGGAGTTTTAATCCAAAAAGACAAATTTGAACACTTTTAATGAAACACTTGCCTGCACTTCCCTCCATCACTTTTTGCTGAATGTGGCTGAGGTATTTCAGTGATGGGCAATCTGTTAATTGTTCCCATGAGGCTGTGGGGAGGTGTTTCTGACTGATTTGTCCTCATTAACTGCTATTTTCATGTTTTTGTAGTGAAATGTAAATAATACAATTTTGTGATATGAAATCCCAAAATAGCCTTCTCCTCCTGATAGGACAAGTAGAGGGAAGCAAGAGTTATTGTGTTCTAATCCTCTCTTCTAGCCACTCTGTATGTAGTGGAACCAAGAAACACATCTGTAACTCATATGTAGGTCAATAATTTCAGGGCCAAAACATACGTTCAGAGAAGTGCACCTTTCTTACTTTTAGATCATTGTTTCCTCGGGAATGTGATCTCCATTGTCATGTGTGATTTTGGAACAGACATGAAAAATAAGTAGCCATTAGGTTCCAGAAGTAATGTGCCTTTCATTTTAATCTCTCCCCCCCCCCCCCCGCCACCACACACACTATTACACCTTTTTCTCCATTTGAGGGATCACTCATTTCTAGAAACAGATTTCCCTGAATATGTATCTTGGCACTTAGAACAAAACCTTAGTAAAGGCATTCAGTGGTTCAGGGGTTGTGTTAGGTATCTTTTGCCTTAGTGTAGACACAAGGAACCTCCTGCCCACCGGTTAAACAGCTGGCTCCTTGAACTCCGCGTCAATTACGTCCTTCCTCCTTCTCCAAGGCCATTGTCCTTTTTTGGTTCCACTCCACACTCTTCTCACTGACAGCCTCTTCTGTAAGTTAAGAAAAAGCTGCACTAATTGAGAAGCACTTTGTGCATGCTCTACAGCACTAGGAAGCACTTCCTGCTCTCCTGGCATGGTCTTTGATGGCTCTTTAGCCAGCATTTTGGAAGAATTTTCACAGTGGCATAACAGAGGGTTGCCCTTGACCAGCCTGAGGGGGTTGCTGCTCCACTTCTGGCTGTTGAAATGCCAGGTACACACACACACACACACAGAGAGAGAGAGAGAGAGAGAGAGAGAGAGAGAGAGAGGAGTAGGGGAGGAAATGGGTCTCAGCAGGATGCTTCTTCACTCCAGTTGCCCCATCTTTTATCCATTTCTGCTTTCCTGAAATGCCACTCCTGATTGACTCCCCAAAGACAGCCATCTCTCTGCCTCCTTAAGAGACATCTGACAGGTAGCATTTTAAATGCCCTCCCTGCTTCTGTCAAGCTGGGAATCATTTGAAGGGGGAAGTCCCTCTAATGGTCCTCCTCTTAGATTTGTCCATCCACCTCTTTCTTCTTTGTACCCAACTGCCCCCATAAAGTTCAGCGCCATTTAGAATCATAGAACCATTGAGTTGGAAGGAGCCTGTAAGGCCATTGATTCCAACAACCCCTGCTGAAAGCAGATCTGAGAGGTTGCTGTCCAATTTTCTCTTGAATGCCTCCAGTGTTGGAAGCACCTCTCAAGGTAATTGGTTCCATTGTGGTACTGCTCCAACACTTAACCTAAATCTAAGTCTTCTTTTTTCAAGGCTAAACATTCCCAGTTTCTTCAGTCTGTCCTCATAGGGATTGGTGTCCAGCCCCTTGATCATCCTTGCTGCCCTCCTCTGAATTGCTCCAATTTTTTGGCATCCTTCTTAAAGTGTGGTGTCCAGAACTGGACATGGTACTCTAGATGAGGCTTAACCAATACGGAATAAAGGGAAGTTAGTACCTCACAGGATCTGGAGACTATACTAGTTACTATAGAGCAATGGACCAGCGGATGAATATGAGTGTATAGGGTATGTACAGACAGATGTAGGCAAGTGGTGTGTATACATGAACTTTGTTAGAAGCAATGCAGCAATCATGTATTTAAAATGAGCAATGAGGTGGCATGATGGAGAGAGAGAACCTGGTACAACTGGGTGTCTTGGCTCCCCTTGTGAGAAATCACTTGTAGATTGTTGCCCTTACATCTTCCTTCTACATCACTTTCTCGTTCATCAAGGAAATAGTTTCTTCTTTGATACCTTGTTGACTGCAGGTTTAGGTTGTTTCCTGGCCTCCGGAGCACCCCTAACAACTCCTTCTTTTCCCTTACCAAAAGGGTCCCAAGTCATTACTTGTAACACTAGCCTGTTGTGCTCAACTATCACAAGTAGCATACATTCCTCCTATCGATGTCGTTCCACCTATCTTTGTTTTGCCCTCTTCTGCGCTGCGGGCGGGGGAGCTGGAATAAGTTACCAAACAGGGAATGTGGCCTTTGGGAGGAAGAACCTCCCTCCATCTGCACCACAGCAAGATATATCTTATCCTCACCCAAGGCTACCACTTTGGTCGAAGAAGCCAACTGTCAATGGTTCCCTTGCATCAAATCACCTCAGTTGACTTAAGAGAATGAAAGCGCTCTGTTTAACGATGATTAATATCCATGGCAACATTTTTTCAAAGAGCTGTCACCTTGAGTCCACAACTCCTGTAAAAGCCCATGCAGCAAAATGCCATTGCTCCAAGTCGATACATCTCACGGCGAAATATGGGATCATCTTATGTTCCCGCTCATGACATCTTAAGGAGTTGCTGCACTGTAACTTGCATCAGATCAGGAGAAAAGCTTTAATTAGTCGTATCAAAATCTTTACCTTTGGCCTGGAGTTTTTTTTTTTTTTTGTCTTCTGTGCCACTGGATGGCTTCAGACTTAACAGCAGCCCCTCAAAGGTGAGGATAGATGTGTTAACCAAGCCTCCTCTAAAGCATCCGTTTATGAACTTGTGTAGCAGAATGGGTTGTCAGAAGGATGGCTGCATATGAGTTTGAGAAGGAGTGCTGGACTTTCAGCAATCGTTGTATACTGCTTTTAAAAGGTTTGGCTGGGAGGGACCATTCTGGTCTGGAGTGACTGTCAAATCAATCCAGCAATAACCAATTGTTCCTTTCCTGCCTCTGATTTTGAAGAAAGCCACATCTCTTTAAGAGTCCTTTCCCTTCTCTTTTCCATAAAGTATTCAATTAACATTAGCTGTACAGTCATGTCATTAGAATATTCAGTTAGTTTTGCAGGAATGAGTAATGTAAGCCCTGTTTATGTAACCAGTCTTCCCCCCTACTATATGCTGGTTTTTTACTCTGTTCAGAACTGTGAGTAAACTTTCTCTTCCCAGTGTCTCAGAATGACTTATTGAATGCCAGTTGACCAGAACCAAAAGGGGTGGTCTACTCTGGGGAGGCTTGAAGCTAATTCTGCTGTGTAGGTCCTTGTACTTTCCGCTGTGTAACTAGAGGTTTTTCTAGCCAACATTCACACTCTTCCAAGAATATGTGAGACCTTTAAGGAACAGTTTACCATTGCCACCTACAGCAAGTCTCCATTCTCAAGTCTCTCTCTCTCTCTCTCTCTCTGTGTGTTTGTGTGCGTGTGTCTGAAGTCTTCTGAGTCCTAGTCTGACTCTCTGTCCACTATACCACATTGGCTTTCAAAGTAGCAGAGGTCAGTATCGCAAACAATCCCATTGTAAAAGACCCACAATGAGTACCCTCACTTTCTTTCTCTGCTGTGCTGTGGAGAAGGCACACACAACCCGTGGCTCTCTTTAATTGCAGCGCCATGGACATGGAGTCATGAAGAGGCGGTCATGACTGTAACGACACAACACAACACATGGCTACCATGACCCCCTCCTATGTCATTTCCTGCTGATTTCATAAGGGTTGTCCTTTCTGCACAGCTATGCTTTTCCTATTGGGATAAGCTGTGGAGAGAAGACTCCAAAACTCTTCCTAATAACAAAAGAGCTTCACTGGTGTTATGTCTCTGTGTATGTGTGCACGTCTGACATGTATCTGTATGTTTTCATGGGTGTGGCCCTGATTCTCAACTTGGTAACCTATGTGACCCTCAGGTCTTAAAGACTGAACAGTGTGTGAGTAGCAAAGACCGCCTACAATGCTTAAAGCAGAGAAACCAAGGGTTTCTGCAGATGAAGGGCAGGGTTCTGTTAAAAAAAGGTATTTCTTCATTCTGGCCCATAAGCCATAGGCACAGAAGGTATTTTGCAGGTGTAACGAAGCCATATGAGCCCTCAGGTTGCTTGTTCAAAGCACAGGTAGACAAATGTGCAATGAAGCTTGTTGTTCAAATAAGCTGGTGACCCATAAGAAACATGAAATATATGTTGTTTAAGAAGCAAAAATACTGCACTTCTATATACAAGAAAAGAGAAAGTGCCATACATTTCTTTCAGTTAGTGCTGGGAAGAGACAGCTCCAGTTTCTGCATACCAACAGCCTTCTGTTGGGACCACTTCTCTATGGGTGAATCTCGGTGGGTTTCTTTTTTCACTGGCAGCAATGCTTCAAGCAGCTTCAGCCAAGTGAATCTGGCAGCTGCTGCCTACATTCCCCACCAGGATGCCTGTAACATCAGAGCATTAGGCCTTTTGGGGAGACAAATATAACACCTTGACAGAAGGAAATGGCTCTGCTTAGGGCTCCATGCAGATTTCTTGAGGAAAACTTGTGGCCGAAGCAAGGACTCACCTGTTGAGGCCCACACCCCAATGTACCAAGTGCTAATGATGTAGTTGATCCCGATCTGTGGCATTTGGATATGTCTCAGTGGAAGAAGAACGTAGGGGGAAGTGAGAGGCAATATGGCAGATGGCTAAGAAGAGCTGTGAAGAGCCAGCAGATAGCAAGCTAGGGGGAAAAACAACCATCAAACTTGGGAAGGGCAGTGACCGGTAAGAGACATCAAGAGATTTAGTGGCAAGGTCCCTATCTGGTTGTTGTCTATTTCTGACCCAAAAATCACATGCACAGCCCATTTCAAGGCAGCAAAGTGGTGGGTGCTAGGAAGGCTGGGCTAAGACCTGAGAGAAGATTTGTGCTAATGTTTGCTCTGTCTCTTGAGGCCTCCAGTGGCTTGCCCGTCCAGGCAGGACAAAACCGACAGGAAATCCCTGCTTCATCTTAGTCTGCATCACTTCTAATAAGGTTACCCCTCTTGTGTGGAAGGAAGGGCAGCGTACAGAAAGAGTAGCTCCACTGAGCCTTTGGTGGAGTTACAGTGTCATGCTTCTTTTCATGGAGAAAACAGACCTGAATCGGAACATTTTGGAAAGAAAACAAAATGTGTGAGGGGAGCCGTAGCTTAATTTCTTTTCTGCCAGCCATTTCTTCAGTCACAGTTAATGGCAATGAAGAGGATGATTTTATCTAGGTGTCTGTATACATGCAGTTCATCCAAAGTCAAAAAGCAGAACACTTTTTATGGGGTTCCTACTATAGTACTCCCTTCCAGCCTGGGAGGTGGCTTTATAAAATATCAGGGGTGTATTGCTAGAGTCCTTGAACTCCTAATCCACAAGCATCCTGATTTGCCTGTACTGCAGGTAAAACTGTGCTCACGACCTGGGTTCAATCCCCGGTAGCAGGCTCACGGTTCACTCAGCCTTCCATCCTTCCGAGGTCGGTAAAATGAGTACCCAGCTTGTTGGGGGGGGGCAATGTGTAGCCTGCACACTGTAATTAAAATTGTAAACCGCCCAGAGACTACTTGTAGTAGTATGGGGCGGTATATAAGCAGAACACTTTTTGCTTTGCTTTTTGCAAGGAGAGAAGGTTCATTTGGAAATCAAATATATCATAGAATGCAAATGGCCAAAACAAAAGAAAACAAAATGATATAGTTCATAGGGATGGTGTTAAAAATGGCCCCTGTCCAGGGACATATCCAGCACTCAAGCACTAGCTAGATTAGTGTTTCCCACCCTGGGGGTCATGAAGCTTTTTTGGGTTGTTGTTGTTGGTTGCCTTATTTATTTATTTATTTATTTATTTATTTATTTATTTATTTATTTATTTATTTATTTATTTAT
>JAHTLZ010000237.1:4696439-4719942 GCA_023846285.1 Phrynocephalus versicolor | reverse complement strand
TATTTATTTATTTATTTATTTATTTATTTATTTATTTATTTATTTATACAACTTATATGCTGCCCACTACCCAAAGGTCTCTGGGTGGCTTACAATTAAAATGAACAGTTAAAACAATTAAAATATTAAAATGTCAGTGTACAATTCAATAAAAACATTTAAATACAAAACACTAAAATTGCCATCAGGACCCACAATCTATGTTATGTCAGTTAAAAACCTTCTGGAACAGGAACGTTTTTACCTGGTGCCGGAATGTCATCAATGTTGGCGCCTGGCGGATCTCACTTGGGAGGCCATTCCATAGCTTGGGGGCAGCTGCCGAAAAGGCCCTGTGTCTGCAAGCCATCCCTTTCACCTCCTTGAGGGAGGGCTCTTTCAGGAGGGCTCCTTGGCTAGATCTTAATAACCGGGTAGGTTAATGTGTTGTTGTGGGTTGCCTTATATGTGTTGTAGCCCTTGTTAAGCAATTTCTTCTTTGGTCTCTCAGAATGGGATATTAAAGTTAGTGCACATGTGTATGGAATGGATAAAAAACAGGCCCTTTAGAGGAGAAATAACCCTCTACTTTCTGAGGAGAGATGACTTTATACTATTAACAGTTCCTTTTTATGCGAGTGTTGCAGTGGGGAGCCGCCACTACTTACTTGGCTATTTAAATACAGGGGTACCTTGTATAAAGGAATTAATTCATTCCAAATGAAATTATGTTAAGCAAATTTTCCTTTATACAAATTTCCCATAGGAATGCATTGAAAATGGAGTAATCCCATTTTATGTTGTACGGATTTCCCCATAGACGATTATGTTAAGCAAATTTCCCCTATCTCTGGAATTTTTTATGTTGTACAAATTTTATGTTATACAAGCTGTTTGTTATACAAGGGTCCACTGTATATAAATATAAATATAAATATAAATATAAATATAAATATAAACAATTTTATATATCAAAATAAATAAAAAATATAAAGGGAGTCATGAGTCAGGAAATTGGGGAAGCACATGCATATATAATTTCTTCATGGGAGCTGGGGCCCTCTGGGATTTGTTGGGCCAAAGGTACAGCAGGCAGTGGTGGTTGGAGGGGTTCTAGTGGGCAAAAGACAATAAAGAAACCCACTTTTGTTGTTGTTCAGTCGTTCAGTCGTGTCTGACTCTTCGTGACCCCATCATGGACCAGAGCTCGCCAGGCCTTCCTGTCTTCCACTGCCTCCCGGAGTTTGGTCAAATCCATATTGGTTGCATCGATGACACCGTCCAACCATCTCATTATCTGCAGTACTCTTTTCCTTTTGCCTTCAATCTTTCCCAACATCAGGGACTTTCCCAAGGACTCCTCTCTCCTCATGAGGTAGCCAGAGTACTGGAGCCTGAGCTTTAAAAATCTGTCCTTCCAGAAAAGAAACCCACACATCCAAGCCAGGCAAACAAGCATTGACCTATATCCATAGATAGAGGCTAAATGTTATCAAGTAGGATCTGGACTGTGACCCATAGTAAGAGGCAGGCAACAGTGGGCATAGGGGGTAGACACCCCATTTGCCCTAATGGATCAGCTGCCTTTCAGTCCCATGCTGGCTTTCCTGTTGCTTTATATTTCACATGTCCACTGTTGAACTTTTATTTACAACCTTGAATATTATTTGTCATTTGATTGACTGGGAGGAATTATTTTCTGGACTGGGGCGATTGTCTGTCTTACCAATTGGTCCTTCCAGCTTTTGAAATTCAAAGACAGCCTTGCTTTTCTGTTGAGTATTCTATACTTTCTCTTTTCTCTGTTTGTTACTTTTGATCTGTTTCGTTGGATGCTAGTATGTGTGTAGTAAAGAAGCTGTATACATGTCTGTAATTTTCAAGCAGCTGTAAGTAAAGGAACATTTTTATTCTTTCTCCTACAAAGGTCTCATGGTGAGTTATTGAGACTGCAGGTACCAGTTAATGAGAAAGAGGTGGGCTCTGGGGAACTTGAAACTAGTATCCTTTTTGGATCTCTGTACTTCTACTGTATGGTAAAAATGAAAGAGAATTTTACCAAGAAATCTCTGCAATATCCATTTCTTGTCTTTCAATAGCCCAGCTTTCTTCCTCCTGCTTCTACTGAATTTTAAATTTTTCACTGCCTCAAGGCAAATTACTCTTGATCCATTGCCTTGGAAATGAGATGGGATAGAAAATTAAAAGTCTGAATGATGTTCCAACTACAGCAGGCATATCCACCCAGTTCTAATTTATGGCTTTCACTTTGCGTTTCCAACTGATGTGCGTTACCTGTCGCTTCTTCAAGGAGCTGCATCTCTTCTAAATTGGAATGAGAGGCTCATTGTTTAGGGAAAATGCCGATCTGGTATGTGCAGAAAATTAATGCTGCTGCACACATCAGATTTTCTGCTCAGTTGCTTGTGAATCCATCCTGGTCTCGGATTCATTCATGATGAAAAAAAGGACCAAGGTCAAATAGATAGCTTTGTCTAAATACATATCTTCGGTCTGGCATGTTTTACATTTTTGCATGAAACCAAGAGCAAAGGGTTGTATGTTTTTCTTTGCAAAGGACTGAGTTGGGAAAAGGTAATGCTTGGTGGAAATTATATAAATAGGAGACATGAAGCATGCAACTGGCTCTAATAAAATACTATTGAATACACTGTCATCATAACAGTGACCCTGTAAGGTAGGTTGCAGCATTATGTACACCACACTGCAGATGGAAGTATGCCGTTGCCAGGCAGAGATGCTCATTCTCAGAACCCTGCTGGGCTTATCACTAAGAATTTCCATACATGGAGTGTGAAGCTGCAATCTTATGAGCAGCAACCAGAAATCACAGAGCAGAATGAACTTCCAGGATCATCAGAACGGTTCCCCCAGATGTTACAGAGAAAACAAGCAACCAACCCTTCAAAGATGGGGAAAAATGAAACATTTAATACTGAGTAAGATGGAGTGTGCAGTCTGAAGTCTATCAAAGGTTTTGAGAGAAAACCTCTTTTAGATTGAGGCTACAGTTTCAAGCCCCCTTACCCAGGAGTTAGTATGACTGAACTTAAGCAGACTTAATGACCATCCCTAAAATGGAGCAGGATTAGAGTGATAGGCAGTCTCACACTTCCAAAACAACCTTGGCCAGAGAGGAGGACAAGTTGCTTTCTCCCCGGTAGGCCTTTTCCAAACCAATCAGTCAATCAATCAATCAAGGACCACAGAAAGTAAGGAGAGAGAGAGAGAAATATGTCAACAGCAGG
The DNA here is from genome assembly GCA_023846285.1 of Phrynocephalus versicolor. NCBI lineage: Eukaryota > Metazoa > Chordata > Lepidosauria > Squamata > Agamidae > Phrynocephalus > Phrynocephalus versicolor. Next base: position 4,716,694 of record JAHTLZ010000237.1, on the reverse strand, counting down.
CCACCACAGATCAGATGTCTGACCTCAGCACTTCTCAAGGAATTGGAAGGATTTTGGATGCAGTGGACAAAAACCACTTCTAGCCAGCTTTCAAAACTTTCCTCTTTTTTTTTTTAGTTTGTATAGAAACACTGCCAAATACATGGAAGCCCTCCAGCATATAGATGGGCAAGAAACAAACATTTGTTTTGTTTTGTTATTCATTATTCATTTTGTTACATAACAAAATGAACAACAAACTGCACCCTCAAGAGAAACGAAATGAAACAAAACAGAAATTTCTGTTTCATTTCAGTTTGTTTCATTCGCCGGTGTCTCCTACCTGGTTCTGCTGCTGGTGGTCCTGGACGGTCCTTCCTGGTCCGGTGGGTCCTCCTGGCTGCAGGGAGGGGTCATCCAGGAAAAAAAAAGCTGACCGGCCGCTCTATAGCTGGTAGGCGGCCCCGTGGTTGGCAGTAAAAAAACAAACAATAAAAATAAAATGAGATGAAAGATCTGGCGCACCACCACCCCCGATACCAGCCTGTGAGCACCCGTCCGGACCGTGGGTTGCCAAACTGGCCCGCAGGCCAGCAAAATATATATTTTTAAAAAGCCGACCGGCCCACACTACAGCTGTAGTGCAGGCCACGTGGTCGGCAGTAAACAAAGTAATATAAAATAAAATAAAATAAAATAAAATAAAAATAAATTTTAAAAAAGGAGCACCGACCCAGCCCCAGGGTCGGCACTCTAAAATGGAAATAAATAAATAAATAAATAAATAAAACAAGAACCGACCCAGCCCCAGGGGCCAAGCAGTTGGACACTTGAAAAAATAAATAATTTTTTTTTAAAAAAGAGCGCTGACCTGGTTGTAGGGGCCATGCGGTCAGTGCTTGGAAAATAAAACAAAATAAATTTTAAAAAGGAGCACCGGCCTGGCCCCAGGGGCCACGTGGTCGGTGCTTGAAGGAAAAAATGAACCAACAAAATGAATATTTCAAAAAAATAATTTGTAAAAAACGAAATGAAACAAACTGAACCTTAAAATGAACCAAACCAAGACGAATTGCCATTTTTTCAGTTTGTGCCCATCTCTACTCCAGTGTTTTGGTCCAGACTATCCTTTTGGTTTTCAGAAGGAAGCCACAATCATTTGCAAGCTGGTAGGAAGAAGATTTGTACTGTAATGTAGTATCCCCCTCAACCTTCTGCATGTTTACTAAGGGATAAATCCCACTCGGTTCAGTGGGGCTTTCTCCCAATGAAATATGCTTTGAACCGCAATCTGATAATGCAATCCTATACATGTCTGCTAAGAAGTAATGTTCCATACAGATCAATGGGCTTTACTCTGTAAATGGATATAGGATGATGACTTGGCAGAGAAAATACAACCAATGGTCACCAGGAGCAGAATTTGAAATCCAGACTTCAGACTTGTGTTTGCAGCCTGAATTTGGACCTCACTTTATGATACAGACCTGGTTGTGATTTGGGGGACTTACTTTTTGTTTTTTGTTTTTTATTTGTCTTTTCTTGGTGGCTTTTTTTTTTTTTGCATTATCCACAATATGTTGATGCATAGGTTGATGAAGACTAGAATAGATCAAAAGCAGGCTTCAAAAAAATAAAAAAATAAAGATATGGTGGCCTAGTAAAGATATCACCTGTCTTTGCTTTAGTAACTTTTTATATCAGTTGCTGAAGCCTTCCCATAAATCACTGCTATATAAAAATGTCCTTCCTTCCTTCCTTCCTTCCTTCCTTCCTTCCTTCTGCTTGTATGCCATCTCATAGTGTGCTCTGTGCTTCACTATGTAGTCATAATAAATCACATTATGGCCAATAGTTTAGGTTGTATAGTCACTTCCTGCTTTCTGAGGGTCTTGGAAGCCTATACTTGTATATCTATGAGAGCTTTCTTATCCACTTCAGTAGATAAATTGGCCTTCAGCTACGGGTGTGCAAGCAATGGAACTGACCCCTCCACTGAACTGCGTGTTGTTAGTCTGTGGAACTCCCTGCCACAGGATGTGGTGATGGCATCTGGCCTGGATGCCTTCGAAAGGGGATTGGACAGATTCCTGGAGGAAAAGTCCATCACAGGTTACAAACCATGATGGAGATGTGTAATCTCCAGGCTTAAAACCGGGGTACTTCAAGGACCAGATGCAGGGGAGTGGTATCAGGAGACAGATATCTAGTCTCGTGCATTCCCAGATGCATCTGGTGGGGCCACTGTGAGATACAGGAAGCTGAACTAGATTGGCCTTTGGCCTGATCCAGCATGACTCTTCTTATGTTCTTATGTTCTTATGAACTAAATGGGAAAGCCATTGAAGATGAGAGCCCCCAGTATGTGGTACTCCTTAAGTTAAGGCGGGATGATCACCTAATATTACATTAATTGTTTAGTGGGAGAGATTTGCTTTATATGATTTTCTACGTCTTTCACTCTATGGAAAGTAAATCTGAAAAGATATCTTAGGTGAATGAATGGCTGGAGAGAAGCATGCAGAGGGGCAGAAATAATGAAATTTAGCCAGTGACATTTAAATGTTAAACAGCATTGGTTGGTGAAGTCTAGGGGAATTGGCAATTAATGCATTATGTTGGATCAGGAGTATTGTCTGCTTGGACATCGAGGCCAGCATAATATCATATAGAGTTTCAAATTAGGATAACCCTATGTAATAATGTACACACTGCAGACTCATTTATACCAAGGGTTCCAGAGAATTACGAAAGATTTAAGATTTGGCCGGGGACTTGTCCTTACAGGGAGGAGAATCAGGGCAGGGATGTGTTGTCTACCAGTTCTCCTCTTCTGTTCTGTAACATGGGATCTTATAGTATATTATGCTGCATCTTCATCACATTGTGTCCCCAGCTTCCACTCCATGTCATTGGCTGCTGCTGGAAGGAGAACCAAAGTGCAGTGAAAGTACGGTAGAAGATAGTTTGCATACAGTTTATGGAGAGGCAGGACTCATCGGGCTCTGATATTCATTGGGCTCCAGGAACTTATGCGGGAAGTTCTGTGGATTCTATGTCATTATTGCTGCGCGCAGTCAAGCTGCTTATGACTTAAGGCGACCCCATGGATTAGTGACCTCCAACATGCTCTGTCCTCAACTGCTCAGCTCAGCTCATGTAGACTCAACCTGACCTCCTTTAGGCACTCAATGTATCTCATAGTTGGTCTTCCCCTTTTCCTGTTGTTCTTTCTCTGCATTATGACCTTTTCCAGAGAATCCTGCCTTCCCATGATGTGCCCCAAACAGGACAGCCTCATTTTCAGCATTTTTGCCTTCAGAGATAGGTCAAACTTGATTTGATTTAGGGACCACTTTTTCATCTTTCTGGCAGTCCGAGGTATTTGCAAAGCTCTCCTCCAGCATCATATTTCAAATGAACCAGTTAAGTTTTCTTTACTGTCCAGCTCTCATGTCCATTCATAATGATCAGGAATACAAGAGTGTGGATGATCTTGATTTTGTTTTCCCGTGACACATCCTTACACTTCATGTTTTCTAATTTCTTCATTTCTGCCCTTTTGGGTTTCAATCTTCTGATTCCTTGGCTGCAGTCTCCACTTTGATGGATGATTGAAGTACAGTATACAAAAGCTTAAATAATTTCAAGTTCTTTGTCACCAACATTAAAGTTATGTGCTTATTCTGTAGTAATTATTTTTGTCTTCTTCGTGTTCAACTCCAGTCCTGCTTTGGCATTTACCTCTTTCTTTTCCACTAAAAAATTATTTTGAGTCACTGCTGCTGTCTGCCAGTAAGATGGTGTCATCTGATTGTCTCAGATTACTGATACTTCTTCCTCCAATATTCACTAATCCTTCATTTGAATCTACTCTGGCTTTCTATGATAGGTTCGGTTTACAAATCAAACAGGTAAGACAATAAAATCCACCCATGTCTAACACCTTTGCTTATAGGAAACTGCTATCTCCATATTCTGTCCTAATGGTAGCATCTTGTTAGAACAATCAAGTGCTGAGGCATACCAATTTCTTTCAGAATAACTTATAGTTTCTCAAGGTTCACAGAGTCAAAGGCTTTACTGCATTCTATAAATCATAGACTGTTTTTCTTCTGGAATTATTTGGTGCACTCCACTAGGCAATGGATATTTGCAATATGATTTCAAGTGCTTTTTCCCTTTTAGAATCCAGCTTGAATATCAGGATTTAGATCAGGGGGTGCAGGGAATGCTAATCAGATTTGCGGATGACACAAAATTGGGTGGAATTGCTAATGCCCTGTGAGACAGAAACAAAATTCAAAAGGCTCTACATAGGCTCAAGCACTTGGCTGAAAACAACAGAATGAAATTCAATTGGGATAAATGTAAAGTACTGCACCTTGGAAAAAGAAACCAAACACACAGATGGGAGATACCTACCTCAGCAATACTATGAGTGAGAAAGATCTTGGAAACATCGCAGATCACATGATGAATATAAGCTTATAGTGTGTTGCCTTTCATCTAATAATAACCATGTATCATCAAGTCAATTTTGACTTATGATGACCCTTTTCCAAGTTTTTTTCCAGGTAGTGAATATTCAAGAGTGATTTACCATTCCCATCTTTTGGGAGCATCCTGGGACTGTGCAGCTTGTCCAAGGCCACATGCCGGAGGCACACTGAGGAACAGAACTACCAGCCTCTGGCTCTACAGCCAGATACCCAATCTAGCCAGCTGCCTTCCATATAGCACCACCTATTTCCTCCACCGGGAACTGACCAGGGTCCTGATTGCCTTCCACCAACTTTCCTCCTTGCAATGTCTGACTAGCATCCCTACTGACTCTCAACATATCCTAGACATTCATATACAAAATATGAAAGAACTATAGGATGAATTTGGATTGTATACATAACATAATGTAACTTATAAGATGGTGCATGAAGAACTGTTTCCAAGCTGTGTCCCCTTCAAATGTTCCAGCTCCCCTTTCCCAGGGGGCCATATGGCCCCCACTGAGAATGGCCATACCAGAGCAAAAATGCCACTACAATATATAGCATCCTAGCATTGGAAGCTGATAGATGCAGGCAGCGCAGAGAGAGAAAGCCTACTGTAATAGGCAAAATACTTCAGATACCGGTTCCAGGTACCAGAATCTGAGCTCTGGATTTGGATTTGAAATGGGCTTCAAGATAGAGGTGCCACCTTTCAACCTCCAAGATGGCAAACAGAGTAGACCCTGGGAGTGATGCCCCAAAGAATGGTTTGGATACCTTTTCTTTTCTGTCCACAGGAAGAGGCTTGAATAAAGTTCTGCTCTGAATCCTCCACCGTCTATGGCAGGATGATGAAAAGGTGGCATTCATTGTCAGTTCTCCAGTCTCTCTACAACTCCAGGGCGCCACTTCTTCTATTGCTCCAGACATTCCTCCAGCCTTCTAGAGCAGTGCTCCCCAACCTTTTTATCCCCCGCGGACCGGTAAATTTTTGATAATTTTTCCGTGGCCCGGGGGTGGGGGTGGGGAAGGGGGGGAGATAAAGGAATGCGAAAGGGGGGTCGGGCGGGGAGGCAAAAGAGGGGGTGTGTGTGAAAGCAAAGGATGGGAGGGATACACTGATATACTGTATATATATACACAGAGAGAGAGAGAGAGAGAGAGACGCACACACGCAGGCACGCGTGACCGCACCACCCCACCCCCTCCCTCTCACCTTTGCAAACGGGCGAGTTGGGGCTCTTCCTTTCTGGGGAGGCCCGGCTTTGCTCAGGGGACCGCCGCCGCTGACGGGCTGGATCCTTCCCGCGGAGGAGGAGGAGGAGCAGGCGCTGCCTTCGGGCGCTGGCGGAGACACCGGGGAAGCGCGGGGCAGTGGCGGCGGCGGCAGGGGTGAAGAGCCCGGGGGAGGAGGTGGGTGGGGGGCCCGAGGGGGGCTGCCGCGCGCCCCTCTCCCTCCCCCTCCACGTGTGGGGCTGCCCCGTACTGAGCCCGGCAGCGGCGGCGGCGGCGGAGAGGACCCGGTGGGCGGCGGCGGCAGCAGCGGGGTGGTGGCGCCCGTGGGGCACGGGGGCTCCTCGGGCTGGCTCCGGTGGGCGTCTGCATGGCCACCGCTGGGGGGCTGCTGCTGCCGGGGGTGGTGATGCCCCCGTGGGCCAGCGTCGGCCGCATGGGGCTGGCGGCGCGCGAGGAAGCCTGAGGTGGAGGAGGAGGAGGAGGAGGAAGAGGAGGAGGCGGTTGTTGTTGTTGAGGGGCCCCCGGCCCCGCCCCTTCTTCTTCTCCTCAGCGACGCGCCTCCCTTTCACACACACACATACACACAGAGAGAGACTCCAGTGAAGCCCGTCAGGCCGAGGCGGCCTCTCTCCCTCCCACAAGAGTGGCCGCAGCGGCCTCTCCCATTGGAGGCACGGCCGCTCCGTTCCGGCCGCTACAGCGTCTATGAAGAGCCGCCGCCGCCGCCTCCTGCTCCTGCTCCGGTTCCTCCTCCTCCTCCTCCTCCTCCCTCCGCCACCGCCGGAGGAGCAGCAGCAGCCGAGGCCTGCTCGCTTTCCCCGGCGGAGGAGGAGGCCCATGGCGGCGGCGGCAGCAGGAGCAGGAGCAAGCGGGGCGCCAGCAGCGAGACCCGTGCACGGCTCCCGGCCCCGGCGCCCCGCGCACGGCTCCCGGCCCCGGTGCCCTGCGCGCGGTACCCGCCCGGTCGCGCTGGGAAGCGGCGCCCCGGTGCTGAGTGATCCATGGACCGGCACCGGTCCGCGGCCCGGGGGTTGGGGAACACTGTTCTAGAGGAGGAATAAGAGCCTGTATGAGTGTGGGGGGGGGGAGAAATTCCTGAGGGTTACCTTCTCTCTTATCCTGCTAGTAGAAATGTGTCTGTGAAGGGGAAGCCAGCCATAGACTTGGATGGCGCCTGGGTTCAAGCTTGTACAGGTATACCAAATCAACTCTCTGTGTGATCTCCAACTAAAATTATAACAACCTTGCACAGATGCCTAGCCCCATGCAAATACGTTCCAATCTGTTCTGTGCCTATTTTATGAAATGCAGTGCCTGTCTCATTGAATTTGACTTTTTTAAACAAAGCATTTGGATCACATTTGCATGGGAATCACATTGATTCATTTTACGTCTTCCTGCTTTGTAGCTGAACAAAGAGTGCTTCTGGATATTTTGAAGAGGAAAGTCATCTTTCATTCTTAGACAGATGAACCAGGAGCAGAGATGGCACAATTCAAATCTGATCAGTGAGAGATCAAATTCCCCGCTGATTGAGGTTCTTTAAAAAAAAACTAGAGGGACTGTTTTCTTGCCTTTTTGCTTCTCTTTTCCCACCACTGATTAAACCTGTTGGAGGGTAAGCAGGGAATCACAAAATTCAGTGTTAGTAAAGACCAAATATTTCTTTTTAAATACTCCTCTTCAGAACAAGACATGGCTTGTTGGTGATGCCTTTGTGAAATACATTGATATAAAATGATCAGTAACTGAATATCCACTGTTCTTTGTTGAGGGAATACATGGATCTTTGGGGTGGCTCAGGTGGAGAATTGTGTCCCCATCTTTGTACTACTTGGTGTTATTTGGTGCTGGATGAGCACAAATCTTACCAGGGTTTATAACGTTACATTTCCTAAAAATATCCACTTCTCTCCAGGAAATCAATGGCCCAAATCCTGTTGTGTAGCATAGTAAATTGCTTTAGAGTAGGCCCACTGGATCTATATGGTGATTAGGGGTGTCATCTCATCCTAAAGTTCAATTGATTTCAAAGGGTCCGACTTAAACTGCAACTTACTTTACTTTCTGTACATAACCTGGCAGAGATGCTCACGTTGGGCTTCCTCCCAGGAAAGCTCCCTCCAACACTATATCTCCCTGTAGTCCCTGTATTGGACTACAACAACCATCATCCCCAGCCAATAGAGTCATGCTATTTTGAGGTGGAGGGAGCTGCATTCTGACATGTATTCAGGACACCGCATTGAGGAAGATGGCCCAGGCGTGGTGAGGGCTGCTGTCCAAGGTCCTGCACATATGGAGCGTGCCGGCTCGTGGAAATTTGCTGCTGAAGACCTGCCTCATGGCTTTAGCAGCACATTCTCCATACTAAGCATTTTGTTCCAAGGTTCCCTTTCTCAGTTTCTTTTACAGCAAATGCCAACTCCAACCGTTCCGCGTGTGTCATGCAGGACAGCTACCGAATGGAATGCTGAATTGCTTTTGCTAAATTACACTTTGTGATATATGTCATTGATTGGTTTACCACTGTATTACCTATGACAGGAGCTAATATATCAATTTTATAAATCATTTGGTAGGCTTAGATATTGATGTGGTTGAATAGTTTTGGAAGAAGGGACATACATCATTCTTTTAAAAATGCAACTCGAATGTTTTCTGGTAGGGATAGCTGTTAGAATAAGATGCATCAGTCCAACTTTCTTGTACACAGCAAAAAGAGAGGTTCTGTGAGTGTAGACAAGGTAAGGCAGCTGCTGTTAAGGATAACAGAGCAGAAGACATGAAGAACTTCTCACAGACATGATCTAGATGTCCCCCTAAATGAAATCAAATGCCAACTACATGACTTCACAGAAGCGTCCATACTGCATTGAACTAGCTGCCAGGAAAGACTTGGATTATTTGTAAATGGGACTAAATGCCACCTCCTTTTATTTAAAAGAATACTGGAAGTACACAGTACCAGCCCTAAGGAACTTGGATCTCCTTGGCCATTAGAGCAATCCCTTCTGCTTATAGCATTTCATCTTCCAATTGCTGCTCTATCCTTTGTCAACCAAGGTCAGCCTCATACCAGGGGAGAGAATATTAATAGACATGGGCACAAATTAATCCATGCCACTTCATCCAAAGTGCACCACATGGCACCACAGGTGCCGTGAGTCTCTTCTCCATATCCCCTAGCTGGCTGGCTCCCTCACCTTTTGTTGTGCACAGCCAGGGTCGTCCTTCTCTGGACAGAAAGTCTTCAACCCATGAGAACTACCCGTAAGACCCATTCTTCCTAGGCTGGGTGGTCTGAGGGTTATAACATCTAGAGAGGCCCAGAAAATCCAGATTGGGCCTTCTCAGCAATAGCCCTATGCTTGCGGAGCAACCTTCCAGTAGAAATATGCCTGGCCTCCTCCCTGGGATCCTTCAAAAAATTATTAAAAGCCTGGATGTTCCTGCAGAACTTCCCACAGGCTGGGACACAGCTGCAGTGATTGCCCAAATAATACTTAAAATTGAATATTTTTATTGATGTTTTTACATTCCCCACCTCAGGCTGACATTTGCACCCCAGGTGGCTCAGTTCCACATGGAGTAGGTAAGATAGCTGTTTTTGCTGCAACACAAGGCAGTCAAGATTTTGTATATGGCACCTGTATATGAGAATGCGTGCCAGTTTTTAAAAAAACATTTTTACCAATCATGGTGTCACGCTGCAGAATAGCATCCCAAATGAACCAATCAGACTGCTTAGGCATTCCTTCCTAAAATTAACCCTGACTCTCCTTGACTGCAAATAGTTAAGGCTATGGAGATGGGGGAACAGCAGCCTGTGAGATTTCAAAGTCACAATTTATCCTTGCACTAATTAAGTCACAATTAATAAATTGTTAGCTGAAAGCATCCCTCTGTTGCAGATTTTAGGAAGAGCCACAGTAGGGGGAAGGAACTGCCATTCCCCCCCCCTGACAGATGCCTTCTGTTCACAGAGGGACTTTACAGGGACAATGCCTTTTTTTAAGTGAGTCCATCCATTTAGCTTAACAATTAGTTTAATAACAAAGGTATGCTTCTAAATGTCTAAATGGTTTATAGAGACAATTGTACATAAAGTAGCCGCACTGGCTTTTGAGACAGCTCTGACAAAGATATATCATGGACCTTTTGCTTATATTTGCTTTAACAAATCAGCATATTTTATGTCTTATCAAAATTGTGCATCTTGTGTAGAGTCGGATATGATTTATGCAGCATTTTGAAAGACTACTCTGTCAGAATGTCTCAGAGGGAGTCTGCCAGTCCTTCAGTCAAGTACCTTTTGAACCTGAAGCTGTTAATTTGAAACTCTGAAGGCAGTTCGGTGTTAAGCACCTGGCGGGCTGCAAATAAGTGGCCAGGCACCTCTGTTTGACTTTTTAAAGGCACAGGTTGTGCAGGCCTGTGATAAGGAGACAGCAGCTGTGTGCTGAGCAGTGGGGAATTTTAAGCATGCCTATAGTGGGAGAAGGCTGTTCTCCTGCCATGCTGAGGCCCTCTTAGCAAAATGGAAGCTTTTCGGCAGAAATGTGTTGGATTTAAAGGGCCAATGTGCAAAGTGATGTGTGCCCTTCTTAGTTCTACTCTGAATAAGTGAATGAGGGCAATGTTGTTGACCACTGTGTCTTGAGGAGGGAAACCCCAAAGGATTCCTTGTTAGCAGGACTTGTGGAATGATTCCCTTTATTGCTTTCAGGCCTGGACAGAAAAAACTAACAAGAGCAAGTGGGGCTCATACCACCTCCTCAAGATCCAGGATAATCCTTAAATGCTACATTTTTAAAAAGTCAGATATTGCTGTGTGTTCCATGGAGTTTTAATAAACATTACTAACTGAAGTTGCCTTGTGGGCAGCGTGCTGTCTTCTGTTTGCAAAAGGGATGCTGTCAAGTTTGATGTCACCCTCCCTCAATTGGGCATCCTTCTGAATTTTTTGGCTACAAAACCCATCATCCTGAGCAGGATCACTATTGGAAGTTATAGTCTTAAATATTTGGAGGACACTGGCTTAGAAAAATACCATTTTTTAATATTCATTGACGTGGATGGACTGCTAACAAAATTCTACTTTGGAGTAAGTGAAACCACATGAACTGCAGTGGCGAGCTGCAGCTATGTAATTGGCATGGTACTGGTTGTGCGTGCTTGGTCACATGACTGGCCCATGACCAGGCACACAGTTGGTCTTCATTAATTAGCTGCAATTTTGCATGGTCATGTAATGCAATTTCCCTTTCTCTGGGATAAAATCTCAACAGAATTCTGGGTCAGCCTGAATGAAGTGAGAAGACTTTTGAGTCACTGCCTTTCCATGGGCTAATGAAGCTTACTGACAATCCACACAGATCAATTTTGTTTACATTTTCACTGTAGAAATAGCTTAAGAAAGAAGCATTGTTTTAGTAAAGAAAATGCCACAACCTCTGCCTTCAACACACATACACATCCGTGAAAATGGATGTTTGACTCTCTGAAATCTGCTCAGGGATTTGTTCTTTGGATGCCCTCCTGTCACTCATTTTAATGGGTCCTGGGAGCAGAATTCTCCGAGGTAGTTCCCAGTTCTTGAAGATTATTTTTATGCTGCTGTACCACAAGGCCTTATTGATTGCCTAGGAGGCCATTAATTGGACCTAAGTGTCAACACAACCAGCTTACACCTCAGCTGGGACCAGTGTTGGCAAATAGGTTGGGCAGGGCTCTTTGCTTATGCCAGCTCAGGACGCATGTGGCTTTAAGTTCAGGAAACTTTGCTGAGCTGCCATGAGGCTGAATGATAATTTGACACTCTAATTATCCTAAGAAGTAGAATCAAATCCTTTCACCCCCAGGGCTAATCTGCGAGGGTGTTGGTAAGAAGGTTTTCCCTCCCCCTGTTATGGAGCAGATGGAAGCTGCCAGTGTTAAAGGCTGGGTCACAACCCACTCAGATGCAGTTCAGCCACTCCAGTACCCGCACAATATCTTATTTTTAAGACTTACCCAGACATCCACAAAAATTACTCTCCCATCGAATATTTGGGTGATTTAGCCCTGTAATTCCCCCCGCCCCCGAGTGCTAGTATGGTGTCTGGATCCTTGCAGGAAACCCAGTGGTAATGCCAATTGAGCAGCAGCTTCAACAACTTACCTTTTGCTTGTCTCCTGTCTCCTTCCCTTCTACTTCTGTCTCCTGACTGCAGGTACACAAGATGGTGGGTGTACTGTAAGTTTTAATCCGGAGCTATCCAAAGTGCTGAACATAGTGAGGAGGAGATCTGCTTCAGCACCTTGGATAACTCCTGCTGGAGATTCACCCTCCCTGTGACCCTGGAGTCACCAGCCACCACTGGACCGATCCAGCTCCCTCTTTCAATGACAACATTAATGAAAGACAGGGCCAAAGATGGGAGGCACTTTTTATTATTTGGCAAGGGAAAACTGCAGTTCTCAAAAACTGCCAGCTAGCATGGCCAGCCAACTAGGTGCGGGGTTCTGGAAGTCCAAAAGACAAATGTTGTTCACCTTTCTTCCAAAGAGATGTTGGCACATGCATGGCACCCAAGCATCCCAGAGTAGTTTCTGGTTCTAGGGTGGGGAATGTTTGGCTTATCAGCTCCCTCATATCACAACTCTCAATATCTTTTAATGTTGACAGTGTTTGGCTCTCTACTGAATGGAAGTACTGTATATATCAGATTTTCATTATACTGTTCCCACAAAATTCTACCGGGGTAACATAAGAACATAAGAAGAGCCATGCTGGATCAGGCCAAAGGCCCATTTAGTCCAGCTTCCTGTATCTCACAGTGGCCCCACCAAATGTGTCTGGGAGGGCAAGAGACTAGATATCTGTCTTCTGATACCACTCCCCTGCATCTGGCCCTTGAAGTACTGTACCCTGGTTTTAATCCTGGAGATTACACATCTCCATCATGGTTTGTAACCTGCGATGGACTTTTCCTCCAGGAATCTGCCCAATCCCCTTTTGAAGGCATCCAGGCCAGGCACCATTAACACATCCTGTGGCAGGGAGTTCCACAGACTAACAACATGCTGGGTAAAAAAAAATCCTTTGTCTGTTCTCACTCTCCCAACCCTCAATTTGAGTGGATGTCCCCTAGGTCTGGTATTTTGTGAGAGGGAGAAGAGTGTCCCTCTATCCACTATACTCACACCCTGCTTTATTTTGTATGTCTCAGTCATGTCCCCCCTCAGGGGCCTTTTTTCCAGAATAAGAGCTCCAAATATTTTAGCCTTTCCTCATAAGGGAGGTCCCCCAGCCCAGTAATCATTTTAGTCGCTCTCTTCTGCACCTTTTCCAGTTCCACTATGTCTTTCTTGAGATGCAGTGACCAGAATTGTACACAATACTCCAGGTGTGGCCTTACTGTTTTGTACAATGGTATTATAACGTTAGCTGTTTTATTTTCAATCCCCTTTTTGATAATCCCTAGCATGGAATTGGTCTTCTTCACCGCTGCCACAGATTAAGGTACACACCTTAATTGAGCTGTCCACCAACACACCAAAATCTCTTTTCAGATATGTCACGGATAGCTCAGAGCCCATGAGTTGATAGATAAAGTTTTGATTTTTGGCCCCAATATGCATTACTTTACTTTTTCCTCCATTGAAATGCATTTGCCATTTGGCAGCCTGTTTCCCCAGTTTGGAGAGATCCTTCTGGAGCTCTTCACAATCTTCTCTGGTTTTTACCACATGGTGAGATGTTGAATGTCATAAGTTTGCATTTCTGCTCTGCAACTTCACCAAAGTCTCTGAGGAATGGAGGTTTGGCATGAATATACCATTCTGATATTCAGAGCTCCGTCTCCTGAAAGGTTCCAACTTTGAATAAAAACATTTGTCCTGCACCAGGGGGTTTTCATGTAACATTCAACTACAAACACATCCCTTGAAAGACATAAAAAGTGACACAGTGGTTATTTCCCACTGAAGTGCTCAGCATACCTTACCTAGGTGGTTCAATAGCCCTTCACTCAGCAGACTAGAAATGTCATCTTTCCCAGACTAAATGCTGGAGGGGGTGCGGAAAAAATTGGCTCCCCCATCAAGTATCAAGGGGAAAACAATGTTAGCTAAAGTGATTCTTCCTTCTAATGGTTTCCGGCCATGGCATGCTCTCGACTGCATGCTGAGAGCTTTTTTCCATATTACTCAGAATGACAACTCCTGCATGAGATGATGAACAGCACCTTCGCTGCAGTTCTCCAAGTGATGATGATGATGCCATTAGATCTCTGCGACTGAGGATGATCTGCACGGCCATGTCTGGGTGACACTTTAAAGACAAGCTCTCCCTGACCACCTTGCTTGCATTTCAAGGTAACTAATAATGCATTGTGTTGTCTGCTTTCCAGGAAAAATGCTTCTGCTGGGATTGTTTCTTTTATTGTGGGTCATTGAAGCTCCATGTTCAGGATGCTCATCCGCCAAAGTGGAATTATGTGGATATTCACGATGTTCCCAACCAAGGCTTGCCCTCTTCTATGAGCACCCATGAATGTGAAGATATTTACCCCACATTATGCTCTCTCTTTCTCTGTGAATAACTGTGTAAATTACTTTGTAAGAAAGACAAACAGGGTTCAAGCACATCTTTTCCCTTTTAAATGCATGCAAGCAGGAATCTAGTCCTTTCTCAAGCAGTACAGTGTATTCCCCAAGGAGGTGTCCTGATTCACACATTGCTCTCTATACATGGTGAATGATAGCATGTATGTAACAGTCAGTAAAATAGTATCTTACAGTCATAAATCAAGATGCCCCAGCCATGGACATCACTTTTCTGTCCACTGACGATTGTGTGTGTATATGTGGATAGGATTTCTTGCTCCAGTTGCATCCTTATTTATTATTTATTTTTTAGTTTTGAATATTTTTACCCTGCCTTTCTCCTTGAAAAAGGACTCGAGGTGGCTTACAGTAAGGAGACACAATATACACTCCATTACAATTAAGACACCTTCAGTTTGAGAAACGGGGAGTTGAGGGCTTTCTTACAGCAGTAGAAGGCAACATTAAAATTAACCACTGATAACAGGAGAGATATAAACACAATGTTATAAGTGTTTATAAACTCAAAGTCTGTGTAGCCATGCATGGTAGATTCATCAAAAGAGACAGTAGGTACTCCATCATTCTGGGAAGGATTGCAATCATTTGCATTTTACCTCTCTTGCCATTGCATTGCAGATATCTTTCTGATCTTGTTTAATTTTCATCCATCACAACTTGTCTGCAAGCATAATCATCTCATTTCCCAGTGCTAACTCCAAGTTACTTAGGAACAGTTTATAAAAACACCAGTCCTCATACATGACTTTGGGTAGCTTCACCCCTCTCAGTTCTAAAAAGCAGCCATTTACTCCTATGGTTAGATTAGACAATGTACCTACCATGGCATTAGAAGCAGAGTTCCCTTAAGAGGTAAAAAGTGTCCATTTTTTCTATCACAAGGAACCTCTGCAAGTTGCAGATTAACATGCTTTTGCTTTTTTATTGATCATTGGGAGGTAAATCTGGGTTTCAGTTGCATGTTTGATTGCTCAGACAAACTTCCCTTTGCAGAAGCAATGTAGATTCTTCTTTGGAAAAAATGTTACATGATAATTTTGATCTGTACTTATGATCTCCACCATTTTACTTGGAACAGATGTTAAGACAGCCATCCTTGAATTTCTTGGATCCTGCTGTTTGCCTTAATAATGCCTTCTATTCCATTCACGGCAAAGTCCAGAGTGACCTTGCTGCCAGATGGGCAGTATAAAAATCAAATAAATAAATAAATAAATAAATAAATAAATAAATAAATAAATAAAGTCAAGCCAGGCATAGGTGTCTGCCCTAAATCTTCTGCACTGAAGACAATTAGAATTTGCCAAGAAGATGATACCTTTGCATCTGGCCACTTCCTTTTTTGGATGAAGGATCAGGCAAAAGAATGGAACACTGTCAATGTCAAACAACATCCATATGGCCTTTGTGGATTTCTCTAAAAGTGCAAGGAATCTAGGCAAGGATATTGCTTTACATAGAATTGGATGATGACATACGGAGGGCTGTTGGCCACAAAATGAGGAAGCATTTCTCTCTATTAAAATGCAACCTAGGAAAATCATGCTCATCTTGGATGGAACATAACACTAAATGAAAGTCTTGCAGCATCTGAATCATTCTAATGACTTCCCCGTCACTTGGCTGGCTTTCTGTTTGCAGAAGATAATGACATTGAGGCTGCACAATCAGGTCAGTATAATCTGCTGTAAACGCACAGGTCAGGCATAGCAGTAGCTGTGTCTGAGAGTCAAGGTCATGTAGTAGTTAGAGAAGGGAAGGGACTTATTTAGTCTGCAGCCCCTCCAAGTTCCTCCAAATTTAAGGGGGGGAAGTTACCTTCAGAATAGAAAATCACATATGTAAATTGCTTTTTTTGTTCTATGTGTTGTGCAAACCTTAAGGAGCCTTGTGGCGCAGTGGTTAAATGCCTGTCCTGCAGGTAAAACTGTGCTCACAACCTGGGGTTCAATCTCCAGTAGGCTCATGGTTGGCTCAGCCTTCCATCCTTCTGAGGTCGGTAAAATGAGTACCCAGCTTGCTGGGGGTGTGGGGGGCAATGTGTAGCCTGCATTACTGTAATTAAACTGTAAACCACCGAGAGACTGCTTGAAGTGGTATACGGCGGTATATAAGCAGAACACTTTGCTTTCACACAGACACACACTCAGAGACAGAAATACAGAGAGCGAGAGCGAGGGAGACAGCAGTGCTTAGTGCTAACTGCAAAATCTTACCTGTTTATAAAGCCCCCAAATCTGCCTTCGTTTACAAACACCCTCCTCTCCCTTGCCCAGTGGACTGGCATGACTGATGGAAATGTCTGGAGAAGAGGTGGAGGGTTTGTCTAATGGTCCTTTCACTCTGCAGCCAGGTAGTCTAGGATCTAGCCGCAGTCTGTTGGGAACACTGGGTTACGTGCTAGTCACAGCATGTGCAGCAAGTGGGTTGGGAAAGAGACACAGAAGGCAGAATTGGACTCAAGAGATAGATTCACTGGCCATTATACAGGCTAGGCTTCCAGTCTTGCTTGGGGAGCCATGGGGACCATGAACACTGTTATTGCTTCCAAACAACCACAGAGAATAGAGAACAGCTCCTGTCACAGTGTTAATTAAACACCCTCCCCCAAAACACTGACATTGAAACCTTCCAGTGTAACCTTCCAGTTACACTGAAAGGTAGTAACTGGAAAAGTAAAAAGACGAGGACTAAGGAATCCTTTCTCTGTTTGAAAGCTGTGACCGCCAGCCACAAAACTACACCTGTCACATTTCCTTCATTCCTCCTCTCTGTCTGTAATTTCCATTTGGGTTCTAGAATGTATCAAATTGGGCAAGAGAAAATGACTTTTTTTTAAAAAAATCCCCTAAATCCCAGGGAAAATTTCAAAGCCTCTTAACTGACCTGCTTCACCCCACCCCCTGCCTGAAACCTCAATTGGTTCAGATCTGAAAATGGCCTGAATATTTGCTAAATGCACCTATTCTCTTTTGATCTGTGGCTCAGTCAGCAGTGAAGGACTTATGCATAAGCTTAAATGAGCTGCAGTAAGGACTTGATATTCTACAAGGTGTTGTCAATACATTTTTAAAAAAATCCACCCCGAGTTTGAATAATATATCAGGCAGGCAATGCTCTAGGGCCAGTTTCCTTAAGTAGAATAGTACTATAGGTCCTCCAGTCCCTAGTAATGAAATGGCTTAGGGCCCTTACCCATCTTGATCTCTTCCTCCATTTTTATGTATTGCCATAATTTTCTCTCTACTGTATAAGATGCCCCCATATATCATAGAATCATAGAACCATAGAGTTGGAAGAGACCTCAAGGGCCATCTGGTCCAACCCCCTGCCCTGCAGGAACTCCTTTCACAGGATGCCTGACAGATGGCCATCCAGCCTCTGCTTAAAAACCTCCAAAGAAGGAGACTCCACCACCCTCCGTGGCAGCATATTCCCATTGTCAAACAGCTCTATCCATCATGAAATTTTTCCTAATGTTTAAATTGAATCTCTTTTCCTGTAGTTTGAGACTATTGCCCTGCGTCCTAGTCTCTGAAGCCATGGAAAATAAACCAGTCCCTTCTTCAATGTGACATCCTTTCAAATATTTAAACATAGCTATCATATCCCCTCTCAGCCTTCTTTTTGCAAAGCTAAACATCCCCAGCTCCCTAAGCCGCTCCTCGTAAGACATTTCTTCCAGACTCTCCGTCATCTTGGTTGCTCTCCTCTAGACCTGTTCAAGGTTGTCAACGTCCTTTTTAAATTGAGGTGCACAGAACTGGATGGACATAGTACTCCAGATGGGTGTCTGACCAGAGTCCACTTTTAAAATCTAAAATCTCCACTTTTAAAACCTAAAATCACAGTTTTGCAACCATGTGGGTCTCTCCTCAGCTTACTTCCATATATAAGATGACCCTAAAGTTAATGTAACAATTTTAGACAAAAATATAGTCTTATACACAGAAAAATACTGTAACTTAAAAAGGGAGACTGTGCAACTGATAATTGTCACTTTTAAAAAGGTATTTCTTTACGCTTTTTATTTTTATGAGAGTTGCTTAAATTATGACGCTTGTGACTCAAGGTAAGTTTTTAAATGCTTGACATTTGCATTAAACTTGTTGGTGATGTATGAAAGCCTTTAAAGAAATAGATTAAAAGAAATGCAGACCTACAGTATACCATCGCCTGGCAAACTAATGAGAGTTCTCGCTCACCTGAGAGGGCTGCATGGATCACCTGCTTTGGCACAGCTCCAGAGACGAATGTTATCATCATGTGTATAATTGTTGTTGTACTCCAAAGCAATTTATGCATCAAAATGATAATAAGCCAGACAATTGTTGTCTCTGGTTTTGGAGCCTAGATTTCCTGAAGGCATCCTGCCTCTCCATGCATGCAAATCTGAATAAGCAACCAAGGGAGAAATTGCCAGCATAAACTTCGGAGATGTTGTTGTAATAATAGCTTGCCTTGGAGAAGATGCATTTAATCATGGACGGTCCCCATAGTATTTAACTCCCTCCATTTATTTAGATTTATACTGGGTTCATATTCTGTGTGCTTGACATCTAATGGACTCCATCTATGTAACTACTCAGATGCACATTCGCCATACAAAATTAAGCTGTGCTTGGAAGTCCCATCAGTGTTACTGAGAAAATCAAAATGTGGTAGAGTACAATTATTCTTGAGTTAATTCCTCCTGTGCTGCAAAAGATGCTGTGAGAGATTTAGTGTGCCAAGTTAAAAACAGACTTTGTCATTCTTGTGTCTTGTAGTTTTTGGACTACAACTCCCATCACGCTTACTACCGGCCACACTCTCTGGCGATGATGGAAACTGTATGGCAAAATGGTAGAAAGATGCCAATGCATCTGGTGGGCTTCTGGCTGGTGAAAATTTAGTGACATTGTCTTCCCTCAGTCTTTTAAAAAAGGTAGATGCACTAAGATGCGAATCTCCTCCAGGCAGTTCTATTAAGAGAGATTCATGGGTGTACATCGATAGCTTAGTTCTTGGGTAAACTGAAAGAATTTCCATGGATGGCCTACTTTATTATTTTGTTGTCTGCTTGCTTCCTTTCTATGCAGCCTTTTGTTCCACAAAGGGACCTGAGGTGACGCATCAGTGATTGAAACAAGCTGGGCTGAGAACCCAAATACAAGAGTAAGAGACGATCAATCATATAACTGTAGTTAAAAATGGTTAGCCGAGCATTTAAGAGCTTTAAAAACACACTTTAAGGAATGAGGTATGTACATCATTCAGCATCTTGCGAAACACTCAATCTCATCCGATTTAGAATTCTTTCTTCCTAATGATTGATATACCTAACACGTACTCCTTCATTAAGCTTTACATTGTGGATAACATCTGACAACCTGTTAAAAACAACATGGACAGAATAAAACAGGAACAAAAGTGTAATAACAAACTCTAAAACTACAACGGAAAGGAACTGTAATTCTTTTTACAAATCAACAACAGGTCCAGGAACAGCTGTCTTGGGTGGGAGTACCATAATTATGGAGCCAACACTAAGAAGGCCCTGCTTTGGCTACTTCCCAAATATGTTTTTAAAATACATTATGATCTGACTGCGAACATCCACTTTTCAAAGGGAGTGCACACTGCCGGTTGCAGATTAACACAACATAGATCAGGCAGGAGAACTTCAGCAGGTACATTATGTCAGTCTGGGAAGCAGAGGTGGTGAGTGGGGCAGTATTCCTTAATGTGGGAACAGGAATGTCATATACAGTGTTTATGCGCTAGGGCTCAGGAAATCTTGGCCCTCCAGAAGATGTCATATTACAACTCCCATTATCCTTGACCATTGCCTGTGCTAACTGGGACTGGTGGATTTTACCATCCAGCAAGACATGGCAATAGAGATAATTTTATTTATTTATTTATTTATTTATTTATTTATTTATTTATTTATTT
>JAHTLZ010000237.1:4662403-4696429 GCA_023846285.1 Phrynocephalus versicolor | reverse complement strand
TTTATTTATTTATTTATTTATTTATTTATTTATTTATTTATTTATTTATTTACTGCCCGTCTTCTGGGTGGTTTCCATCAATACAAGAGAGAAAGCAACAATATATACAGAAAACCCAATAAAACAAGAATAACAAAATAAAAACAAACACATTGAGAATAATAAACAACAGCAAGATAGTCTCATTCAATGGACCGGGGGAGGGGGTATTAAATTAATGGTTGCCAAACGCCTGTGTAAAGAACAAGGTTTTAGGTGCCTTCTTAAAGGCAGGTGGGGACTCTGCTAGGTGGATCTCACACAGGAGTTTATTCCACAATGATGGGGCAACCACTGAGAAGCAGTGTTACAAATAACCATTTTTCGGGCCTCTCTTTACATGGCCACCTGGAGTGAGAACACCTGCAAAGTTCTGGTGGGTCAAGACACAGCTGATTTTAGGGAGATTTGCTCCACCAGGTATTCAGGTCCCAAGCCGTGGAGGGTTTTGAAAGTCAAAACCAGTACCTTGAACCTTATCCGGAAAGCAACGGGCAACCAATGCAGGCAAGCCAGGACTGGGGTGATTCAGTCATACCTCCCCGCACCCACCACCAGTCCAGCTGCCACATTTTGTACCTATTGCAACCTCCGAACAAGGGTCAATGGGAGCCCCACATAGAGAGCCTTGCAGTAATCTATCCTCGAGATCACAAGTGCCTGCACAACTGTTCTTAGAGAGGCCTCATCCAAGTATGGGCAAATCAGGGTGATCAGCTGAAGACGGAAAAAGGCCTACTTGAAGATGGCAGCTACATGACTTTCCAGGGACAATGCCAAAGTCCTATTTATAATAATGTCCCATTCCTTCTTATAAGGGTTGCAGGCTTTCTCTTGATGTCCATCTTTGACAAAATATGGGGTGTCTAAATCTTTGAGCAGCATGACTTGGAGGTTATTTTCCAGTCCTTCAAATCTATACGAGGATAACCAGAAAATCCAATTAAATACAAAAGCTAGACCAAAGGGAAGGTGACACTCAGGAATCCCCCACCCCCACCCCCTTCTAGTCTTTATATTTCCTATAAAAGGGCATTAGTGCAGGTAAATCGATGGAATTGTATTAAGATAAACAGAAGGCCTGAGGCAGAAGCTATCAGGCGCCCCTCATATTTGATCTATTTCAAAGGTGTTCCTTTATTGGATTTGCTTTAGCGAGAGCTGATGTGTTTATGGAGAGTGTACACAAATGTTCATCTCTGTCATTTCTTGTGGATTGATTACGGCGGAGGCCAACTGTTGAGAAAATACAAAAGGCTCAAGCAAAATCAATACTGTCTCCCTCATTTTGTGAGACAGCCCCCCCACACACACACACACTTTGGGATGATCCCTAAATGCAGAACGCCATACTAATTGCACCAAATGCTGTGTTAAAAAAATGATGGTGTCCTATTAACAGCTGCCCTGAAGGGATGTTTAGCCAAAGAGAAGATTTGGCAATCAGCCACTGAAAAGCTTGCAAAAAGGGCCCCCCAAATGTGGGACACAAAAAGGTCTGCCCTTTTTCCTGGAATGGATACCAGCCGTTCCTGGCATCCTCTTTCTGCAGCTTCCTCCACGAAATCTTAGCTTAGAACATAGAAATTAAAATGGCAGCAGACATTGGTTTCCAGGCATTCCCCTAGTAGCTGAACACATCGTCCAGGAAAACTAGAAGCCTATTTGCATCCTCCTTGAATGTGGCTGGAAGGAGGGATGGATTATATTTACTGGCAATCATGGAATGGGACACATTTCAGAAGGCAGGAAAATTAAAAATCTTAAACCCAGCTCTCAAATGGGTGAAGCATCTGTGGGTTTTTAAGGCCAGTACAAATAGCAATTTACCACATTAGGGCTACAGTAATCATGGCTGAAAAGGGAAGGATGGTCTGAATGGTGAAGAGGCATCAACTCTGAGGGTTCTTTCCCTGAGGCCCTTACCCCAGGAGCTACTCCCTCCACAACACACGACGGAGCTGGTTCTAACTCAACAAGTTCGACATTTATTTTTGGCAACTCAAGGAAACTACAGTATTACCATTTAGTTTAATCTTCACCTTCTCTTCTTCATTCAACTGGCTGAGGGAGGGATTTTCACTTTTTGGTTCAGCAAAGGGTTTTTCTCCAATAGTCTTCCTCTGTCTAACACATCAGGTCGAAGGCGAAACTGTTTTTGAAGGTTCCAATGAACCTGACACCAACAGCATGTCTTCAATTTTGTATCCTCCTGGATCCCTCCTGGTCCCCAAATCAGGGAGTAGAGAATTCTCTGCCCCATAGGCACTCATCCACATTTCTGGTTTTTGTTTTTGTGTCTTAGCTGTCTTAGCCTTCAATCACCTTCCCCCAAATCTAGCCTCTCTTTCTCTCCCATAGGAGGCTTTTTCTGGCTTTCTTTCTCAACACCTTCTCTCTGCCTCCTCCTGTGGTATATTTTTTCTCCCATTTATGGGCCCAAGGACCCTCTAACCAGATTCATTCGCATTGGTAAGGGAGATCTTGCCTTGCCTTTCTTGCCCCTCCATATCCTTCTTCCTTCACCCCCATCTCTTGTTCTCTCTCTTGCCTCCTCAGGCCATTACTTCCCCTACTCCCTTTCCCCCGCCTTTTCCAAGGGAACCCTCCTGTCCTCAGTTCTCTCGTGAACAGACAGACTTGGTTCTCTAATCTGTTCTAGTCATTCTCGCATCTCTGGAACTTCCCCCCTTGCTTGGCTTCTCCCTCCCTCCCCCATCAGTTTCTTCCTGCTCTTTCTGGGATATTTTAACTCCTTTTCTTTCAGAGGGAAGAGCCAGCGCTCAGGGAAGAGAGAGCTCTCGTCCCCCTATCTCCTCACATCAACACAGTGCCACCCCCAGCTTATGAAAGCCTTTGTACTAAGATGCCTCTGGTGCAAAATGCTCTCTGGGTGGCTCCGCATCTTCCTTGACATGCCTCAACATTCCGCTGCCTATAAGCTCTTTACAGAATGACTCCTACAGATATCAGAAGACAAGGGGTTTAGGTGGCTCCTTTCCCTTGGTCTTGCCACTGACTGCATGCTCAGAAACTGCAAGTGAATCATTTAGCTGACAGCGAGGAAGAGGAGCCAGGGGGCTAGGGTGTGTTGGGGGCAAACAGGAGAGCTTTGCAGGGGTGTGGACCTTGGCAGGTGGACAAAAGTCCCTATACCTCGTCGCCATTCTGATCATGATATCAGGGATTGGCAATCTGGTGCCCCCCAGATGTTTTCTACAACAGCTCTAGAAAATCTGAGCCAGCGTGGCCAAGGCATTATAGAAGGTGCAGCTCAAAACATCCAGAGGATACTAACTTGTCTGCTGCTTTGTAGACATATAAATCAGCATTTAGGTCTGTTTAGAATGATGGGACAATACAGCTGTTCTCAACCTTGGGTCCCCAGATGTTCTTGGACTAAAACTCCCAGAAGCCTTCATCACTACCTATGTTGCCCACGACTGCCGGGAGTTCTAGTTCAATGACCTGATGGAAAAGTCCATCACAGGCTACAAACCACGATGGAGATATGTAATCTCCAGGCTTAAAGCCAGGGTACTTCAAGAGCCAGATGCAAGGGAGTGGTATCAGGAGACAGATAGCTAGTGTCATGTGCTTCCAGACACATTTGGTGGGGCCACTGTGAGATACAGAAAGGTGAACTATATGGGCCTTTGGCCTGATCCAGCATGGCTCTTCTTATGTTCTTATGTTCTTATGACCTCTGGGGACGTAAGACAGGAAACTTTTTGAGTTTCCTGACTAATGTGAAGGAAGCTATAGACACTCAGAAGAGCCTATGAGGTACAGTGGAGTGCAGGTTGGACTACAATTCAAGAGTTCTGATTTCAAATGCCTGGCTGGCAATAGAAACTCCAAAGTTGGTAACAAGAGGTAAGCTACTCCTTAAACATCTCATGTAGCTCAACAGGATTGCTGTAAGTCAGAAGACACTTGCCAGCACACAAGAATATAAATATTCAAAATTTCATTTTATAATCCCTAAACACAGAAGGTTTATTAGCTTTCTTTCAGGAATGTAATGTAATACTAATTTAAGATTATGAAAAAGGGAGGCTAGAGGCTGCAGGTATACATGGCCATCACCAGCAGTAACAGTACCTGACTGTCTGTGAAGATTCTCAGTCATTCAGGTGATTTTATCTGGAAGTTGAGTCATGGCAACAGGAGTCATTTTTCTTGAGACATAGAAATGTTTTGTTACTCATCCAAGCAGCTTCATCAGCCCTCAAGAAAAAGAAGTCCAGTTGCCATGACTCAACTTCCAGATACCTGCCTGTTTATTACTAAGCGAGAAGACATGGCACTCTGCTGTATTATGTTTACGGATGGGAAAATAGCACTTCATGATGGTTTATTGTTACTCATGAGCCATGGACTTTCACAAGCTTTCTGATGAAAGGAACCCTTTTGTGATTCGTGCAACCTGGGACTGCCAGAGGTCCCAGTTAGAACAAGTCCATGGTAGCTCAAATTAAAATCAAATAGGGAACATGTTAAAACACTGAAACTTCAAAACTCTAATACTATTGCAGTAAAACCTGTGCAGAGCAGACTCTGATAAATAAATATGTTTTGACTTGGGGCTAAAAGGATGCCAATATGGGTGCCAGTTGAGCCCCCAAGGAGAGGGCATTCCACAGTTTGGGGTGCTACAGCAAAGAATGCCTCATCATTGGGGTTGGTAGTTTAGGACTCGGGCAGTGTGTCAATTGAGATTATTTTCCTACACGAGAGTAGGTTGATCCCAATCAGAAACTCCTCTGGGTGGGGTGGGGCTAGAGAAGCTTGAACCTACGGCATTTTGCTGCCTTAGGCAGAACAGCACATGTCACCCCCTGCTCATCCAAGCCAAGCCATTTAGTATTGACACACCTCTCTCCCTAAACCCAAGTTCAAAAGGAACACATCAAATTGCTAACAATTGGCTGATCTTTCACGATCCCTAAACCTGTGACATTTCTTTACTCTGCCTAATAGCAGAGCCTGGCTTAGTTGCAGTTGACGATTTACAACCACTGCAGATACAGTAGGTGTACAACCACTGCAGAGGGGTGTATGCTGTCAGAGGCAGCAGACTCTGGAGCATGGAGGCTGGGTTCTGTAGCCCATGATCTGATCCCAGCAGTGCTTCTGTTATCACACTTGCCAGTCAGCTTGGGAGTGTTTGGGAAAAGTTGCTGTTGTAAGAGGGGGGAGAGAATTTATCCAGCAAGAGAACTACTAACTTAATTAGACCAACTGGTTACAATACTGTATTTAGAAAGTCAGTCAGTCAGTCATCATTATAACTAGGTGACAAGAGGTTGGGGAATTCTGGCTGTTACAGGGAAAGCATTTGGGATATTTCTTCATTGTGTTAAATTAAAATGGCATATTAAAATACAGTAAGATGCCATTAGTAGCTGCCTAGATGCCTTAAGCACATCCGATCTCGCTTGATTTCGGAAGCTAAGCATGGTCGGCCCTGGTTAGTACTTGGATGGGTGACCACCAAGGAATATCAGGTGCTGTAGGCCCCTGGAGTAGGAACTGGCAAGCTATTCCAGTACTCCTGCCAAGAAAACTCCATGGACATGGAGTCATATAGAGTCGGTCATGACTGTAATGACACAACACACACACACACACACACACAAGATGCCATTCATTGGTTAGGCTTCTTGCATTTAACTGTTTCATTTCTGTGGCTTCCCTAAAGACGAACTGAAGCCCCTTTCTCGGCATAGCCTGAGGCCAGGTCGAGCAAAAACAATAACATGTGGGCCACCTCCTTGTGTTCCAAGTAAGAATGGAGGGAGATGGAAACAGCAGCAGGCCTTAGTCCAGGGATAGATCTCTTCCCCGCTCTCTTCAGCAAATCCAGGTAGAGTTTTTTTTACACGACTATAACTCCTGGGCACCGGGATTGATATGTCTCCCCCTCAATGCATTTTTACTAAAGTTCCAGGTTCTCTCTGCTCTTCTTCAGATCTTAACCAACTTGGTAGCAAGACAGTATTGGTTTTTTTTAAAATCGCCAATAACTTGTCATTATGCTTTAAAGAAAAAGAAAAACCCAAGGAAGAAGCATATGCAGCTACAGATGGGCCAACCAGTTGCTCATATAAACACTGGCAAGACCTGTGCAGCAGCCCATGAATAATGCAGCACCAAGAGACAAGGGCTTATGCTACCAGCTTGTGGGGGCTGTCGTTCTGGTGCCGTTTTTCCTCCTTGTCAAACTTCACTGTCAAACTTTTCAGTGGCAGGTGCTGGCATGAAAACTCCTAAGTGAAGGAAATCCAAACCCCCCCCCCACTTTTTCATAACCTAAGAGCTTCCTGCAGTGGAAATGCCTCCAACCAGCTCCCTCTTCCCTTTCTTTCACATCGAGGTGTTATTCTCTCTGGAAGAGAAGAGGAATGGATCTCTGATTTATTTGCTCATTTACTTACCTGTATACCTCCCTCCTTTCCTTCAGTAAGTTTAAGGTGGCCTATAGGTTTGTCCTCCTCTCCACCTTTTCCCGCACGAGGTCGGACAGGCGAAGAGAGAAGGACTGTCCCAAATCCCATCTATGAGGGTCAAATTAGACATTAAAGGGAAGGCATCATTTCTCTGATTTTATCTTTCCCCTTTCATGGCAGGGCTTCTGCGGATTCCCCAAAGTACCCCCTTTCTCTCCTTCTTCTCTACCTGGCTTTCTTCCCCTTTGTGATGAAACCCTTGCCTATTCTATTGGCAACAATAGGTAGAAAGAGATGGGCTGGAGGAAATCAGAAAGGAGAGCCAATCCAAAGGAGCTGGGGGTGGTGGTACTATAAGAAAAGGAGTGGAAGAGGAAGTGGAAGAGGAAGAGGAGGAGTCTGACTGTATTTAAGGACACACCTTTGGGTTCTCCAGGGAGCTGTATAACAGAATGACTTTGTTATCAGAGAGAGCTAGTTGTGGCCTGGGAAAGTTGATTCTTATGATGACACACCACTTCAAGGCTGTGCCTTTTAACCATTGTGCTGTTCAAATAAACTTATGTTTCAATTTAAAAGCCACTTGGCTCCAACAATTGGGGCTTAAGGCAAGCCTAAAGACTGTTTAAAGGTGATGATCCAGGTTGGGCTGGCCACATCCTTCCCCTTCTTTTCCCTCTTCTGATGGATCTGGGGATGGGTTCTCCTTCATTGGGGGGGGGGGGAGGTTGGAAAGGTGGAATGTCCCCATGAACCCAAGCACCTTAAAGGGAAGAGCCACATTAGTGGCATTGTCTACTTATTTTATGTGCATAGGGCCCACTTCTGTCATTGTGACACAGTGGGTCTTGTTGTGTGTGTAGGTTAAAACAATGCATTCACGATGCAAGGATTGCAGGCAAAAATCAAAGAAAAACAAAAACAAAACAAAAGACACAAAACATGTGGCACCTTAAAGACTAACTTTCATATTTTAATGTAATCTTTCATGGACACGTCCACATCTTCGGACAAATTATCTTATACACCTCATTCTGCTGCTATACGTCTGAAGAAGTGGATGTGTCCACGAAACATTACATTAAAATATGAAAGTTAGTCTTTAAGGTGCCACATGTTTTGCGCCTTTTGTTTTGTTTTGTTTTTCTTTGATTTTGCCTGCAATTCTTGGAAAGACGAACACAGCCAGCCTCTCTGAAACTTCTGAGATGCAAGGAAAGAGTCCTCCTCCTCCTCCTCCTCCACAGACAGCCGTAATTGAGCTGTCTCCTCAACCCAACTATAACAAACAGTAGCAAGCCAAATGAAAATAGGGCACCTTGGGGCTTCTGTTGTTCATATCTGCCTGTCATCCTCTGGTACCATTATATTTCCACAGCCAGGCTGTTCAGCAGCATGAGCTCAGCAGGCCAGCTCTGCCCTGCCACATGGCATCTCAAAGCCAGCGTGCATCATCATCCCATGTGAAAGTGACTCAGCTCGAAGAGAACGGCAGAGTTCTGCTGTTGTTCCTGCCAAATTCTTCCACAAACGGGTACGGTTGTGGGGGATATTGCCTGTCAAAAAGGTAAACTAATTTTCAGACCTTTTTTGTTTTGTTATGAGCAGCAAGCAATGCACGGCCAGTTTCCTGTCAAGAGGGAGGGTGGAGTGCAGAGACCCTGCTTGTAGGGGACCCTCCCAAGCTGATGTCATTCTCAAAATGCTCTGCTGGCTGGAGAGATTGGAAGACAGGGAGAAAACAGGGGAAAGGGTGTGTTAATCCTCAGAGGTACACGGCACCATTTCCCCACCCTCTCAAAAATGGAAAAAAGCATCCTCATCACTTTGGATTCTCTAGGCATTATTCATAAGTGAGGAAGGGGTTGCCGACATGGGGGAGCGGGGGGTGCTGCTGCTGCTGCTGCTGGCAGAGCTGGGCGTGCAAACTGTCTAATAGGAAAGGTGCTTTCGGAGAATGAAAGAGAAAAAAACAAACTACTTCAAGAGGATCACTGTGCCTGATCATGAGAGATAGCAACGGGACTTTGGCAGAGATTTTAAGACTCATTTTCCTTTAAGAGATCCATGCTAGGACGTGATAGGCCAATTTAAGGCCCATGATGGATGAAACATACCTCAAAGAGTAGGAGCGCCAGGTGCTGGGGAATACAACATCTCCACTGCTCCTCTTGGGAGAGGTCCAGGCCAGTGGTAGATGATGAAGGGGGGAAAATTCCCCTGGGTGTAGCGATCTGAGGGTGCCAAATTCACAGGAGCTGTAGTCAGGATATTAACTTCTCTTAGCTCTGCTTACCCTTTTCTCCATAGCTGTAATACAGTAATACCTTGGTTTAAGAGTGTTTTGCAAGACAAGCAAATATTTCTTCTAAATTTTGCCTTGATCAACAAGTAATGCCTTGATCAACAAACACTGGAACAGGTCACATGATCACAAGTAAGCAAATGGTGGCTGTACCTCCCTCCCTCCCCCTGCTGGATTGTCCAGAATGTTCCGTCCCAGGCAACCTTCAAATCAGAGGGAGGAGAGAGGAAAGGAGGTCTCCCTTGCACCGAACGTTTTCAAAGGGGAGTGCAGGTTAGGGTTTTATTTTTCTTTATATTTATATTTCTATTTAATTTGATTTCAACATTCTTTCTTATTTTTTCAAACCATTTCCAGTCATTGGGCAGCTAGTCAGGTGTTTGTAGGGCTACAAATTGCACTTTATGATTGTCACAGAGTAAAATCCAGTTAGTCCCAAGCAGAGCAGATTCTGCAGCCTGGTACCTAAATCATGATGTGGACATGGACTTCTAGGCAGCTTCTTTTGTGAGTTTTGGATGGATCATCTGGGTTTTCATTATTTCTTATGCGGAAATTTGCTTTGATATATGAGTGTTTTGGTTTACAAGCATGTTCCCGGAACGACGTATGTTTATAAACCAAGATATTACTGTACATATAAACACAATGCCATCTCATTGCCTGAATGCTTATGTTGAAAAAAAAAGGAGGAGCTTCACCTGTGCCATGCATGAGCAGTGCAGGAATTTTGCAATCATGTTCCTGATGAATGGGTGTCGATGCCATTCAAGCAATACGAAAGGTCGTCCTGGCCTGCACATCTTGAAACTGTACCGAGAAAATGTGAATTATGCAAATTAAGCCATATTAGATAATTCCTCTTATTTTGCACGATTCCTTGTGCTTCTGCTAGCTGTTGGGAGGGAGAAATTGCTATGCCTCCAAGCACGGGGTGGTGGTGGTGTATGTACGTATGTAAATCAACCACTTCTCTTGCTTCAAGGCATCCGTAAGCATTGACTGCATCCTTCAGTAGTTGGAATGAAAGGATATTTCCTTTCACCCCCCCCCCAACAGACACACACAAATGTGACTGACAAGATGCACGGATATTGTCCATCATTAAGGGCTGTAGCTTTCTACAAAATGGGAAAAGAAAAGGAAGCTTTGAGTCTTAGGATTCTGCACATAATATGGCATTTGGTGCTGTTTGTCTGCTGCCCTACCCCTCACCCTGCAGAGTCCAAGCAAAGGCGCCCCAGATCAAGCAGAAAATGGGATGAGCTGCTTAACTGGTAATTTGCTGTCTTTGTTTTTCGTTTGCCCTCTAAGTTGCATGGCTTGCCAAAAAAGGCCCTCTTGCTAATATGCAAATCATGTTTATTCCACAAAGAAATAGCACATTTATTTCAGCTGACTTTGCTTTTGCAACATATATTAAGTATGTCTCTGGAAGCAATGCTTTTAAAAATGTTTGCCGTGTCGTGTTTTTGGCTGCTTTTCAAAGGAGAGCTTCTGCCTTTAAAAATAAATAAAATATAAATAAAAGGAGCATAATGGCCAATGCAGAAATGTTCTTGACCTGATTTCATCCCCCCCCCCCCATAATGATACATTCCACCCGAGGGTCCATAATTAAAATGAGAAAATGCTGGAACTCAGAATTTGTCTGTGCAATTTGGCTTCCAAACAGGAATATACGGATCTCAGCGTTAAAAGAAGAAGAACAAATCCTCCAGCAAACTGCTTCTTATTACTTCAGAAAAGCAGAGGACAGGAACGCACAATGAAGTGGTACAGTACAGTGGTGCCCGATAGTGTGGAAATCCTGATGAATATGCTTTCATGTGCATTGCTTTGTGAACAGCTCTTAGAATGAGTGGACCAATGTTCTCTTAGAGTTGTGGTTCCTGACCTTGGGTCTACAGATGTTCTTGGACGACAGCTCCCAGAAACCCTGGCCAGCACAGCGAGTGCTGAAGGATTCTGGGAGTTTGAGTCTAAGATCATCTGGGGCCCGATGGCAAAAGAATGACAGTGGCTTTGTCACTCATTGAAACCATCAGTACAGTCTTGAAGGATATGTGATTGGATCAGGGAGGGTCGCCTCCCTGTGATTTGAAGTGAGGGATGAGGTACACCTCCAGGCTTGGCCCACAAGCCAACCCAGAGTGCAGTTGATTAATAGAGATTTAATTATGGCTTCTCTGATGCATACGATAAGCAGAAGAATGCTGAGTGCTGCCCTCTTCATTGTCACCTTCTCAGTGTGGAGAGTGGAGTGCCTGCGGAGCAGTAGCTCGTGTTTCAGCGCAAGCTCTCCTCCTGAGCAAGAATTTGGGAGAACTGGGGTTGTGCAGAAAGCCTGCAAGAGAGCAGGAACCTCTCTCCTGATGATGGATGGAAGAAGAAACAATGGAGGAGGGAAGCAGGAGACACCCCACTCTAATAGGCAAATGGTGCCTGAATAGGGCTAACTCCATGTCTAGATATGGAGGCATTCCTGAAAGCAACTATGCATTGCCA
This sequence comes from Phrynocephalus versicolor, assembly GCA_023846285.1. Lineage (NCBI taxonomy): Eukaryota > Metazoa > Chordata > Lepidosauria > Squamata > Agamidae > Phrynocephalus > Phrynocephalus versicolor. Next base: position 4,685,125 of record JAHTLZ010000237.1, on the reverse strand, counting down.
TTGCGTCTTATTTGCCCCTGAGTGTTCTTTGAATTGACTGATTTGGTCTCTTGTGAACGACTGTAGCTGGGAAATAATTGGGAGGGAGGGGGACAACAAACGGTACCATCTGAGCTAGAAAAGGTTTTTGATTTGATCTAGTTTCTCCTTAGTTTCTGTTGCGGAGATTTGAGTTTCTTTGCTCTGCAGAAAAAAGTACTGTACAGAGATTCACTAGAGGCGAATAGCTTCCAATCCCCCAGATAGTCCACCCCTCTCTCATTATCTAGCACTTCAAGTCTCCATAACTCACCCTGTGACATCTGTAGGGGAAAGAATAAAAAAATATAACTGTGAACAGATGAACAGAAAACTGTTTCCAACAGACTAAAGAGAAGAAAAAGAACACTCAGCAGAGAGCTAGGACTTTCTTTGGATTTACAAGTGGGAGGGAACAATAGATTAGTGTTGAATAAATTGACAGTCACCCCAGCCTAGAAAGATCCATCTCAGCCACACAAAACACAGGCAGCATGTGAGAGAGTTCCTTTTTCCTCCCTCCCCCCCCATGTCAGTTCTGAACTATTTCTGGGGGTCAAACTAGACATTAAGGAGAATGTACATTTCCAAGGATGAACTTGCTTTCCTTCTCACAGTAGGCTCTCTTAGAAGTGTATCCTACGATCAAACTAAATGAACATATTTACCATCTATTTAGAACAGATAGTGTCTCAGGAATAAAAGACATCCCTTTCTCATTGTGTCCTTATGCCCTCTGTATCTCGCATTTAGTGTACAGTGTTTCCCCACTGGTCACTGGAATGAATATACAGGCTTAATTTGTAGATGTGCCCATATCTCTGAGAAAATCCTGTCACGGGCAGAGAAATGGGCATGTTCACCATTAATCATGTGACATACACATTTTTCTGTAACATTAATTTGACCCGCATCCAGACTTGTAAATTAAGTCCCCCCTAAAGGCACTACATGTAGGTGAAATCCCACCTCCCTAACATCGTATGGTAAACACAGACATCTGCTATCATTTGAAGAGCACTTCGTTTTAAAATGTGCTAAGTGTATTGTCTAATTTTCAGCAAAGGCGCCCCTCAGGCTTACTTGCACAGATCAAAAGACTCAGAGATAGTGCCAGATTCCTCCACGATATCTGCACAGATCAAAACGGCTACACGAAGCATATGCCTCCCAACTCCTTCTCAAGGGGTACACAGAAGACCAATAGTCTCATTTCTAATGCCAGGTGCACACCGTTTTCATGACTTTGTAAGAACTGGCTAACATTTGATATTAATTCACAAATAATCCAGGAGGCGGAAGCTACCTCTAAATAATTTCCTGGTGGTCAAGCTAGAGGGCTTACATCAAAAATGTTGACGCTCTTACCACTGAGTTGATTTCAAGGTTGGTCTCCATTGAGGGGCAGCTTTCACTGGCACATTCCCCTCAATGCAAAAAGATAAGAAGGTGTTTTGCATTTAAATAGTTCTTGCTTCTCTGAGCCTACAAATTAAGATGGAAAACAAACTTAGGTAATGCACTTTCCATCCGTACCTGCCAGTGAGACACTATCAACCACTTGGCACGTAGTTCTGAACTCTACTCAGGGAAGGCATTGTTATTTCATGCTCCCCTTTCCTGACATTATACTGGTGTGGAGGGGAAACATTCAGAGGCTGTTGTTGCAGTTGCAGTTGCCGTTGCCTTTGACCTCCATCCTAAGCAAAATACCACTAGAAGCAATTAAACTGATTGGCCGCAGAATCTATGGAGCATAAACTTCTGGGGCTGTTTATTAAATATGTTGCAGTTGATCTTAAGATTTTAACTGCCCAAATATGCATGACACCATTTCAAACTAGGGGTCTACTTCAGGCTTGGGAATTATCTAGACGCCAAAGCAAAGCAGGCTCTCTGAAGCATCAAACATGGCTACGGCACTTGGAATGTTAAAAAAGCTGGAGGAAAAAAATGAAGCGGCCATGGGGAAATGAAAGTAATGCTGTGATGAAGAACCAGAAAGTCTAAAGCAGAAAAAGAATGACAGCCAGACTGTTAATGAAATGTCCAAATTTTTCTGAAATGCAGCCTGTGGAAGAGAATTCCATATTCCTTTGATCAACAACCATTTTAAGAAGGAAGCAAGTTACAAAGAATAGGGATTGCTGTTGGCCTTGTTTTAATTTATAAGGGTAGGATAAGTATGCTCTGGGTAGGATTGTCTTCATTGCTTTTAGGCAGCTGCAGATCTCTGTCCAAGTGATGGAGTTTCTGTCCTGAGCCTGTCAAGTGTGACATTGTGCAGCTTTAGAGTGGAGACGTTCACGATAGCATTGGGAATGGGCCCCAAGCTACTATCTCAATCTTGTACTTGATTTTTTAAAATGCCTGCTGTTTTTAGTTTTGAAGCGCTTGATCTGTTTTCTCACTGCACTTGTCTGTGTTCCAGATGATGTGAGTGTCCAAGATGACAGATGAGGGAGAAATCGTTTATCTACCTGGGCAGCAAAACTACTAAAGGAAGAGGAATTCCTTTTCCCATTAACAAGCCTTTTTGTGAAACAGAGTAAATTGCACGGCTCTTAGAAGAGGGGCAGAAATGAGGGAAAACAAAAATAAAATGGCAGTAGATTTGGCTGTACACAGGAGGTCAAGCAATTGGTGAAAGCATTGAGTGTCAATCCTACCTTACCCGGCATCCCAGGTAAACCCCCTCCATTTTCCCCATTTTAATGTTTTTTCACTGTGTGGAAAACACTAAAATATTGGATAAATCTTGAATTAAATTGGATGGGCTGCAAATCCTCTCACAAAGGAATAAGTAGTTAGATGACGGCTAAGGAGACTGAATCAATGTACTGTAGATGGTATTTACAAAGCCCTTCTTCAACATATCTGCTTGCTGGAGAAAGAAAAGACAATTTTAAAAAAATCTATCTTAGAATTAAAAATCCATTTTAATGCATTCTATCTCCTTCCATATATCAGAACCAAAGAGATATAGGACATCCATGTATTTAACTTGCTGATTAAATAATAGCCTCTCCGGTTAATCAACAAAGAGTTGATTAATCTACTGAGTAAATCAATTCCAGCTAGCTTCTTGCTTAACCATTTTATGGGTGGAAAAACAATCTTTGGACCTCCCCCACCTCCGATTTAACCATCTGTCTTAATCCCCCCTTCTTTTACAGAACTTCCACATTGAAGCTATAATGAGTTCATAATAGCAATGCTCCAGTTAATGATATGGTTTTAAAAACTGCTCACAGATTCAAAAGAGCAGGGGGGGGGAGGGAAACAGCAGCACTTCTCTTTCATGGTTTTAAAATTTGCTTCTAATAGGAGACGTTGGCACCTTTCCTAGATACAGGACTGGGCTCATATAGGAGTGCAAAAAATACAATTATATTTGAATTGATCCCCCCTATATCCACACACGAGAGATTGGAATTCTTTTCTCAACTGTATAATCACTTAAGAATACAGGAGTGCAAAAGACATGAACTAAAATGACTCATTACTATATTCTCCTACTGTACACAAATCCATGATATCAACATCCATTCAAAAGCTTTATCAACATCTAGAACTTTTTTCCTGTGCGTTTTCTTCCTACTATCTGTATACTGAATCCCAGGCATGTTTAATATTAGTAATACAAGAGCTGCTTCCTAATATTCTGTGTTGTATTTGATTACTCACATAGGCCGGCCTAGCCTTATGGCTCCATACTGGTTGTGATGGGGAAGGATAGTTCTTCAGCCCAGCTTGCGTTCACAGACTTGGGGTGACAAAACAGAACACAGCATGAATCTTAGTACTATAACAATAAAAAGGGTATTGCTTTTAGAATCACTATCCGTAGGACAGAATAATAAAAACAGTTGCTCTTTTATAACTACAAGTGAAAAGTTCCAAAGTAACAACAGAACATGTTCAGGAATGCATAACTAAAAACAACGACTGACAAGCTGCTATAATAATAGCCTTCTGTGTTAGGCTGTTTAAATTATGTGATCAGGGAGTGTTTTAACTATTATAATGCCTCTCTTGAACCTGACCCAGTCAATATATACTGCCAGTTCTACTCAAATGTCCAATTATGAACATTTCCACATTCCACATGATCTGCCTTCCCCCTTACTAAATCATCAGGGCTTGCAGATTAGTGTCTCCTTATTTCTGCATTGTGCAGAACCACATCTGCTAACTTTGGAGCTATCCAAGGTACTGATATTTGCTTCTCTCTGACCTTGCCACTTAATTCAGCAAACAGCAAACACTACCAATCATGATTTACTTGATTCCACATGCGATTCCCTCGAGTCTAATCTATCCAGGGCCCCAAACCAGTAGTCTGGATGCTCTCTCCTTGATGAAGACATTCCTGTACGTCTTTAATAATTGTTTGGAACAATTACCTTGGTATCTCACTTTCTAGCTTTATTTTAACTTGAAATCCTACGAATATTTATTTAGGAGCAAGACAAGTTACTATAAGTTGTAGCAGACATGATGGCACATAACTATTACTTATGATTAAGCCTAATTTCATTCACCTATTCCATGTATGGGCACTGCCATGTCATATATGCTACACATATTACATGTAAACTATACCTGCCTGCCATGGTTAGCTGTTAAATATTAGAAGTCTGTCAGAAAAAAAAGCAGCAACCTTAATTCAGTACTAAAAACATAGATGAGCATAGAGGGATTCAAACTTACTTAAAAGTTAAGAATTCAGAACTCTTTGCCTAGATAGATGTATGTATCAATTTTGCTTTCTTTTGTGTTTGATTTTAAGTCTATTATTTTGCTTCTGTTTTGATAATGAAGAATTTGGTACATTTTGGTACATCCAGATCAGAACAGAGAACCAAACAAAACGTTCATCCATCTTTATGAGCAGGGCAGAATTGCTGTCAGAAGAGACATGCTTTCTCTCCGAATAGCTTAAAAAAATCAAACTGAAAATTAAAACAAAAATCATAATTGGCAATGACAAATAATTGCCATAATTCCTCACAAGTACTTGAATGAACAAAAGAGGAGTCCACTAAAGCACTGCTTCAGTAGGATATAGGGTCCAATTACTGATGAGCCTTGAATTAAGGCAAAGGCATACAACAGGTTATGTCCATTCTTTCACGCCTTCCATTATGCCAGAATTACAGAGAGAACGGCTAATATCTGTTCACTCATTGAGTGACCAGCCTGAGGGTAATATGATCACAGCTCCATCATCCACACTAATAAGACTGCCAGTTGGTGTCAATGGCCAATTTTCTCTTCAGCAATCAAGTTATGGAGCTTTCACTCATTTGTGGAAAGAGGTGGGAACTACCCAATAATTCCCTTTTCTTCCCGATAATAGACTAACTCCATTTTGATTAATAACTCCTCTTCTGCGCCTTCCTCAGCTTGAAGGATCTCTGCAGCCTTTGTCACAAGAGAAATGTACACTTTTACCAGGCATTAACTATTCTCCCCTTCTGAAGGGTTTGGCTTTTTAATGCTAATTTTTAAATGTGTGGTTTATTTCCCTTTCCAGTGGCACATGCCACATGGGAAAGGAAGTGTCTGCCTTATTTTAATTAGACGGTAGCTTCCTTTCCTATGTACTGTAGTGTGTACCACCAGAAAGGGAAATAAACCATATATTTATAAATTAACACAGTTCCTTCAGATTCCACCCCCCAAGCCACCATAGAAACAACTTCCTTTGGGCTAAATCCCCCTTCCTGTACCCATTTACAATTACATGAACCAACACCCCCCCCCCCCAGATCAGAGTAAGCTATCAGCGTGTAATTATGTACTGTCATCTCTGGCGCTCTTTGGGGAAATGAGATCTAAGTATTCCAATGCATTTTTCATCCACAGAATTTCATACCAATACATTCTTATCCCACCTGTGAAATATATACAAATCAGGCATCTCCAGCTGCGCAGCCAGATTCACACTTTCCTTCCTATAAGATCCAGAAACATTCACAAGAAGGGAATGCCACCCACCTTCCCTTCCCCTTCAGGACTCTTTTACTTTTGATGCTGTTATGTGGCAGCCATGACACTGGGTGCCCCAGAGCTGGTGAGAGGAACTGGTGACATCTTCCATAGCTCCTGGAACAGCAGCCATGCAGAAAGAGGAAGACCATGGTCTCCTTATCCTTGCATGTGGCCTGGGATTTCTGGTGGAACAGTGCAGGAAAGTGAACCCACTGAAGCAAACGCTATATCACCAAGGTCATTTGGGAAAAGACCCTGCTGCGTACTGCTAGATTAGCAAGAAGGAAGAAAAGAAATAGGAAGAAAGAGGTGTCAACCATCCCTGGACCACGCCAGCAGCTGCTGATGGCCTCACCTCTGCTCAATGGCCCATGGATAGCCTCGGGAAAGTACTGTTATCTTGGTAACCATAGTAACCACAGTGTTGTCCACTGGACCTCTAATGTGTCATAGTAACAACTTCCCCATGTCATCTTTTCTCTAGGATTCTACTCAAAACATACAAGCCATTGTTACTATCATGCTCAGAAGGATAAGCATAGCCACACCTATGCCCCCAATGTATATAAAATTGCAAAATATGAGGATTTGTCCAGACTTGTGTGGTATATTCTTCTTCAGAGGAGGACATGCCACTGTAGGAGGATTCTGAGGATACACCTGAGGCCTCAGCTGGTTGTGCCACCCTACAGGAACCTCGGGTGGATCCTTGCCTGCTGAAGAAGGTTCATGGGCTGAAATTCTGTTGTGTAAGTTATGTCATGGAAGGCTGATGAAATAATCCACTATGGTGATTTTGAACAAATACATTACTTTACATTTATCTCCTGAAGTCTAGAAGCTTCCCAGCAGAGGTAGTTTTTGAATATTAACAATTTCTCACCTCCACTCATAGCCCCATGGCACTGGCGTAACTAGCATTTGGAGTGCCTGGGGACAAAGTTGGTTTTTGCACCCTCTCCTGCCACCCAACTGTGTCTCACCCACCCAGCAAGGGGGGGGGCAGATCCTGGGGGAACAGTGGGGGAGGGGAAGAAGGGTCTCTCCTTCTTGTGCCTTCTTTGTGGGTCTCCTTTCCAGTTAAGGCTCTCCTGTGCAAACCGCACAGCGTGCGGATAGCGTCAAGCAGGCAATGTTTTTTCAAGCATCACCTCCATAGCACGCTTCCCCCTCCTCCTTTCCCCTTTCCCCTTGGCGACCGTTAGCCCGGGAAAAGGAGGAGAGGGAAGCAGGCAATGGGATTTTTCCCCCAAGCAGCATCTCTGTCGTACTCTTCCATCTCCTCCTTTCCCCGGGCTAACAATAGCCAAGCCTTAGATCGAAGGAGGTGCTGCTTGGGGGAAAAAAACATTGTCTGCTTCCCTCTCTTCCTTTCTCCTGACTTAAGGATCACCAAGCCTTAATGGGTCGAAAGGAGGACGTGGCTTCCTCTCCTGCCCCCCAGCCTCCAACATCTCCCTAAAGATGAAAGGGATTCCACAGGAGCCTAGGGATATTCAGTGGAGAAACTAGAAGTGTTTTCCTTTTTAAAAAATCAGTGCAGCAGATGATGCTAACACCTTTACATGGTGCAACTTTGGCAACAGGATTTCAGCCATATTTCTCCAGGCAACAATGAACCCTCTGGCCCTATTTCCCACCCCCCAAAACTGACCATCAATCAAAGTCTGGATGAGTTAAAGTCAGCATCTGCAGCAAAAACACTCCAGCTGTTGTGAGTAAATGGTTAATAGGACAAGGTATAAGGGATCTTTTGTATCTACTCATACTGCAGTCAGATAAAAACAGAATCCAAATACAGTGGTACCTCTACTTACAAGTTTAATCCATTCTGAATGCATGCTTATAAGTCAAACAACTCGTAAGTAGAGCATCCGTATCTAAAAAATTGTGAAAATAAATCAAAAATCAAATATATATAAATTTGTAAGTAGAGCAGACCGCATCTAAAATTTATAAGGCAGCAGTTAAAACGCCAATAGTTTTCCACTCTTAAGTCACATTGCTCATAAGTAGAGCTGCTTGTAAGTAGAGGCACCACTGTATGCTCTTTGTTCCCTTCTTGTTCGCCTCATGGCACAGTGGTTAAACTGCTGCACTGCAGGCAAAACTGTGCTCATGACCTGGAGTTCAATTCCAGGTAGCCAGCATGAGGTTCACTCCTTCTCAGGTTGGTAAAATAAGTACCCATGTGTAGCCTGGATAATTAATTGCACCTGTACTTTTACAGATCACCTCAAAAGTCTTTGATTAATGGATGGGCCCTGGTGGGCATCTTACCACTTTTTTGGCCTGCTCTGTGCTTTGCCAGAGAACGTCTCTTGTCTTACAGGTGCTTGCTGTGTAAAAACAGCACAATCATCCACTGTCCCATAAAAACCAAGGCTGAGACAGGTGACAATGGCAAGGCAATAAAGGTAGCAAGAGGCAGAATGGGTCTGACTTGAGCACCCACCAAACTTTAGCATAAGGAGCGAACCACCCAATGGGAAGACAGTATTCTTAATGAGCAACCCATGCTCCAAGTGGATTGAAGGGGTCCCTCAACTTTAAGAGTGAGGTCTCCTTACTTAGATGATGGTCAACCTACGGTCACACTTTCCTGTGCAAGGCACAAGCTCCTGTAGTCCTAACCGGCAGCCACAAAAGATCCCTAGTCTCTGTGCTGTAGTCACCTACCCAAGGCGGTGGCCTCCCAAGAGGGTTGCACACATGAGTTGTAATTATGCAATAAATAAGAGTCATAAATGGAGATCCCACTGCCTACCTGTGGGTTCTCCCGTGGAGAGGCAGAATGTATCCCAAGGGTGGTCTAGAGCAGTGCTCCCCAACCTTTTTATCACCGCGGACTGGTAAATGTTTGATAATTTTTCCCTGGCCCGCTTGTTTTGATTTAAAAGGTTCGCCATCTCGGTTCTAGATGGTTGCATATTTATCTCCTTTGAATGGTATAATTCTTCTCAGTACGCTGGCCTTCAACTCAAGAAAGATAAAAAAGGTAAATCCCCCCCCCCGGCCGCTGACGCACATGCGTGCTAGTCGTTTCCCACTCTAGGGGGCGGTGCTCATCTCCGTACTCAAGCCGAAGAGCCAGTGTTGTGCGAGTCCTTGGCATCGCTGCAAGGAAACACTGTTTTTACTTCCTCGCGGTTTCCCCCCCGGGGTGTCTCTTTATCTGACTTGCATTTCACATGCTTTCGAACGGCTAGGTTTGGAAGCATATAAACGCAAGGAGATCATTCCAATTCCAGAGTTTATTCGCAACCACTTTGGAAGACAGGAGCCACTCTTGGCGGGGGGAGCTCCCCATCCACGCTGTCACCTGACCTTTTTTTAAAGCTACCGAGCCGCCGTGAGGTCTTGGGACCCTTCGCCCTTCCTTGACATGAGGCCGGAGAGTGGGGGGCGGCGGGAATTGGTGGCCTTCATGGGGGGGGACAAAAACACCTCAGAGAAACCAAACACACGCTCAGTGTGTGTGTGTGTGAGAGAGGGGGAGAAAAGACACACAGTGGAAATGGCACTCACCCGCACGGGAGATCCTCCACGACCCTCCTTCGGGGGGACCTTTGGGGGAAGCTTGAGGCCGGAAATGGAAACCCGGCCGGCTTCCGGGCGTTCCTTCTTCCCAGAGGAAACCTTAACGGCGCAAAGAGGTTCCCTTTCCGGCTTTGGAAGCCCCACCCCTCCTTCCCTCCCTCCTTCGGTGGGGGCGGGGTCACTTTCCCCGCGGCGGTGAGGCTTCCCCTGGTTTCTTCGGGTGGCCCGGTGCCGATTGATCCACGGACCGGCACCGGTCCGCAGCCCGGGGTTTGGGGAACACTGGTCTAGAGCATTTGGCCTTACTGCCACTGGGGCTGAACAATGGAATTGCCATGGCCTATATGCAACAGTGGCCGTTTTGTGGCTTATGAAAGCAAATATATGTGGGCATGTGAAGGAGTGAGGTAGGAGAAATTCCGTGTAACTACTGGGTCCCACTTCTGTGAAAGGGCTAGAAGTGGTTTATAGGGAAACAGGAAGGTTGCTACATGAACCCCAACAGAACTATAGGTCTCTATGTGCCAGCTGCCAGGTGTTAGGTTGATGCCAGCATCGATACAATCCACCCACTGAAACCTGAGCTCCTCAATAATATTTTTCAGTGTGCAGCCATTTGAGTTTCCTTCATCCTTTGCCGACTTTTGAGCATCTGAAGCCTAAATGTGATAGCAGAATTAGCACTTCATTTGAAATAGACATCCATGAACTTATTTTTTAAAAATGTTCTTCTTCCATCATGAGCTTGTCTTCCCCCACATGCAACAAATCTATTTGCTTTTGTTTCGTGAATAGACATTGGGAGGAAAAGGTGGCCTTTATTTGTATGGAGCTCAGGCATTTCACCTTGGAGGAATGGCGTGGCACTGTGAGAATGAAAATATGCTGTCACAGCCTATGTTAAGCTGGTGTTGCATCTAGTCTGACCTACAGCCTCAGCTAACTGAAAAAGTTCACAAGCCATAAACCTTTTCTCTTCCAATATGGCAGCCAGGTTTGCACAGGTAATACGGGGCTTCATAAAAAAGCCTTATGTGCTTTCAAGGAACTGAGCACTTGGAGGCAAAATATGGTAACAGCAGTAAATATACATTTCCCTGTAATGTGTAATTTGACCTCAGCCAGTAGCCCAGTAGCCAAGAAGACACATGAGAACTCCTGGGATAGTGAAAGATTGAGCTTTGAGAATGCCACAATCCACCCTGAAGCTAAGTTTCTAGGAAATGATCCAGACTGACCACCACCACTCAACTCAATGTATCTTACATTTTGAAAACCAAAGGTTAGATCTCTCTCTCTCTCTCTCTCTCTCTCTCTGCCCCATAAACAGCTAACAAAAGTGCAGCATGATATACTTCCACTGTTACCCAATGCACAGAACTGAGCTTTATTATTATTTTTAAACTGAACCCTTTTCTTCCATTGTATTCTTATCCAGGTGCTAGACTTTGAACATTTATTTATTTATTTATTTATTTATTTATTTATTTATTTAGAGTATTTTTATCCTGGCTTTCTCCTTGGAAAAGGACCCAAGGCAGCTTACAGTAATGAGGGACAATATACAGTCCAGTACATTTAAGATATATTCAAGTTTGAGATCATGGAATTGAGGGGCATCTTACAGCAATAAAAAGCAACATTAAATCTAAAAGAGAATGTGAGAAGTTAAAGAAAAGAGTAAAAATTCCATTATGAGGGATGGCGCTAACATTGAAAACACCGATGGTGTGGTCACAGAGATAAAGATCTTATTCCTGCAGTTATTTTATTGAGCTTCAAAACTGGAGGTAAATAATTAGAGCTTGTATACAGAACCAGGATGAAATGGGCTTATATTTGGCCCATCATTGATCTTGAAAGCATCTCTTTAAGTTGAAAGGGGCTCTGCAATGTGAACTGATTAGCTGTGCTTTGAGGCAAAGATAATTTCTGTTCTACCTTGTTGTTATGATTTAATTCTTTTTTCCGTTGTTTAATTAGCATACTAAGCCAGGCAAGTTCTCTTGAAGAGAGTGGACTGAAAATTTCTAGTACAGCATGCGGTCAAAATGGAGGCTGGTGACTTAGACTTGAGGGGTGCCCTGAATCCAGTCTGGAGCAGCTATCCAGAGTGCTGAACTCTCTTTCCCCTCTCTCACACACAGAAACATGCTCATCACCTTAGTTTAAAAGTGTTAAGCCTGTAAATTAAGGGCTAAAACACAGAGAGGATTCACAGCGCCTCCAAAATGGGAATCTTCAGCCTCCACTGCCTTCACCCATGAATGCTTGCTTTGTCTGCAGCCATTTAGGGCCATAAACACCAGATTAGTGCCCCTAAACGTTTCTTTGCCTCTCCTAGTGCTTTCAACACAATTCCTCAAGATGCGATGATCATTACAGATAGAGCCATTGTGGGAGGGATAAAAATGGCATCCCTCATATAAAATGATGGTGTTCCCTTGCAATCGGTAAATGGTTGGTCCGAGATTTCTCAGCGAGAGGACTAAGACCATGGCATCCTCCTGACTTGTCTCTCTGAAATGGGAATCGGGGGTACTGCATTAAAGTGGCTCCGGTCCTTCCCGCAGAATAGAATGCAGAAAGTGGTGTTAGGTGATTCATGTTTGACACCATGGCCGCTGACCTGTGGAGTTCCCCAGGGTTCTGTTCTGTTTCCTATGTTATTTAACATCTATATGAAACCACTGGGAGAGATTATCAGGTCTTTTGGGGTTAAGTACCACCAGTATGCTGATGATACCCAGCTCTACCTCTTGTCACCTCCGGATTCTAAGGGAGCTACTATCTCAACTTTCCATGTGTTTAGCTGCAGTAATGAACTGGATGAGGATGAACAAAATGAAACTAAACCCAGGCAAGGCAGAGGTCTCCTGGTCAGTCTGTACTGGATGGGGTCACCCTCCAATTGAAAAAAGAGGTACACAGCTTGGAGGTGCTCTTGGGCTCATCCTTGAGCTTGGATGCCCAGGTCACGACTGTGGCCAGGAGCATATTTGCACAATTAAGGCTAGTACACCAGTTATGCCAGTTACGTCAGTTTCTTGAGAAACCAACTCTGGCCACGGTGTCGTCCTGGCTAGACTACTGTAATGTATGCACTTTATGTGTGATTACCAATGAAAAGTCTCAGGAAACTTCAGGGGGTCCAAAATGCCGCAGCCAGATTGCTGACTGGGACAGGATACAGAGATCACATCACACTCATACTAAAGCAGCCCCACTGGCTGCCAATCAGCTATTGAGCACAATTCAAGGTGCTGACCTTAACTTACAAAGCACTACATGACCTGGGTCCTAGCTACCTCAAAGATCGAATCTCACAGTATGAACTGGCTTGGGTGTTAAGGTAATCAGGAGAGGCCCTTCTCTCTATCCCACCACCCTCACAGGTACATCTCGTGGGAACCCATGAAAGGGCCTTCTTAACTGCTGTGCCCAGATTCTGGAACTCCCTCCCACTAGAGTCCAGGACTGCCTCATTTCTCTTTTCTTTCCAGAAACAGGCAAAGACCTTTCTCTTCAGGCAAGCTTTCCCTGAATGATGGACTACCTATTATGTGACTTTTATATGAATCTATCATACATGAACACATGGATTTTTTGTTTATAGGCTTTGTGACTACATTGACACTATGTTTTCAATGTTAGTTTCACTCACTCATAACTTTACATGGAATTTTACTTTCTTTTTAAAGGCTTGTGTTCTCTGGTAGCTTTAATGTAATCTTGTATTTTAATGCTGTTAAGATGTTCCTCAATTCCCTGTTCTCAATACCTGAACATGTCTTAATTGTACTGGACTGTATATTATCCCACATTACTGTAAGCCACCTTGGGTCCTTTTCAATGATCAAGGTGAGGTAAAAATACCCTTAAATAAATAAATAAATAAATAAATAGGTGGCTATTTAAGTGCTTGGTGTCAACCTCACAATTGAAACCACTAGGTTCTGAATATGAATTTAGATCTTGCTTACCTAGCCTAACCATAAAAGCATGGGATGCCTATCCAGACTTTATTGTGTGGGGCAGAATGTTCTGGAATCAGAAACAAACTTTTTATGTAAGGGAAACCTGGCCAAGAATCCTGCCTATACTGTAGGGTTGTTCATGAGTGCGTGTATACAACAAACATTATCTTCCCCAAATTATATGCCAATTTACTACCTGAACTGTAGTAAATGGATTTGACCACTTTCCTTGGTTGTGATAAACGTATTTAACCTTTGTGGATCGATACTGCTAAAAGAAGCTTCACGGTTAATTAAACTGTTGGCCAGATGCAGATGAGGAAACAGGCAACTGAAAGGTGAGCAATAATCGACACAGTCAACTGTTTTAATATTTCAGTTTTACCAGCCTAGCTGCTCTGTGAACTTTCTCTCATGAGACAGTCATCGACTCACTGATCCATAGAGAGAAAATAATTCAGATGGTCTCAGCAATAACCATATCAGACTGAGCAGGAAAACAAAACAGACGTTGGGGGTTTTGTTTTTGTTTTTGGCACCAAATACTTTTCCATTTATTTCTCTTTTTTAATTTTGTTGCATTGGCTGAAACAGAAGCACCTATCACTCTGAAAAGTTTTATACTGAGGAAGTGTTTGGCATTTGTATGCAACCTGACTTCCAAAAATCATGCATACTTCTGACCCAAGGTCAGTAAATCTATGCTGCTGGATAGCTCGTTAGTTTAAATCTCTGGGGAAACAAAGGTTGGGACTTTAATTCCCTCCCTCTGTCCTCCTTGACAATGACTGGACATGATGATCCATAAGGTCCATTCCAGCTCTGTAGTTCTAAGATGATGATGATGATGATGTTGATGATGATGATTTCAAAGATTTTCAACTGAGACAAGCCGAGCAACTGTAAAATCATATACAGTGCTGCCTCAACTTACGAATTTAATCCGTTCTGAATGCATGCTCTTAAGTCGAACTACTCTTAAGTCCGGGTACCTTTATAAGAAATTGAAAAAATAAGTTAAACATTTTTAAAAATGAAAAAAATTGGTAAGGCGGCAGTTAAAATGCCAACAGTTTTTCGCTCTTAAGTCAAGCTGCTCTTAAGTCGGGGTACCACTGTACACTTGTAACCTCTCTGTCTTTATAAAAGTATACATAGCATCCCAGCTGAGGCAATTTCCACTTTTAAAACTGCATGTAATGTAAGAGATAAACTAAAAGTGTCTAATTTGGATCTTGAATGTTGTGTGTGTGTGTGTGTGGCTAGCTATATATGTTAGGACAACTGAGCTGGGATGTTTAATGCATCTCTGATGTCCAGGTTGTTAAAAGTGGAAATGGCGTCAGTTTGCTATCGAATAGAAGATGACAATCTGATGAAAACTGTGAAGGTCTTTAAAAAATATTACCCCTCTGCCTCCTTGCCACGCTTCCAAGAAAAAGCCTTCCTGATGAGCTAGAATTTGCACTGGGAGAAAATTCCTCAAGGGAATTGCAGCCTTAAATGTTTCCAGCTGGAAAGTTCATAGCACGACCAATGCAACAATGTGCTGCGAATCTGTCTTTGTCTTCTTGTCATGAGAAAAAAAGATGGAAGCAGTAGGAAAGCATGGGAGGCTATCAAATGAAAAACGATCAAATCTGCCCTGCCTCCCCACCCCCATAAAATTCTATACTTGATGTAGACCAATTTCCACTATAAAAATCCCTTGTCCAGACGTACCCGTAAAGCAAAAACTAGCTTCTGCATTTTAAAGATTTTTTGGAGTTTGTGTGTGTGTGTGTGTGTGTGTGTGTGTGTGTGTGTGTGTGTGTATGTTGTAAACTGATGAGCTTATTAATGACCAATCTGCAGGTGATAAATGATCCATCATGAGTGTAGAAATTACCACAATTTTCTAGAAAACATCAAGAGGCTGGAACAGATTTATGTAACCTCAAGTCTGACCTGTAAAATAAATTGTGTTAAGCTAATTGACTAAGTCGAATAATAGCGAGGCTCCAGCCCCTGCTTTTCTTATCCTGTCCCGCAGTTCTTCCTTTGTGTATAGCTTCACCTAGCGTGCCTTGCCTTGATCCAAAAACATTGCTCTTCTTGCCACCGTTCCTTTCTTAGAGTCATACAATCATGGAGCTGTAGAACTGGCACTCTGCAGGTCATCGGGCCCAGCTCCCTGACCAGGCATCCCCGACAGATGGCCATCCAACTTTATAGGCCTCCAGGGAAAAATCAGAAGCCTGTGTTCATCGCAGCTGGCATTTTTCCCAAAAGGATTAATTCCCGTATGAACCAGAGGGATATTTTACACCTTGCACAATTCTACCTTCTTCTGAATATCCTTGAACTTATTTGGAAGACAGTCAAACTGAATGTATAAGAAAATCTGCACTTTTTTGGGGGGGTCTCTTTACTGGATGCAGGCAGATATAAACATGTTATATCGTTATCTGTTCAATACCCAAAAAAGTGAATATAAACACTTAATACAATTTTGTAAAAGTATGGTTATGGAAACTTAATGAACCCAGTGAGAAATATAAGCAACTATCCTAACAACATGTTAAAATGCTCTAACAAAAAGTAACAGGGTGCTTCAAAATGAACCAAAACGCCTGTATCTAGTCTTACAAAATGCCTAGCGATAAAAAAGTATTACAATGTATATTTCAAAGCCACAAAATTAATTCTCAATTAAGTCACATCTATGAAATGTGTCTTAACATATTATTTATTATTATTTATTAGATTTTTATACTGCACATCTGACAGCGAGATCACTATATAAGACTATACCAGAACATAAGCAATTATCAAATCAAATCAGCATTTATGAAAACATATACAGTGGTACCTTGTATAACGTAATTAATTCGTTCCAAATCAAATTACGTTATACAAGTTTTTCGTTGTATGAATTGTAATTTCCCATAGGAATGCATTGAAACTGGATTTAATCCGTTTCAATGCATTCCTATGGGGGTGTTTTTTGGGCGATGGGGGGCGGTTTTTTTGGGCGACGGGTGGCGGGCGGGCGGTGGACCCCGGGCAGGTCCCAGGTAAGGGTGCCCCTCCCCGGCTCAACCCCCCTCCATATCTGCCGTCCCTCCTCTCCCCTCCCTCCTTCCCTCCTTCCCCGGCCGGCCGCAGGTGGTCGGACGGAGGTGGCCGCGGGGGTGGGGGGAGGGAGTGGGGTGGGCCACTTGGCCTGGGGCGGGGGGGCTTGGGGGACCGCGCCGGGAATTCCCCCCCTCACCTGTTGCCGGAGCCCCCGAGGGGGGGGAGGGCAGGAGGGCGCACCAGCGGCGGACTTTGTTCCGAGGGGGGGAGGGTGGCGGATTTCCCACACACACACACCCGCTGGCTCGGCGCGCACGCACACACACACACGCACGCACGCACACGTACGCACGCACGCACACACACACACGGGCGGTGGCGGCGCTCCCAAAGACCCCGGTCTGCCTTCCCACCCCGGGCAGGGGGGAGGAGGGGGCTCAGCCAACCACCCGCCCGTTCCCGCCTCTCTCTCTCTCTCTCTCTCTCACACACACACACACCGTGGCGGCGGCGGTGCTTCCAAAGCCCCCGCCAGCCACCGGCCCGTTCCCGCCTCTCTCTCTCTCTCTCTCTCACACACACACACACACACACACACACACACACACACACACCGTGGCGGCGGCGGCGCTTCCAAAGCCCCCGCCAGCCACCGGCCCGTTTCCGCCTCTCTCTCTCTCTCTCTCTCTCTCTCTCTCTCTCACACACACACACACACACACACACCTACCTCCGGAGGAGGCGCCCCGGCCCCGGGAGGAGGAGAAGACGCGGGGGCCGAGCGGGGGCCAGGGGAGTCCGGTGGCGAGAAGGGGCGCCCTCCTCCTCCTCCTCCTCCTCCTCCTCCTCGGCGGGGCGGCTCCGATCGGGGGCTGCCGAGCACCGGCCACGCCGAGGGGGACCCCATGCGCCTCCCGGCCCCGGGGCTGCTGCAGCCGCCTCCTTCTCCTGAGGCCCGGGGGCGGGTGGGGGTGGTGGAGGGAAGGGAAGGTGGGGGTGGAGGGAGAAAGCCAGGTCTGGCCAACCATGCCTGGGGAGGGGGGGAGGGGAGGGGGAGGGAGAACATGGGGCGCCCCTTCCCCCACCAGACGCACACGCACACGCCCACTCAGCCCCGTTGGGCAGGGAAGGGGGAAGGAGGGGGGGGCAAAATTTTTTTTTCGTTGTACGGATTTTTCGTTATGCAAGTCCTCCGTTGTACGAGGTATGACTGTAATATTTTCCCACCTATAAGACTGTATTTTTGTCTTAAATTGTTAGACTATAAATTGAGGGTCACCTTATACACAGAAATGAGCTGAGGAGAGAGCAATGCAATTGTGAAACTATAATTCGGGGTTGAAAAAGTGGTGGTTATCATACATGGGGGTGTCTTATAGATGGAAAAAGACAGGTACCTCTGCCCCCCCCCATTCCCCACCACTGTAGAATTTTCTCCACTCCAATGGTGCTCTCCTGGCATCCTTAGCTCCTTGACCTGGCTGTCTTTTCTGGCTGCTTTTTATACACTTATCTTTTCTTTATCAGTTACAGATAATCATTTCTGGAGGGCATGGAGGTCCAGGGGCCTAGAGTATGATGATTTTTTTTCTTTTCCCAGTAGGAATCTCAATTGTTCGTGCAGAGTTTCTAACCACAGGAGTCTGTGACTTAGGGTGTTTATGCACGACCCCTAAGCTCCGCTGCAAATGGCTCCCAGCTCCGGAGGTTAAAAATGTTTCCCCACCAGCTCCGGAGCTAACAGAAAATTAAGTGTGACCCCGCCCACCTAAGCGCGACCCAGCGCACCTTTCAAGTACCTGCTCTGGGAGACTGAAAAATTTTGATGCGGAGAGTGCCGGGCTCCCCTCACTTCTTTTTGTTGTTGTTTTTTTTGCCTCCCGCCCCTTTAAGAGGAACCAGGAAGTGACGGGGGGAGTTGGAGCAACTTCCACCGGCACTCCGGAGGTAAGAGTGCATTGTTTTCTCCCTTTTTTTCTCCCTCCCCTCACGCAGACAGAACAAGGAAGTGCGGAGGGGGTGGGAACACAGGGAGAGCGACAAACCCTCAAGATCTCTGGTCCAAATTTAAGGGACCAGCGGATCTTAGGGGCCGTTTAAATAGGTCCTTAATAGCTGCCACTACGATGATAGCATTAATATTACTAAAATTTTGCAAATCTCTAAGGAATATAGCTCCGTATCATAAAGCATTTGATGCTCTAGGATATTGTTATTTATTTATTTATTTATTTATTTATTTATTTATTTATTTATTTATTTATTTATTTATTTATTTATTTATTTGTTTGTTTGTTTTCAGACTTATATACCGTGTCCTATTTCCCTAAGGGAACTCAGGGCGGTTTACACAGATTAAAAACAGTAGCAATATATCAGTAAAAACAGTATTGGCAGAAAGGCGGGGGGGGAGGTACTCCCCAACAGTTATCGAAGGCGTCCTTGAAAAGCCAAGTCTTCAGCTCTTTCCTAAAGGACGCCAACGACGTTGCCTGCCGTAACTTGCTCGGCACAGAGTTCCAAGCTGCAGGGCCGGCCACCGAGAAGGCCCGCTTACGAGTTGACGCCTTACGGGCAACATGAAGCGAGTAGGCCAATGAGGATCAGGTGGGTTGAGCCAGATCTAATCTCCAGGAGATACGCTCTGCCAGATAGTCAGGGGCCAAGCCATGGAGGGTTTTGTAAACCAAAACCAACACTTTGAACTTTATTCAGGAGGCAACGGGCAACCGGTGCAGGTGGGCCAGGATGGGGGTGATGCGGTCGAATCTATGCGCACAAACCACCAACCTGGCCACCTCATTCTGGACCCACTGCAGCCGCCGAACAAGGTTCAAGGGGAGCCCCATGTAGAGAGCGTTGCAATAATATTGTTACTCCAAGGTCCTGGAATATCAGAATATTCAATAATCCAAGGCATTGGGACTACAAAGAATACAAACTATAGAGGACTTGCAAATGCCACTTCCAGGTTTAAACACTCTTTCCTGCAACATAAACAGTTCAACTGTCAGGATGATGTGGTACAGTGACATTGTTCAGTGGGAGAGATTGCTAGTTTAGTAAAGTAAACTATTATTCAAGCCTCAGTTTAAAAAGCACTTTAATTTTCAGGGCTATTTTTCACATGCCCTCCTTAATTTGACACTCCATACAAAATGGCACATCTTGACACCCACATTCAAGTGATTTAATAAGATGTTGAAAAACAGTGTGCTCAGGACAAACGTCTGGGACAGGCCCCTTATCACTTCCCTCCTGGATGACAGGGTACCTTCGGTAAGCACTCTTTGGATACAATCAGTCTACAAATGCACCAAAGAGTCACATCATTTGAGCACATATTTTATTAGCTTGGTGCCAAGAAAATTGCGAGAGACTTTGCCAAAAGCCTTGCTGAAATCAAGATACAATCCATGCATTGTATTCCTGCCATCTACCAATCATATGGCTCTGTCAATAAAAGATACAGAGCAGCATGTGTTCAGTTCGACTAGCAATCAGCATGTTCTTTTCTTAAGTGCACAGATTGGTTTTTTTTTAAAAAAAAAATCTGTTCTACAGTGTTTCTCAAGCTAATTCATCATTAGTTGCACAGATCTGATTTTCCTCCCGTTTTGAAGGAGGGCACGACATGTGCCCACTTCCAGTCTCAGGTTGTGATCCAAGTTTGGGAGGCAGTATTGGAGTTTACTACAGCACAAAGCTTTCAGCTTTTCCCAAGAGGGTGTGATCCCTTCAGCCCAGAGTTCCTCCACTTTCTGCTTTGGGCAGGAGCTGGGCCCAAGAGCTGAATGGAAGCAGGAAAATGCCCACTGAAAAATGGAGGCCTTATTGGTTTGTAAAAAAAATAGATATACACTGGTGCCCCTTAAAACGAATTTAATTCATTCTACAGCTCGATCTGTTTTACGAAAATTTTGTCTTATGAAACGTGGTTTCCCATAGTAATGCATTGAATTAATCTGTTACAGAAGCTAAAAGAAAGACAAAAATAACCAGTTTTTCCCCTGGGTACATGCAGCACAGTTTTTCATCTTGTGAAGCATTCCATAGAGAATTTTTTCATGCTTATTCCTGTTTTTTTTTTCTTCCTACGAGTTTATTTGTAGCCTGCATACTGTAATGAACTGTAAACCACCCAGAGACTACTTGAAGTGGTATGGGGCGGTATATAAGCTGAACACACTTGCTTACAGAGCATTTGTCTTAAGAGGTACCCCTATATATGTAACTGTTATGCCCTTGGGAAGAACCCCTTCGCCAGCTCATCCACTTGTTTGAACCACGTCGGGTAACAAGGACTGTGTATACATGATCCTAACAATCCACATTATTTCTATTGCCATGTGTGTGTTGTTTCTCATAAGGTAGCAACTCTGCACCCAGAGCGGCAAGGGTAGCAGCCAGACATGGAGCAGGCAGGATCCTTTATCTGACCCTCCTTTCCTGTCTCACATTCATAGGACACGGATAAACCTCAGCAGGACAATGGATCCCGTATGGGTTTCTGGATGGTGTCCTATTTGTCAGGTTAAGTAATCCTTCTGTTATCAGGGCAGTAGCTTACCTCTGTTCGCCCCCAGCACAGCTGTTGACATCTCCTCCTGGCCTCTTCCCAGTGGCACCCTTTAGATTGTCAGCCCTGTGAGTGGCTACGGGTCACAAAGTGAAAAGCTTTATTCATGAGTTCTGGCTCCCAGCCTCCTGGACAGCCATTCATGAAACAGCGATTAGGCCATTCACCTGTCAATCAAGTTGAAGGATTTAATTAAATCCCTCTGTGGCTAGTATTCCAAGGTGCTACTGAAAGACACATACATATACACAATAATAATTATTTATACATGAGCTGAGCGGGCATTCTTTCGCTGGAATGTTATGGCTGTTTAATTAAAACTGGCTAAGTTTGGTTCCCAGCTTCAATGCTCAATAGAGGGACATAATCTTAAAGCCTTTAGGGGAAGACTATTGTTTGAAATGACCAGTTATAAACATAAAAAAATGGCAATGATTTGCAATACTAAAATTATAATAACTGAGGTATGTTATTCATTGGGTCCTGTGAAAGCTGCTTCCCCACCCCATAAGCAGACCCCTATTCCCTCAGTGCTGTGTGTCCATTCAGCCACGAACACCTTGTCTGTGGTCTAATTTTTACCTAGGTGCCCTCTTCGTGAGAGACTCTCATGTGGTCTGCTAGTTTTCATGGTTTTGTCATTCATCCAACACTGGCATTGATCATATCAATGAGCGGTGGGTGTGGGGTATAAATACTTACACCCTTATTTTGGGAAGTGTGGTTGAGAGATTGTACACACTTGCCCCTTTTGAATATCCTGTACTCCTTTTAATAGCAAGCATATCCTAAATCTGAATCAACCATTCTCAATCATGATGCAGATTCGGGATTGGAATTGGGTTCGCGGGGGTCTGAATTGGTCAGCACCAAAGACCTGATCTGAAAACCACTTGAAACAACATTTCCTGTGCTTGATAGAGACTTAGTCTTACCCTCAATTTCCTTTCAAATTGTTTAAAGCTGCCTTGCCGTTTTTTGAGATCTATCGTGACTTACACACAGATGAACACAGGGAGGGGAGGCTATAAGGCAGCCTCTGATTGCAGCCGACCACTGTTCCACCTCTTCCCCGCTGGAGATTCGCCTAAGAGGACACCTTTTTAATTCTACATCATGCTTCTCTCTCCACCTTCTGGGCCATGCTGCAAGATATAGCTGGATTAGGCACTAACTGGTTTTGACGGCAGTATTATTATTTTAAAAACCAGCTCATGTGAAAATCCTGGCTTCCTCGTGTGCCTCATTAATTTCGGATCATGCCTTGTCCGATGCCCGCATTAGATGCTGCAAGGTCTTAACACCTGTCGTGCATCTAATCGGCTCACCCTTTCACGTTTGGAAGAAGGCCATATTTGAGCAGCAGCTGAAGTGATGACATATAATAAGGTTTCCAGCCCTGAAGTGGCGGGAGATAACACCAGTAAATGAGTTGATTCCTCTGACAGAGGTTGGTGGCCCCTGGTACTGAGGACTGGGTGACACCAGAACCTCAGAAATCAAACTAAGACACACACACACACACACACACACACACACACACACACACACACA
>JAHTLZ010000237.1:4635652-4662393 GCA_023846285.1 Phrynocephalus versicolor | reverse complement strand
CTAGGGATCTGGAGAACAAAGTTCAAATCCCCACTTGGCCAAGGGAACTAGCTGGGGGAGTGGAACTGGTAAAACCAATTCTTAAACACCTCACTGACCTTGAAAGCCCTATCAGGCAGGGCCAGTGCTAGTTTTTTTTGCACCCTAGGCAAGGGGTGGGGGGCGGCAGCAGCAGCGGTGGCGGGGCGGCGGCGGGCACGGGGGCGGGGGCGGGTGGCGATGGGCGTGGGGGGTGGATGGCGACAGGCAGCTGGCAGGCGGTGGGGGGACCGATGGTGGTGGCCAGCGGCGGGGGGCGGCAGGCTGGTCAACGCCCCCTCTCCATTTTGGCACCTTAGGCAACTGCCTAGTTCACCTTAATGGAAGCGCCAGCCCTGCTATCAGGTTCCCTATAATGAGTCATTCCCAACTTGTTGTTGGCACAGAATACACACATGATGTGTAGGCTTACAGTGGTGGGAGATTTCAAAGGTGGGATGTAGGGAGTGACACCAAAGTGCCATCTTCTACAAGCTTGCCCTAAGAGAGCTACATCGACCTTCATCATCTCTGTTCCTCTTTCCTCTCTATCAGTGGTCAGGGGGTAGCATGGCAATTTTGTGAGGTGAGACAAGAAGCTCTGGTCTCTGCTTTTATTCCTTCCCTCATCAATCATCATCATGATCATCATTGCCTGACCTGCTTTCTGAGGGCCTGTCCTCAACTCATTTGCTGTCTGCTTTCCCACTCGGTTCTCATAGCTATTCGCGGTGAAAGGTTTGGAGAGGGGAATCTGGGTAGCTGCATCCCAGCATCCTTTAAATGGGCACCTCTTAATCACAAGAACACAAGAAGAGCCATGCTGGATCAGGCCAAAGGCCCATCTAGTCCACTTTCCTGTATCCCACAGTGGCCCCGCCAAATGCATCTGGGAGCACACGAGACTAGATATCTGTCTCCTGATACCACTCCCCTGTAGCTGACTCTTAAAGTACTGCGGTCTTAAGCCTGGAGATTACACATCTCCATCATGGTTTGTGATGGACTTTTCCTGCAGGAATCTGTCCAATCCCCTTTTGAAAGCATCCAGGTCAGATGCCATCACGACATCCTGTTTCAGGGAGTTCCAGAGACTAACAACACACTGGGTAATCGGTCCTCCTCAGGATACTGTGCTATCCTGTCTCTTCCGCACACTGACTGGATGCATAGGCTTCTTTGTCCTTAACCTCCAGCAGCAAAACATCTTTGGCAGAAGGGTCATGTTCAAATACTTTGTTGGACAAGCCTCTGCCTCACCCCCACCCTCCAAAGTCACTTCTTCCTTTGTCTTGTGTTTCTTTTTTTGTTTCACTCATAAATATGGAAAATAAAACAAGACTCTGCCCCCCCTTAAAGGGAAATAATGACCTCTCTAGATGCAGGGGAAAGGAAAACCACGACATTTGTGAAATATTTCAATTTTCATGCGAGCGCCTTGCCTGGCCTTGTGCAGATTCAGCAGATAATGCTGGTATCATGCAGGAAATATCCCCTGAGGACAAATGAGTATAATATATATAAGAAGCAAATCTACATGTGCACTTCTTTCTGGGAAAGGGAGGGTGTTGAGTTAAGGTCAGAGAAGCATTTCTTATGCCTTGCAGAAGCAGAGAGAGGAGTCATAGGCAGATTTTTCTAGCTGGTCGGCAACAGGTCCTATAGCCTCGGAAAGCCATTAATTTTGAAAGGGTTGCCGGCGGTTCTGACCACGAGCTTTTATATGGTGGCCTGTGGATGATTCTCCTGGCCTTCCAAGGTCTGAACCAAGCTCCTATTTGATACCGGTGTGTCATAAATAAAAATTAACATATTAATGGAGGGGAGTTGAGATGAATGCTTCCTAGGGGACTGTGGCTCCCAACTCGGAGAGACAGGCGGTGAGTGAGGAATTGTTTCCTGTAAAGCGGTTCCAATTTATGGTGGGGCCACCAGTAACTAAAGGATGGAGGGGGCTGACGAGGGTGACCTCACAGATGGGAAGCTGTTAATTTTCTTCCAAGAGAAGGTCCCACAAACAGGCAAAACTGCGGGACAGCGGCTTGTTTGCTCTGGTTTCAAAGCAAAAAAAGGAGGCAAAGTGTGAGAGAGAAATCAAAGCAACCCGCAAGCCACAAATGAACTTTGCTCCCCATGTGGCAAATGAATATCTGTTGTTTTAACAAAATGTACGAATCTGTCTCCCCACCAAGGTTTTTAAATAAGAGCCGGAAGAATGGTGAAACAATGGCTTAACGTGCACCACGAGCCTGACAGAGAGAGGGCTTAAACTCAGAAGGTGCTCTCTCTTAATACTGAGACATAGATCTGAGAGCGTTCATTCATCCTTGGATGCTGAGTGTTAGGGAACAAAGGATCGTTTCTCTCATCTTCTTTGTTGTTTTTCTCCCCTTTAAAATGCCTATTAGGCAGCTTACAGATAAAACATCCTCAGAAGATTGGTGGTGGTTGTGATGCAAGGACAGGGGGAGAGAAAGCCTTAAGGCATCTTGCAGATAAAAGTGAAAAGACAATGTGTAGTATATAAAGTAATGCCGATAACACCAGATCATCTCAGGCAGGACATTTGAGGGTGCCATCGCTGAAGGAGGCCCGTAAATCTTTGATGAGAAATTGGGCTTTCTCAGTGGCAGCCCCTTGGCTCTGGAACCAACTTCCCCCTGAGATCTGTCTGGCACCTTCCCTCCCAGTCTTTAAGAAGCATCTAAAGCTGTGGCTATTTAAAAAGGCTTTCCCCGGATATTAATCTGTTCTAATAATGATTGCTATTATGTATTTATTAGCTTTTATCTGTAGCCCATCTTGCTTCTGTTCTATGTTTTTGTTATATATTATTTACTAGTTATAGTGTTTTTATTTATATACTTGTGCTTATCTATTATATTGTATTTTACTGTTTATGGGTTGATTTCTGTTCAGTTTGTAAACCACCCAGAGTAGCCATGGAGCTAGATGAAGTGGTATATAAATAAATAAATAAATAAATATTAAATCAACAACCTCTTCCATCTTGGAACAAATAACAGTGAAAAAAAATCCTAAATCTTTTTTAAAACCAGCCAGTCACTGTTCATCCCCACTGAAAGCAGAGAATTCAGATGCTTCTCTGAATTCCTCTGCATCCAAGGAGCTTGCAAGCATCCAAGAGCTCCTCTGGCAGCCACACTGTACATGAACCGTAAGCCGTCCTTAGGAGAGGGAATTCCTTCACGGCAGGAACATGCTTGACAAAGTAGGAACTTTTCCCACCAAAGCAGATCAGCTTGCTTTGTTGTGCTGATAAATCTTCATGCCTTCCTTTATTTCCAAGGTCTGGTTCCTTGGACAGGAACATCTTCCGGAATCGTGTCTCTGGAACACTACAGCGACTTCAGCCTGAATGGTGGATTTTCTTTAAGGGAGACTTTGGTGCTCCTTTGGCAAAATCTATGGCAGGGAGCTCCTTCACATCAGGTGTTTGTGTTTTAATTACTCATGTCCCCAAATTATAGTAATAATTTCCTTGCTGACAGGAGTTAGGAAGTAGAACGGCAAGACAGACACCTTCAAGAAGTCCAAGGGAGGCCACGTCCTACTGGACAGCCTTTGTGTGCCTGCCAACCTTCCCTCCCTCACCAACCCTCTGGAGGCCATTTCCACTGAGGAAGGTGGCAAGGGAACCTAGAAGGTGCCATCAAACATCCAGATGCAAAGATGGGCTTTGCTGGTGGGCAGTTTTGGAGGGCGCTTGAGCGCCATTCTTTGTCAACCCAAACAGGAGAAGACCTTAGGATCTCAAATGTCCTTTTATACACAAGGCTGTCCTTGTCCTGTTCCCAAGTGAAAACAATGGGGCACAAGATAGTCTGGTTGCAAGCCATCAAAAAGAACTGGAGATGCAACATAAAACATTAAAAATATTTCAACCCACTAGTCTCTTTTGAAAGGTCTCTGTCTGCTTGCAGAAAGACAACTAAGATGGGGCCAGCCTGACCAGGGTGTTGAACAGATTTACTGGCCAGCACTTCTGATTTCTCTGAACTGGTGAACCTGAAGCAGCATGATATAGTCACTTTTGAACTTTTACACATGACACCCAAGAACTCCCCCAAAAAAGTCAAATATAATATAAATGGGGGAAATGGGATTAGCAGCTCTTCCTCTGTTGGTTTTTTGAATTAAAAAAAACTATTCCCATATAAAATGTCCTTTACTTTTTAAAATAAGCAACACTGCTCTTTAATTTAATTTAATTTAAAATAAGAGAATACAGTTTTTTTGTTTGTTAAAAAGTAACCACATGAAATGAAATCAGAGTCACCAGAAGTGGGGACAGAGCATAGTAAGGGTGTGTTTGGATGCATGCATAAAAGGAATTATACAGTGGCAAATATTTGCCTTTTAATCAGTGTACTAATAAATGAAGAGAATGTAAGTAGTCTTTTGTATTTCCAGTGTCTAGACATGGCCAACATTTCCCTGTAAAATCATCATCATTACATTTGGGATTAACAATAGCATTTAATTCATGAGAATTTTTATCCCCAATTAATATTTCTCATACCTTGTCATGCCATCCTTGGATAGTGGGAGGATTTTTAATTTTTTCGTTTCCCTGCAATTTGTAACTTTGCTGCTCCTGAAAGGATGGCAATCACCTGCCTTCTAATTTGTGCCTCGTTTAATCAGCATCGCTAATGAGAATAGATAAAATCAGCAATGAGACATCCTGAACAGGACTGAGAAGTAGATGCCAGCCCAGCAACAAACAAAGAACACAGCATTGTGATGCAGCTTATCATGGATTCTTTCAAAACTTAGTAAGAAGGCATCCTCATCTCCTTTGTGGCTGTCACAGTCCAGATTCCTCCAGGCAGCCTTATTTACTTACTTATTTATTTATTTATATGCCTCCCGTCTTCCTGAAAGAACTCCGGGCAGTTAACAAAGGGGATAAGAAGTATCCCATTACAACAATCATGACAAAAATAGAAAAATAAAAAGATAAGAGATAAAATAATAATAATAAAAAACCAAGACAGAGGAAACCAGAATCTTTGGCAAGACGGTGGCTCAGAGAGGGGGAAAAAGTAAGGGCACCGGGACCGAATCCACCACACAGGGTACCAAGTCCCAATATTACTTACTAAGTCAGACCCAAAACAGAGGCTAGAGCACAAGGTCAGGAGCTGGGTAGACAAGAACCACAAGGCAAGGATGACAAGACAAGAGAGGGAGCCAGACAGGCTGGAGCAAGACCGGCAGGAACAAGGCAGGGGTAGCAAGGCAAGGGGCAGGCAGGAACAAGGCAGACAGAAATAAGACATGTTAACAACCACAACCAAAGAGGCCGAGGCAGGTTCTTAGAGGGAGAGACATTAACACTAGACAATGGTGCTGTCCATTGTGCAGGGTGTCCAATGGAAGGAGAAAACCAAGTCAGCAGCCAACATCAGCAGGAGGGGTTCAAGAAAGAACCCCTCCTGCTGACTAGTTTCCCCTCCTTCTGCCACCCAGGCTGCGGATGCATCTTACCCTCTTGCCCTCAAGCAGGAAGCTTATGCAAAGAGTCAAATGCCCAGTCTTTCTCCTCTAGCTAGGCAGCATCAGCAGGATGTCACAAAGGCCTGCCTTTATTCTGCTAACACCAAGTAGCTATGGCATTGTGGGGGCACACAATTTCTCCCTCCTCCACATCATGTTTTGAAGTAAGCAGAATATTGTGTGTGTTGTGTCATTACAGTCGTGACCGACTCTTCGTGACTCCATGTCCATGGAGTTTTCTTGGCAGGAGTACTGGAGTGGTTTGCCAGTTCCTACTCCAGGCGCCTACAGCACCTGATATTCCCTGGTGGTCTCCCATCCAAGTATTAACCAGGGCCGACCCTGCTTAGCTTCTGAAATCAGGTGAGATTGGATGTGCTTAGGGCATCTAGGCAGAATATTACTTTTTCCATTTTTTTTTTCTGTTCAGAAGTTAGGTTACAAAATGCAAGAGGTAGGAATAAAGCCGGGCTGGGTGCTGATAAGGAGCCTCTCCTTCTGGTGATGTCTTGTGTGTAATGTGTAGATTGACCCTTAGGTCTTTAATCCCAGAGAGGGAAGAGGAGCCCGCTTGTGGAGTGATGAGGGCATCGCTCATGAAGGGGCTGCAGTTAAGCTTCTGGCACTTCCCCATGGAAGCGCTCGGGGGGGGGGGGGGTGATCAAATTCATACCAATTGTTCAACTGTTTTGGTCCTTGCATATAGAACCACCACCCCCGCCCCAGAGGAAGGCAATTTTGACATCACCCTCTGAAAACAAGTCACCAAGTTGCCCACAACATGGTAACCAAAGGAACTCATTGTGTTACTCATTACCTTCAGGCAACCAGTCATTACTCCAACTGCACCATTAAGTTTTTGAGTCATGGGTTACTAATGTAGTCCCTTTTCTTTGTGAATATACACTCTGAATCCTTCTTATGGTCCTAATAACAAAGTCAAATAATACTTCTCTTGCCACTTAGGGTTGATAAAAGAATGGCATAAAACCACACCTTAAAAATTCCCAACAAAGGGCCTCTACAATGCCTATAAAAATAACGTTTGCAAGTAACTAGAAGTTACTCTTTACACCTGATAAGTAACACTGTAGCTATATATTACCTTGGTCTGTTTGTTATTTTGTGACAACCTGTTATATTATTAAAATCATACCTAAAGTACCTACAAGAAACTATGTTAATGTAGCTAATAATTATTTCTAAGCCTTACTTGTAACCCAAATTCTGTGCTCCAGATTCTGGAGGTTCCAATAGCCAAGGTAACTCATCTACTGGAGCAGACATGATGGTCAGAACCTTCTTCATAATTTGTGCATGCATACATGAGTGAAATAATGTAGGTTACAACAGCAAATAGCCATTAATTCACAAGACGCTGGTTACATGTTTTGGCACTTTTTAAAAAAGTATCAGCAATGCTCTTCTGTGACTTAATGTCATGTTGCTTACGCATGCATAAATTATGAACAGGATTCTGGCCACTGTACAGTTTGCAAGCAGCCCTGAGCCACTGGCTGCTTTGGGAAGAGGCGTTCAGGCTGGAAATTCGAAAGTGCATCACGGAAAATCAGATCAGAAATCCGTCTGGGCCACACTACTCTTCCACCCTGATCACTTAATGATGACCACTTGTGGGCCTCCTCGCCATATGCCACTGTCCCTGACTGAGAAGTCAATGAAGAGGAAGATGGAAAAGGAGGTTATCTCATTCTGCTCCCTCCTCCCTTCCTCCATTCAGCTGCCATTCCTTCCTTGAGATGGTGCTTCCCTGCGCTACATTCCTGAGACAGACAGAGAGAGAGACACACACAGAGAAAGTTGGCAGCAAGATTTTACTCGACAGTGATTGTGCTAACCTTTCAGTTGTGTGCAAGAAGAATCACAGAAAGGGAAAAGAAAACTTCCTTGTCATATAAACAAGGGTGTCTTGAGGCACCTTAATGACACTGGCCAGTATCCTAAGTGCCTATTTCAGCAAAAGGGTAGACCCAATGAATTCACTGTGCAACGCTAAGTCAGCACTTAGGCAGGTCCCAATTAGGGATGGGCACAAAACGGAAAAACTGTGTCTTGTTTTGATTCGTTTCCTTCCCCTGTGATACATTTCACTTAATTAGAAACAAATGTTTAAATACCGTACAAAACAAACAGTAATTATCCTATTTGTTACTCTATAAAACAGGTCCTGGAAGCACCAAGGTGCCTATAGGACCCAAGGGAGCTGTTTTACAGCAAAATGAATTGGTTTGTTTTAAATGAAAAAAAAAAAAACACCACTGTTTCATTTCATTACTTACAAAATGCTGCTTCTTCATTTTGTTTTATTTAATTTTGTTAGCTAACGAAACAAAAATAGCATTTCATTTTTCATTTGGTGCCCATCCCTAGTCCCAACAAATATATGAATTTATTTTAGTCTGGATACTAACAACAGGATATTGGTTGCAACAGCTTTCCATGGACTGCAGCCCACTGCATCAGATGCACCCAGGACAGCAGAACATCAAAGTTTATGCACAATAAACTTGTCAATACTCAAGGTGCCAGAGAGCAGTCTGTGGATTAAAGAAGAAAGATTTTTGCAGAAGAAAGAAGCAGAGCCTGGGAAGTGCTATTTACTTCTATTAATTCCTTCTCCCAACAGCATCAGTATAGCTGCTTTACATTACTGTTGTCACTTGCCAAGGGGTCATGACTCCCCTTTTCCTCTGCAATGGTAATAACTTCTCAGTGATTTGGAAATGTGGCCTCAGGGAAGGGCAGGGAATGATGGTTCGAATGCTGAAGCAAAAACAAGGTGGATGACAGGTGCTTACTTCAGATCCCAAGACACTGGCATGTCACATTCAGACATGTTTTTAGTTCGAGCAACAGGGCAACCAAGACTTGCTGTTAAAATTTTATCTATAATACAACATCTTTGCTTTTTGATGCCTTGAATCTGCAATGGAAACCAAAATTTCTTTTGAAAGCACTTTCTAAGCTCTGGGACAGGGGCTGGGGTGAGGCAGTGCCAGAGGGCATGGTTTGACAAAGGAGCAAGAGGAGTATCCCCTTCACTCAATCTACAGTCTTTGTAATTTTGGAGGACTTCTTGGATGTCGTGTGTCCTGGTTGCAAAAGTGACTCTTCCATGCTGCTTCAGGCTCCCCAGCTTGTGTCTCCTCAGCCTTCCTTCGTTTGCCTGCAAGATGAGGCTACCATCTTGGCCTGCCTTGTCCTACTTCTGGCCTCTTCGTCTCCTACTTAACGAGGCTGCATGCAAAGTGCTTAGCATGCTTGAATCCTCCTGCATTTATTCTGGCATTTTCCTTCATAACAATCAGAAGAGTGAATATGTTGCTTGCCTGCGTTCTCAGAGCTGTTCTTTCATCCTGCACGCAAACACACAAGCACACACCATTGGGGAAAATAACATGGACTTGTACTCTGACTGAAGCCCTTTAGCAAGGAGGAGCCTCCTTTGTGTCGCTGAGAGACAGACCTTTGCTCCACAGGGATGTTTCCAAGCTGCAAAGACCCAATGATTAGGAGAATATCGTCCCTCGCTGGCCATCTGTTAAACAAACCCTGTGTTTCTCCAGATCTGTCTAGGATCAGGGTATTATGGGGTGTGTGTGACCACAGGGGTGGTGGAATAAAAGAGACTAGAAACAGTAATCAAAGGGGAATGATGATTATATTGAAGATGGGCTTTGCAGATCGGATCGGTAATGCTATTGACCTTTATCTTTGCGCCTGTGGGAATTCTCCCATTCTTCAGCCAATATGCTGAGCGCAACTGGCTCTGCCTGTCCTCAGAATAGCCTGCGACAGCTGACAAGGAAACCCATTTGATTGCACTCCTTCTCCTCCTCCTCCCCCCCCTCCCCCCCTCAAACTCTCATAGATGTGTGCGAGGGCAAGCCTTTCACTGACAGCTCATGGTAGGGCTCCGGTGGTGATGGCAGAAAATAAAGTGGGCCGTACAGTGTCATGTTCCACCCAAGTCTTTGTCTTGTGAGCCGGCTTATCGGCATAGCCATCTCCACCTGCAGAGAGAGAGATAGCCTCGCGCTCTAAAGCAGTGGGTTGGGGGCGGCAGGGGGGACGACGACAAACCACACACGCAGGGCCTGATATCTGCTCAGGCAAATGTGCAAAGCTGATTATCCAAGCAGATATTACTCAAGTAAATGGAAAGCTGACTCTGAGCCCCAGATCGCGAGCAAAAGCAAACTCTTCTGAAGCAAAGCAAAGGAAGAGAGAGAGAAAGAGAGAAGAAAAAGAAAGCGCATTGACAAGGACATGGTGGACACTTTAATTAGAAGGATGCTCCCTGTCCTTTTCTTCCCACCCATCCTTCTCTTTTATTTGATCTGTGAAATTTGAAGGGCACTTCTCACATGAAACACAGAAGGCATTTTGAGGGGAAACCAGGAAGGGTGTTGCAAGGAGGAGCACCAGGAGGAAAAGGCCAAAGCTTACTCTGCACTCAGGTCACAGATGGGCAGTGGCAGCCAATGTCAGACGGTGGGGTGGGGAAAAGAGGTACCCCTCTTCTCTCAGCTTTTTGACCCTTACCCTCTCCCTCCCTCGGCATCTCCCCACTCACTCGCTGGCTCACACAACCACCTTCTCTCACACACGTACACCTTTTTCTCCCATGGGGATATGTCTAATTCTCAGTCCACACTGATACTCACACTGCTGTTGCATGCCCACATACACATAGAGCTTTCTAAAACACAGCAGTGCATGCACAACTATTTCCACAAAATACACACGTTACCTTTCCCTTTCCCTTGCACACACACATCATTCTATCCGTTCAATCATTACCGACGTACTTACTACCACTCATACACATCCAAGCCAACATATGCACACTTGTAGGTTTGGACAGTTCATGTCTGTCTGCTTAGGATAGAAATACGGACTGCTGTGCCACAGGTGCTGCGGGGCCCCAGTACCTTCCTTCCTAAACTGGACCTGATTTCCGTGCGGCACATGGTGGCCATCATCACTGTTGCTGCACCAATCACAGGAGCACCCCAGCCGGCCAATGCCACAGCTGCCTGCCCTCAGTTTGCTGGACATAAGAAGCAATCCTAGGTACTTCCTAGTTCTAAGCCTTTAAAAGCCCACTGACGTAACCATCACCATCTCTAACATTAGGGTGGTGTGTGTGTGTGAGAGAGAGAAACCTCCCTTCATAGTGAGCAGGGTATTTTGAATGGGGAGGGGGAAGTGGCATATGGGCAACTGTTTGCACAGTTGAATAATTCAAGGAATGGCAAGTGGATTCTCACTTATGGTGAGAATACATCTGAACATTTCCTGTCAGTGTCAAGTGCCAAGCAAAGTCGTAAGAGGACATCTTTGGCACATCCACTGTGCTGCCATTGAACATGGCATTCACGAAGGGCTCTGTGGCCTGCTTTCACAGAGCATAGGCAGACTTGCATTGGAGGGGCTGCCTGTTTTCAATTTGCTGGCTTGAAGGGTTGCCTGGTTTAAAATTCAAGAAATATAAGTAGTCAAGAGGCCATCAGTATTGACTGTTTCGGGACGATAGGCTGAGCATTACTGCTTTTGATCTTCCCCACTAAGGAAAGGTATGTTTGTTTCTTGGTTTAAATGCAGTATTTCTAAATTTGCCTCTATCCATGTCAATAGATGTATGCAAATAATATGCAAATAACTGTCCTCTTTCCCACTCTTCTTTTTGTAATTTATTTCCTCTTTCTTGACAACGCATAATTGGCCACCCGGCACACTTATTAACAAATATGTAAAAGTTTCTGCCTGACTGCGTCAAGCAAATGCAAGTAAATGCAGTTTACTGTGTTGTAGAAAACGATCTGATATTTGGAGGGGCATTTCAGGAAGGGCACCAGGGGTGTGGGGGAGGATTCAGAAGAACCACATCTATTCCTCTCTGTCTCATCCTCAGAATCAGTACCATAAGGCCTTAAGGCAGGGGTAGCCAGCTGGGAACCTGTGTCCTGCTTGTTTCTGGCTGACTCTAAGCCATTTCCTCACCCCTTTGAGATTTACATGTACAGGTAATGTTTAAGAGACCCAAGCCATTCCTGCATTCAAGGATTTGGGTGATGTCTCTGGCGGTGGTTCCCTGGACTGTGAACTGAAGGCAAAAGCCATAGCAGGCAGAAGGGCCCTGATCTGAGAGAAGGGAAGAGGGACCTGGGAAAAACACCAAATTAAGCTTGCAGGATGGAGTTTGGAAGAGGAAACATTAGAGACAGAATAGCCAAGGTGAGAAGAAATAGCAAGGAGAGAAAGACAAAGACAGAGAAAGAAGCTCAGTCAAAATCAAGGTTGCCCTCTCCTTCTGCTGTTCACCATTATCTCTTCCCTATAAAGAGTTAGGATTAGGTTTTGTTCATGTCATCCACGGTAGAATCTGTGGGCCAATTAGACTGAGAGATCTTGGTTCAAGGTCAACCGCCTCAGAACGGCGGCTGTGAAAGGCCATCTGAACCCAAGGTCCCTGTGGCCCAAGTCCAAATGCTATTTATTTGCACCCCTCCTATGACAGATCTCCACATCTCTGCTCTTCTGCCTCTTTGTTTGTAGACCTGTATCTGGAAGGATAACATATATTTGCTTTATTGTACTGTGAGGGGAAACCTGCAAGCCAAACGACCCAGGGAAGCGTTTTGACCTTAATCACAACACTCCGAAACAGGATAATAAAGCTTACCTGGAGGAGTGTGCAGAGATAAATCCATCAACCTTTGTTCAGTCACTTGGAGAGTGCAGTGACAGAGCCCCAACAGAAAGAGGATGAGCCAATTAATCATTCTGTATTCAAGGGATGCAAGGCCTGGATAAGAAGCAGTAAATAAGGCTCTGGAGGACACTTTGAATCATGAGCATGGCTTACTCCTCCTTCCCTCCACCCTCCTTATTGCAGCCCAAGCTGATCCACAGGTTTTGGCTACTGCAACTAACAGCCAAAAAGGCTTCTTTTGACAAGATCTTTAAGATGCAATAATAGTTTTCACCTCTGCCATTTTCCTTGGCTCAAACAACAACAACAACAACAACAACAACAACAACAACTCTGTTGTAATAATAATGATAGCCTTATAATAATAGCAATGACTGCAGAGTTGGAAGGGACCTAAAGGATCACCGAGTCCACCCCTGGTCGAGGAGACAAAGTGGGGAATCCAATTCCCAACCTCGGGCTCCTTAGCCAAATCCGTAAACTACTGAGCCATCCGGCCTCTCATTCCATCTTGGGACTCACCTATAGCCTCTTCCTCCATGTGACTATGAACACGGCCATCTAATGACAATTTATTTCATAATCCTGTATATTCTTGGAAGGCAAATGGGAACACACCCTTTTAAAGTGTCCTAAAACCACACTATCAGCGATCAACATGAAGACAAGTTTACAAAAGAAAGGATGCCCACAATAAGAATCACGGTTTTTCTTTTAAAAGCTCTACAAAAAAAGGTGGAGAACCTATAGTCCTCTAGATGTGGCTGGGCTACAGTTTACAACAGCCCTAGGCATCCTAGTGAGTATTGAGGCATTATGGGAGTTGTAATCCAACAACACCTGGAAAGCCACATATTCCTTGTCTCTGGATCACTGGGACATGAGTGATTTGTGGTAGGTGAGCTTTATTGAAGAGGAAAAAGCCTACGTACCAAAACATTCTTGTCTCAAGTTTTCCTTTTCTGCATTGTGTACCTTTATGTTGTCCTATTGTGAGCTTCTCTACTCCTGACTTAGTTGGGTGTAGGAAGACCAAAGTGTACAATTGTATCATCACGTAAGAATAAACTTGTTAAAATAATCCCACCAAAAGTAGATGTAGCAGAACTGCAAAATAGTAACAAACTTCTTATGAGCATCAGAACATATACCAGGTCTTTTTCCGATGGGATCTTTTTTTGGGGAGCAGGAGGGGGAGCTTGATTACAATGGAGGCCATTAGAAAGTTTCCCATTGGGGCTACCAGAGACAAAGCTCCAGGCACCACCAAACAGAGAGCAATGTGTACCTGTTCTACATCTCCCCCTCAACTGACTCTGTCTGCTTTTCTTTTTACCCTTCATTAAAACTCACCCATCATAGTCACTGAGGTTACTTTAAGCCGGAGATGAGGAATCTGTGACTTCCAGATATTGTTGGATTGCAACTCCCATCATGCACTACTGTTGACTATGATGCCTAGAGCTGATGGGAGGCTCAGTGCAATCATAATTAGAGAGAGAGAGAGAGAAACCCATGGGGAAACACAGGGAGCCCAAATGGACGACAGTGGATAGCTTCAGATTAAACTGGCCTTGTAGAATTTACTTGTCTTTTCTGCTTCCCAGATTTTGTAGAGTGCCACAAAGATGGAAGAAATTGTGGGAAGCGATAGGTTACAGGTGAGGAACAACATCTTGGACAGCCTCTGTGATACTGAGTGATTGAGACAGGGCAAAGCCATGATAAACGCCTTGGTCTGAAGCCAAGCCAAATCATTTGGAGAACCCTCCTCCCCATGTAAAGTTCCACTCTGAGCTGCTGAAATATGCGGGACAACAGCTTTGCCATTCAGAAGTAATATAAATAATACAATATAGTCTTCTAGAAACTGCAAATTGATTTCCTTTTGCTTAGTTTCCATAACATGCCTGTCATTGGGGGCAAAGAATGGGCTTTCATTTCTGCATTGACGGTGCAAAATGGTGGATTTGAGGGACAGCTCTGTGGAAGTATACAGTATTGTTTTATCACCATCTAGTTCTGCTTTCCAACCTGCTTCAGTGGTGGTGGTGGGGAACTGTATAACAGAAGCCTAACCTGAAAGCACTAGACATTCTCCTCAACCTAACCTCAGAAAGAGGAAGTGAAGAATCAAGTGTCCCAAACACAGATTAAGCTCCTCCTGAGAATGTGCATACCACCAATTTTAAAATGATGATCTGGACTATGGCAGCTCCTGTAAGCAACCTGTGCATTTAAATGGCTTGTATAAACTGGTGGCTTACTAGTCAGGCTCCGGATTAGAGATGGGCATGAAATGAATTTTTAATTCATTTTGTTATTTGTGATTCATTTCATTAGGGAATGAAACCAATAACGAAGGGACCCATCAAAGAAAAACGAAATGAAACAATATGGAAATTTCTGTTTTGTTCCATTTCGTTTTTCGTTCCCCGTGTCACTTACCTTGTCCTCCTGTAGTGCTGGCCTCGTCCTCCGTGGAATTCCAGCAGCCAGGATGGGGAAAAGCCCGCCCTGCAGCTGAGAGGCGGGGGGGGGGAGCCGCCATCTGGGGACTCTGCATGTAGGTTTGAAGGCAGGTTTGGGCAGGTTTGGGCATGTCTGGGCATGCTTAATCATACTAATTTTTAAAATCCATGTAATTCAGTGAGACTGCAGTACAAACAGCAGCTGTTATGAGTGTAACATAAGATTCTTGCCTAAGAAGATCATAACCTAATGCCAGGCAGCTAACCTGAATACCCATTACTGTTGAAAACACTCGCTTTGAAAAAACCTTATGTGATAGCACAATTTTGAAATTGTTCCTGTGATCAGAATGACAAAATCTATCTGTTACACCAAAAATTGTAAAGGAAACAAAAAACTTGTTGGCCAGTGAAATCAGTCAATGCAATCATGTATGGTAATCCATGTAAAAGTCACATAGTAAGTAGTCCCTTGTTCAGGGAAAGCTTGCCTGAAGAGGAAGGTCTATGCCTGTTTCCAGAAAGACAGCAGAGACGGGGCAGTCCTAGCCTCCAGCGGGAGGGAGTTCTAAAGTCTGGGAGCAGCAACAGAGAAGGCCCCTTTCATGTGTTCTTCTGAGACGCACCTGTGAAGGTGGCGGGATGAAGAGAAAGGCCTCTCCTGATGACCGTAGCACCCGAGCCGGTTCATATTGTGAGATTTGATCTTTGAGGTAGTTTGGACCCAGGCCATTTTGTGCTTTGTAGGTTAAGGTCAGCACCTTGAATTGTGCCAGATAGCTGATTGGCAGCCAGTGGAGCTGCTTTAGTAGGGGTGCAATGTGATCTGTGTAACCCGCCCCAGTCAGCAATCTGGCTGCTGCATTTTGGACCCTTTGAAGTTTCCTGAGACTTTCCATTGGTAGCCCCACATAGAGCGCAATATAGTAATCTAGCCGGGATGTCACTAGGGCAAGTGTCACAGTGGCCAGAGCAGGTTTCTCAAGGATCTGGCATAACTGGAGTACTAGTTTTAATTTTGCAAATGTACTCCTGGCCACAGCTGTGACCTGGACATCTAAGGTCAAGGATGAGTCCAGAAGCATGTTAGTGCTACCCTCACCCCCTTTGATTAGCCATCTTAGGGATGTTGGAATGGGTCAGAAGTGTATCTCTGCTGGAAGACAGGGTGCCTGCAATGCATGGGGGGGGGAGCTGTATCTCACATGTATTTACAAAGCATATGAAGGTCCCTCTGTGAGGGAAGGTTGCTTCATTGATTAACGCAAATTCAATGAGTGGGCTGTGGCATTTCCATTTAGAGCCCCCAGTTGTTTCACGTACCATTGGCCTGTACACACCTTCTTTTTATTTCTCACTGCCACCATTCAGGGTTACCCAGTTGAAATAACCGAGTCCCAGACGAGCTGTAATGTTAATAAAGTAAAATAACATTTATTGAATACAACAAGGTGTTTCAGTTTCAGGTTTTCTTGCGCGCCCTTTTTTGAAAGTTTGTCTAAGCAGATGCACTCAAATTCTGTCCTTTAACTATTCTCAAACCCCTCTCATCTGTCTCACAAACTTTATCTTAACTTTATCTCATAATCTCAGCCCTAACTGTATCACTTCTTTTTCTCTTCTCCCTTCACAACCCTCAGGCTGAGCCTTTTAAACACGTGGGCTCCACCTCCACACTCTCTCATTGGTTATCAGCATTAACACCTTTACGCTCTCCTGCACAAACACAATTTAATTATGAAGAGGGTGAACGCCACATGGGCCAATCCATTTGCTTCCCTCTGATGGCCACCCACATCCTGTCAGTCTAATAAGCCAACTGGGTGCTGTGCTGGTGCATTAATACTGGAATACACAACACTGTTTACACTACGGAGGCTGAAAAGACTTCATTGTCTCCACTTACTACCTCACTGCAGCCTTCTAAAGCCTGATGCCTCCCAGGAGTAACTAGGGACATCTGGAAGGCATCCATTTGCTTTAGGGAAGGCTGCCTTATTGGTTTGTCACTCCAGTTTCAAGGAGGCAGGTTCATCATTACAGTAACTTGGTCTGTCTAGGAACATAACACAAGTGTAAACCTTGGCTCTCATAGTGAAAGAAATGGGGGAGGTAACCCATCTGACTAACCCCGAATGGCAGGCTGCCGTTGGCGTAGCTGTTTTTCTTAATGCTTCAACGACTAGTCCTAATCCCCCTTGAAGCCTTGGTATACTTCTCTCAGAAGATAAAAGAAGGCCAGAGAGTTGTCCTCTTCAATCAGATTTCTATGTTTCAGTTATTAAATGGAATTTTAGCCAACAAGCTCAGAAAAATATCCCAAGCCTCCTACTGCTAAATAATTATTTCTGCTGTGGCTACAGATTTGCTCAAAGGGGGGGGGGGAGAAAATTAATTGGTTTAAGGTCAGCAGAATCACAAGGTTCCTGGGGGCACAACAGAGTCAAAGGACATCGCTTGGGAAAGCAGCTTGTGGTACCTGAAGAGGGGAGAGTCAGGGACAAGAGCACATCCTTTGCAGTTAACCAAGTCTTGGTTACTGCGTGTCTTGAATCAATATTTAATTGCTGAAGAAATGTTTTTTTGTAAACATGATGTTTCCCCAACTCACATTTGTTTTGTTTCAAAATGTGAAACCGTCACGGAACTCTGTATTTACTGGGAAGACAGGGTTGCACAGGGAGCCCCAGATCCCTTGGATTCCTTATTGGGCCAGGATCCATTTCAGCTACGTTGGCCTTTCCCGCTGTGTTCCATAATTAATTAAGTAAAACATTTATTACCCTTCATTTCTGCTGGATTGCCCTGGGTATCTGACATCATTTCTTTTAAAATGTGCATAATGTAAAACGTCTGGTTTGGACCGTAAAGCGTGCCCTTCCTGGAAAGGTCTTGTGGCTGCTTTTTTAAAGCTGATTGGCATCCAGCTTTGTCTGTCTTAATCCACTTCTCCTTCAACTGCCTCAAGCAGACCCAAAGGTCAACCGCTGAGTACACGCCAGCCTTGGATTTCCAAGAAATTGGCCAACATGAACAGGATTCACAAACCGGGGGAGGATGGAAAGAATCCATAACAGAAGAAATAGCTGCCAAAGTTATAATGATTTCACGATCGATGTAGCAAACA
This sequence comes from Phrynocephalus versicolor, assembly GCA_023846285.1. NCBI lineage: Eukaryota > Metazoa > Chordata > Lepidosauria > Squamata > Agamidae > Phrynocephalus > Phrynocephalus versicolor. The sequence continues at coordinate 4,644,515 of JAHTLZ010000237.1, read as the reverse complement.
GGCTGCAACAGACGCAAGTGATTTTATCCACAAAATGACTCACAAACAGGTGACAGCAATGCTGCTGGGAGATGCTCTTATCTTCTAAGGGCCAAGATGCAACAGTCTCTTAGGATATGGAGCAGCCTGTTAGCTGATTTTCTGCAAAATGGAATTGGGGTGAATAAAGTTATAAAATAGATGCCAGCCTATACTCCTTTTTGACTGAATTCCCTGCAGGTTTTCATGCACTGTTGCTTGAATTTATTTTGGGATACTAGAGGCCAGGGACAGCTAGTAATAACTCCAGTTTCAGAGATGCAGTGAATCCATTCCAGGTTTTAGTTGGCAGGGTTCAAGAATCAGTTTCAGCACTTTGGACAGCTCCGGAAAACTTCAGACTCTACGCCTGGGCTAGACTCGCAGCACTCCTGAAACTGGGGATAGCAGACCCAATAGTGGCAGTCTATATGGTATAGATTAGATAGGGCACCTTAGCCCACCATTTCAGAGTGAAATGCCCCTAACCTTGTTTGGACCACTGGCCAGTGTAGAGTTTGGGCTCCAAGAAGCTTTGGCCTTTTCTTTTCTTTTTACTTCTTTTGAAGAAGCAGTAATAGTTGTGTTCCCTGCAGTTGTAGTGTCTCCAGCTAACCTGGAAGACCAGGAAGCCGATGAAGTCTTTCTCCATTGAAAGGCTGCCATAGAGAGCTTGAAGAGGTATCAGCGTGGGGAATACAATACTGTGTGGAAGCCTTCGGATCAGAGCCAAGGCATTCTTACTGGGGCATTAACAAGAAGGCTTCATGTTTACTGTTCTCCATCTAACAAAACAATTTTTAAGCCTCTAAAGGCATTGCAAGAGGATTCTGAAAGGCTTTAGTATAATGTTAGGAATTTCATGGTCATCAACATTGCTGTTCTGGGTGCAGACGTTGGGGTTTTGATGCCCCATTGGGCTGGACTTGATGATCCAGGGGGTTCCTTCCAGCACTGCAGTTCTAAGATTCTCCCCCTTCTTCTTCTCCTGCTCCTCCTTCTGCTTCCTCAAGCCAGCAGTGCCGGTTTGGAAAATCATCTCTAAAATATTTCGATCAGCTGCAAATAGCCCCAGAGCATACAAGAGAGAGAGAGATGTTGTTCAGCAAATGGAAAACATTATGGTAAACTAGTCATGCTGAGATAAAGTAGAAATTACTCCTAATTTTATTCTCTCCCCCCGCTCTTTATGTGACTTGTTCCTTGGTAACATAATCAAAGGAGTTTTTCAATTGCAGAAGGAAAAATAATAAAACTGTAAATAACATATCTAAGGCCTTTGGCAGCGTAACTACATCTGGCGAGTATCATCAAAGTATGTTGGAATGAGCCCACAGTGTGTTTATTTTATGGCCAGCTCTAGACAACACAATTAATCCCCATCTTAATCTGCATCCCAGGACTATTTTTAACATTCAGTCCCTTCTTCTAAAGCCAGTTTCTTTGTTCAAGAGGCACAGCTCAGCTTATGAAAAGTCAGTTCTCCAAGGAAAACTCAAGAGGCTGAGTTTAGAGACATGAGGACAAAGCAGTAATGGCTCCAGGAATGATCGGGGGTGGAAAGAGGCTGAAACACAGGATCCATAATGTTAGAATGGCAATTTACAGTCCAAACAAGGAGATACATCACCCAAAGAGAGAGTTGTCTGGACGTCACTGAGGTCCATGAGGATTGCAGCCAAAATGTGGAGAACCATGGCTGAAATCCTGTTGCTTATCATAGTAAGGTACACTAAAGTAGGGCTGTAGGATCATTGGGGATCTGGTGAGTCAACTCTTCTGCAAGTTCCATTGATTCAAATAACCCTAGTCTACTGTAACTTGCTATGCTCAGCAACAGGATTTGAAGGGACCAGTCAACAGTCACATGCTATTGGCTGCTATTCCTATCCACCCATTAATAATGAGGAAACATTCACTCATGAAGGAACCCAGGAACACTTCCAACTCTCTGCTGAGCATCGAGACATTACTCGTATAGGACATGCCATGGACTGAGTAGGATTACCTTACCCCCAAATATGGGAGAGAGGCATTGTCTGGTCATGAGCCAATTATGTGCACATATTCATGTATGAATGAGCAGTAAGAGAAACAGAGCTTTGCAGAATCAGCCCAAAGCCCTCTCTTGTCCAGCCTTCTGTCTACACAGTGGTCTATCAGATGTTTGGGGGAAGACACAACCTGGGCATCACAGCAACAACACATTTCCCCTTATATTTTCCTTGCAACAGTTGCTGCCATTATGTTGGATGTAACCTAATTTTTGTTTACTTGGCTTTACACACACACACACACACACACACTCACACACTCACACACACACACACACACACACACACACACACTTTCTCTAATTGTGTTACATCTTAGTTTTCATATGAACACTGCCCAGAATAATGCTGTCCACTGGTGAGGCAGAAAGAAAGAAAGAAAGAAAGAAAGAAAGAAAGAAAGAAAGAAAGAAAGAAAGAAAGAAAGAAAGAAAGAAAGAAAGAAAGAACGAAAGAACGAAAGAATCCTGATATGTAGCCAATTGCATTTTATGTGTACATGTAGAACATTATACAGGATACTTGAAACAAGGGTGGGGGGAAGAATTGGTTTGGGAGTTAGCTTTTATTTTGGGATCAGGCTGGAGGGCCTGATGGAGTAAATCCCCGAAGAACTGCCACTCTTTCATCTGATGCTAACCCAAATCCAAAACCAATCCCCCAAAGGCAACGGTGTGGTCAGAGTGAAGTTACAAGAAATAGGGCACACTGTTGCTAAATATAAACAGAATATAAAGAAACAGACAAAACAACCAACAAGACAACAAGCCAGGCAGACTGCACAATGACTAGACTGGAATCACAAGATCAAAGTAATATGGAAAAACAGATAAAGCTTTGTGAGCTAACCAGGTTTCACTGTTTCAGAATAGAAATTTACTATGCCAATTCAGATCAATAATGTTGCCTCTCCTACATTAATTACCGATTTCTGCATTCATGCAGCACGAGTCGCTAACTAATCCCCAGCTTAATCTGCGTCCCAAAACAAGTATCAACACTCACTCCTTGACCACAAGGCTCACAGAAGATGGAAGTCTTTTCTGCCATGGGAAGTGATGCATAACTTTAATCCATCCTCCTCACCCAATGAAGACGCAAAGTGGGCCATGCCAAGCATTTTTAAATTTAGAAGAGAGCATGCATTCGTGTCTTGGCCCTGCTTATCAGACCATGTTTGTGGTCCCAGTGTGATCTTTCAAACTTCATTTTGCAGCGAGCACTCTACTAGACTTGGCAGCCTGCTTTATATTGGCCTGTAATTTAATTCCCATCTAAATTACTGCATTATAAGCTGCAAATGGGAGGCAATGTCAATATGTAACCATGTTCCTTAGGAGATTTTTCCCGTAAAGTAAATTGACTCTAAGCTAATTTGGTCGTCGGCACCAATTTCAGATTTCTGACTTGGGCGTGTTGCTGGGAAGAAAACAGGAATGATGAAGGAATTATTATTATTTTTTTTGCACCTGCAGGGGAGAAGGAGGGATTTTCTTTCCCAAAATGAGGCTCCTAAAAAGGTCAGCCTATTATATCTTTTCTCCCAGGTTGCACAGGAAAGCACTGAAAGAGGAAGCAACTTAATCCGCATTTTCCTGCATGCTGACAACTTGCTGGAAATATGGATCCCAACAAAATCTGAAGAGTGGGCAGATAAAATGCTGGGCTAGCTGGATAGTTCAGTGATTTAGGTGCCTGGTTGCAGAGCTTGGGAGTTTTATTCTCCACTGTGCCTCTTGGGAAAAGAGCCAGCCTGTGTAGGACTAGGCAAACTGCCCATTCCCAGGGCATCCCCAGAAGATGAGAATGGGAAACCAGTTCTGAGTACTCTCTTAGGAAACCCTGAAACATACGTCAACATAAGTTGAAGTCAGCTTGGTGATGTGCAATTATTACTAGTAGATGTCACAGTTGGAAGCTCAAAGCAAGCTCTAGGCCAGTGGTGGTGAACCTTCGGCCCTCCAGATGTTTTGGACCACAACTCCCAGAATTCCGAGCCTAGATTGCCAATGACAAAGGACTGAGGGAGTTGTGGTTCAAAACATCTGGAGTGACAAAGGTTCACTACACTGCTCTAGGCATTTGGCCATTACCCTGAGGGTGAAGGTGAACACAAGCTAAGGGACAGAAGAAACCTCCCTAAAACCATAGAATAATTGAGTCCGAAGGGACCTATAAGGCCATGGAGTGAAAGAGTCTGTTTGAATAGGGTTAACAAGCAATTTAGTATTTTTTGTGAGTTCACCAGAGGGATGGGTGGGGGAAATGGTTTCGTCAGGCCCTTATTGTGCTTCATATGGCAACAGGGTCTCAGTTAGAATAAACCTTTCCTGTTGTTGTTTTCCTATTTTGAGAGCAGGAATAGCTCATTTAGGAACTGAAAGAGTGAAAAGCGCTGCCCAGACGAGGGCTGCCTAGAGAGCAACCCCAATTGCCAAGAAAATTGGCGTAAATTGTTTATCATGCTTGAAGATCATTGGTAGCAATGGAGTACCTATTTTCACTAACCAAATTTTGTGCCATTTCTGAAACTACTGCTGTGTTAATCATACAACATGTCACACTCAAGAGCAAAGATAGATGGCTGAGACCCATCGAGACAGTGGGCCGTAAGAATGATGCTTTCCCCATCCTTTACACACACACACACACACACACACTTCTTCTGCCCCCCCCCCAGTTACTGTTCATCAGTATTGTACTTCTGCCTCTTAAAACTCCCATATTCTAAAAGTCTTTGTTTCTACCTTTTACCCAAACACAAAATTTAGAGTAGCAAGTCTGAGGCAAAGATTGGGGCTTTCTAATCTCTTCTTTATGGTGGGCTTGGTTTTGATATAACATGTTGGAGAGACCCTTTGGGAAACCAGAGTTGGGTTTATATAGGGTGGAAGTGAAAGTACAAGAAAGATGCGTTTATGCTCTTTCTTTTCAGCAAGGAGATTGATCTGGTCTGAGTTTGATTACATTTGAAAGTATAGCATCAACCATGACTTCTTCGTTTAATTAAAATTAGTTTAGTTTTGTTTCTTTGAGTGGTTTCAAAGACCCACACAAATAAACTCTCTCTCACACACACTCACCAGAGCACAAGATCTGTCAAGCCACTTCACTATATTGGCTGTCAACTATCAACTTGTAAGAGAAACAGACTGTGGGGGCACAATTCATTTTGCAATGAAAAAAAGGAGTTAAAAGCCAAAACTTTAACCTGAGCTGAGTTTTAGAAACACTTGCATTTGCTTTGGTCTATTAGTAAATCAACTTGGATTCAGGGAGTTTAGGAACTGTAGCTTAAAACACACACACACACACACACACACACACACACACACACACACACCAACTTTTCCATGCTCTGCTAAGGAATGTGTCATAAAATTGAGAATCTAAACTGGGTAATTGACAGCTGGCTAGGAGGTTGCTGTGACCCTGGAGGCCTTGAACAGTGGTTCTGGGCAAAAGGGAAGGTTATGGAGATGTGGAATCTCCTCCATGCTCAACTTGTTTCTCTGATCCCCTGCAGAGTTTTGCTATTTTTGTCCCACCCTGAGGAAAAACCACATATCCATGTGTGTGTGTGTGTCTGTGTGTGTGAGTGAGTGCTTGCTTGTTTGCTTGCTTGCTATACCGCACTATCTGGCACAAGTGCCACTCTGGGCAGTTTACAAAATTTTAAGATGTATGACTTTTTTGCTCTGAAACATCACACCTCAGACTCCAGAAAGCTGGAAGAAGGCCATCAACATTTTCCCTGTCCCGGGCTACAAATAATCGTGGGCTGTCTCTACATCTTGACCTTCTCTGTCTTTTGCCACTGAAGAACTGTGTGAATAGAGTAATCAGAGAAAAAATTGACACTGCATAAGCAAACATATGCAGATGTGCAGATTTCATAATGCATGCTATATTTGCATTTCTTTAGCACCCAGCCAGCTTTCCTTGTGTACTTTCCTTTTCCTTTCTGCGCTCCTTCCTCCCTCTCTCCATCCCTCTTACCCTCTCTTTTTTTGTGGCAAATCTGAATGTAAAATTATTCTTGCTATTTAAATTCACTTGCAAAGGTCAGGAACCTGACTGTACCACCAGCACACTTTTTAAAACTCTTTAAAGAGTTCTGCTTTAGGTGTAGAAGCTTCTGCACCTCAACCTAGGGGGTGGAAGAGAGAAGGTGCCTCTCCTGGACTTTCCGGGTCCCTTCAGAGCTTTTGATAGTGGGATGGTGACATGATTCTCCCATGCCATGGTTGTGCCATATGGGTTATGCAATAACTCCATAAACTCCCTGGGAAATGTCCCATAAAATTTAGCATCTCCCCGGCAGCCCAAGCTACACTGAAGCCAAAGGTCCAAAGTGGGCAACATGTATACCCCCAGAATTTCTCCAGCACTCTCACACACATCCTGCAAAAATGTATTGTAAATGTTTTAAGATGTGTTTGCTCCAAGAGGGTATGAAATTAAAAAAACCCACCATTTTTTTAAAGAAAACATTTTGGGGATGTGGGGATCAAAGGAGCAGGTGTTTCCCCAACAAGGTCCAGAATTGGCTTAGTGCCATCCTGGACCTCTGGAGATGGCCTACACTTGCCCTAGTCTATAGACTGGGGAAAAAGAAGGCTTAGTTTATTTTATTGTGTTGGATTTCAGCTTGCATCCAAAACTGGTTCTTCTGCTGGCTAGGAAGTCTGCAGTTCACAATCATCAGTGGGACTACAAGCCTGCCCCAACTCTACATAGCTGTTGTCCAAAGGCAGTGGTGGTTGGTGGCTCCATCTGCTCAGAACATTTGTTTGTACTCTACAGAAGTTAGGCTGTTACCCCACGTCCACTTTGTTGCTCTAGAAAGTACTCTGAGATGTGGATCCAAAAATTGTTCCCCCCACGTCCGTCGTGCTTTAAGCAAAATAAAGTGCAACCATGCCTCCCTGAAGTGTGACTCAACGCATCTTCCTTGTACCTGGCCTCAGGGTGGTGGAATCCTTGTCGCTGTTCCATTGCAATTTTAAAACCAGTACATGCACCATGGGGTACCATTTAATCCACAGCATAAATGTTCCGTTGCCTTTGGTGTTATTAATTAGGAAAAATAAACATGGTGCAGACTATTTTTTATGGTTTGAGAGCAGTCATAGCTGGGCCTTTAGAGTAAATGGGGTGCAGTCCCACTTCAGTCTCAAGCTATTTCTCACCAGCCCACTTTTACCACAATGTCAGGGCCTTACCTATGCTTCTTTCTGTCTGGTCTCCCAACCTCTAAACCTGTATGAGTTGGGCTCGGGAGGTGGTGGTGGTGGTGGTGAGAATAGAGAGAGTGGAGAGGGAACTTGCAGCAGATGGCCACAGGTTGTTCCCCTTGGCTCTGGCCACCATTGTCAGCTGTGCTTTCAACTCTGCCAATGGCACAAGGCACCAGGTGCTGCTGGTGTGCAGAAAGTCAACTGGGAGAAGGCTCTTCTCTCTCTTTTTCATAACACTGGAACCTGAGGCCACCCATTAAAGCTGAAGGGTGAGAAATCCAGCATAGTTCCAAAAAAGAAGGGGGATTCTGTCACTTATCACTGAGAAAAACTGGCATGTGTTGCCACATGGAATTCTGGTCACCAACCTAGAACAGATTTCAAAGGGACATTGAAGAAATTCATGGAGCAGAGAGCTATCAATGGGAACAAGTTAAGAAGGCTACCTATTGTGTCTCTTATCAGAGGCCATGACCCTCTCAGTAGATATATATACTCCATAGCCTCTTGCTCCTGGCTCTGTCTTTTGCTTGTGTTCTTCCCATGAACATCTGGTGAAAATAAGTGAGCTTTGGTTTACGTCGAACTCCTAATTTGACTCAAAACATTTAGATTTAAAGTTACCTGTGCTGTCCTCTATCTGAATGTGTTGAACACAAAATAATGGTACTCTAACAAAGAATGTAATTACAGTGTGGTGGTCGGGTGGGTGGGTAGGAATTGGGTAGGCTTTACTATGATGTTTTTCTGAGCCACAAATCCCCTCACATTTTTGTTTCAGAGTTGCAGAGGGGTCTGAAATACCCAGTCCCTCACCAAAGTGCTGAAGAGAGGGAAATTTCCTCACAAACATGAAGAAGGCACAGAAGAGGCTGTATTTCCTGAGAATGCTCAGGAAGATGAATTTATCTCAGCATCTACTTCTGTCTTACTATCACAGCACCATTGAGAGTGTCCTAACTTATGGCATGCTATCATGGTATGGGAGCAGCTCTGTAGCGGACAAAAAAGCTCTACAGAGAATAATTAAAATTGCCCAGAATGTTACCGGGCTCCAGCTACCAACCCTGGATGACATCTTCACATCTCGCTGTTTGAGGAAGTCACACAACATTCTGAGGGACTCTACTCATCCTGCTCACAATTTCTTTGAACTGCTGCCTTCTGGCAGAAGATACAGAACAATTAAAACTCGGACCACACGTCTTCTGAACAGTTTTTATCCCAGAGCTATAATTGCACTTAATAATGAACTCAAGAACCACCAGCAGTGAGCACTTGGACAGGATTACCTAGCCTGTTGTGTAGATGCTTGTGTTTTTAGGGGGGGGGGCGGGTGGGTGGGGAGGAGTGTTCAGGGATTTTTATGTGTGTGTGTTGAAGGGTTTTTTTTAATATGTGTGAGAGTGTTTGGAGATTTGTGTGTGTGTGTGTTGAATCTGGTCTCTGGGTGTCTGAATTTCGTTGTATGTGTATACTGTGTATATACGCACAATGACAATAAATTATTATTATTATTATTATTATTATTATTATTATTATTATTATTAT
>JAHTLZ010000237.1:4618944-4631090 GCA_023846285.1 Phrynocephalus versicolor | reverse complement strand
CCTCCTCCTCCTCCTCCTCCTCCTCCTCTCTCTCTCTCTCTCTCTCTCTCTCTCTCTCTCTCTCTTTCTTGAATTAGTGTGGCGACAATATGCCAGAAAGATTTCCCACCTAGAGCACCCTGGGGGTAGGACACTGTCATATTCCTGAACCTGTCTGTGCCTCAGTGTCAAGTTGATGCTTCCTCAATGCAGAAGAAGTGTGAGCCTTTGTGGCTGCTCATACCCCCTCCCTCTGAGATGACCATTGGCAAATCTCTTCCCCCCCCCCCGCACCCGTCTCCCTGCAATGCATGAAGATGCCTCTCCATCTGTCTCTTCCAAATGTCTCCCAGGGCCCTCCTCAACCCCCCTCCACTCCCCGAGTACTTCACTTCATCCGAAGTAATTAACACCTTTCAAAAAGTGTGAATGAAAGCAATTAATATGCTAAGACACACCTGCTCTGGAAACAGCCGAACCAATTAACAATCATAATGTGCGAAAGAGTGATTGGAAGCAGAGAGCTGTGGAGGCTAGCTACGCTAAATTATTCCACCAGGCCTTGAAAGGGGAGGGGGGAGGGGAGTTGGCTGGTGTTTAAAAAAGGATGACTCGCTTGGAATCAGTCGTGGGGGATTAAATGCAATCAGCCCTTTTCTTGTTCCACAAGGCAGAAGGATTTCAAAGGGTGGAGAAACCCTAAATCAGACCATTGACAGTTGACTTTGCCTAGCACTTTTCCCTCTGATTAGCTAAATTTGCAACTCTCCAGACCTTTCCACATAAAATAAGTGGGACTAGTTAGGACTTAAATGGGAGACAACAAGGGAACACCAGGGGCCAAGAGGTGGAGGCTAAGAAAAAGTCCCTCTTGAAAGGGTGTTTTCACACGACCCCTAAAATCCGAGGCAAAGGGCTCCCAGATGCGGAGCTTAAAATTGTTTTCCCACCAGCTCCAGATTTTTAAAACAATTAAGTATAATCACGCCCACCTAATCGTGTTCCAGTGCATTTTCCAAGTACCTGGTCTCCGAAGGTGAAAAATTTCTGATGCGGATGTAAAGCAATGAGTGCTGGGCTCTCCTCGCCTTGTGTTTGTTTGTTTGTTTTTGCCCCCGCCCCTTTAAGAGACTGGAAGAAATTGGAATGCTTCCCGGAGTGGCTCGATGGCAGAGCGGAGGTGAGCCTGCATTCTTTTCTCCCTTTTTTTCTTCCTCCCCTCACACAGACAGGAGCAAAGAAGTGCAGAGGGGTGGGAACACAGGAAGAGTGACAAACCCCCAAGATCTCTGGTCTGAATTTAAGTTCCCAGCGGATCTTAGGGGTTGTGTAAAAGCACCCAAAGTCTGATATTGCATTACTGCCAGCCGGACGTTGCAATGCGGATGGGACTTCTTTGATTCCTTGCAAACTCAGAGCAGCTCAGCAGGGACAGCCAGGATAAAAAAAAGAAACAGCAGTGACTGGGGCACAGTGGACTGGCACCGAATCCCTTTGTTGGGATGTTTGGATGGTTTTGGCTGGTGCCCAATGAAACTTGCGAGATACGAACTGTGTGACGGTTGCTGATAGCTAGAGCTTTCTTAAGAGTTTCCTTATGCAGATGCTATGGACGGGGCTACCTCCCTGCCAACCCCGCCTGATGGGCCCCGTTGTGTGTGGCAATAGCATGAAAATATATAAACACTAGCGATGGGCACGAATTAAAAAACAAATTGAAAATTCATCAAAAATCACTAATTTGTTGATTCCCTGACAAATATGAATCATTGAATTTTTAGTGGGGCGGGGGTTGAGTCATCAATTCATCAGGCTATAAAATGGCCCCCCACAGGCCCTAGAGACACGAAACTTGCAGAGAAGCTTCCTCCGGCTCTCCTAAATTGGGTTTTCCCAAGCCAATTGCTGAAGGGCACTTTCCTGAGGGGCCCTGCTTTGTCATTGTATAATTCAGGTGTCTGAAGAACCAGTTCCCTGCAAATTTTGGTGCCTCTAGGGTTTTATTTAAAGTCAAAAACATCATCAAAGTTATCCAGACATTGAGTCATGACAAGTGGACTTCTTTTCTTGAGAGATTGAAACATTTCAATCTCTCAAGAAAAGAAGTCCAGTTGCCATGACTCAGCTTCCAGATAACATCATCTGGATGACTGAGAATCTTCACAATTGTCAAATTTATCAGAATTTTTTTTGAAAATTTGTTGTGTTTAGTCAACCTTGATGGATCACAAATCAAAATGAATCACCATTTTTTAAAATTTGCGCTCATCTCTAATAAATACCAATTTCATCCATAACAAAGGTATTGAGGACCCAGGCTTTATGGGTTTGAAACCTCAGAGTTTTTTGAGTAGCAGAACCTATGGCATCATCAGGCACCCTCCTCAGACTCCTGTCTTCCCTCTGAGCTTAGCTGCAATCCTCATAGGAGGTATTAGAGATGGGCACAAAATGAAAAAAATGAAAAATGAAAAATGAAAAATGAAATGCTGTTTCGTCATTTCATTACGTAACAAATTACGTAATGAAACAGTAGGATGTGTTTCATCACGAAATGAAACTAAACACCAGGTAGGTTTATTGTTATGACATCAAGTGAAACATAAGATAAAATAGAATAAAATAAAATGTAATATGCTTGACATTAGTTGGAAATTTTAAAAATGGTGTACACTACAGTGACTTATATAAAACATATAAGGCATAACAATATTTTAAGACAGTAGTTGTAGCAATATATAGCAATATAAAACCAAAGTTTAAGAATTTAGCTATCTATTCTGGCTGCTGTGACATGCCACCCAAAATTTCACCACCAATTCAGTAGTAGTCCAACTTTGGTCAATTAGCAATTGGTTACAATAGTCCAAGTCTGATTGGGCTGCCATATCTTGTACAAGAGTTGTGATGTACTTTGCTCGGATCTTATTGTGCCTACTGCACCTGAGCATCATATGCCTAATGGATTCTGTATCGTCACAGCCACAAGGGCAGATTCTCTGTTCCCCTGGGATGCTCTTAAATCTCCCTTCCAACACCACAGAAGTGAAAGCTTCACACCTGGCCAAAGTAAAGGCTTTTCTAAACTTGTATGTCTCCAGCTGTGATACATTGGCCACGGGGAGTAGGTGATATTTATGTTTATCTGGGACTCTAAAATTGGGGCAACTGCTGAGATCCCTCTGTCTCTCCAAGTCCATTATTTTCTGTTTACGGGATGATTTTACATAATCCCATTGCATACCCATCGTTTGCAATTTATTTAGGACCAATTTTAGCCACTTATTTGGAAGTTGTCTGCTAAGAGTAGATGAGTTAATCCCTGCAGTTGAAAATTTATTTTAAGCCAATACTGGAGAGAGGCTAGCAAAATTTTAGCTATCATTGATAGCAAGCGTGTCTCTAAACAAATTTGTGCATATTACACATTTCGGGACTTAAAGGATTGCTCTAAGGAATTTACATTGGACCCGCTCTATGAGGTCAAAACTGTAAGATGGAGGCCCTGTGAAGGTGCCATAGAGCATATGGCTGACCACCTTTGTCTGGAGGAGTTTTAGGGCTGCTGGAATATAGCGCCCCCCTTTGAAGTGGTAGAATCTTGATGGCATTTGCTGTTCTTTCACCCTGGTTAGCCGCATATTGTATATGGGCATTTCTGGCCCCAGTAAATTGAAGGGCCATACCTAGGTATTTAAAGTGGGAAACTCATTAATAGACCAGGACCTTTTCTTTTGTCTTCTGCCAAAGGCCATGATTTTGGTCTTTTGATAATTTATTTCTCATCCCTTCATTTTGCAGAAGTCTGCAAATTTCTTAGGGGCTCTCTTGAGGCCAACCAATGTTCTAACTAAAAGCACAGTGTTATCCACATATAGGATAAAAATATGTCTTTGTTGTAATTTTGGAGGGTGAAGACTGGGAGAGCTCAGATGTTCTACTGTATTGTTTATGGAAAAGATAAACAATGAGAGGCCCAGGAAGCAGCCCTGTCTGACTCCTCTATAGGTGTTAATCAGATCTGATAAGTTTCCTTTTCTATTAAGCCTAACCTTGAGATGGGTATTGTCATGCAGCACACACAACAATGAAAGTAATTGTTTATCTACCGAAGTGGTTTCTAAGTTGGCCCATAGTTTCTGGCTCGAAACAAAGTCAAAGGCCACTTTCAGATCAATAAATGCAGCCTATAATGAAGTTGGACACTTTGCTGTATATTTCTCTGTAAGGTGTTGAATAATAAGACAATGGTCCAGAGTAGATCTACACTCTCTAAAGACTGTTTGCTGTACAGCAATCCTATTTTCTTCATCCAACCAGGTCTCAAATCTATCCTGAATAGGTCTAGCACATAATTTGCTGCATATGTTTAACAGACTAATGGGGCGATAATTTGCAGGTTCATCTCTTTGTCCTTTTTTGAATAAAGGTACCTATTGTGGCGTGGGGTTAGTGATTCAGCAGTGATTTCAGCTCTGAGACAAAGCAGGCTGGAGACAGCTTCTAGTGAACAGCTCTTTAATCAGGGAGAGACAAGACTGAGGACTGGGGAGAGGGAGTTACATTTATAGGGGCCAGGACTGGCAAGGAAAAGATACATTTTGGAGGGAACAATTACAACCAATCACAAGGCTGCCTTTTGGCGGGAACCAATAGGATTGAAGATCCAAATGCAGCAACTAGAATCAACCAATAGGCCTGTTCCCTTTGGAACAGGAAGGCAGTTACTTCAACAAGCAATTATAGATCAATACACAACACCCCTCCTTCCCTGGTGGGCACAGCACACGTAATCCTTTAGATATTGTGGGGCCCTGCGACTTCTAGTTGATCTCCTGACTACGGGTGTTGCAGGGGCTTCAGCAGGCAGTGTCTGTGGTGGAGAGTCTACTGTAATAGTTTCGTCTGACACGGAGGGGGTTTCAGACAACTCAGTGTCCCTGATCTGTTCCTCGGCGCCATGAGGACTTGCAGGAGCAGATTCATTTGCTGACGCCACTGGTACCTGCATTCCTGGGGTATCTCTGCTCTGGTCTTGCAGCTATGAATCATTAATGGGGGTGGTGTCACTCTCAGGCTGCAATTCACCCATACCGGTACCAACTCTACTGGGAGCTCTGCGCCTCAGTTGGTCCACGTGCCTACGCCAGACCCTGCCATCTTCAATGGTCACGTAATAAGAGACTGGCCCAGATGCTCTGGTGATGTCCCCTGGCACCCACAGGGGACCTCTGGCATAATTTCTCACCCAGACTAAATCTTCAGGAGCAAAATACCTTGTAGAGTCGCTCTCTGCCTGTGGAGGTGCTCTAGCCTTGCGGTTTGGCATTTTGTCTGGGTGGACATAGTCCAGCACCGTCACCAGCCTTCTACTTAGAAGCAGGTCTGCTGGCGACTTGCCCGTAGTAGTACACGGCATTGCATGCTGCAAGAACAACATTCGGGCAATGCGCATTGACCAGTCACCCTCCATCAAGCGTGCAAGAGATCCTTTGGCTGTCTGCACCATGCTCTCAGCCTGCCCATTGGATGAGGGATGAAAAGGAGCTGAGGTGACCCCTCTTATGAAATTATCAGCCAGAAATGCCCTGAATTCTTGGGATACAAAGGCTGCTCCATTGTCTGAGACAATGGTCTCGGGCTACCCATGGGTTGCGAACAGCTGTCTCAGCACCTTGATGACTGCAGCTGATGACATGCTGGGAACCATAGCCACCTCTAACCATTTAGAATATGCATCAACGATAACCAAAAAAACCTTTCCTTGGAATGGCCCAGCAAAATCTAAGTGCAGCCGGCTCCAGGGAGTCCGGGTCTGCTCCCACCAGTGGACTGGTGCTCTGGCCACTTCTGGGCGCACTTCCTGACATGCCTTGCACGTCCGAACCCATCGTTCAACCTCTTGGTCCATCCCAGGCCACCATACATAGCACCGGGCCAGCGACTTCATCCTGACCATTCCTGGATGCCCCAAGTGCAGTGTATCCAGAACCCTGTTTCTCAGTGGTGCTGGGATGATCACCCTGTCTCCCCATAGGAGACAGCCCTTATGCAGGGATAGCTCATGTTGCCTTGTTGCGTACGGTCTAAATTTTTCCTCATGCGGGCCACCTGGCCATCCCCTCCCAACCCAAGTGAGCACACGGGAGAGAGTGGGATCTTTCCTTGTTCTCTCAGCTATTTCAGTGGCAGTTACACCCCCCCCCCCGGAAGTGTTTCCAGCATCATCACTCGTTCAGCTGGGGCATGATCTGCATCACACACACCAGGAAGGGGCAAGCGACTTAGTGCATCAGCATGGCACAACCTTTTCCCTGGAACATGGGTCAGGGTGTACAGGAACCCATTCAAGAATATAGACCATCGCAGCATTCTGGGGGAGAGAATCTGCGGCGTCTGTTTGTTCGGGTGGAACAATCCGAACAGAGGCTTGTGGTCAGTTTCAAGGAAGAAGTGGCGACCGTATAAGTAGTCATGAAACTTTTTAATCCCTGCCACTATTGCCAGGGCTTCCTTGTCAATTTGTGCGTAGTTGCACTCCATTGGCGACAACGTACGAGAATAGAACGAGATGGGCTTTTCTGACCCATCCACTTCCCTATGGCTCAGCACAGCTCCCAGCCCATACTGAGAAGCATCACATGCCAGAACAAGAGGTTTCGACTTGTCATAATGAGCAAGGACGCTCCTGCTAGTCAGCATGCCCCGCAAGGTGTCAAAAGCCTTCTGCTGTGCCTGAGCCCAACGCCACACACTCTTTTTCTTCAATAGTTTATGCAACGGTTCTGCTATTGAAGCTTTCTGAGGTAGGAATGAATGGTAAAAGTTAATAAGTGCCAGGAATGACTAACTCCGTCTTGTTCCGTGGGCGTGGTGCCTCAGTAATGGCTTTAATTTTAGAGTCAGTGGGGTGGATGCCCGTTGCATCAATTTTAAACCCCCAAAAATCCACAGATGGCACCCCAAAACTGCATTTTTCCTTTATTAGCTGCAGCCCCACCTCCTTAAATTTGAGTAACACAGCACGGATACGCCCCACTAGTTGCTGGGGGTCTTTCCCAGCAATCAGAACATCATCAAAAAATGGCAAGACCCCTGGCAGACCCCTTAACAGGTGCTCCATTAGCCCTTGAAAAATTCCTGGAGCCACACAAATTCCAAACTGTAACCTGTTCACTCTGAAAGCCCCTTTGTGCATTACGATCGTTTGTGCTTCCACAGATTGCGGAGTATCTGGCAGCTGTTGGTAAGCTTGAGCCAGATCAAGTTTCGCGAAAATTTTTCCCCCAGCCAATTTTGCCAACAGCTGTGAGACGACTGGAATGGGGTATGAATTTCCCCTGAGTGCCTTGTTGATCGTACATTTGTAGTCTGCACAAATCCTCACTTCCCCATTCGCCTTAAGGGGTGTGACAATAGGAGTCTCCCACTTAGAAGAGTCCACAGGTGAAATAACTCCCTGTTTGACCAATTTGTCCAGTTCCGCCTCAATTTTGGGTTGCAGCGCAAAAGGCACTCGCCTTGGCTTGAGTCGGATTAGAGCCACCCTGGGGTCCAGCTCAAAGTCAATTGGAGGCCCTTTATAACAACCCAGCTTTCCACTGAAGGGTTCAGCAAATTCTTGGCCTAATAGCTCGCCCAACTCTGGGGCAGTTTGGACTGAGTTGAGCCCTGATATACTCAGCCCCAAGGCAGGAAACCAGTCAGTACCCAAAAGACTGGGGCGACTCCCCTATGCAATCACCAATTTAAGCACGGCCTGTTTCTCCCGGAATTGTACCCTCACAGCACACATACCTAGAATGTGGATGCAGCCCGCCGTGTATGATTGCAAGGTTGCTGGGAATGGTTCTAGAGAGGGGAACTTACCCAGGAAAGAGCCCCCTTGCAGTCTGGTCTGAGACAATGGTGAATCCAGATCCGGAATCCACCTCCATGTCGCATGGTCGACCTTCGATCTTCACTCTGATGGATGGTTTGCCCTGCGCCGGAAACTGCACGATCTCTCCGTTGATCTCTGTGAGATAACTGCAGTCGTCTAGGAGATGAGTCGTGGTGGATGATCTGCGACGCGTTGATCTAGGTGATTCCGTTGTTGCAGCTGCCACGGACCGACAGACCTGGCCGATGTGTCCTGTCTTACCAAAAGCCCTGCACGTAGCATCACGAAAACGGCAGCTTTTCCGCTCATGGTGTCCGCCACAGCCTGTGCAAGCGCCTCGGCGATCTTTAGGCTGTGCATCCGCCTGACGCACGAACTTGACACCACGGACTGGGCTCTGGCTTGGACTAGCCTCTGGCTCATCCATGGCATGGGCAGCCTCTACCCGAAGCTTTGTGGTCTTGCCACTGGCATTGAGCTCTTCCTGCTCATAATTCTCTGTGGCAGAGGCCTCTTTCAAGGCGGAGGCAAGGGTGACATATTCCTTTGCCACAATGCGCCTTCGGGCTTTTTTGCTGCAGAGCCCCCCAATAAATTGATTCAAGAGAGTGTCTTCAAGATTTGGGAAGCCACAGTGCTGAGCAAGCTCCCGGAGTCCTGCCAGGAATGCAGCCACAGATTCTCCGGCTTGCTGCTGCCTTTTCTGGAACTCCATCCGCCAGGCCATCTGGGTTTTGGTAGGTGCCAAGTGGCTTGTCAGCCGAGCGAAAATGTCTGTGAGTGCTGTCTCACTCAGCTTTGCTGGGGCGAGCAGTGCCTTGGCCAACATGAAGGTCTCCCGCCCACAGCAACTCAGGAACGTGGCCCTTCTTTTGCTGGCATCTGTGATTCCTTGAGCCACCACGAAGAACTCGAAACGCTCAACATAGTCCTCCCAAGTGTGAGGCTTGGACGGCTGGAAGGGCTCCAAGACCCGTGGACTTTCCATTCTCCAGGCGGGCAGGGTCGTCTTCTAACCAGCAGGTGAGTCTTGTCTCTGCTGCGATCCGGACTCTGAGTCAGCGTGATGGGCCTCTGCTACTCAGCATTCCGGATCCCATCCTCGTCGCCAGTATTGTGGTGTGGGATTAGTGATTCAGCAGTGATTTCAGCTCAGAGACAAAGCAGGCTGGAGACAGCTTCTAGTGAACAGCTCTTTAATCAGGGAGAGACAAGACTGAGGACTGGGGAGAGGGAGAACCACTATTTTTATATTTCATTTTAAGGGAACGAGAGCCGTGGAGTCATTATAGGTAAACAATATTGCAAGAAAGGGATCCCTCCAGTCAATATTTTCTTTAAAAAGTTCAGGAGGCAAACCATCCAACCATGGTGCTTTACCTACTTTTAATTGAGCAATGTGGGACTTAATTTCATCTTGGGAGACTGGAGGCCAGGCCGGCAGATCCTCAAACTCCCACAAAACACCATTCCCCACCCTCTAGGAATGAAACAATTCTGTTTCCGTTTGTCGTGATTTTTTTTCAAAAATTTGTCGTTTCGACGTTTCGTTCGTCTTTTGTCGTTTCTACCGCAATTTGACTTCCCAGAGCATGGGGGCGTCCCGCAATGACCCAGAGCAGGCGGAAAACACTTTAAACTGGGTGATGAATAATATATTTAATAAATATATCATAGCATAAGACTGCATCCTATGCGATAAAGCAAACAAAGTGGGCAGAATGCAATATTCTTTTTTTCTCTTAGTCAACGCTCACTGAACCGGCCAGCCTACTTGGTCTGGCTGCCTGTTATACTTTTTGTTTGTTTGTTTTGAAGCCTTTATCCGTCCCATCTCCCCTCCACCTCTCAGAGGCAGCAGGAGACACAGTATTCCATTCCTTCCCAAATCTGGATGAGGGTCTACTCCTCTCAATTTCCCCTCCCCATGACACTCCTTGTAAAACCAAGCAAATGCCACCCTGGTCAACTAGCGGTCAGAGATTCAGATGCTCCCCCCCCCAACTGATCCGGATGAGTGCCCCTCAACCTCTTGGGGAATCATCGCCAGCTGGAGTATCCAAAGGAGCTGACTGGCAGAATCCCCAAGGAACAAATTCAGGACAGAGCAGAGGGAGTGCCCGGTGGGAACACCCTGGAAACGCCATACCAGCACGGACCAGCCGAGCCGCCTACACAGCCTTTGCCTGGGCAGGTTTGGCCTTTGCCTCAGATTCTTGGCCCCAGTGCGATGACGGAGGAGCCCGGTTCGCTCATGGAGCAGACCTTCTCCTTCCTTAGCCAGGTGGCACAGTTCCATGGCCATCTCCAGGGCAGAGACCCTCCGCTGCCCTCCACCCTATCCGGCTTCCCTGCCGTGTCGCCAGAAGTGGCCTAACCCTAACCCTAACCCTAACCCTAACCCTGTAACTGTTTTCATTGGGGGCCAACTTGCTAGAAAGGTCACCTGGGAAGAAAAGGACCCCCCCCCGGGACTGCCAGCAAAAGGAACCACTGGTTTTTCAAGAACTGATTGGCTAAGGCAGCCATTCAGAGAGCAGGAAGGACGGGTGGTGGGGTTGGACCTGCTGCCTTGAACGGTTGGGGTGCAGGCAGCTAAGCCTGACTCGTGACAGTCCATGCAGCAAAGCCACGAAGCCAGAGTGCCAGGGAATTTTTCTTGGTTGGGGAGGGATTGTTTCAGTGGCCTCCTTTGGAGGCCACAAGGCCAGAGTTCTGCCTACCCAGTGGAGACAGAGTCCACGCATGCAGCAAAGCCACGAAGCCAGAGTGTCAGGGAACTTGAGGGAGGGATTGTTTCAGCCACCTACTTTGGAGGCCACCAAGCCAGAATTTTGACTGCCCAGTGGAGACACAGTCCATGCACGCATGCAGCAAAGCCACAAAGCCAGAACGGCAGGGAAATTTGGGGCAAGAGTGCAAATGTTAGGGAGGGATTGTTTCTTCCGCCTTTGGAAGCCGGAATGCTAGTTGGAAGGAATCTCCCCTCTTTCTGCAAAGGGATTTCCAAACCTGGACTGTAACCGGTGGGAGTGAACCCCCCCCCCCATGTTAGAGGACAGAGTACCCCAATTCTAAACAAAATAGTTGATGATGACTGTGCCTGTTAAAGTTGGTCTTCTCAAGTGATTTTCTGCCAAGAGGCAGGGGCAGCCGGGGTTGCTGCCTGGGGAAGTTGAGGAGAGTGGCCGACAGGGCGCATGTCAGCTCGGAGGCTGAACTTGAAGCACTGAACCGCTGATAGGCTGAAGGAGAAGCACCTGGAAGGCCTCCTCCAAGCCGGGAGTTCTGGGAGCCTGACAGGCAGGCAGGTAGGCAGAGGGGCAGGCAGGCAGGCAGGCAGGCAGGGAAGCAGGAAGTCTGGCTTACAGGTAGGAAGGCAGGTTTGCAGGGTACCCACCCAGGCTAGGGAAGGCACAAAGCCAAAGTGCCAGAAGGGAGGATTGTTTCTGCCTTTGGAGGCAGAGTTTCTCCACCCCAGGAGACCGAGTTTCGTCAACCCACGAGACAGAGTTGATGCAGGAGAAAAGGGCTATTTCTTTAAGGCTGTAAGGAGAGCTAGGCCCCTGCTAATCAGTCTTTGGGGTAGGTTGTTGTAAAGTGCATCTTGACCACTTTGTAAGAAGAGTGGCTCCAAAACCCCAGGGAAGGGAGGAATGCATCGAGAAAGGCAGGTATTAGGGTGTACTACACTCAGACAAGCCATGGCCAACGGGGAAATATTGGGCCTACACTGATCCTAGAAAAAAATATTCCTGGGCTGCTATAAAGACCAGGGAAGCCCTATAAAAACAGGGCTAATTATGTAGCCCTTATTAGATCCATACATGCAGCGGAATTGCAGGCATTCAGGCAGACAAAGGTGGAAGGCAGGCAGGCAGGCGAAGCATTCAGGCAGGCAGTCATACAGACAGAGCAGACAGACAGGCAAAACTGTGTTGCACTGGTGGAATGTTAGGATGGGAGGCATACAGGCATTGGTTAGATTGGGTTAGGGTTAGGGTTAGGGGAAGTTGCACGGCTACAACCCCAACAGTCTTGTCCGGTTCAAAATTATAAACATTGAGTGGTCCTCCCTGGTTCGGAGCCAGGCAAGGGCTAGACAAATTGGGCCTACACAGACCCTTCGAAATGACACATTGAGTGGTCCTCCCTGGTTCGGAGCCAGGCAAGGGCTAGACAAATTGGGCCTACACAGACCCTTCAAAATGACACATTGAGTGGTCCTCCCTGGTTTGGAGCCAGGCCAGGGCTAGAAAAATTGGGCCTACAGATACAGTATGAT
>JAHTLZ010000237.1:4598337-4618934 GCA_023846285.1 Phrynocephalus versicolor | reverse complement strand
ATACAGTATGATTCCCTTCAAATGACACATTGAGTGGTCCTCCCTGGCTTGGAGCCAGGCAAGGCCTAGAGAAATTGGGCAATAATCGAACCCTTCAAATTGAGTGGGAATGCAGGAAGGCAGACAGACAGGAAGGCAGGCAGGCAGGCAGGCAGGCAAGCAGGCAGTTGGGCAGGTAGGCACAGGGCCAGCTAGGCAGGTAGGCTGGTAGGCAAGCAGGAAGGAAGGAAGGCTGGCAGGAAGTTGGGCTTGCAGGGAGGAAGCCATGCTGGGAGGCAGGCATAATTGCAGGCAGGCAGGCATAAGTGTTGCTCTGGTAGTGCACGTTAGAGCAAGGGAGGCCTGTTTGGAAGGAACCAGTGGAAGAACGACTGTGGACCTAGGTCTTGGAGTGTTGGGGTAATCCCAACGTGGAAAGGTTGAAGTGGATGAAAGTCAACCTTTCCACGGTCTTGGGGTCCAGACGAGAGCGGCGTGGCCTCAGGACATCTCCCATGTGGGAGTAGACACGCTCACTCTGGACACTGGTGGGTGGGATGGACAAGAGATCCAACGCCAGAGTCGAAAGAGCGGGCCAGATGTCTGCCATTCTGGCCCAGTAGTGGAGTGGGTCCAAGGTGAGGGGTTGGAGGGGCTCGGCCATGTACTCCCTCACCATGGTCAGAGTGGGGTCCGGTTTTTCTTCCTCCCTTGCGTCCACTGAGGAGGAGACTGCCATGGCTAGGGCAGAGGCCAGGTAGTTGGGTGCTGTTAAGGAACCTGGTCTCTGGGTGTACGCTCCTGCAGTAGAGGAGGAGGAGGACCCTTGTGAGGATTCCTCTTCTGCATCACTCTGGCTTCCGTGCACCCTCGGGAACGCCTGGGCCTGATTTGAGGCAGCCCTACGGACTTGATGGCATAGCTCAGTCTTCCAGGAGTTTAGGTCGGCAGCGCTGCCTGCCAGGGAACCCTTGACGTGAGGGTCGCACAGGCATGCCATCTGGTACACCTTTTCCCTCCTCAGTGGGCTAAGGGGGTATCCACGCCGGTCAGCAGCCTGTCTGCCAAGGCCCTGCTCTTTGGGAGAAGATCGGCTTCTTCCCGGATACTGGCCTCTAGGCGTTTGCGAAGAGCATTTACTAGGGGGAGTACGTGGCCCAGGCTGGCGTTGTAGCTGCTGAGGACATGGGTGGTCTCCTCAAAAGGCTGCAGGATACCCACCATCTGGGAGAGGGCGAGCCACTCGGTAGCACCAATGTCCAACACCATTCCCCCAGGCAGGACGGGAGTGTGGGACATGACGTATTCCACCACTTGCCTCTGCTCTGTCAGGCACTTGACCATTTCGTAGGTGGAGTTCCACCGGGTGGTCCCGTCCTGGTTCAGGACGTGCTCTGGTCGGCCCATCTCCGCCTGCCTCTCACGCATCATCCTGGATGCCTTGACGCTGCGTGAGAAGTGCCTGACTATTTTCCTGCACTTGTCCAGCAAGGCCTTGGTCTCCAGGGTCCCCTCATCCCAGGAGTCCTTCGCTGCTCGCAGCCCAATGGCATCGCCCACCACTAGGTGCAGTTTGTGTGCTGCGCACATGATGCCCTGGAGCACTGCCCTATCAACCGTGTTGATCATGTTACGGCCTGCGTCAGTAACCATGAATCCGCAATTGACCTGCCCCTCAGGTGCCCACTCTCGCAGTGCTGTCTTGAGGACCTCAGCAATGTGGATGCCTTTGGCACTGTCCTCCATGCTTTGTGCCTGGAGAAGCACCACCCTGTACCCTCTTGGGGTGCTCCCTTGTGGCTCCCCCTGCAGCTGTTCTTGGGATGCCCTAGTGTCAAGGACCTCCTTGGGTTGCCACCAATGAGCCATCAGAGAGAGGTATCCGTGGTGCCCACCGGTCCAGAGGTCGGAAGTGAAGTGGATCTTCCTTCCTCTGGCCGCCTGCAGCAGGGCCCGGACCATGTCCCTGACGGACTCATAAAGGAATCACCCGCCTGCTGAAGGTACGACGGGAGGCTCGTACCATGGAGCCACGTGCTTCATCAGGTGCCTGAAGCCTGATGACTCCACAAAGGAGAGGGGCAACCCGTTCATAGCCACCATTTCACCAACCACGCGAGTGGTGGTCTCCTGTGCCTTGGCCCCATTTCGTTGGCAGACAAAACTCCCACACAGCGGCACCACTTCCTGTAGAGTGGCCTGCCTCTTCCCACTCTCAGCAGAGCTGTCTCTGGAGTCCTTCCCCATGCCTGCTTCCCCCCTCTTCCTCCCTGAGGAACCAGGGCCTGACACTGTTCCAGGCAGAGTACCAGGGTGCCTTCTCATGAGGTGGCTATGCAAGGCACGTGAGGAGAGGTGTTTGGGGTCATTTTCCCTGCGTACGACCACCCCACTTTTCTTGCACACCGCAAGCCTCGAGTCTTCCTGGCTGTTAGCAAAATGCTCTCAGAGAGAGCTGCAAGGCTTATGGAAAGTACTGCCGCCTCTGGTACTGCCTGCCGCTGCTGTGCTGGTGGTGGTGTGGCTTGTACCCTGCTGGGACAATTGACTGCTGCTGTCACTGGTGGACTCTGGTCCTGGGTGGAAGGAGGGCTGCTCCTTCCATCACTGCCTGAAGCCTGCCTTTCATCTGTTCCTGCCAACAGGTCCTCAGAATCCGGCATATTCAGATGCAAAGAGCCTGTTTCTGATTCTGAGTCCTCGTCTTCCTCCTGATAAACTGGGTGTGTGTCCATGTCAAAGCATGGTGGCAATGGAGCTCGCATGCAGTCATCCATGCTTCCCTCAGTGACAGAAGATGGTCCGGTGGTGCTGGTTGTGCTGCTGCTTGTTGGAGAAGGAGTGGCAGCAATATCACTATCTGCACTACTTCCTGTGCCTTCCTTCAGAAATGTTATTTTAGTGGGGGTCCCCCTGCCCTTCCCTCTGGCTCTGCCACCCCTCCTCATTTTTTTATTTCTCAAAAGTATTAGAAATATATTTTCTTATTATATTTGTGGTAAGTAACAAACTATTCTAACAAACTTATCCTTTTGACCCACAAGCTTACTCTCACACTGTGTTCTTTTGTACAAGCTTTCAATGTTGCCCTGCTGGCCCTTGGTATAATTTTCTAAATTCGGAATTCAACTTGATCCACTGAAATGGAGGAAAACCTAGAAAACAAATGGTAGTATTTGAAATGAAACTAAATACAGACCAGAAGTCTAGAAGAACTGCTCTTCCCTTCTTCAGCACTCAGTCTGAAGGGGAATCCCCCTAGGAAAAAATCGTTCTAATTGAGTCAGAAGTTTGGAACTAAACTAATAATAGCCCCCCTGCAGGCAAGCAATTAGCTGCTTCTGACTAAAAAAATTTTTTTTTACTAGAGGCATCCCCTTTGGAGTTTAATAACTCTGCTCCCTGAACCCAAAACCTCTCCAGATTTCGGGGGCTTACAGGTAAGAGCTTGAGGAAGCTACCCTGCTATTTTGGTGCCTCTAGGACCCAGGGGAGCATTTCATTTCATTTCATTTCATTTTGTCACAAAACCACTTTAAAAATTGTTTAGCAACGAAATGAAACGAAACTACTAAAGAAACAAAACAAAAAACCCTGCTATATTTCCATTTCATGCCCGTGTGTAATAGGTATTCCTCAGAACACTATATTGTTGCAAGTTATTCCTGCTGTAATGTAAAGGTTTTTAAGGTGGTTTGCTCTTGACTAGGCAGTTACAAGGCATTCACTGTCCAAACACATGCTGTTTATTTATTGATATGGATGATTCCATCTGATTGAACCTTTCAGCTTCTATACACAGCTGTTTCAGAATAACTTAACTGAATCAAGTGGCTAGGTGTGCAATTTTCACATCTCAATGGCATACAGACCTCAAGCAACCCTATTAGGTTCAAAACAGCCCACTGTCAATTTGCCAATATAGTGAAGAGGCTTAAGAAGAGGGCAATTTCAGGATATTGGCAATTTAAACAATTAATCAGATCCTCCAGGCATTTTGGTTTCCCTTTCTCTTAAAGATCAGGTCAAGAGTCAGGCAAGAAGTACCAGACTAGTGGTTTATTTGTTTGTTTATCTGTTTGTCTGTTTGTCTGTACCCTGCCAATCTGGCCAGGCATCAACTCTGGGTTTACAACAGTCAAAATGAGAACAGAAATAAAATAAACAGCAACATAAGGTATCATAAATTAACAGAAATAAACCTTAAAGGAGCCCGTCGACAGAAACAAACCATGTAAAAATCTAAAATCTAAAACTGAGGAAGCTGTTTGGATGAGCAGCGAAACGTTTCTGTCTCTCAAGAAAAAGAAGCCCAGGAGTCATGACTCAACTTCCAGATAAGCTCACACGAATGGCTGAGAATCTTCACATACAATCTAAAATCTGTTATCATAACACCTACAATATCAATATGGATTTGACCAAACTTCGTGAGGCAGTGGAAGATAGGAAGGTCTGGCGAGCTCTGGTCCATGAGGTCACGAAGAGTCGGACACGACTGAACGACTGAACAACAACAACAACAACAACAACAACAACAACAACAACAACACTATCATATGCTAAAGCAAAGGTTCCAATAGTGGGATGGATTTAGATTAGTAGGTCGGTAGCTATGGTGAGAGTATCTCAGAAGAGCCTGCCTGAAAGAGCTATATTTTTAAGGATCTCTTGGTTTAGGCATCTGGCTGCAGAGCCAGAGGCTGGGAGTTCAATTCCCCACTGTGCCTCTTTGACAGGGTCTGGATTCCATGATGCATAGGGTGGCTTCCAGCACTGTATAGTTCTAAAATGGTGGCGATGATTAAAAGCAAACAAAATTTCCCCCTCCTTGCCCACTCCTATCTCCTCCTACTTCCAAGATAATCTTTTCTGGTTGGCTTCTTTTTTTAAAGTGATGTAGTGCATATGCCCAGCCCAGGACATTTAATTCTCCCACACACAAAGACTTCCTTGGCCCTTCCACAGAGCATCTGGCTATTGGGTTGCCAGGAGGAGCACTTCCACTTCCAAATGTAGTTCCACATCACTGCTCCTATTAGAAGGATCAGGGTTTCAAAATATGCCTGAACAACTGCAATCTGTATCATTCTAGATGGGTCTTGAACTTCCAGTTCCAAAAGCCCTTGCTTTGCATAGCCAATGATCCTGGCAGCTGTAGACAAAGAACTTCTGGCATCCTATATTTAGGAGGCAACTTAATCTTTGGGGATTGTTTCATCTGTCCAAATGGTTGGTGCTTCCCTTCAAGTTCTAGGTATAAAGGAGTTGCAAACATGCCCTTCATTTGGGTCATTTTCATCATAGTAGCTTCTGCTCCTACTTCAGTGATATTGATGAAAGAGCTCTGCCCTCTAATGACTTGCACCCTTCATAAGAAGAAAGCCATGTTGCCGCCCCCCGCCCCCCACACACACTTCATTTGCTCATAAGCTCTTAGGGAGAAAATGCCTTTGCCATCTTTTTTGCCCCCTCGTCTTTGTGCAAGACTAAGGCATCACTGGAACATATCTGAGGTTCACTTCTATCTGGCCTCCCTGGAACCAGAGACTCGGCCACCTCCTTGGCAGAGACACATAACACCCTGCCCTGCCGCTTGCTGTTCTTTCATAGGCTCAATGTTAAACAAGGCAGTTGAATGACAGATTTTGATTGGAGGAATCCTAAGAGAAGTTGTGTAGGCTGTTTCTTCTTCTTCTCTCTCTTCCACTCTTCTCAACAGAAGTTGCTGATGAGGGTGCAGGCAGCATTCCTGCAGCCTTCCCTAAGTGCCTACTTCCTCCACACCCACAGCTCATGCTGCCGACAGACTCTACTCAAAGAAGAACAGAATCTGAATCAGCTCCAGCAGAACACAGACCCTTCCAATGAAAATCACACATGCCACACAGAGACACAAGCTCTATTAACTCAATATATATTGTGTTGTTGTTCAGTCGTTCAGTCATGTCCGACTCTTCGCGAACCCATGGACCAGAGCTTGCCAGGCCTTCCTATCTTCCACTGCCTCCCAGAGTTTGGTCAAATCCATATTGGTTGCATCCATGACACCGTCCAACCATCTCATTCTCTGCCATCCTCTTTTCCTTTTGCCTTCAATCTTTCCCAACATCAGGGACTTTTCCAAGGACTCCTCTTTCCTCATGAGGTGGCCAGAGTACTGGAGTCTCAGCTTCAGAATCTGTCCTTCCAGTGAACATTTGGGGTTGATTTCTTTCAGGATGGAAAGGTTTGATCTCCTTGCAGTCCAGGGGACTCTCAAGACTCTCCTCCAGCACCACAGCTCAAAAGCATCGATTCTGCGGCGATCAGCCTTCTTTATAGTCCAGATTTCACTTCCATACATCACTACTGGAAAAACCATAGCTTTGACTATCCTGACCTTAGTTGGCAAAGTGATGTCTCTGCTCTTTAGGATGCTATCTAGGTTTGCCATTGCTTTCCTCCCAAGAAGCAAGCGTCTTTTTATTTCGTTCCTGCAGTCGCCATCTGCAGTGATCAAGGAGCCCAAGAAAATAAACTCTGTCATTGCCTCCATTTCTTCCCCTTCTATTTTTTTTTTTTGATGTTGAGCTTCAGCCCATTTTTTCACTCTCCTCTTTCACCCTCATTAAGAGGTTCTTTAATTCCTCCTCACTTTCTGCTATGAGAGTAGTATCATCTGCATATCTGTGGTTGTTGATATTTCTTCCGGCAATCTTAATTCCAGTTTGTGATTCATCCAGACCTGCCTTTCGCGTGATGTACTCTGCATATAAGTTAAATAGGCAAGGTGGCAGTATACAGCCTTGTCGTACTCCTTTCCCAATTTTAAACCAGTCAGTTGTTCCATATCCAGTTCTGACGGTTGCTGCTTGTCCCAATATGGATTTCTTAGGAGACAGATAACGTGGTCAGGCACTCCCATTCCTTTAAGGACTTGCCATAGTTTGTTGTGGTCCACACAGTCGTGTGCAGCACCTTTACAGCATCCTCTTTGAAGATTTTAAAGAGTTCAATTGGAATGCCATCACCTCCACTGGCCTTGTTGTTTGCAATGCTTACTAAGGCCCACTTGACTTCACTTTCCAGGATGTCTGGCTCCAGGTTATCAGGGACACCCAGATCTTTCTGATATAATTCCTCTGTAAATTCTTGCTATCTCTTCTTGATCTCTTCTGCTTCAGTTAGGTCCCTACCATTTTTGTCCTTTATCATATCCATCTTTGCATGAAATGCCCCTTTAATATCTCCAATTTTCTTGAATAGATCTCTAGTTTTTCCTTTTCTGTTGTTTTCCTCTATTTCTTTGCACTGTTTGTTCAAGAAGGCTGCCCTGTCTCTCCTTGCTATTCTTTGGAAGTCTGCATTCAATTTTCTGTATCTTTCCCTTTCTCCCTTGCATTTTGCGTCCCTTCTCTCCTCCGCTATTTGTAGGGCCTCGTTGGACAACCACTTTGCTTTCTTGCATTTTCTTTTCTTTGGAATAGTTTTCATTGCAGCCTCCTGTACAATGTTACAAGCCTCCATCCATAGTTCTTCAGGTGTTCTGTCCACCAAATCTAGTTACTTAAATCTATTCTTCACTCCCACTGTGTATTCATAAGGGATTTAACTTAGATTATACCTGACTGGCCCCGTGGTCTTCCCTACTTTCTTCAGTTTAACTTTGAATTTTGAAATAAGAAGCTGATGATCTGAGCCACAATCAGCACCAGGTCTTGTTTTTGCTGACTGTATAGAGCTCCTCCATCTTTGGCTGCAAGAGCTCCTCCATCTTTGGCTGCAGAGAACATAATCAATCTGATTCCGGTATTGTCCATCTGGTGATGTCCATGTGTAGAGTCTCCTTTTGTGTTGTTGGAAAAGAGTGTTTGCAATGACCAGCTTGTTCTCTTGACAAAACTCAATTAGCCTTTGCCCTGCTTCATTTGGAACTCCAAGGCCAAACTTACCAGTTATTCCTTTTATCATTTGACTCCCTACTTTAGCATTCCAATCCCCTATGATGAGGAGAACATCTTTCTTTGGTGTCAGTTCTAGAAGTTGTTGTAAGTCTTCATAAAATTGGTCAATCTCAGACTCTTCAGCACCGGTAGTTGGTGAATAAATTTGGATTACTGTGATGTTAAAAGGACTGCCTTGGAATCGTACCGAAATCATTCTATCATTTTTTAGGTTGTATCCCAGCACTGCTTTTCTCACTCTATTGTTGACTATGGGGGCTACTCCATTTCTTCTATGGGATTCTTGCCCACAGTAGTAGATGTGATAGTCATCTGAACTGAATTCACCCATTCCTGTCCATTTAAGTTTGCTGATGCCCAAGATGTCAATGTTTATTCTTTCCATCTCACGTTTGACCACATCCAGCTTACCCTGGTTCATAGATCTCACATTCCAGGTTCCTATGCAGTATATTTCTTTGCAGCATTGGACTTTCCTTTCTCTTACAGGCACGTCTGCAGCTGAGTGTCCTTTCGGCTTTGGCCCAGCCACTTCATTAGCTCTGGAGCTACTTGTACTTGTCCTCCGCTCTTCCTCAGTAGCATGTTGAACACCTTCCGACCTGAGGGGCTCATCTTCCAGCGTCATGTCTTTTAGGCTTTTGTCTCTGTCCATGGAATGTTCTTGGCAGGGATACTGGGGTGGCTTGCCAGTTCCTACCCCAGGAAGTCTTATTACAGGCCTCATTGTCACCAGTGTAATTAGCCTTACAATGATGAAAGCACAGTTCTGCCTATATATTGTAGGTGTCTCTATATAACAAAATCCTCCTGCCTAATATGCCGCAAACAGGCTCAACCCTAATAGAATATTTCCATGCTGATTTATAACATATTAATCTACACATCTAACCCTAAATTTTATTCCTAATTACATTATTAAATAAACCTGCACACAATGGAATGTGGGGAATGAAAATGTGAGTTGAGGTTTTCGGACAGACACAGAGAAAACTGCTGCAGTGCAGGCTTGCACTAGAGCAAATCCTAATAGCAAATGCTCAGGAGATTTATAAATAGCTAGTCACAAAGAGTCGGTCACAACTATATTGACACAACACACACATGCACACCTTTTCAACTGGAAAGAAACAAGATAAAATATATATTCTGTGTCTGCTTCTAGATTTCGTAGGGGCAGACAGACAGCACTACAAGTTTTGCTTTAACCCAATGAAGAGCCCTGTTTATTTTGCCAATGCAATGGACAAACTTGCAGAGGCTCGAGCCGGACACTTTGTTTACAGAGCAAGAAAGGAAGAATCGAAGCGGATACGTCCACACCTTTGTTTCAACAGAATCAGCAACCCCCTCTTCGCTGTGTTAGCAGTCTGCATTCAAGAACAATGGGGTATCACCTCTGGCTCAATCATCAGGAATCTTCCCTTCCTTCCATTCTCAGATTTCATACTCCTTTGCCTTATGACAAGTTCTGCAGAGGCTTGCTTTTAACTGCTGAGGGATGGAATAGAAGTATGACTCAAATCAATTATGTTCAAAGCAAAAGAAACACTGACTGTCCTCCCTGCTCTGAATCCTTCCCCAGCTGCCTGTTGCTGCCACTTTTCCTGGCCAGCCGTCTTATTCCCCACCCCTACCCTGCTCTTCCTCATCCCCCAAACATGTGTTTGCTAACCACTTATGAGCACACAAAAGTTCTTTGGCAGCTCAGCCTTGTACCTATTGCTTGGCACGACCAGATGCAATCTAAATTCATTAGCAAGACACAATAAAATCCATGGCCCTCTAACACAGCCCATTCACAGGCTGATTTGTGTGGCTAGCACGCCTGCCTGTGCCTGAATGGAGCGGACTGCGTACATTCTGTACACATGCATTAATTAGGGCTCTTTGGCTTTGGCTGACAGATGGGAGAATCTTGTCTTTCGAGAGACCATGAATAGCGGATAGAAGGGGGAGGGAGAAGAGATAAAGCTTGCTTTTTAACAAGCTTTATGACTTTTTGTAATTAGTTGGGAAATTGTCCTTATTATTAACGAAGGTCTACCCTTTCTCTATCCATCTGCCTTCCTGTTTTTTTTTCTAATTTCCTGCATCGCATAGTTGGCACGAATTGCTATCCTTACCTCCTTCCTGCAACTCTACCCCTTTCTGTGTTGCGTAAGATGTTCATACATCTTTTCTTGAACACAAGTCTCTGTCAACATCATTGACAGTACTTTGTTAGGATGGGATTTGTTCTGCAAAATTTGAGACAAACATATGTAGGAAAATCTGTCTGATGTCTCTTTAGACTTTGCTTCCTCCCCCATCCACCCCAGGACAATGGCTTGTCACCATTTTTTATTGTTTGGCAGAATAGGATGAGATTTATAGTGAAATTTACCTCTTGCGAGGGTATCATGTATTTCAGATTTTGGAAGAATAACAGAGGAAGTCTTGTGCAGAAGGACCCCCCTCTCCCTTTGAAGGATGTGTTCATTTTTCTATATTTTTATAGGGGGAAAGACAATCGAATGAGGTATTATGAAAATAAGACATGGAACAGAGGCTTTATTTTAAACTTTTATTTTCCTGTGTTAAGGAAAGTGCTATGTTGCAGATGAGCCCCAAGGGAAACAAAATAAAATTTTAAAAATCCTGAACCTTTTCAGATTCGAGGACTAGGGTTTTGCAAGGACTAGGGTTCTGCAACGAATGAAATGGTTTCAAATTTTTGTTTGCATTCTGCCCAGCTGGCATCAAAGTCACAGAAAGGAAATGGCAGGATATTTATTTATTTATTTATTTATTTATTTATTTATTTATTTATTTATTTATTTATTTATTTGATTTGATTTCTTTGTTGCTGTTGTTCAGTCATGTCAGATTCTTTGTGACACCATGGACCAGAGCACACCAGGCCCTTCTGTCTTCCACTGCCTCCCAGAGTTTGGTCAAATCCATGTTGGTGGCATTGATAACACCATCCAACCATCTTATTCTTCGCTGTCCCCTTTTCCTTTTGCCTTCAATTTTTCCCAACATCAGGGAAATTTCCAAGGATTCCTCTCTCCTCATCAGGTGGCCAAAGTATTGGAGCAGGGGTCTTCAAAGTTTTCAAACAGCAGGCTGGTCCACCACCATCCAGACACCACTGGGGGCCAGACTACATCCCCCCCAAAAGGGGGGAGAAGGCCGACAGAGGAAAAAAGGGGGAGGGAGGTGCAAGTGGGCAGAGCCCCCCACGATTGGCCCATGATCATTGTGTCTCCGGGGGCCCAGCAATGCCTCCTGCTCCAGATCACCAACCTGAGGTGCTGCCGCTGGGATCCCTCTGCTGCACCTTTTCTTCCTTCTCCTCCTACAGTGGCAGTGGCTGGAGTGTCTCTCCTTCCTTCCTTCCTTCCTTCCTTCCTTCCTTCCTTCCTTCCTTCCTTCCTTCCTTCTGTCCTTCATTGCATCGGGAAAGAGGCAGCAGCCCAGGCAAACTCAGGCCCCTCCTTCACCTTCTGGGCAGCCACTCAGGATGGGGAGGGTAGCAAGGCTGGCTCCACTCCGCACAGATCCAGCTGTGTGCCCTGGCCATCACACCTTCGCTGCTCCCCGGAGGGAAAGCTGCCCCCTCTCTTGGCGTGGCCTGGCCTGACTTGGTGTGCTGCAAGTGAGGGAGGAAGGGAGCAAGGTTGGGAAGGAGGGAGGGGAGGCAGGAAGGCATGCCCAAAGCCACCTGCAGCCCGCTCACTGGCCGAGCCCAGCCCGGCTGTGGTGCTCTCTTGGCTCGCCAGCCCGCCCATCACCACCGGGGACAAATGCAGCACCGCCAGCCTCCCAGGAACCAGGCTCAGGCCACTGTTGGCCTTCCCTTCTTTCTCCACCACCACCTCCTCCTCACTGGTCTCTAACCCAGTGGTGCTGGCGGCAGCCTCAGCCTCCAGCCATGGCTGGGCTCCCTCTTCCCCTCCCTCACTCCATGGAGCAAGGCAGCAGCTCAGAGGGGGCTGGTGGGCAGGAAGTAGGTCCGTTTCCCCCTTGGTCACTCATCATCCATCGCTCTGTCGATCCACTGCCATGGCTGCTCCGGCTCAGAAGGCTGGCTGACGCTGAGTCTGCCTGCCCCCTTCCTTCCTCACAACCACAATAATACAGGCGGTGGCCACACATGGAAGGCAGGTGGGCAGGGTGGAGGAGCAGGGGTGGGGCCTCAGGGAGTAGTGGGGGAAGCGACATAGTCCACCGATTTGAACTGCCTAAGCAATAGAAGCAGCTGCGGAGGTTGACTTGCTTGGGAAGCAGGGGGTAGGTGGGGGGGTTGCAATTGGTCCCGGGGGCCAGATTCAGGACTCTGGGGGGCTGCATCCGGCCCCCGGGCCTTAGTTTGAGGACCCCCGTATTGGATCCTCAGCTTTCAAAATCTGTCCTTCCAATGAACATCCAGGGTTGATTTCTTTCAGGATGGATAGGTTTGATTTCATTGCAGTCCACACACACACACACACACACACACAGAGTGAGCGAGCAAACAAGAGAGAGAGAGAGAGAGAGAGAGAGAGAGAGAGAGAGAGAGAGAGAGAAATTATCAGACCCTAGGCCTATCAGTCATGGTAGCCTTCCTCTCTCCTCCCTCTCTTCCCCTCCCTGGTTTTTTCACACATGCAAGGGCTGATGAGAAGTGATACCAATTTTCAGAGACTGACCCATCTGCCTTGCTTGACTTTTCTTTGGAAAATTAATTGCTAACGAATCTCCTGGGGTGTTCAGATTTGGGTTTGGTCATTTGTTTTGGATAAGCATCACTTATTTATTTTAGTTTTGAATATTTTTACCCCACCTTTCTCCTTAGAAAAGGTCCCAAGGCGGCTTACAGTAATGAGGGACAATATACAGTCCAGTACAATTCAGACATATTCGAATTTAAGAAAAGGGAATTGAGGGGTACCTTAAAGCATTTGAAGGCAGCATTAAAGCAGAAAGAGAATGCGAGCAGTTAAGAAAAGAGTATCCATTCACTTCACTTTGGATATCTCCATATCTGCCCAAAACATTTGCACTTAGTCTGGTTCAGTTTGGTGAATTTGTCCAAATGTGCACGTAGGCTACTGCGCGCCTGGGAATATCGAGACCCTGTGAAGCACATCTTCCTTATGGATGGGGGAAGAGGCACTGTTCATTGCAGTGTACGCAATTGGACCCCATTCAGTTTCCTTGTGGGATCAGAACCTCACCTGCTTTTGCAGAAATGCCAACGTGTGTGGTGAGAGGAAAAGAGACTGTGGAATTCAATGGGAGCCTCAAAGCATCTTGGCGAAGGGGGAAGTGAAAAAGAGACTGCCACACTTTACCTTTCAACAGGTGTATCAAGGGATTCATCAGGCATATTTAAGGCAACGTTGCTGCTGACATTAGGAAAAAAGGAGGCAGGTAATAGGAGGAAATGTGCAAAGAAGTGAAGATAAGAGATGCGCCGAGTGTGGATGATGTGATTGTAGATAAGCAGAAGACTGCTTGGAATCTGAGATTGTGCATCACCCCAGTTTCCTTTCGCATTTCTTACGGCGTGACATTCTAGAAGGATAGGGCAGCAGATGGCATCAAAAGCCACTCAGAAGTACATCAGGATCAGTAATTTTCCCTCTGTGAAATTTGCAGAGCTTCCTTGGCAAGGATGATCCCACCCCCGACCCCAAAAAATGCAATTCAGGATTGAAAGAATATGGACGTATGGAAGATGGAGATACCACTGGATGTACAGGTGTTGTATTCTCGTGCAGCACAGATTCTGCAGCCACAGCCACAGCCATCCCCGCAATTACAAAAGAAGACATGGAATGGGCTGGCAGAAGTAACAACCATTCAGCCCTGTTCTCTGTCCCTCTGCCCTTTGTGCTCCTTCTTCTCCTGTTTGGGAATGCGTGGGAAGCCTGGCAGCCTGACACACACAATGGGCACAAAGGGCAACTTGTGTTTGTGGCTGGTTGCCAAAGAGGCAGTGAAAGCTGGCACTTGCTGTGCCCTTGCTTTGCACCTGGAGTTGAATAGCCCATTTGGCGCAACAAGCCAGATAGTGCTGCCTCTGTTCAGCGTTTCAACGCTCAAGTAGGCAAATATTGACACACTGCAGAAGTGCCTCTGTATTGTACAGTGTACGACATGCGAGACATTGTAGACTTACCCAGCTCCGAATGAATGCTCGGCGGGAGAAGATGCCAACTGTGCTGCATGAATTAACCTACGCTGCTGATGGGAGCAACCAACACCTACTAGCACATACTAGCTACAGGACTGTTGTTGTACAGCTACTCTGCTGAGGTTACTGATACATTATGGATCACACAGAGACAACTGCACAAAAAGCCTAGGGGCTTTGGCATGAGTGCAATGTGTCCCAGTCTTTTCCATCTCCACCCACCCTGTATCCTCTGAAGATCTCCTCTGCTCTCAAATTACTCAACTCTTTCTCCTGAGCAGCTTCCCAGAATACCTTATGTCCTTCAAAACCTTTCTGAAAACCCATATTTTCCATAACATTTTGATCCTCTTGTTCTCCTGCCCTATAGCCATTGATCATGAAGAAAAAGGAAGATGGTGTTGATGAGATATTTTCAACATATGGTGGCCCTCCTAGAACGTTCTAGGTATAAAATACTCTGAAGTGGTTTATCACCAGTACCTCCTTGGGGTGATGCTCTGAGGCCATGCAGTCCCCAAGAGTGCACAGGTGGCAATGCACAATAACCAAGATCATGTGTGGTACTTGCCACACATGATCTGGATTATCTCAGTTGGCTGTTCTCCTGGGCAGCACAGTACAGATGTGAACAATTGCTGGCTATGCAGGCAGGCATTGGAACCCACTGAGCTATACTAAAGGAAACAAGGAGAGGACATGATATGGTTTAAGGAGCATGCAGTTAGGCCTGTCTATAGTGATGTTTATAGACAAGCTTAAAATGCATGCAACATATGCAGTTTCCTATCTTTCCCCTATTTCCTTTGCCTTCCACACCATGCACTCTCTGTTGTCTACAAAGTCATACCGTTAGTCTGTTAAGCTGCTCAGGGCAGCAACTTGTTATCTTGCTGGTTGCAATGTCTGTTCCAGTGCTGCTGTGGAAAATATGGAAAACATGTGCGATGGAAACTTGTATTAAAGGAGACTTTGCATCAACATGAATTTTGTGCACTGCCACAAACATTTTTGTCTTGCACTCACCCCAGTTTTTGTAAGATGCACAAAACAGATCTAGCTATCTATGTTGACAGATGAAATGGTGCACATCAGTGCAGTGTAATAGGACTAGGAACATACCAACTTCCCCAGTGGAAGTTTCATTGAAATCAGTGGGACGTCTGGGTAAATAGCAAGATGGCGGGTGGCGGCAGCTGTCTTTCGCGGCGGCGCTGCGCGTTTTCTCTTATTTTCTTTTATGTTTTCTTTTATTTTTGCTTGTTTTATTTTCATTTATTTTAGCTGATTCTGCCCCTGCCAGTGCTTATGTGGGGAGTTGAGTTCACCTGGAGTCCCCCCCCCCCGCTTTCTTTTGCCCCGGAGGACTGTGAGTTGAGCTCGGGTGGCGCTCTGAGGTATGGAGTTCCCTCCACCCAAAGCCCGCTCTTGCTCTTCGGACCTGGCATTTTGGCTCGCTTCCCGCCACCTCTTGCTGTGACCTGCCACCCCCACTTGCCTCCTGACGTGGTTGGGCTCCTTCCTGGTCCCTGGTGCTTGCGGGGGGTCAGCGTGCTGGCCGCGCTGTCACCGGACCCTTGGTCGCCTTTTCGGGAGGCGGTTCTTCCTCTTTGCCCCGGATTCCTTCTGGTGCGCAGCTGGAGCTTGAGGCTATGGTGCTCCTTCCACCTGCAGCAGGCCGTAGCTCGCTGGGGCCATGCTCCGGCTCGCTCCCTGCCGCCTGCCGGGATCCGACACCTCGCCCGACGGGATTCGCCCTTCAGCTTGCTCCCCGCTGCCCGCCGGGACCTGCCACCTTGTCTGCCGGGGCCTTCCATATCGATTCTGGGCGGTGCCAGCAGCCCCCCCGGCCGGGCCTTCTAAGCACCCTGTGCCTACCCCCCCCCCGGCAGCACTGGCAGTGGCGAAGACCCTGTGTTCACCTAGGAGCCCGCCCATGTCCAGGGAGCCCACTCTGGGTCGGAGGCGGCAAAAGCGACAACGGCCCCAGCTTGATCTCTACGAGGAGGTGGTGGCTGCTGAGGCCCTTTGTGGAGCTGCTTTGGGGGCGGCTGAGCCTTTCCTCCGGCCTCCCCCTCATCTCCCGCTTGCCTTGGGACACCCAGCTTTTTCTCCATCTCCGTGTCTGGGGGTCGTGCCCGACTCCACCTGGACTATCCGCCCGATGGCCGTCGCCATGCAGCTTTGCTGCATACTTCTGTGGGGTTGCTGCTGGCTGACCTGGGCGGACCCCCCTTGGACCTTTCACCCTCCTGCTGTTCACCTTGGAGGAGGCTTGATCTGGCAGCGGAGGTCCTCCTGAGTGAAGAGCAGCTCGAAGAACCCTCACTTGGTTTCCCATTCCTGGTGTCAGAGATCTGGGACTCCCCTCGCCACTCATTGCGTCCCCTGGCTGGTTTGGTGGTGCGTTTGGCGGCATCCTCTGCTGGAGAGGCGGTGATGGCAGTGGCTCCTCCCCGCTGGGACTGCTCATGCTGGGGGGCTATGCACCCGGCTTGGAAGCGGCAGCGGTGGCGGATCTGTGAGTACTCTCTGGAGGCTGGAGGACGTCCTTGAACCTTCATGTGGTGGACTGCTCTGTCATCTTGGTGGGGCGGCAAGGTTGTGTCACCATGGCTGGGCTTGCCCGGCTCCTGGACACTTACTGTTGCACCATCTTTGCCAGGGGCTCCTTGGTCCCTTAGTGCAACAACAGTCTGTGACCTGGTGGCTCTGCTCGTTCCTTTGGACGATAACAGCTATTTCTGAGGGCTTGCCTGTACCCTTGGCCTACAACATTGTTACCACTCGTGACATGGGCCGCCATTGGGTACATATGGACCATTCATCTTGTCCTTTGTCACTTGATGATTTGGCATTAGTATACCATCTTGTTAAATGGGATCTCCAGATTCTCTCCATCTCTCCTCTCCCTTGGTTATTGGGGTGGGTGGGCCTATATTATGAATCGCAATATATATATTTTATTGTTTTATTGTTATTTATTGTTTTATTTTGTATTTTGTATTCTGTTTTCATTTTGTAATTATCTAGGCTTTCATTGTCATTGTATTGTATTTTTAATGTTTTTTTGTTTGTTTTTAGGTCGCCATGCCAGCAGGGACCTTTATATCTGTGGTGTCTGCCCATGGGAGATACGCTCCAGGCAGGGGGATTATTCGGGTAAGAAGAACTCGGGTCAGGCATTTATTGCCTGTCCCCCATTCTTATCCCTCCACTCACTGCCACGTACCTGGGTGCCATTCTGCCAGTGCCTCCGATCTGTCTTGCCTCCTGGTCAATGCCAGGTCGGTTCATAATAAAACACCTATCATCCACTGCCATTGTGGATGAGCGAGCCGACCTGGCTTGTATCACCGAGACCTGGGTGGGTGCTGAGGGTGGGGCTTCCCTCTCCCACCTGTGCCCCCCTGGGTTTCAAGTCCAATGGGCTGGCAGGTTGGAGGGTCGGGGGGTGGGGGGCATCGTTTGCAGGGAATCTCTTCATGTTAGCAGTTCTGCGGCAATGGTGCGTCCCGGGGTTGAATGCCTTCATCTATCAGTGGGGTCAGTGAGATAAGTTTGGTATTGTGCTGGTGTACTGTGCTCCCTGCAACCCAGCACAATCCTTTCAAGAGATTGCAGAGTTCGTCTCGGCTGCCCTGTTGAGGTCCCCCTGCCTATTGGTGGTTGGGGACTTCAACGTGCATGCCAAGGAGGATCTCTCTGGTGTGGCTCTGGAATTCATGGAATCCATTACTTCCATAAATCTATCTCAGCATGTTGTGTGCCCCACCCATAGAGCAGGCCATACCCTGGACCTGGTTTTTACCTCCATGTCGCCAGATTCTTGTCTGAGGGTTAGGGGTATTTCACCCCTGCCCGTATCATGGTTGGAAAGATCATCTGCTAAAATTTTCCCTGGCAATCGCCACCCTGCCCTGCGGGGAGCATCGGCCCTATATTTGGGCCCGCCCCTGTAGGCTCCTGGACCCTGTCAGGTTCATGGAAGCCTTCGGGGAGCTTTCTGGCAGTCTGGCAGATGATCCGGTAGATGTCCTGGTGGATAGGTGGTATGAGGGTGCCACTGGGGCTGTTGACCGGATCGCCCCCGAGCGCCCCCTGTGCTGTGGAGATCGCTCCTCGCTGTAGTATACGGCTGAGTTGCGGTTGATGAAACAAAAACGCAAGAGGCTTGAGGTCATTTGGAGGATGAAACGGACGGTAGAGAGTAGGGCTGCACTTAAGCAGCTGACCGGCTGCTATCTTTGTGCGATCAGGGATGCTAGAACAGCCTATATCTCCCTGAGAATTGGCGAGGCCACGAACCGCTAGGTGGAATTGTTCCGGGTGGTTCGGGATCTCTCCAATCCCGGTCAGCTGAGGCCTCCTCCTAGTGAGTTCACTAGCGAGCAATTTGCAGCCCATTTTAGATCCAAAATAGAGGCCATTCATTCCAATTTGCCCTCCAGATGCTCTAGTCCAGGCCTGCTCAAAGTCCGGCCCGGGGGCCAAATCCGGCCCATCAGGCCATTCTGAGTGGCCCACGGCTGGCTGGCCTGCCCCTCCCTCCCCCTTCTTTGCTTATGGGTCAGTGGGTGGGGCTTGCAGTGGAATGGCAGGGTCGGGGAGCAACCGGCCCTGACACATTCTCAGCCACCAAATCTGGCCCTCCTTACAAAAAGTTTGGGCACCCCTGCTCTAGTCTATCCTCTGATGTCCCTGGGGCCTCACCCCCTTGGTCTCCCCTCCTGGTTGCATTTGGACCGGTGTTCCCAGCGGAGGCCTCCAGAGCTATGGCCTGTTGCCGGCCAGTGGCTACCCCTTTTGACCCTTGCCCAGCTTGGCTTATTAAATCTGCCGAAGGGAACATGCCTGAGTGGGTGTCGGCCATTGCCACGGCCTCCTTCAGGGAGGGATTTTTCCCTTCCCATCTGAAGGAGACCATGGTGAAGCCCACTCTGAAAAAGCATGGCATGGCGTCGGACTATTTATCCAGCTATCGTCCGATTGCCATTGTTCCCTTTCTGGGCAAGGTAGTCGAGAGGGTGGCTGCCGTCCAGCTCCAGTCGTACCTGGAGGAAAATTGAATCCCGGACCCCTTCCAGTCTGGGTTCAGGCCGCTTTGTGGGACCGAGACTGCCCTGGTCGCTCTGCAGGATGACCTCCTCAGGGAGGCTGACAGTGGGTGCTCCTCCCTGCTGGTTCTCCTTGATCTGTCAGCTGCCTTTGATACCATCGACCACGGTAGCCTGCTGGTCCGGCTGGCAGAGGCGGGAATTGGGGTCCAGCTTTGTCCTGGCTCAGTTCCTTCCTTGGCGGTCGGTCTCAGCGGATTCAGCTGGGTGATGACTTGTCAGCTCCTTGGACTCTCCCTTGTGGGGTGCCCCAGGGGTCGGCAATCTCACCCATGCTGTTCAATGTTTATATGAGGCCGCTGGCGGAGGTCATCAGGAGATTTGGAGTTCGCTGTCATCAGTACGCTGATGACACGCAGCTCTATCTCTCCTTTTCGTCTTCTGCAGAGGCAGTTTGCTCCTTTGATCTGTGCCTGGAGGCAGTTCTGGAATGGACCAGAGATAACCAGCTCAAGCTGAATCCAGAGAAGACGGAGGTTATGTTCTTTGGGGCATCCTTGTCTGGGTACAATGGCCCCCTCCCTAGACTGGGGGGTGTTTCCCTCCAGCCTACGGACAGGGCCAGGAATCTGGGCGTGGTCCTGGACTCAGCCCTCTCCCTGGAAGCCCAGGTGATGGCTGCTTCCAGGGCCGCTTTTACCCATCTCCGCAGGATTGCCCAGATCCGTCCGTACCTCGACGACTCCTCCCTAGTGATTTCAAGGATTGACTATTGCAATGCCCTCTATGTGGAGTTGCCCTTGACCCTTCTCCGGAGGTTACAGCAGGTGCAGAATGCGGCGGCCAGGCTGGTCATGGGTGCTCGTAGGTTCGAGCACATCACCCCAGTTCTGGCTCACCTGCATTGGCTTCCCGTTGTCCTCTGGATAAGGTTCAAGGTCCTGGTTTTGATTTTCAAAGCTCTCCACGGCTTGGGACCAGAGTACCTGGCGGAGCGTATCTCTCAGAGATCAACTGGGACCAGGCCCACGAGATTGGTGCAGGCGTGCTCACTGAGGGTGGCCACACCCAGAGAGGCGCGGAAATCATGCACACGTGACCGCGCCTTCTCTGTGGTGAGCCCCACGCTGTGGAACCACCTCCCCAGTGAGCTGCACCTTGCAGAGTCCCTGCCCGCCTTTAAAAAGGCTTTGAAAACTCACCTTTTTAAGGAGGCATTTGGCGACCTTTCTATTTAAGTTTTTCTTTTAATTGCCTCCTGTGCTCCGTTCCTTCCTTGGCGGTCCTTCCTTTAGGGTCTTGCCTTCCCTCCATCTTGTTGAAATTTTTGTGTGTTCACTTTTGCTTTGTTACTGTTAGCCACCCAGAGTTCCTACCTGGAAGATGGGTGGGATATAAGTATAATAAATAAATAAATAAATAAATAAATAAATAAATAAATAAATAAAT
>JAHTLZ010000237.1:4547287-4598327 GCA_023846285.1 Phrynocephalus versicolor | reverse complement strand
AATAAATAAATAAATAAATAAATAAATAAATAAATAAATAAATAAATAAATAAATAAATAAATAGTGTTGTTCTGAGTAAATAACATTGTACAGAGGCAGCTTGGAAGCAGCATAAATTGGGGAAGCACCAGTAGTTGTTAATTTAAATATTTATGACATATTGACATCAACAATGGTCACTGTGGCCAGTATGCTCTTTAAGGAGTGGGGAATAGAATAGGCATGTGAGTTCCTGCTGATTCAGTAGGCTTCCTTTTTGTATGTCTACTCTCGCACAGGTTGCAAGACTGGTCACACAACTGGTTGTGTGATCACCCATGTGACATGAAGTTGGGGAGCTTATTTTATGCCCATTCAATTCCAGATTGGATACTGGCCAGTGTAGAGGTAACACTTTAGTCAGTGGAATAATACTGATATATTCTTATTTTTTTTACAAAATAAATATGTATTAAGTCTTGAATCCGGTTGGTAATTCCAAATAATCCACTGAACCAACAGGCTTTACATAAATTGTTGAGTCCATCCAAAAAGAGATTCAGTGGTCCAGCATCCTACTTCTAGCAGTTACTGGACTGTTGCCAGGTGAGCAGCATCTCATCTCTTGAGATTTTAGGACCAAAACCA
This sequence comes from Phrynocephalus versicolor, assembly GCA_023846285.1. Taxonomy (NCBI): domain Eukaryota; kingdom Metazoa; phylum Chordata; class Lepidosauria; order Squamata; family Agamidae; genus Phrynocephalus; species Phrynocephalus versicolor. Next base: position 4,597,699 of record JAHTLZ010000237.1, on the reverse strand, counting down.
GAGACCAGGAAACAAGCATTTCTAACCTCACTGAAATAGGAAAGCCAATGTTTGGAGGGGGAAGTTTTTGCAGACTTTCTGCTGCTACTGCTGAGGTTTGCTCAACAAGAACACACAAGAGTTGTGATGCTGGTACTCTATTCCCTACCTTGCACAAAATGACACAATTGGCTCAGCATCGACATGGATTAGAGAGAGACCAAGTGGATGTACCCACTGGAGCAAACACACATATACAAACACACACAGCATACACACACACGTTCATATTCCACCAGTGATCCCTGGCATCATTTGGCAACAAGTAGGGATTGATGCTTCAGATTTAAAGCCACTTCATATACAGAAATTAAAGTTGTCTCATCTGTCATAGCTGCTGAATTTCGAATCCCTGCCTAGAGACCCAAAGAGGCATAGGAATTCCTTGAAAGCTCCTCTGACACCTTGGGACCTGGCAACTCGGCTAAATGTCAGATGTAAAGGAAAAGCAAAGCAAAGCGTGCTGCTTATTTACCGCCCGACAGCCCTTAAAGCACTCCCTGGGCAGTTTACAAGTAATTATACAGGCCATGCTGAATTCTAGCCAAAATTCTGTAAACCCGCAGGGTAGGCCCAGACATCTTATCACTCATAGCACAGCAGTAAATGGCACCACTACACAGGAAGTACATCTCCCTGTTACTTTGGCACGTGAGCAGAAAACTCCCAACAAGACCTGGCAGTGAAAATAAATTGAAATCGCAAAGTAAATAGCTGAAAGTATGACATCCAAACCCTTGAGGCAGCCTCATAGCAGGGATGGCTTTGTAAACCCTGGAGTGAGCTATCGTAAATTAAAGATGGTGTTTACTTGTTGCTAGCAAGTTAAGTATAAATACAAAAGTAGGTAGCAGCATAACACAAAGAATGGGTAGATGTCAGTGAGTTCACTGGACACCCTCCATGTCACAAGGGTGCATTTTTCCAATTGGGAGCCATCTTCCCAAGAAGGAAAGAAAGACATTTTGTTGGCCACTAAGTGTTCTGAGTACTGTAGTACAATTTGCTGCCCTATTAAATGTGTGTTGGGGGGAGGTGTTTAAAAAAATACCACCTCATGACAGAAGGGCCAGGGCTTCGTAAGTTAAATCAGCTTCCTAGGTTGGACTTCTAAATCAGGAGAAACAATAATGCACACTCAAGCTGACTTTGCCATTTCAATACAATGCACAGGGGAGGGGGGGAATGGACAACTGGGGTGAACCAAATAAACTTGAATAACTTTTTCTCTTCACATGGCCTGTTCAGTACATGAATGTGCACTGGCTGTTCTCTGAACAGCTATTGCTTAAGATGTCAGGGACAACCACTTCTTCTTTTGTGCATACATATAACTACTGATGGTATCTACTGTATTTGTAACAGCACTGGAATAGGAATCAAGACAACAGTAAAAAGATGATATAAGCTTATAGACCAAATCTTGCACCCACTAATTTCTATAAGCACTTCTCATTCAAAGAAAGTGGCTGCAGTTTTCTGTGACTTCCTTGTTGATCTCTTCTGGAAAAAGTTCAAACATGTACAATGTTACTCTTCTCATTTTGTTGTCCAAGCAATTCTGTGAGGTAGATGGGGAAATAGGGTGGAGTGGGGACACACAGAATGGCCCAATGACCTTCGTAGCTCAGTGGGGTCTGAAGCTCAGTTTCTTCCCCCAGTTGAACCTCCATAGCACACTGGAACTCAATACAGTAATACCTCAGATAATGAATGCCCCTGATAATGAATTGTTTGGATAACGAATCACAATTTCCAGGTATAGGGCTGCCTCAGATAACGATTTTCCCCTATGGGCTGTCTCAGATAACGAATCACAATTTCTAGGTATAGGTCTGCCTCGGATAACAAACTTTCTCTCTGGGCTGCCTTGGATAACGAATTTTCCTATGGGCTGCCTCGGATAACGAATTTCCAGCATGCATCAGTAAAAAACAGTTATCCTGGGCTGCATCATATCTGTACCTTTAAAGTGCCCTTTATAAAGAGTTTTGAGCAAAAAAACAGGTGTCTATGTCATTTTCCTAGGCTCTGGAATGAATTAATTGGTTTCCCACTCATTCCTATGGGAAACCGCATTTCGGATAACAATTTTTTTTCAGATAACGAATTGCCTCAGAGAATGAATTAAATTTGTTATCTGAGGTACCACTGTATTATATTAACCATATGTGGGGTTTCTCCTCTGTAACTGGGGACTAATTTTAATATTGCATTATATTTTAGTTGGGTCTGTTTTTAATTTATGTTGTGAAATTTTACACATGTCAACATCCAGACTGTCCCTTGCTATGTAAACCTCAACATCCTTTTCCCTGCTGGCTATGCAGGCTCAGCATTGTGCAGCAATACTGGGCTATTTTCTGCCTTTTTGAATCATGGGTCTGGAAGTACAATCTCCCACATGCATAAACTGGAGGTAGGTTTTCTGAATAATTGAATGTAAAACATACCATATACATGGTAATATGGTTAATCAAAGAACCATTTTCTTTAGATAGGTTATAAAATAGTCAATAGGAGCTTAAGCTCAGAAACTATGAAGCATTCATGCATCATAATCATGTGGAAAGATATTTTAGGGTTCTAAAAGTCACTCCATGCTGCCACTGTCAGGTTGAGGATGATCTAGAGCAGTGGTTCTCAACCTGTGGATCCCCAGATGTTCCTGGACTGCAATTCCTAGAAATCCTGGCCAGCTCAGCTAGTGATGAAGACTTCTGGGAGTTGCAGTCCAGAAACATCAGAGAAGCAAATAAACAAACAAACCATATTTAATATAAATCATTGTTCTGTTGCTCAGTGGGGCATCGAGTCATGATGTATTTAGATGTATTTTATATGATAGGTAGTAATTAATAAAATTGAATACACTATTAGTCTCTTTTATCTTGAGTATTTGATTGGAGTTTCCCTTTCCTTTCCTTTTTGAAGCAATTTCCATTACTCTTTTGATCAAGGAGGGTGGGAAATAAGAAATAGATGCAGATATAGATATAGATATTCTGTGTTGTATAAATCATATGTAAAAAATAAGTTTTCTTATTTCTTATTTCCCACCCTCCTTGGTGGACATCCAATGTCTTTGACCATTATTCTATGGGATTAAATTCATTTTTTGTGATCATGACACCCAAACTATGGATGGGGATGGGGCTGAATGTGTGGCCAACCTAGGACCTTGGAACATGCAGCTTTCCAGTTTATGGCAGTCCCATGGCAGCATACTAGTTCTCTGAAGGTTACTATCTGAGTTCATACAAGAGAGAAATTGAAAGATGCAAGGGTCTGCAGGCTCCTTGACCTTGCCATGCCTTGTACCACCTCTTCAATTTCACCTCCATGGTTTTTAGGAAAGCAGAGAAAGCACCTTGTTCACTGAAATAAAGCTAAATGGGACTTCAAAGGATTAACTTGGTTTGACACAGGCCATCATCTCAGACTGAGTACTCCTGGCAGTGAATCAAGAGGAGGGAGATTGATTCATTGATAGACAGACATATGCTAACAGGTGAAGAATGATTTTGTGTCTTATAATTTGGTTATTATGCTGAGAGTTCTACAATGATTCTTGGATGAGTAGCTCTCCTCACAGGCTTAGAAAGTCATTAAAATCTTATTTAGTTGATGTTTGAGAAGAGGTTGGCTTTTGTTCTTTCCTGGAATCTGCTGTTACCAAATTAGCATAATAATTATTGAAGTATTATACTACATCAAAAAATCTGCTGTCCAATGGTTTTAAAACAATGAACTTCTGTCCATAATATATCCTTCCATGAGAATGGCTGCTCCCTATGGCCAATAGTGCTGGGTAGGGGCCTGTTTGCCCACCCGCAGTGACTCCATCACAAATTGTGTGGGCCACGGGGAAACCCCTGTTAGAGCTAAAAGTTATTTAAGACTGTGCCACATGGTGCTAGGCCTCTTTCGTCTTCTGGCTATCTTCGCAGCATGAGCCAAATGGTTAAGTACTGAGTGTACATTTTGTGCTGTGCCATTCCTCTTTGCAACATTGGGAGTTTGATCGGATCGAACTGAGCTTATTGCCGATCCTATTAGCCCCAGGGGACAAGCTTTTGGAACAATTCCATCCTGATCTTTGACTATGGATCACAGGCCTGTGCTTCAGCCATGCTTGCCGGGTAGATTATGAGCCTGAGTTAGGTGGGTATATTACATTTTTTTCCCTTACAGAAATGTTTGGTATTGAGGGGTTAAATAAGAAAACATTTCATTTAATATTAGACAGTGGAGAGTGGGCAGGAAGGGGAGGAGGTGAGCCTCTTGCAAGGACGCTGGGGATAGTTAGTTCATTCGTTTAGGTTTCCTGCTTTTTCTTATAAAAGGGAGGGGAATTATTTTTAACAGTTATTGTGTTTATTGGTCTTTGCGTAGTCATATATTAAATCTCTGGGGAATTTACTGCTTTGTTCAAAATTGTATAAGCTGACTTGGTGGTATTAGATCACAAGATAGATCTGACAGAGACACTAAATCACATAAAATGGAGGAAATCACATGGGAGAGTTAATGCTTTCTCGTATTGCTTTATTAGAAAGTGGGCACATGGATACTGGCAGACCAACAGCAGAGAGGGTGCCATCTGAGAAAATGAGCATCAGCCCGGCTGTGCTATCAGGAGAGCTGATAACAACCCAATGGATGACATCAAAAGCCCCAACTGCCTCAGTTAGGTTGCCCGATTCTGATTATCTTCAGATTTTGGACCTTCCCTCAAGCCGCCATTATGCAGGGAGCCGGTCACTTTCTTAAGTGAGCAGAGCCCTGCCATGGGACAGCACACGTTTAAAGGACATGACACGGCCAACAATGGCTTGGCTATGAGCTACAGGATGCCTGGAGGTGCCTGTTCCCACCACCTGGTCATTGTCTTCTAATATACCTGTCATTACTTCAACACCTGCAGTCACAGTTAGAATGCCAGCTGAACATGTGTCTGCTAAGGAAATAGGGATTGATGCAGGGCAAGAACATGGGACACATTCAGGACAAGAGCAAGGGACACAAGCAGGGCAGGAACAAGTTAAGGATGCTACAGCTGACAAAGCAAATTCTGTCAGCCTTGAAGCTTCAACAGTGTCCACTACTGACTTACCTATATGTGATGATTCATTTCCTCTAGGCGACCACCTGACTCAGTCAATGTCTGATAAAATTTTGAAGGGTGATTATGTTGATGTTTTGACCTACTCAACAGAGAGATTGAAGAGCAGAAATTTAAGAAATTGGAGGAAAGGGAAAAGGAAAAGATTGGGAGACACAAATCAGACAGATGCTGGTCAAACTGGTTAGCAAGATTTTTTTTTATTTTATTTATGCTGGCATCATGTCTAAAGCCAAACAAGAGAGGGCTTTTTCATTGATCCAGTACATGCTTCTGATTTTTAGAGCTTATACAGATTTTCCAGGTACTGCTTGGCTGCAGTACGATGAAGGGTTCAGGATGCATGTGGCCAAGTGCTCTGGTGTACACTATGATGTACCATATTATTTATTATTGTTGCGTCTCATGACTCAATCCCACCCCATATTGGGTGAACGTTTTTATAGTTGGCATCTAACCCATCAGGTTGGTCAAGCCAATATTGCCCATGCTTTGGTGGACCAGACAGTTCAATGCCATATGGCCTTCTGGGAATATAATGCAAAGAGTTTCTGTTCAAAGAAAGCCTGCTGATTTAGGTATATATTTTTTCAGAGTGCAGTGGATCACACAGCACAGCATTCCTGCCTTTGGTTCGAGAATTGCCAGAATGGTGAAGAAACTAAAGTCTGTTAGGGGTCATGAGGACATCATGGGGGATAAAATTAAGAGAGAAGTTAAGGAAGGCAGTGTTTTGGGTCTTTTTGATGACCCTCTGACACTATGTATTAGAGTTTCTCCTTTGGGTGTGGTAACTAAGAAAGTGCCTGGTGAATTCAGGCTTATTCATCACTTGTCATATCATGAGGGTCAGTCTGTAAATGACATGATTCCTCAGGAATTATGCAAGGTCAGGTACACTTCATTTGATGCAACCATGTGCATTATCAGGAATTGTGGCCTAGGTGCCTTGTTGGGTAAATGCAACATAAAGTCAGCATTTAGAATCCTTCCTGTTCACCCAAAGGATTTTTAGTTGTTAGGTTTTGCTTTCAAAGGCAAGTTTTATATGGATAGGGCCTCACCTATGTGTTGAGCAATATCTTGTATAGCGTTTGAGAATTTCAGTACATTTTTAGAGTGGTGCATTAAGCAGAAATCATGTTTGCATCAGATAGTGCACTACCTGAATTTTTGTTTTGTTTTGTTTTCAGGGAAATCTGGCACTTCTCAATGTGACGAGCTGATGTTGATGTTTAAGGTCTTAGCTGAAGAGAAAACCGAGGGTCCTGCAACCATTTTGACATTCTTAGGCCTAGAATTAGATACGTCATCAGGCCAGCCAATTGCCAGTAGACAAATTAATGAATTTGAGACATTGTTTGAAGGTCTTGTTAACCCGCTGATAACGCCAGCTCCTGCCAACCTAGCAGTTTGAAAGCATGTTATCTTATCATATTACGCTATCATATTCTATGGTAGTTATGTTCCTAGCTCCTGTCTCACCAACCTATAGGTTACCATAGAAACAACCATAAACAATGCTGCATCTTCTCCATTCCATTATCTACTCCTTTCTAGATTCTGGGAGTGGTGAAGGTCCTTTCTCCAGAGACTGAGAAAAATACTTTCATAGTCCACATATCTGCCATGGCAGGTAGGACATGCGCCATTTGGATGCTCAAATAGCTCTTTTCTTTTCGTTTTCTAACAGGATCACAGATAAGCCAGCTGTGAAGCTATGAATGCATAGCTGAGAAATACATAAGATTTTGGATTGAAGAATAGGAGGGGAGAAACTGAGCAGAAGGGAGAAGATGTTTACAGTTCAACAGCCACAAGGCACAACCCACCAATTTTCATTAAAACACGGGTTCCCTGTAATGATAATTAGGCTAGATCTCCATGTCTAAGGCCAGTTTTGTGACCCTCCATGGGACGTGGGTTCGACTGAGGAGCCAAAAGGCCTGGAAGCAAGATTTTCCTAAAGAGAGCAACAACTCTGAAAGGGGAAAGAGAAGTAGAGGCTGGGCTTTTAGGGCAGGGCTGTCTATATGGATGCTTTGTATAGGCCTCTGTGTTTCCTTCTGGGAAAAGGAAGGGGCCTCAGAGGCCTCAGAAGTTTCTAAAGGGAGACTTTGATTAAATTTGTCTGATTCATGGTTTGTGGTGCCTCCAGATCAGTGCTTTTTTTAAGCACCAAAACTTCAGATTAATCTCAATTTTGGAGGAATCTTCACCTGGCAGACAATACACATAGTTTATTTTTGTTTGCTTGTTTTGGTTGGACCAACTCTTTGGCTCTTAATGAACTATTTGGCATCCCAGCCAACTGCCTCCCACTGTATCCCTCCAATGTTTGAATCCAAGCATTCTCAGAATTCTGAGGTTACTGTAGCAACAGCAGCAAGCTCCTGGAGCCAAAGGTTCCCTTTCCCTGGAACCTAATTTAAACCAATCTCTCAGAACCAGTTCCTCCAAAAAAGCAAAGAACACACACAAAAAAAGCAAAAAGAACACAATAGTTTGGTTGATCTTTATCTCGGAGATTGTACAGCTTCAAGTGAATTGATGGCTCCTAAGTCTATTAGTGGTTGATGGTATGTGATTGCTTTCAGAAACCTCCTCATAAATTTCCTCATGGATGGCTGTGGCTCACTGGTAGAAGGTCCCAGCTCTAATGGCCGGTGAATGTTGTTAAAGGAACACAAAGATCACTCCAGAGAAAACACAGTCAGGGGCTTTTAGCCAATGACTGACAGCCAGCAGAGATGGCACTGGATAAAAAAAGGACAGAGGCTTCAACCCCAGGGAAGGCAGCTTTGCCCAACAAGCGCCCAACAAGACATTTTCCCTTTATTACAAGGAGGTGAGGACTGCTAATTAATAAAATTTAGCAAGCTGAAGTACCTATATTCTGAGGAGAATATAGCAATGAAACAGCTAAAATAAAATACTCCAATAATTTAAAGGTTGCTGAGACAGGAGCTGGAGAAGGGGCCAAAGGACTCTCTTAGTACCTTGGAGATGTTGAGGAATAAGACGGAAAACAAGGAGGTAGCAACAATGGACAGAAGATGTATCAGGGAGTGGGGAGACCACAGCCATGCTTCCTAGTTTTAAGACACTGCAAAGTTTCACAGGTCAGAATACAGCCAAGCTAGTCCATGGTAGAGCAGCTGGTGACTAGTAAAGCCCAAGACACAGCCAAGAGAAAGCTCAGTCCTTTGTGTCACAGAATTCCACCAGTGACAGTCACTGTGACACTGGAAGGAACCCTTCAGAGTGTCACAAGGAGGACTCATCTTGACTGATGCTTCCAGACAACAGCTTTTCCACTCAGCCAGGAGACCCTATAGGGCCCAGTAACAAGAGACCCATGTGGGGGCTGCACTAATCTTGTCCAGATGCTGCTGTCCAGCTCTGCAGTTCCTTCTTCCCTTCATGACGAGGGAATTGGCCATTAGCCTCAGGCTCCTGGTCCCATACCAATGGCCTTCCCCTATGCAAAGCATCCTTGTACTGCTATGAGACAAGTGTATGGGTGCTCCATTTAACAACCTGGGTCCAGCTTATATCTGGTACCTTTCTATCAAACCTAGAGCCCTAACATTGTAATTTCTTTGCTATAATTTTAGATAGTACATGGGAACATTTTCCCTCATTTTTCAATATAACCTGGTTGGGTTTGTACATTGTGTACTTTTACTTGTGTGGCCCTTTTTGCACCTCTGTTTCAAGAAACGAAGAGCAGTTCTTCATTCTCAGAAAGAGTCAAGCAGCTCCACCAGGTGTAACTGTACTAATGCAGCCTGTTCTCTCTTCATCTTGCATTCGTTTGAGCTAGAGCTCACTTTGCACACAGCAGCACGGCTTTCCACTTGTGCAAAAGGTTCATGGCAGAGGAAAGAGAGCCATGCATAGAATGAACCATTCCATGTTCAGCTCAGAAGGCACCAGGCAAAAATACCTTTAGCAAGCTGGGCAGTGTGTGAGGCAAAGCAATGTGCTTATTGACGGATATGGTGATTTTGAAAGCCACCCCTTCCATAGTACCTTGGATCCTTGGATCCCCATGGCACCTGCTGCCATTATTATAACTAGCCAGCTTATCAAATTGGCCGGGTACTGGGGAGAAGAGCAGAACAGCAGGTGCCTTCCTTGGGGCAGTGTCTGCTTCCTCTGTCTGAAGAGCTTCCATTGGTTATGGGTGGTGGGGAGTATTACATCCCTTTTCTCCTCTCCTTCTCCTGCAACCACAGCTGCTTCCACCTGTACTGTCTCCACCTTCTCTGCCAGCCTGAGGTTCGCTACTCACCTGTTGGGCAGCTTGAGTGTACCCACCACTGATGGGAGGGTGTTGATTTATTCTCTACCTTAGGCAGTGAGAGAACTTGTCCTGCTCTTGCCTTGAGCCGGCCGTGCTGAACAACATCATTACGGATCAAGGGCATCCGCGTTAAAATAAGCTTTCATTTCTCATTGTCAGTTTTGCAGTATTTAAGCCAACCTGAAATCATCTCAGTTCAGTTCTTAAACTAGCAGGTTTTTAATCACTGGATAATTCTTGCTAGATTTCTGCCGCTTTGTGAATATAACTCCTATTGGTGTTATTTAAAATGGTCAAGCCATGTCTTTCCCACTTATGTGAATCCCTAATGCTAGTGCATTTACTGGCTCAGAAAAAACACACCCCGTTATCCTTCATCTCTAAAGAGACATGCTAAGTGGTCTGCCTTTCAAAAGATAAAGTATCTGATCTCAGCAACATTGTAGGATAAGAAAAAGAGCGGTCACTTTTCCCCCTATCTGCTCAATGCAAAAGTAGGATTTATTGAGGCTTATGTAATTGATTGTGTTACAGACATGTGAATGTTTCTATGGGTCTGACTCTGTTTTTAATGTCTTTTCTATATATTTTGTAGTGACTTATGGCTCAACAATAAAAATGGAATGAGACAGAATTTATTTCAAGGAAATTGCTTCCTCCGAGCTAAAAAGGGTTTGTAGCTGAACTTGGAGTGGGGAAAGCAGCACCTGTGAAAATGTCTCCCTGCTATGGCAGATAACGTTTTCATGTGTTGTTACCATACTTATTTCACTAATGGATCAATCTTTAAAACAGACCTTTTCAGAATGGTTTCTGATGGGCTCCTCAAAGCATAGAAGAACAGGAACAGTTGGGAGATGCTCTTACTTTCCTGGATGTGGTGAACTCTTGGCCTTTGGCTTCCTCCATGTTGCCACCCCAATAGACAGCACTAGAATGGTGGGTGTTGGCTCATTCTGAAGGAAACACAAGCGTCTTTAGTGTGGCCTCAAGCTGAACTTTCCTTCAGTGCCGGTTAACCATGAAAGGTTGTGTTAGCCATCTTGACCTCAGGGCTGTGTGCATGTTTAAGGCTGGCAAAGCAAGGCGGCAACTTGAAATATCAAGGCCTTTGCAAGGGGGAATGGCATCAAAAGGAATCCGAGAGCATATTATGAGTTGAGCAGTGCACAAATCAGCCACAACACCCACAAGGCACAATTTGTTCACATGACTGTTCATCCTGGAATTGTTCTTGGATTACTTAATTCAGAAACATTGGCAGGAATAAGCAAACCTGCCTATGGCTTGTTTACACGTGAAGAGGATGTTTGCCTCATTTCCTGAGATAATACTTCCCTTCAGTAGGGATCACTGAAACATTAACTAATCATATCCAAGATTACTAGTCAACCATTATTTTGGCTGTCCAAGCAATGGCACACTTTCTTGAACTATGATTTATTACAGCGGTGGACAATGCCTAGCCCATGCCTGCATGAGATGTCCATACAATTTTTGTGTTAACCCAGAGAATGGGACACCTCAGACTTGGCAACTCTAGGGAACATAACTGTTTTAAAAAAGAGATTGTTCATTGTGTTGTTATGAGTACTCTTGCTGCAAGTCACAAAACATTTGTACCTGAACTCATCAAAGAGCTGTATGCCCTTGGCTAGCCTGACATTCTTGTCTTGTGCGGAGGCATTATCCCACCTCAGGATTATGAGTTCCTGTACAACTGTGAAGTTTCTAATATATTTGGCCCACGAACCTGAATCCCAAAAGCATCTGTTGAAGTTCTTGATGAAGTTGGAAAAAAAACTAGCTAAGAGGCAGCAATCGCTGTATATCACTTTCATCTAACATGCCATGTCTTTTTTTTAATTTTTTTCTTAATTCTTTGCTGATGTTGCAGTGTGTTTTATTTCGTTCTTTCAACCCATATTGTTAACCGCCCGAAGTTCCCTGGGAAGACGGGTGGTATATAAATAAATAAAATAAAATAAAATAAAATAAATTGGTCTGCTGATCTGGCATATCAGAGTTGACTCCTGAAGTGGATATTTGACATGTCTGTGAGCTGAGTGTATTAGGTATAAAGAAGCAGACCTTGGAATGGCAGCTGAATGACCCAAAGGCCAGTGGAAGACATGGCGCTGCCTGATAAGAAAAGACAGGCAGAAGCCTCCACTACTCTTTTTGCAGGATCCCCTGGAGCAGCAGCCAAGTCTTGCTTTGACATTGGCTAGAGGATCGTGTCCTCTGACACATACTAGAGAGCAGTTGTTGTTGTTTTTGGCTCCCAGAGCTCTCACCTTTCAAAAAGCAATTGCTACGGCCTCTGGGAGAATGGCTGGGGAGCTGTTGTACACAGTGCCTTCAAATTTAGCTAGGGTGGTTGTGGCAAAAGCTCAGTGGGAGGACACACAATTCATTGCTGCATCTGCAACTCTGCTTCATTGAGCATCCATGAATCTGAGCTGGATGAGACATCACCAACCCAAAGATATGCTCTGGAGGTGTCTAAAATATTGGAGTAATGAAAAGGTGAGTTCACAGATTGGACAACTGGATGCTGAATGTATCATGTTCTGTGGACATCAACCTGCCACAAGGAGCAACCAGGTTAAGCTGCCCACTTCTTATCAGGACCTCCATGTTTTAAGACAAAGAAGACCATTTGGTTTCAGAATCTTTAAAAAAACACAAGCAAACAACTTTGTTTTAAAAATCAGATCTAAGTACGGAGCTGGCTCTGCCCTTAGGCAGAGTGAAGCAGCTCTTTCAAATCACAGATCTGAGGTGTCATGAAAGGGGAGCAAATTATTACATTAACTTGTTGCCAAATTATTTTTTTCCTGGGAAGGACTTCAGACAATGCCTGCTCTGCGTTGTGTGCAGAAATATCGCACTTTTGCTTTGGATGCTGTGCATTTCGACCTGCATCTGTAAAGGGTTGCATTTGACAGGTTGCCTGAGATACTGATTTCTCTTGGGCCAGCTTCATGCTCGTGTGACTTATAAACAGGATCCAGGGGAAAAGTTGATTTGGTGTCCCTTTCCCTTTTTTCAGCACAGGCAAAGACTTGGTTTCATTTCCAATAGAGGAAAAGTTTAAAAAATGCTTTTGAAGGCACTGGTGTTGGAGAGGGGGAGCAAGTTTCTGTGGATTCTTGCTTACAAATCTCCAAACCCCACACAGACACTCTTGACGTGTACTCCACCCCCTGCACAGGCCCTTATCCCATGTCCACTTTAATGCTCTAGATCAGACATGTCCAAAGTCAGGCCCGGGGGCCAAATGTGGTCTGTTTACAAATTTCAAGTGGCCCGTGGCCTCTTCTCCCCACTGGCTCAGTCTGTCATACATCCCTGCCAGCTGTCCCTTCCCCATACCGGATGGAGGCATCAGCTTGCAGTTTTAAGTTTTGCCTGCCCTCCCTGACTTTGACCACCACCACCCAGCCACCTTCCCAGCCTACCCGCCCCCGGCTCCATTGCTGCAGCATCCTCCCTTCCTCCTTGCATGTTATAGAGACTTGTCCAAAGACCGGCCTGGGGGCGAAATGCAGCTGAATGGTTGGCCCCCACACATTTTCACCTCACCAAATCTGGCCCTCCTTGTAAAAAGTTTGGACACCCCTGCTCTAAACAGTGCTCTGTGTTGTGGATCTTAAAATTGCCCCCCCCCCCCGGTCTGTTGCACTTGAAGAAAAATATGTGCGAAATAAGTGCGAAAAAGCATGCAACTCAGCACGTTTTACAAGTACATGGCCTTGAGGTGGTGAAATCCTTGTTGCTGTTCCAGAGCCTGTGGGAAATGGTTAAACCCTCAGCAAAAGTGTTTCCCTCCCTCTTTGGTGTCTTCTTTTCTATGGTGTATCGGAGGAGGAGGAGGAGGAGGAGGAGGAGGAAGAGGAAGAGGAGGGAACCCGAGCTGATGCAGAGGCACCAGAGCCAAGGCTTTTTGGGAAGGGGATTGGGCAGGAAGCCACTGCTGCCACTGCTCCAGCAGCCTCTTCCTGCAGGACCCTTCCAGCCCTTTCCAATCCCCTTGGCTGTCCATTGACAGGCGATCGCAAAAAACCAGCCAGCTTCAGACCCCCCGGAAAGCAAAGCCCGCCTCTTCCTCCTCCTCCTCCTCCAATTGTTAGCCCTTGAATTTATTGGTTAAAACCTTGCCGGAGAGAGCGGGCGAGAACTCGCCTCCTTCTGTGCCCGTTTGCATGTGCTGCCTGCCAGCTTCGCATCTCAGCAAGGTCTTCTGGCTCCCCTGCAGAGCCACGGGCACCGCAAAGGACAAGAAGGAAGGAGTTCAAGGGAGATGAGGACACTTTTAAATTGTACCGTGGCTTTTTTATAGAAGGAGAAGGCGGGGGAGTGGCGATCGCCTGCATGGACGATAGCTGAAAGTCGATATATCAGTATGAAATGAAACTTTGATGTGGACCCCATACGTGGGGTCACATAAGGTACGGAACATTAAAATGTGTCCGTAGGGGTGCATTTACCATGTTTTGTACCACGTGACCGCAACAAAATAAAATACACATTTTACTTTGATGCAGTACAAAGTTGATGTGGGGTAACAGCCATAGGCTCTGGAACTAGAGAAGAAGCTCTTTAACCCCTGGACAGACTAGTTTCCCTGTTTCCGAGTCTGGGAGCTAAACTACATTGCAGACCTGCTGACAGAAAAAATGGTGAATAGGTTTATATGGCTAAATTCTGAGGGTTAAGAGGGTGATTCTGAGCTGACCTTGTCTCTGGGATATTTCAAGCTTTTGGTGAAGTCAGATCAAAGGGAAGTTGGCGATGCTTTATAAGGAGACTTCAAGGCAGCTTCAAGAGGTGCCAGAAACGGCAATGTAGCCATTACAGTATCTTAATGCTGGCTGTGTGTGACTCTCACTGAAGGAGATTTCCTTGCCTCCCCTAATTTGCACACCAGCTTGCTTTGTTTTGTTATTGGTCTTCAGTCCATACACACGTTCTTCCTTCTCAAGTCTGATTTCTCTGACACCTAAGGTTTCTTCTGATGTCCTCTGGAATGTTGAGGTGGCTTCAGCTCGAATGGTAGGTTATCTGGGCGAGTTCAGCCCTTGGTCTGTTGGGAAACGAGAGTATGGGAAGGATTTCAAGCTACTAGTAAATAAGTAAAGGAAGAGCTGGTCAAGAAATAGTTAATTCTCCCCCCTCCTCCTCTTCTTTCCAGTTGTTTTCCAGAAGTGGCCTCTGCCACAATTCCATTACTTGACCAAACATAACAAAGGAACAAAACCAGGCATTATACGAAATCCTCAAAGATTAAATACCTTTAAGTCCCCATGAGTTGAAGAAGAAAAAAATCAGACACACATAAATTAATCAGATTTTGGGCTAAATGCTTTGCAAGTTCTAACCAGAGTAAACATTATAAAATAAATGGATCTTATTGTCCCTCCCATTGGTTTTACCACTAGTTGTAGCCCCATAGTCTTACTGCAAACTATATTTTTTGAATTTATAGCTAAAAATTAATATCAGCCAAAATGATGTTTGAGATCTTTTACAGTGCATCAATTTTCATTTCTTTGATTAACAGTTATTTATTCAGTTATTTTATTTCTCTGTCTTGCTGAACTCCTTTCTCTAAATGTTTATAAACAGTCTGTCATTAAAATTACTGGAGATGAAAATTGTATGTTCAAGAAGACAAAGATGCACAAATAAAAACATGCAACCCAAAAGAAAGGGAAATGCAAACAAAACTAAGGAAAAATGATCACATGGTGGTATGAACAGCTAAGGCACCGAGTCTCCCCAAATTCGCTTTATCTTCAGATTTTGTTAACCTTTGTGTTATAAATGTGGGAAAAGCCAATGTGAGACAGGAAAATATCAATTCCTTATTTATGATAATCTATAAATGGATTCTGCATGACCACTGTCAATGTCTGTGAAATCTGTCTTGTGCCATGAGGCTGCTTCCTTATCTGTTTTTCATTTTTATTCAGAGCTCGAATGCACTCAGTATTTTAAACACCAGTTTGGTTTAACCAATTCAGTCCTTAAATAAATCAGTTCCCCAGCTTATGAATGTGGGATATTGTGTTTTTTGTATCCATGAGTCCAAAGACTGGGAAACAGACCAATATTGCTGCACAATATTGTACTGATGTGGCCACCAGGAAAAAGGATGCCAAGATTTACACAGGAAAGGGCAGCCTGAATGTTGATAACGCCAATGGCAGCAATCAAGATGGTCTACAAGAGATCCACTGGGCCACCTTGGCAGGGGCTGGACTCAATAATCCATAGGATCCCTTCCAGCTCTGCAGTTCAAAGGTTGCTGTTGTGATGATGATGATGATGATGATGATGACGACGACGATGATGATGATGATTGATGATGATGATGAAAGCAGGAAGCAGATGGTGGGAGGGGAAGGCCTTCCGAGCCCAAGCCCAGGCAAGGAGGGAAGTACGCCCTCCCATTAGCCAAGAGGGTTGAGATTTCCTCAAAAGAGATCATCACAATCTTAATTCTTTGCTGTTGTTAATGTACCATCAAGTGGCTTCTGACTCAATCCATCTGATGGTCCAGTTATTCCTGTTAAGCGGCAGACTTTTCTCTCTGTGCCCCCTGAGTAACTAAATGTCCCTTTGGCTGTAATCTATTGGGGTCATTAGCAATGAGATTAATTCTTTAATTGGCTTTCCTTCTAAATTAAGCTACTGGTTTTGCACATTTAATCGTATTTTAATATTACTATCCCAATATACCATGATTTTTAAATATGAATATGTTTTAGCTGTTGCACACTGCCTTGAGTCCCTTCACTGGGAGAAAGGCAGGGTATAAGTAAATTAGAAATAAATAAATAAATAAATAAATAAATAAATAAATAAATACATACATAAATAAATAAGGGAGAGTTAAGACTTTCAGGGGGCAACCTGAATTTTTTAATTTTTCAAAATCTGCACAGATCATGACATCATCAGCTATAGGGAGCACAACTTCTGCTACTGGATTTCAACCTATGTGTATTTAACACATCTATCTCCAGAGAATAAGTCATAACTTTGTCACAGTAAAAATGATAAAAGGCCCTGCTATAAACATAAACATATTGCGGCATCAGCTTTTATGGATGGGGCCTAATTCCTTACATAGTATCCAAGGATGGTAGGTCACTATGCTCAGGTATAGAGGAAAAAGTAGTGTGTAGAATCTGATATCCCAAAACCATGAATTATAAGGGACTGCATTCAATATTCACAATTTGGGCATTCAATATAAACAATGAAATGCTGGTTTATAAAGGGAATTCCTGGGGGCCTATCACAGAGATACAAAACGTTTCGCTGCCTTTAGCTCCATCATGAGCTACTGTTAATTAAAATAATAATAATAATCCCGCAGAAAACCCAGCAGGATCCTGACCTTTCCAAAATAGTTCTGTGCATGTCAATGGATATTATTCTCCCTTGTTCAACTCCATCTTTGCAGGCTGCTTGTCAAGAGGGTTTATAAATCTAACGTAGCCTTTGGTGGCTTAATCCGAAGAACAAAGTATTTGATAATGAAACGCATGCCATGAAGTAATGAGTGGTGCCGAGTGAGGAGTCCCGTGTGCTCGGCTGCTTAGTGGACTGAGGAATCAACATGGACGTTCAAAATGACAGAGTGACATTTTTCAAGAGGGGCTTTGAACAACTGCTTCGGACAGGTGACAAGACAGCGTCTTGATCAGATGGTAACCTTTCATTTTCCACCGACAAGTGAGGTCCATGGGAGAAAAAGGGCCTGGGAGGAAATCCATCATTCGGCACATGAATGCGCAGTGGCACATGAACATGCGCTGACAGACCAAAGCTCAGCCTTGTCTGTCAAAATGACAAGCCCCACTCTCCACTCAGAAAGCCCAACATATGTTTCATAAACTGCATGGCACACACAAGCCTCACTGGTTCTCATCTAGCTTGTTCCTTTTCCTGGCCCAGGCCCTGGTGCAAGTGAGGGAACCTTTTCAGATGCCAGCATCCCAAAAATGCCCACCTGGATGCTGTAAACAGCATGGAGAATAAGAGAAAGAGAGAGAGAGAGAGAGAGAGAGAGAGAGAGCACTCTTATACCTCATGAGGAAGTGCATGGGGTTACCTGTCTCTCAAGCAGCTCACGTATGAAGAAATATATACTGTACAATATTTTATCCGGGAGACAAAATGGCAGTGTTTCCCTTTGCCTCAGGCAGCCAAAAACATTGGGGCAGCCCTAGATCTTAATAAAGTAGGAGCTTTTGAGCGAGCCGCAACTCTTGACAGTGCAAAAGCACCACCAACCAACCTGAGGCACACCAACTGGGCATTGGTGACCCTCTGAAAAGTCAAACCACATGATGCGGCCAGGATGTTCTCTCTTAATGTGTCATTCTGCACGTTCATCAATATGAAGAGAAAGATTTGATGGGGGCAATAATTTGGGGAGGGAAAACCACCCCCCCACTCCTTCTGTAAATGTACTTGGCTTATTGTGTTAAGAGTAGAGATGGGCACGAATTGAAAAAAATGATGTTTTGTTTTGTTTTGTTTCATTTCATTGAGGGGCTCGTTTCATTTTGTTTTCATGAATTTTCACCAAAAATCATTTTGTTGGTTCGTTAATTCGTTATTCATTTTTACCCGCTTTGCACGATTTTTAAAGCATTTCCGCACACGGGCGTCCCCCAAAGCCCCAGACCAGAGGGAAAACACTAAAAAAAATTGATGCTGGCAGAGACACAGTATAGATTAGGTACGCAGGGAGGCTGCAAACGCAGTGGCGGGCATTGCCCAGGGCACAAGGCAGCCGCAGAGTGACTGCGGGGCAGGGGACAGTACTCACTGAGAGGTATGCAGTATGCATGCAGGGAGGCTGCAAGACTGAAGCTAGAGAGAAATCTCTTCTTTCTCTCCCCTAAGAGCCAGGCTGCAGCCAGCAGGAACACAGAGACACACGCCTGTCTGCCTGGCCTAAAGTGAAAATAACGAGTCACAGAGACAGCAATCCCACCCTAACCTAACTCCCACCGCAGACTGCAAGGAGGACAGGGGCTGCCAGAGCTTTTTATGCCCTCTGTGGCTGCCAGACCTGCCCAGTCTGCAACCTGGGCATGCTATTGGTTAAAGTTGTCCAAGAATTTACATGATCCCATCACATGGCTTGCATCCATTTTGTGGCTGACATCCATTTTGTGTCATCCTTAAAGGGAAAAGAAAAATACATCGCAATGGGAGAAAGACAAAAACAAACGTTTTAAGGACCCCCAAACCCCCTGGTACGTATTATCAGGCAGAGTAAATAATTATCGCTGCATTTTTACGGATGTCCAGGGTGTTTTAATACCCAAGAAATCAATATTAGGCATCTGGCAGCCATTTTGGGTCGATGTCCCCTAACTTAAAGGAAAAAAAATACAGTGATCTGAGAAAAGACATAAATGCACATTTTAAGCCCCCCCCCAGTAGTTATTATCAGGCAGAATAAATAATTATCGCTGGGCTTTTACAGATATTAAGGACGTTTTCTAACATTTAAAACAGCTCTTTTCATCGCTCGTCGCCATTAACAAAAACAAAACGTAGCAAAGCCAATTTTCTTGGTTCGGTTCGGTTCGTTCCAATTTCACCACCAGGTTCATTATTCATTTCATTACGTAACGAAACGAATAACGAATAACGGAATAAAAAAATTCATTTCGTGCCCATTTCTAGTTAGGAGGCATTCCTGTTTGCAAGTCTCCTACATGACACAGAAGGGCAGACTCTGGCTTTCAGAGGTTGTGGTCCATTCCCCTCTCCTAATCTCCATCTCTCACTCTGAGCTCCTCAGAGAAAAGATGAGAAATTAAGTCATTCATTATTATTTTACAAGGAACGTAATACAGGACTGCTAACATTCCAGTATACAGAATGCACCTGGTCTTCATGATGTCAGCCTGATTTCAGCACTCTTCAGCCAGACACTTTGGCAGTAAGAAGGCACAGGGAAACATTCATATCTGAGAGTTCTGCTGAAATCAATGAGTGCCATTTTCCCTGATGTAGGTTCTGTAGATAATTAATCGGTACTTTGTATAAGGTTGCCAGCAGGAGCACAGGGTCAAGGAGGACTGACCTGGCTTGTTCTTGTGCTTAAAAACATCCATTCAGGCTTCATAAATCCACAGGTAAACATGTTTACTGCATAGAAATAAAACATGGGAGCCTGAATGAAGACCATGTTGCTGTTTAAAGGCACAGGAGCAAGGTTTGATTTAAAAAAAAAAACTGTATATTTAGGCCTTTTAAAAATAGGTCCATGAAGCAACGGACAAAGGAGTAATTCATGTAAATCTGTACAGTAATAGGAACTCGGGAAGCTGCTTTAAACTGAATCATACCATTGGTCTATCTAATCCCATATTTCTGGCACTGGATCCCCAGGGTTTAAGGCAAAATTGCCTCTTAATCCTATCTTTTAATCACTGGTAATGTATTTTAGTCTCTCATCCAGGTACTAACCTGTTGGTACCCTTCTTAACCTCCCACTCATAGCCCATGCAAGGAAAACAGAGGCATTCACACACCATGACACACATACTCACTTCTAGATATGGGCACAAACTGAAAAAATGGTGATTCATTTTGGTTTGTTTCGTTTAAAGGATCAGTTTGTTTCATTTTGTTTTTAATGGATTTTTTTGAAATATTTGTTTTGTTGGTTTGTTTTGATTCATTATTAGTTTTTTCCTGCTTTGCATGATTAAATCCATTTGACGGTGGCGGGCATCCCACTGCCCCAGACCAAACGGAAACCATTAAAAATAAATTTAAAAAACCCACAGACTTTGACAACTGCACACATTGGACTGGCAGCATCCTCATCATCCATATCATCATAATCATCATATCATCCTTGTGTTGTTTTGTGTTGTGTTGTTGTTTTATCAACCACTTGCATCACACATCAATGAATCACATTCATCCATCCCCAATCAAACCTAATAAAATAGAAAAAAAGGGAAGGGAGCTCTGCCTGCCGCTTTAAGCCTCCAAAACAATCTTAGAAAAAAGCGATCTGAGAAAACACATAATTAGATGTTTCAAGCACTGATCAACCCCCTGCTAGGTATTATCAGCCAGAAATATTAATTTTCACTGAGTTTTTAACTCTTTTAAGAATATTTTAATAACCTAAAAATGCCATTCTGCACAGATTCACCGCCATTAACAAAAGTATGTGGCAGCCATTTTTTCCCTTAAAAAAAAGATCTCTTGAAAAACATATTTTAGATGTTTTATCAACTTAACAGTTATAATCAGGCATAAAAATAATTTTTGCATATTTTTGAAGTGTTTCACATTGTTTTTAAATGTTTAAAAACAGCTATTTCTGTTGAGTGCCACCATTAACAAAATGAACCGAAACGAACCATTTTTTCTCAGTTAGTTTCATTTCATTCTGGATTCACTCTGAGGTTCGTTATTTGTTTTGTTCCATAATGAAATGAATAACGAATAGCAAAACAAACCAAAAAGTTCATTTTTGTGCCCATCTCTACTCACTTCTATTCATATGAAGTTTGGGGTGTTTGCTGAGTCCTCAGTTGTGGGATATATTCCCAGCAGTCACACAACACACAGGGGAAATGTACTCCAGCTTGACCCCACTCTGTGCCCAAGCTCAGCCTTGCTGGTTCAACGGTAAGGTTTCTGCTTTTGGGGACCAGACTGGAGCTATTCCACAGCAGCCAGAAGGATCGTTTTAAGGGAGATTCTAAAAAGTAATGCTGTTAAAGTAAGCATTCCTAGTGTGAGCAGCTGCCTTTGCAGCCACCTGTTCACATCCTAAACTGGAAAATAAAGGGAGGGAAGGAGTGAAAACCAGAATGCAAACTCCAATGAGCAATGACAATGCAGGATTTTCACTTCCCTTTACAACTGCGCGAAACCAAGTGCAGGGGAAACAATTTAGTAACATTTTTCTTTTCTTTTCAAAGAAATCAAGCTTAGGACAGAGCCATGTTTGTACAAGCTTCTAGGTCAATTTCCAGACATTGATCCTTCAACCAATTTCTCAGGCAGAACTCTGCCCCAGGCTTACTATGAGGCCCTTTTAAACAAAGACACACAAGATGAAAACAGGAAGCAGAATCGTCTCAAAACCTGGAAAAGGGTGGAGGGGTTGTATTTTGCTTTTAACTATACGCCATACCGGTCTTCAGGTTTCTCTGGTTCCATTCCTATCTTACTCATTTCTTTAGGTAAGTAACAATCACTTACGAAACAGGAAAATCCTTATATCTTCCATCTCCTACAGACCTAAGAATTGGATTTTTGGATGTTTTAGTCTACAGATGTCATAACTCTCCATTCAAGGAGTTCTACCTTGTTTTACAGGCATCTTACACAACTTCATATATCAAGGAGAAAGGCCTCAATGGGAAGGCTGAGTCTAAGCTTGGTCAGGGTTCCTGTTCATAAAGACAGCTCCCAGACAGGACCAAGGTAGAAACAGAAAGGTTGGATCAACTACTGCCTCTTTTACACACAAACACACAGACACACAGACACACACTCCTACAGTCAGGCAACATGGAAGCAAGCACCCATTCTGTTCCCCTCCCAATGTTTTTAACAGGTTCACTTCGTAGACCTCCAGCTCACCGCTTAATCAAAACCCAGCCATTCCCCAACCATACTAATAATCACTAACCAAATGCAGATATCTACAGGATGTGCCACTGCCACACTTGCCATTATGGCTGCCCACCTTCAGCATATACCACATGCATAATGCTAAATAGACAACTATAAAACATTGTCAAGTCTCCCATGGTCTACCTTCTTCATGAGAAACCTTATCAGTGGTGGTCCCATAGCTTTGGGGGAGTCTTCCCAAGAGAGGATCATCTCTTTCTTATGTTGGACTCATTTTTGCTGCCAGGCAATGACCTGGTAGGGATCACTGATGAACTTGGGTGTGTGTGTAAATTAAGCAGTTCTCCCCTCCTTGCAGTTCTTCTTTGCAACTATCCAGCTCACCCACATACAAGCATTTACACCAACTCCATGGAGGAAAATATGGCATTGGGAAACAATTGTTTCTGTAATAACATAATATTATGCATCACTTTGATTGTCTGGTCCAGTCTGATGGACATTGCACTTGTGACAGCTTTGCCAACGTTTCCCAAATATTTCCTTTTAAAAAAATAAAGCAGCCATGGATATCTTGTACGTGTATCAAAAGCCCTATAGCTTACCTCACCCCTAGCCCCTTCCTCATTTTATCTCGTGCAGATTTTCCACACGACCACAGGAAGAGATATATTTAAAATGTACTTCAAGGTCTATATCACAAAATCAAATCAAACAGCCTCAAGGCCCCTGTACTGAGGGCTTCATCTTCATTGAAGCTAAAATAAAAATGTACAGAGCCAGGAGAAATGAGGCAGCGGGCTTAAAAGGAGATTGGTCTGAGGATGTATGGCATGAAGGGTAACTGGCCACTGCTAAGAAAAATGGTAGCCTCCTGTGAAAAAATGATTAATAGCGACAGTCAACCCCAGTTGCCACATCTGTATCTTTTCAAGAACATCTTCGTCTCTGAAATGCAGAAAGGAAAGTAGGGGGACAAGCCCTCATGCCCGTGACATTACCACTTCTGGAGCAGTCGTTGAGAGAAGGTAGAATAAGGTTGACCGCATAACACATCAGGCATAGCTGGTGCTTCACCATAATTCCTGTGTGTGTGGATGACTAGGAGAACTTTGGGAGACCAAAGATCACTGAAATACCAGGCAGGATGCAAGAAAGACAGACAGAGAAAAGAACATGGGTGGCTATACCAGGGCCTTCCAGCACTGGTTTAAAAAAAAAAAGACAGCAGGAAACAGAGCTAAAGAGGCTGCACTTGGAGTATTCTGTACAATTCTGGTAACCGCATCTCAAAAAAGGCATAGTAGAACTGGAAAGGTGCAAAAGAGAGTGACTAAAATGATTACTGGGCTGGGGCACCTCCCTTATGAGGAAAGGCTAAAACATTTGGGGCTCTTTAGTCTGGAAAAAAGGTGCCTGAGGTGGGATATGATTGAGACGTACAAAATAATGAAGGGCATGAGTTAAGTGGATAGAGGGATGCTCTTCTCCCTCTCACAAAATACCAGAACTAGGGGACATCCACTCAAACTGAGGGCTGGGAGAGTGAGAACAGACAAAAGAATTTTTTTACCTGGTGTGTTGTTATTCTGTGGAACTCCCTGCCACAGGAGGTGGTGATGGCATCTGGCCTGGATGCCTTCAAAAGGGGATTGGACAAATTCCTGGAGGAAAAGTCCATCACAGGTTACAAACCATGATGGAGGTGTGTAATCTCCAGGCTTAAAACAAGGGTACTTCAAGGGCCAGATGCAGGGGAGTGGTATCAGGAGAAATATATATAGTCTCGTGAGCTCTCAAATGCATCTGGTGGGGCCACTGTGAGATACAGGAAGCTGGACTAGATGGGCCTTTGGCCCGATCAGCATGGCTCTTCTTATGTTCTTATGTTCTTAGGTGGATTTGAAGCAAAAGATTCCTAATGATGTAGCATGAACTTCTCCAGGAGGAAAAAGACACATACAAGGTGACTTATGACATTTGAGTCTGTGCAGGTATTTCCGTCCCCAATACACCAATACCAAGTTCTTTTACACGGCTTTCACAATATCTTTTGGCTCAGTAATTTAGAGCATGATCATGCTCTAAAAATATGGTCCCAGTTTTGGGAAGGTGACATGCTACAAATCCAGTATATTCAAGAAACAAACAAGCCGATTTAGAAATCCAAATGTGAACTGTAACGGGAAACCGAAGTTTCTACATCCCCACCATCTGGGCTCAGTGTACTGCCATAGGAACACTTTCCCAGTGCTATACCGACAGAGAAAGGGGGACTTCTTCTGACCAGGAAATGCCATTTTCTGGAGATGAGTATCTGTGTGCAGAGAAGAAGCAAGAGGGAAAACCAAAAACAAATGGGAAGGGGGAAAGGACTAAGAGAGAACGAGAAGCTAGAAGCCATTTGTGGGCAACCCTGCCATAACCTGCTTATTTTCCTTTTCAATGTGTGGGACCCTGCAAAACTACACCTATTCCAAGGTTTAGAACTACAGTGAGTTAATAATATGAATCCATGTTCTTATTATTACATCCATCTTGAATTGTTCTCCTTTCCTTATCATGATTTAACCTGTGTGCATTGGTTTGCAAGACCTTGAAAACAACTGGAGCACGGCCCAAGGCTGGCTTAGAGTTGCTTGCTTATTTATCTGCATTCCTATTCTGCTTTTCTTTCAGGAAGCCCTGAGAATCTCACGTGCCTTCCCATGGCTTAGTGCATCAGCGTGGCACAACCTTTTCCCTGGAACATGGGTCAGGGTGTACTGGAACCCATTCAGGAATATAGACCATCGCAATATTCTGGGGGAGAAAATCTGTGGCATCTGTTTGTTCGGGTTGAACAATCCTAATAGCGGCTTGTGGTCAGTTTCAAGGAAGAAGTGGCGACCGTATAAATAGTCATGAAACTTTTTAATCCCTGCCACTATTGCAGGGCTTCCTTGTCAATTTGTGCGTAGTTGCGCTCCGTTGGCGACAACGTACGAGAATAGAACGAGATGGGCTTTTCTGACCCATCCGCTTCCCTATGGCTCAGCACAGCTCCCAGCCTATAATGAGAGGCATCACATGCCAGGACAAGAGGTTTCGACTTGTCATAATGAGCAAGGACGCTCCTGCTAGTCAGCATGCCCAGCAAGGTGTCAAAAGCCTTCTGCTGTGCCTGAGCCCAATGCCACACACTGTTTTTCTTCAATAGTTTATGCAACGGTTCCGCTATTGAAGCTTTCTGAGGTAGGAATGAATGATAAAAGCTAATAAGTCCCAGGAATGACTGTAACTCCGTCTTGTTCCGTGGGCGTGGTGCCTCAGTAATGGCTTTAATCTTGGAGTCAGTAGGGTGGATGCCCGTTGCATCAATTTTAAACCCTAAGAAATCCACAGATGGCACCCCAAAACAGCACTTTTCCTTTTTTAGCTGCAGCCCCACCTCTTTAAACTTGAGTAACACAGCACGGATATGCCCCACTAGTTCCTGGGGGTCTTTCCCAGCAATCAGAACATCATCAAAAAATGGCAAGACCCCTGGCAGACCCCTTAACAGGCACTCCATTAGTCCTTGAAAAATCCCAGGAGCCACACAAACTCCAAACTGTAACCTGTTTACTCTGAAAGCCCCTTTGTGTGTTACGACAGTCTGTGCTTCTGCAGATTGCAGAGTCACTGGCAGCTGCTGGTAAGCTTGTGCCAGGTCAAGTTTGGCGAAAATTTCCCCCCAGCTAGTTTTGCCAACAGCTGTGAGACGACTGGAATGGGGTATGAATTTCCCCTGAGTGCCTTGTTGATAGTACATTTGTAATCTGCACAAATTCTCACTTCCCTGTTTGCCTTAAGGGGTGTGATGATAGGAGTCTCCCACTTAGAAGAGTTCACAGGTGAAAGAACTCCCTGTTTGACCAATTTGTCCAGTTCCGCCTCAATCTTGGGTTGCAGCGCAAATGGCACTCGCCTTGGCTTGAGTCGGATTGGGGCCACCCTGGGGTCCAGCTCAAAGTCAATTGGAGGCCCTTTATAACAACCCAGTTTTCCACTGAAGAGTTCGGCAAATTCGTGGCCTAATGCCTTGCCCAACTCTGGGGAAGTTTGGACTGAGTTGAGCCCTGATATACACAGTCCCAAGTCGGGAAACCAGTCAGTACCCAGGAGACTGGGGCGACTCCCCTTTGCAATCACCAATTTAAGCACGGCCTGCTTCTCCCGGAATTGTACCCTCACCGCACACATTCCTAGAATGTGGATGCGGCCAGCCGTGTATGATTGCAAGGTTGCTGGGAATGGTTCCAGAGAGGGGAACCTACCCCCAGGAAAGAGCCCCCTTGCAGTCTGGTCTGAGACAATGGTGAATCCAGATCCGGAATCCACCTCCATGTCGCATGGTTGACCTTCAATCTTCACTCTGGCGGATGTTTTACCTTGCGCCGGGAACTGCATGGTCTTTCCGTTGATCTCTGTGAGATAATTGCAGTCATCCGGGAGATGAGTCGTGGTGGATGATCTGCGATGTGTTGATCTAGGTGATCTCGTTGCTCCAGCTGCCACCGACCTACAGGCCCTGGCGATGTGTCCTGACTTTCCGCATGCCCTGCACGTAGCATCATGAAAACGGCAGCTTTTCCACTCATGGTTACCGCCACAACCTGGGCAAGCGCCTCGGCGATCTTTCGGCCGTGCATCAGCCTGACGCACCAACTCGACACCACGGACTGGGCTCTGGCTTGGACTAGCCTCTGGTTCATCCATGGCATGGGCAGCCTCTACCCGCAGCTTCGTGGCCTTGCAGCTGGCATTGAGCTCTTCCTGCTCATAATTCTCCGTGGCGGTACCATCTTTCAAGGCGGAGGCAAGGGTGATATCTTCCTTTGCCACAATGCGCCTTTGGGCTTTTTTGCTGCTGAGTCCCCCAACAAATTGATCCAAGAGAGTGTCTTCAAGATTTGGGAAGCCACAGTGCTGAGCAAGCTCCCGGAGTCATGCCAGGAATGCAGCCACAGATTCTCCGGCTTGCTGCTGCCTTTTCTGAAACTCCAACCGCCAGGCCATCTTGGGTTTGGTAGGTGCCAAGTGGCTTGTCAACTGGGCGAAAATGTCTGTGAGTGATGTCTCACTCAGCTTTGCTGGGGCGAGCAGAGCCTTGGCCAACTTGAAGGTCTCACGCCCACAGCAACTCAGGAACGTGGCCCTTCTTTTGCTGGCATCAGTGATTCCTTGAGCCACCATGAAGAACTCGAAGCGTTCAACATAGTCCTCCCAATTGTGGGGCTCCGATGGGTGGAAGGGCTCCAATACCCATGGACTTTCCATTCTCCAGGCGACAGGGTCGTCTTCTAAACCGGCTGATGAGTCCTGTTCTCCACTGCGATCCGGACTCTGAGTCAGCATGATGATCCTCTGCTTCTCAGCATTCCGGATCCCATCCTCATCACCAGTGTTGTGGAGTGGGTTTAGTGATTCAGCTCTTGGACATAGCAGGCTGGAGACAGCTTCTAGTGTAACAGCTCTTTATTCAGGGAGAGAACAAGACTGGGGACTGGGGAGAGGGTGATACATTTATAGGAGCCAGGACTGGCTAGGAAAAGATACATTTTGGAGGGAACAATTACAACCAATCACAAAGCTGCCTTTTGGCAGAGACCAATAGGTTTGAGGATCCAAATGCAGCAACTTGAATAAACCAATAGGCCTGTTCCCTTTGAAACAGGAACAGAAACCAATAGGAATACAGCTCAATACACAACACCTTCTGAATCATTTTTTTTAAAAATCTACCCTGCTGAAATATATTTTGACTTTCAAAAGGACTGTAAGCAAGATGGAGGATCTGTGAATGTTTAAGGTCCCTGTTAAGTACAAGTATAAAATTGCAGGCTCAAACAGGCCAAGCCCCATGCCCAGTGCTGGCGTTGAAGGCATTCCTAAGCATCTGGTCAAGCAAACAGGGCCCTCTGCTAATCCACTGAGATGGCCAACCCCTAGTAAGGTACTAATTTGCAGATGTGCTAAAGAAAGCACTGGCCAAGGCAGGGTACCAACCCAAGGAGTGTGGCACACACACAAATTCCACATTGACTTGCATCCCAGGCGGTGGCACTCGGGGTTCCTCCTCACAGCATACAGCAGATGGGCAGGTGGAAGTCCAAGTGTATGAAGGGTACATCTGCAAAGTAAAAAAACAAAAAAACAAAACCTTTTCTGTTCTAGTATCTGTTACAGGTCCAACAAAACAGGTGTGGATCATCGGCCACAGTATAGTGCATTGGGCCAGCCACTGGGCCACAAGATCGCCAATGGGAGAGCACCTGAGGCTCAGTAATACTGTAACTAGATCCTGGTTGGGGACAAGAGGGATGCTATGGGAACATCTCCTACCAGCAATCTGGGGGCGAACAAGGGAGCAAGGCCCCTCAGGTGCCCTTGTGCTGCAAATGGGCAAGAACGATCTGCCCAGAATGAAAGAAACAGACCTCACCTTATCCATGACATCCACACTGGAATTTCTTCATGACTCCTTCCAAGAGATGACAATCATATGGTCTGATCTCCTTTGAAGGAGGTCATGGAGGAATGGAAGGTCACCCAGGAGGGTCAAGAGGATCAGGAAGAAGGTGTCCAAAACCATCAAGGAGCTAGTGACACAATGGGGTGGGAAAGTGATTACACACCATTTAAGAATGAAGACCTCTTCCAGGTGGATGGCATCTACCCCTCCGACACAGGAACGGAGTTATGGCTGAGAGACATCAAGGCGGCCATTATTGATTGGTGGGAGCTGCAGTATTCTGGTAAGAGAAGAGGTTAGCTCCTTTCTGGTGGCAGTTGGGTGGCATTAGGACTGAATCCAGGCTGCGGGGGCAGCTAAAGAGAGCCTGCACAAACCCTGTGGAAACAGGTGGCACCTACGGACCCAAGGAGGGAGCAGAATCTGTTCCAGCTTGGGCAGGACAGTGGACGCTTACTCTGCACAGATTGGGGGGAAACTCCGAA
Source organism: Phrynocephalus versicolor (assembly GCA_023846285.1). NCBI lineage: Eukaryota > Metazoa > Chordata > Lepidosauria > Squamata > Agamidae > Phrynocephalus > Phrynocephalus versicolor. Next base: position 4,568,597 of record JAHTLZ010000237.1, on the reverse strand, counting down.
GGATCTTATGCCCACGGTTTTTCCGGAAGCTGGAATAAGGGTGATGCCACCAGGGGGAGAGTACCTGCACATCGGGGGGATGGGGGGGGGTCTCCCGATGTAGCTGAACCATCCCAATGCCTGCCCAGAGTACTGCAGTGGTTTAGCAACATTTATTTATTTATTTATTTATTTATTTATTTATTTATTTATTTATTTATTAGATTTTTATATAACACCATTTATCCCAAAGGCTGCTCTGGGTGGTTTACAACATGACAAAATACAAATTATACAAATAACAATAATACATTCAATATAAAGTTAATTCAAAATTAAATAAAACATGAAAGTAGGTAATGATAATCAAATATAATTATTAACAAAAATAAGATTATAAAACCAAAAATAAACCAGAATGGAACAGCCAAGCATCAACAAGAGGCAGAGAGAAAGACGTTGCCAATAAAAGCTGTGGCCTACACATTTACTCAAAAGACATGTCCATGTGGTTCTTGTTGGAGGTTGGGAGGCTCAGTGTTAGACCACAAAACTTCAGACCTGACTTACCAGATCCAGCATTGTGGTCATCAGCAGCCGCTGACCAGCAGGAAAGGATCTGGGGAGTAAATGGCATGAGCCTCAGGGCTCATGGGGGTACCCAAACCATGGGGGGTACTGGCTGGCCCAACCACGGCATGCCTGGGGATCAGGCAGTGGGAGTGGTTGCCAAGGAAAAGCCCAACCCACGCAGACACAGGGGACCATCAGGTCTGCGCCCCCCCCCTCACTGGGACTCCAGTGCCAATATCCTGTTATTATTGTTGTTATTATTTGTTTGCTTTAGTTTGCATCTAATTCATTTCTTTGCTGTTTGTCACAGCTATGCATTTGGGTGACATTGGGACTGGATCCAGGCTGAAGCAGCGGCTAAATGGAGTCTGCACAAACCCAGTGGAAACAGATGGCACCTATGGACAGTTTTTCCAGTAGTCATTTATGGAAGTGAGAGCTGGACTATAAAGAAGGCTGATTGCTGCAGAATCAATGCTTTTGAGCTGTGGTGCTGGAGGAGAGTCTTGAGAGTCCCCTGGACTGCAAGGAGATCAAACCTTTCCATCCTGAAAGAAATCAACCCCAAATGTTCACTGGAAGGACAGATTTTTAAAGCTGAGGCTCCAGTACTTTGGCTACCTCATGAGGAGAGAGGAGTCCTTGGAAAAGTCCTTGATGGTGGGAAAGACTGAAGACAAAAGGAAAAGGGGACGGCAGAGAATGAGATGGTTGGACGGTGTCATCGATGCAACCAACATGGATTTGACCAAACTCTGGGCGGCAGTGGAAGACAGATGGGTCTGGTGTGTTCCAGTTCATGGGGTCACGAAGAGTCGGAGATGACTGAACAACTGAACAGCAACAACAACTATATTCTCAAAGGCTTTCACGGCTGGGATCCAATAGTTGTTGTGAGTTTTTCGGGTTGTTTGGCCATGTTCTGGAAGTTTTTCTTCCTGACGTTTTGCCAAACTCTGTGGCTGGCATCTTCAGAGGGCAAGGAGCTCAGGGAACTGGGAGCTCTCTCTGTGCTCTGGGTTATTAAGTGAGTGAGATTGGATTCATACCTACATAAAAATTCCAACCACCACCCACGATAAAAAAGAGGCATAATCAAAATTCCTGTAGATAGTGCAAACTAAAACTGTGAAGCTGAATTCCTTAACACTGAACTCAGCCACCTGAATTGGGCCCTACAGGCAAATGGCTATTTCAAGAACGAAACCAAAAGATCCATCAAACTGAAAAAGCAAGACCAAACTGAAGAAGAAAAACAGCCTCCAACAAAGTATTTCTGCCATACGTAAAAGGAGTCACGGACCGCAAGGACAAAGTGTTGAAAAAACACAACCTACACACACTGTTTAGACCCACCACAAAAATACAACAGATGCTACCGTCAGCAAAGGACAAAAGGGAAGCACTTACCACTGCAGGAGTATACCAGATACCTTGTAGTTGTGGCCAGGTATATATTTAGGACCACAAAATGTAGCATCCAGACCAAAATCAAAGAGCATGAAAGACACTGCAGATTAAAACAACCTGAAAAATCAGCAGCAGCTGAACAAACCCTGAAACAAATTGGACATGAAATCCTTTTCCAGGACACAGAGGTACTGGACAACACCAATCACTATGTCAGACTACATAGGGAAGCCATTGAAATCCACAAACATAAGCACAGTTTAAACAAAAAAGAAGAAAGTCTAAAAATTAACAAAGCCTGGCTTCCAGTACTAAAAGCTGTAAAGTTCAAAAGGTCAAAGCTCAATGATTCCCCACACACTCACAAAGGTGATCTGTTCACACAATAGAACAGCTAACGACACCCATCTAGGATTGTTGCTACCCCTGATTACATTGAAACTTCTCAATCCCTTCATCGCAATACAATGACTAACACCTGTTTTCCTGCATAGGACAAGTTTCCTCAACTTTAAAAACTGCTTCTCCATTGACACTCACCGCCCCATTCTTCCCTTCTTCTTTCCTCCCTTTCGCTCCTTGTCTTTGCCCCCACCCCCTTTTGAGAGCCCGTGGTGCCGCTCCAGCCACAAGAAACCTTGCCTTGTCCCTGGAAAAGAGAGAGAGAGAGAGAGAGCCTCATGCACACATGCCTCACTCCCCTCCCAGTCCTGCTCTGCTGTCGTGAGAACTTCAAAAACACTATTTAGGTCACATGATTGTGTCAGGCAGAAACGTGTTTTTTTATTTAAAAAACTGCATATTTGGACTGGTGGGGTAGACCTCTAAGCTTCTCTCCTAAAGAGAGAGAGCACACAGGGAACTTGTCTCAAGTCAGGAAGATAAAGTGGAAGGCAGCATAGCTGTAGCCGCTTTTGCTGCTATGGAGGTCATTTTTAAACTCACCCCCACACACAACACACACTAATATAAATGATGAGAGGAAGGGAAATTGGAACCCTGCACTGGAATCTGTTAAGCTTTCTGAATTTTAAAGAAAATCCAAACTATATTACTGTCCCAACCATAGCATTCAAGTAATTCCCATGCTGCTGTTTCCCTCTTTGAAGGCGAAATAATTGCTCATGTTTTACTTATTTTATTATGAAACTGCAGGGCTAAGGCGACAGCGAACTAAATTGGTTGTTTATCTAGCTCTAAAAGAGTCCCAAAATTGAATCGCCACCCAGGGAACCAAAGCAGGAGCTGAAACTCACCAATTAAGGGCCGAAGCCAAGAAAACCTCAAGGCTATACAAGTGAATGCTAATTATCCATTGCAAGTGTGCAATCTGCTTTCAAGGAGGACACTACCGACTCTGTCTCGGGCAAACTCTGCTAGGAACAGAGATTGCCTTTTTTAAAGCATGTAGATATGAAGAAGGCCCATTTGGATTATTAGAGACATTTACATGTTCCTCCTACCAAACACAGGGAAACAAGAAGATCTGGGTATGGGTATTGTATGGATCCACACTGGATATCTTTTGTTTACCTTTTAGAGATGGGCACGAACCAGAAAACCCATGGTTTGGGTTTGTCTGGTTCGGGCCCACCCTCGGTTCGGTTCGGGTTCGGGGTCATACAAATTAAAAAAAAATGTATGAATCTGAACCAGTTCTGGTGGCGGCAGACCATCCTGCCGCTGCCTATAAACCCCTGGCCGCGGTCGTGGTGGGACTGTCTACTGCTGCCCGGCCCGGCTGCAGCCAAGGCTCCGTAGGCAGTGGTAGACAGTCTCACCACCGCCTCCAGAGCTCTGGCTGTGGCCGGGCCAGGTGGTGGTAGACAGCCCCATCACCGCCTTTGGAGCCCTGGTCACATCCGGAGCTCCGGAGGTGGTGGTGGGGACAGTCTACTGCCACCTACAGAGCCCTGGCCGCAGCCGGGCCAGGCTATGGAGCCCTGGCCACAGCCGGGCCGGGCGGTGGTAGACAGTCCCACCACCGCCTCCTTTTTTTTTTACTTCTGGGTTCCTGGCCCCATGCTACAGCTGTAGCGGGAGGCTTTTTTTCTTCAAGAGCCTACTGCGCGGCCCCTGGGGCCCGGTCGGTGCTAGTTTTTAAAATATTCTTTCTTTATTTTAGGGTTCTGACCCCCCCCCCAGCCACCCCTGGGACTGGCTCGGCGCTCCTTTTTTAAAACGTTATTTTTATTTTTATTTTTTAATTTTTACTGCCGACCGCGTGGCCTGTGGTGGGACTATCTACTTCTGCCCAGCCCGGCTGTGGCCAGGGCTTCGTTAGCAGTGGTAGACACTCCCACCACCACCTCCAGAGCTCCAGCCGTGGCCGGGCCAGGGGGTGGTAGACTGCCCCATCACCGCCTACTGAGCCCTGGCTGTGGCCGGAGCTCCAGAGGCAGTGGTGGGACTGTCTACTGCTGCCTACGGAGCCCTAGCCACAGCTGGGCTGGGCGGCAGTAGACAGCCCCACCACTGCCTACAGAGCCCTAGCCGCGGCCAGTCCCACCACTGCCTCCTTTTTTTTTTACTTCTGGGATCCTGGCCTTATACTACAGCTGTGGGTTTTTTAAAATATATTTTTTCTTTATTTTAGGGTTCCGCCACCCCTGGGACCGGCTTGGCGCTCCTTTTTTATTTTTTACTTTTTAAAAATGTTTTTATTTTTACTGCCGACCATGTGGCCTGCGCTACAGCTGTAGCGCGGTCCGTCAGCTTTTTTTGTTCCCAGTTGCCCTCCCTGAAGCCAGGAAGACCAGACCAGGAAGACAAGCACCAGGCAGGAGACATCTCTGCCCCCCCCCCCCCTTAACGAACTGAACCAAACCAATTTTTTTCGGTTCAGAACGGATCATTCTAAATTTACTCTGGGGTTTGTTATTCGTTTCGTTAGGTAATGAAATGAATAATGAATAACAAAATGAACTAAAAGTTCATTTCGTGCCCATCTCTATTACCTATATTTTAAAGAAAACCCTAAAAATGTTTCTACTCTACTGTAGCATCCACGTAATTACCATGTTGCTATCCCCCCATCTTTTATTCTATTTTATTTTGCCATTACACTGCTGAAACTACAGTAAACTAAATCAGGAGTTCATCTAGCTCTTCAAGAGCCCCCCAATTGAACCCTCACTCAGGGAACAGAAACTGACTGATTAAGGGCAGAATGAAAAAACCCTCCAGCTACACACGTGAACACTAATTATTAATTACAAGCAGGCAATCTGCTTTAAAGGAAAAGGAGGAAGCTACCAAGGAAAGGACAAACTCTTTGATTCAGCAGGATTACTTCCCGCTATAAATATGCATGGGGCATCACAGGCCACTTCTGCGAACACAGAGAGAAGATGAAAAAAGGAGTCTACGGTGGCTGCCTTAGCAACCTGCAGAGCTAACATCCTCTACTACTGATACCACTGCCAGCCTCATGGTCGTAGCCACAGGGATGCCTGATCCTGAATGACTGCTTGACACGTTGCTCAAGGCTTTGAGGTAGGAGTGTGCCAACTGATGTTTTAGGGTTGCAACTTGCAACACCCATGGTTCCCCAGGCAGCTCTCCCTTGAGTCTTCATTGGCCAGCTTGACCCTCGAACTGGGTTATCAACTGCAATCTCTTGGAGCATTGCCTTCCCTTGTGCTGCCATTTCCTCACCACTTAATGAACTGCAGAACAAAGTCATCCCTGGCAGCTTGTGAATGAATCCTTGCAAGTGTATATACAGCGAGCGTATGAATGGTGCGAACAAGGAGAACATCCCAAACACTGACAGGCCTTGTTATTTGTGAAGGAATATCCTCAACTACAATCCATAATTCCCTCTACCAGGGGTTTACTCAGCCCCACAGGAAACATTTTATAACCTCCAGGAATGAAATGTTAATTAACTGATGCTTTCTAAAGAGGCCAACATCCCTGAATTTAAAAAAATAATAATTGGGGGGGGGAGGAGGATATTACTGCAGTATTAAAGTTGCCCTTTGGTTCCCTCCATATTCTCTTATATATTTATAATTGCACCTTTGTTTAATTAGGCCTTCCTTGGCACATGCATTATTAATTAGGCCCGTTAATGCTTTTGTAAGTTGGAGTCACAAGGGGATGATGTCTCACGGTTCTTAAACCTTAGTAATTGTTACAATCAATTAATATTTCATTAATGTGCCATTCATTTGCAACTTTGCACTGAGGGTTCAGGGTCCTTTGTTAAAACATATTTGCTAAAAAAGAAGGAGGAGGAGGAGGAGGGAGGGAGGGAGGAAGGAAGGCAAAAAACCTAGTATAGAAGGGTGATTGAACTTTAGATTTGATAGCTTTCTGATACCTTGTCTTTTCAGGAGCGCGTTCTTTTAAAAGACTTGCATGTTTCAAAGATATCTGTCCAGAGATATTGCAGGCCCCACCAGTGGGAGTGCAGACCAGGTGTTATGGTACAGATATAAGCACGGCCAATTTATTCACCATTCTGGTCAACATGGCATTGCTTGCCCTTTGTTTGGGAAGCAGCTGTTGCCAATTGACCTTCTGTGTTGCATGCTCAGCTTTTATCTCAGCCAAGCAACAACAAACACAACTCTCTCGATATATAACATAAAACCAGATGCTTCCACTCTGTGTTCTTTTAGATCTTTTGCAGAAGCCAATGTAAAGTGAAATACCTCAATGAAACGATGAATGTTGGTGAGTGAGCTGAATGACTAGGTGGTAGGGGATAGGAAAACCAAAATAAAACAACAATAAAGATGCAGAATGATGGAATTTCAATGCCTTACTGAGATAAATGCAGAGATGTGGTCAATTACTTTCCCTTCCCCTCCTTTTCTTTTTCTCTTCTTTTTCCTTCCTTTCTTCCTTCCTTCCTTCCTTCCTTCCTTCCTTCCTTTCTTTCTTTTTTTTTTTGGGGGGGGGGGACTACAACTTGCCAGAATCTCAAAAAAGGCAACTTTTTCCATTTCTGCATAATTGGAAGACACACAGTGACCAAGGGAAACGGGGAAGTTTCAAAGACTAGACTTGAAATCCATCCAAGTTTGTATTAAAGGAAACCCAAGGTCCAAGAGCAGACCTGTCAAGAGTCCCGTTTCAGCCGGGACACTCACCAATTAAGCACTCTGTCCCGCTGTCATCCCTTATTGGATATCATCCCGGAAATGTACTGGATTCTGCCGAGGGGAGTGCCTGAGACCCTGGCATAAATGGAGGCTTTGCTTTGTCATGGGAGCAGCCCTTGTCATAGGCAGGGCTCGAGGCTGAACAAATGGATCAAGTCACAGGCAGCGCATTGTCTCTGCCCCAAAGTTGCTCCTCAAGTGCTCTCGCCCGCTCGCTCTCCCCCTCCCTTCCTCTCCTAGTCATCAGTGGGTGGAGGCGGAAGGTGCCGCGAGGACATTGACTGGGCTAAGAAAGGGACTGGAAGGCAGGAAAGCAAGCAGCAGCAGGAGCACCTGGCGATCCATGATGCTACCACCTTTTCTTCTTCTCCCCTTTGGGCGCACAGATTGTGCTGCTCCCAAGGGCTGAGGATGAAGTTTTGGGGAAGGGGATGTGGATGGAAGAGCGGGAGGGGGAAGAAAGAGAGAAAGAAAGAGAAAGAAAGAGAGGTGAATGAGATACTCCTTTCTTTCTCCCCTCAAATAATTCCAAGAAAATGGCCCTTTCCCTGCTCAAACCCTTTCCTCTTTCCTTCTTTAGACTTTCCTTCTGAGTAATGCAGCTAATGCCGTTGTTGTTGCTGCTGCTCCTGCAAGAACTTCCCATGAACAATAAGTCATAAATCACTAAGATTTTTTTAAATGTTAAAAGGTACAAGCTCAGTAGCCATGGTGCCCCCAAATCTAACCCATTCACAAAGTAAACAAATCGACAGTAATGTTCACGCATGCCATAACATTAAGGATTGAAGCAACACAAGGATGAATCATTTTTAAAAGTCTGTGCTGACAAGACAGGGTGTGTGTGTGAATCAATGTTACTTGTTTGTCATATGAATTGAATTTTTAAAGATAATTTAAATAACAGCAAAATCAATATAACTGTGGTTCTTTTGGCATCTGTGATAGAGTTCCAAGATGGATCCCCATCTAGTTTCTCCTCGCCCCTGTTCAAAGGAGCATTAAATATTTTCCCCCTGGTTTAGTGAAAGGAAATCCCTCGTGGAAGCATCACTTGAACACACAAACACCATTCTCCTTGAGATGTCTCTCCAGAAGTCCTGAGGGCTGCTATCAACACTCCACCCCCCAACCAACATCTTTTAACTTTCTTTTTTAATACCAAAATCCAGTCTATACAGGAGGGCTTAAGGAAGCCTTCCAGAAACACTAATAATGTGATTTCCAGGAGGGACTAAGGGCGTTTATACACGACCCCTAAACTCCGCAGCAAATGGCTGCAAGCTCCGGAGCTTACAATTGTTTCCCCACCAGCTCCAGAGCTTACAGAAAATTAAGTGCAACCACGCCCCCATAAGCGCGTCCCAGCGCACTTTTCTTGTACCTGCTCTTCCCCGGTGAAAATTGCTTGATGCGGTGTAAGGATAGTGAGTGCGGGGCTCTCCTCGCTTCTGGTTTTTTTTTTTTGTGGCTCCCGCCCCTTTAAGAGCTACTTTACGGAGACAGCAATGTTGCCACGGCAAGAACGGAGGCAGAACAAGGTGAGCCAGGATCTTTTCTTCCTATTTTTTCTCCCTCCCCTCACGCAGCCAGCAGCCAGGGTGGGGACACAGGAAGAGCGACAAGCCCCTAAGATCTCTGGTCCGAATTTAAGGGACCAGCGGATCTTAGGGGTTGTGTAAAAGCAGCCTGAGAAACAGTGAGGAAGCTAAATAGGTCCAAGTTGCTGTTGCCGCTTCGGCTGCAAAGGCCCTTGCCAACTTGGTCCAGGGATTTGAAGATGATGCATATGGAGGTGATTCTTCTGTGTTATGAATACTGATCCCAAATGAGGAAAATATATTATTTGGCTGAATTTGAAATTTAAAGGGACACTTGAACTTTGCAATTCCACCAGCCAGTTCTGGATTGGTGCTGACCCTGAGGACTTAGGTGCAGGAACTGAAGTGTTCTGTTTCTGTTATAATACCTCATGTTTTTTATTATATACCCGTGAATAAGAAGAGACTATTTTGTGAAACTGTGTTTGCAAGACCCATCAAACAATATCAAAGTAAACAAATAGCCTTATAGAACATGAGCACTCAATAAACCTCTAGTACATTAGTGCTATTGTGCTCAAGCACCCCAGCATTATAGTGCTAGAGTAGAGATGGGGTACAAATCAGAAAAATGACAATTTATTTTGATTTGCAATTGTTCAAAGTTGTAAATAACAAATTTACAAATGTTCTCCTTACAAATTGATGAATCAATTCATGTTTGCATTTAAAATCCTATAACAGTGTTAGCGAACCTATGGCATGGGAGCCAAAGGTGGCACTTGGAGTCCTTTCTGTGGGGACCCGACATCGCCCCTTCACAGCCACCCATATTCAGGTTAAATTGCTCTATTGGCACTTTGCGAAAAAATAGTGGGTTTTGAATTGCAGTTTGGGCACTCGGCCTCTAAAAGATTTGCCATCACTGTCCTATAACATGCTTCCCCTGTATACCAAGAGGCAACAAACATGCAGAAAACCGTCTCCCAACTCTCTTCTACAAGCCCTCAAGATTTGGTGAAGATTAGGTTTCAGATTAGGTGCCCTTCAGCAACTGGCTTGGGGAAACCCAATCTTTACCAAACTTGGCAGGATTGTAGATGGTAAGAGGAAGTGTCTCACCAAGTTTGTTGTCCCTAGGTACCTTGGAGGAAGTTTCCTTTCTGGGGGTGCTTTTTGTGGGTGCACCACTTGGACAGCAGAAATCCAACAGCAGAAATCCAACCTTCACCAGGTTTGGAGGGATTGCAGAGGACAGTGAGAGAAAGCATATCTGCAATAATGGTGCCTTTTGGTTCCTTCTGGGGGCCATTTTATAGCTCAACAAATCAGCAAATAAAAAAACCTAACAATTCTTCAATTTGTATTTGTCAGGGGTTATTAAATGGTACAAATTCAAATCAATGAGTTAGCAACTATTGACCAAATTCATTTTTAAATTTGTGCCTATTTCTACTCTAGAGTTCTCTATATTTCAGAAGGAAAGATTACACTCACTTTGACAGGAAAGGAGATTTGGAGGTGCTAACTAGGAGCAAGACAATGCCTCAATTCTTGTTCAGGAAGAAAGGAACAATCAGCCCCATGATCCATTGTTTGGGACTGGATGCCACATTTGGTTGTCCTTCCATGAAAAAAACAACTAATGGTGAGTTCCACATTGCAGTGAGATTAGAATTTGAATTTAGCCCCCTATTTCTGGGGGATGTGCGAATAGGGCCACCATTCCCTATTGTTTGTACAGTGGATATTGTTGGACTGTAACTGCTGTTATCTTTAACCTTGCTGGTGGGCTGCAGAGTTTGAAGCCAACAACGACCGCAGGCCGACAGTTCCCCCCATTTCTGCATTATGCAATTGCTTCTGATAGACAGAGGCATTTTCAAAACCTGCCAAGCATTTTTGATGAGAGGGAGGAAAGAAATACATGCATATGTCAAAAGGGACAAGGTACCATCTTCTGACCAATGTACAATTCTGTGCTGCCTCAGGCCCAGTAGGAGGAAAGCACAAAGGTATAAATGAGACTCAGACAGGAGACAACTAAGCAGCGTCAGATGTTTCAGGATCCCACCAAGTAAGTTCACCGCCATCAATATGCATTTTACAAGAGCTGTGTGACAACAGCCAAAGGGGGGGGGACTCTCTCTCTCTCTCTCTCTCTCTCTCTCTCTCTGTGTGTGTGTGTGTGTGTGTGTGTGTCCGTCCCTGCCTTCTGTTTGGAAGCGATCATCACAGCAGTGTCATCTGCGTTCCAGCTGTCATCATTATCGTTAGAGGTCTTTAAAAAAAAAATAAGTGGGGAGCTGTATAATATGTTTGCAGCGACAGGCCGTGCAACAGATGGGAGTATGTGATGGTTATTCCACTTAGTGCTATTTGGCCAGCCCCCAGGTGGTAGCTCGACGGGGTTCTCGATGTAGCAGAAAATGAAAAACCTTCAGGACCACATCTTAGGGGCGGGCAGTGAATCCTACACAATGAACTACAGCATATGTCTCCAACATTATCATCCACAAGATTTTGAAGTATCCCATCCTCATGCGGGATCCATGGTGGCTCAACCACAGCAACAATTTGTCTTTCACAGTGACTTTGGTTCTGTGGTTAGTTGTTCAAGTTCTCTGCTCCCAACTCGAAGAACACACCCTCTGACCCACCCTGGATGGACAAATAAGGGACTATTCTGCTTGGCTGTCCCCAGAGGCCGATCAAGTGTCTGCACCCTTGAGAGCACAGTATGGAGGTGCAAATGTGTTTGTGTTTCTCAAAACATCTTTCTCCTCCTGTACATTCTCCGCATTGGAGTCCAATAGCTTTTGCTTTCCTTTCTTTTCTTTTTTCAGTTCTCACAAAAAGGACTGGTGTCAGTTTTCAGCAAGCTGGTTGTGTCAGCCTGTTGATGGCCTACTGCTGAGTCTGCTTCCACCTGGAGAGGTAGAGAAACTCACAAACACACACACACACAACATCTGGAGGAAATAGGCAATAGCAGTCATTATGGCCAGGCATTAGGTTGGATCCCTGCATCGATGAACCTGACTGTTCCTCAATGGCACCACCTCCTCAAGAGACTCCTAAGGAGGGACGTCCAGATGCCACATGGATGTAAGCTACTTAGTGGTGCCATTGTCCTCTGGGGGTAGGGGGAAATGCCCACCTCCCAGGTGGAGAAAGCACAGCCCCACCCTCATAGCCACCAGTTTATTTCCACGCGGACTTTGCAGACCCCTGCCTGCCACCTGTATACCAAAGGGTCTATCCCAAGGCCAGCAAAAAACACCCATAACAAGTTGTGACAATACATAAACATCAAAACCAGGGTGGGAGGGTTGGGCAGATGATACCAAATTGGGAGGGGTTGCTAATTCCCTAGAAGATAGGATGAAAATCCAAAAAGACCTTGTCAGACTAGAGTGCTGGGCCAAAGCTAACAAAATGGATTTCAACAGAGGGAAATGTAGGGTACTACATTTAGGTAAAAAAAAATGAATTGCACAAATATAAGATGGGGGATACTTGGCTAGAGGATAGTACCCGTGAAAGGGATCTGGGAGTCTTGGTGGACCACAAATTGAACATGAGTCAGCAGTGTGATGCGGCGGCCAGGAAAGCCAATGCGATTCTTGGTTGTATCAACAGAACAATAGTGTCTAGATCAAGGGAAGTGACAGTACCACTCTATTCTGTTCTTGTCAGACCCCACCTGGAGTACTTTGTCCAGTTCTGTACGCCTCAATTTTAAAAGGATGTTGACAACCTCGAGCGGGTGCAGAGGAGGGCCACCAGGATGGTTGAGGGTCTGGAGGAAATGTCTTATGAGGAACGGCTTAGGGAACTGGGAATGTTTAGCCTTTCAAAAAGAAGACTGAGAGGGGATGTGATAGCTATGTTTAAATATTTGAAAGGATGTCATATTGAAGAAGGAACAGGTTTGTTTTCCATGGCTTCAGAGACTAGGACTCGGGGCAATGGTTTCAAACTACAGGAAAAGAGATTCCATTTGAACCTTAGGAAGAACTTCCTGACAGTTAGAGCTATTCGTGGAATATGCTGCCACAAATGGTGGTGGAGTCTCCTTCTTTGGAGGTTTTTAAGCAGAGGCTGGATGGCTATCTGTCAGAAATATTGTGATGGGGGTTCCTGCATGGCAGGGAGTTGGACTAGATGGCCCTTGAGGTCTCTTCCAACTCTATGATTCTATGATTCTATGATTCTAAGCTGTCTTCAGCAAGAACAGCACTTCTGGCCCAGCTCGCCCCTTAAGTACCCAGCTGGTGGACATGCCCATTGGCCAATGTCATTCTCCTCCACACCTGCCTGCCCAGTCTCTGACCGGCAGCTTATCCAGGGCTGCTTCTTCCTCTTCTGGTGAGACGCACGTGGTGTCTGCCATTGCTTTCAGTGCCACTGTTCAGTGCGACACCGACATCAGCTTGGGACCCTGGTAAATCAGGGTCTGACCCTAACCCTAACCCTAACCCTAACCCTGCCCTTTCCACATGAAAAGCAAAAGCCAAAACACAGGATGGTAGTGTCTTAAAGGCTTCACAATACTTTGCTTTTGGAGTTTGTTACACAATACGTTCAGTTTTAGTAAGCACTTTCCCTATAGTATGCAGCGTTTCACCCACATCTCTTAATGGAGGCATTTCTATTTCGGTGCATTTTACAAGTGTACATGTGCAGCTATGAGCATTTATTTGCTTGTAGTTCAGAAAGGAAAAAGAAAGTGGAAGAGGAGTTATCTGTTGTTCACAGTAACCACTTAGTGATGGGAACGCAAAAGATGTGCATCTGCTTTCACTGAACAGTGCTGTCGACCACCAGTCGGGTCTTTTCTTAAGAAACTTTGCTTAATGAGAACATTCCCCCAGCTCCTAGACCACATTATGCAACAGCAGAGCACAGATTCGGCCTGGGAAACTATAACTCTGGAAGAACAACGAAAGAGTTTGTTTGTTTGTTTGTTTACAATATTTCTATCCTGCCCTTCTCTCCAAAAGGGGCTTACATAACTGAAAAAAAAGTCTTTAAAAGCTAAAAACAGTAAGTATATAATATTTAAAAAACAATTAAACAAGGATTAGACTAATATGGTAACTTAGGTCAATATTAAAACACATTTAAAAGGACCATTTAATACCCCTCTCAAACCACCAGTCATTAAGGAAAAGCCCATCTGAAGATAAAGGTCTGCGGAAGAACAGCAGAGATGGGGCCAGCCTAGCTTCCAGTGGGAGGGAGCTCCACAGTGTGTGTGTGTGTGGGGGGGCTCAGCAATAGAGAAGGTCCTCTCCTCTGTCCCCCACAAGAGCACCCGTGAGCGTGGCGGGAATGAGAGAAAGACCTCCCCTGATGATCTTAATGCCCAGGCAGGCTCATAGAGGGAGATGCGGTCATTGAGATAGCATGGGCCCAAGTTGTTGTCCTGTTTCACTATAGAGGTTCGAAATTAATTTGCTCCCAGTCCTGACAGTTCTCCACAAAACTCTTCTCTCTGATCCTTGATGCTGAATACTTGCAGGATATTGTCCAAACGTTTTAAAAGGTGCTCTGTAAGTTATTTCTGTATTTAATAAGCAGTGGTATTTGATTTTAGTGTTTGATAGCTGGCAATATTTGATAAATCGCAAGTCGCAGCGCTGGTATTCATCAGCACCAGTGGCTTCCTATGTGATTTAAATTTGGCAAGTATCGAACAAAAACAATTCAAGGGGAGCCAACAAATACCAGGTTTCAAGGCTGGAGCAAAAACTGAACTCTCAAAATGGGCATGAATTTGATATTTGCATTCCAAATGTGAATAGCAAAATCTGTGCAAGTGGTGAAGGTTGAATCAATGCAAATATTAATTTCTTCTATTTTCAGCCCTTTCTCCAATACAATGTTATCATGTCATTTGCCCTTTTTGTTGGAGCAGCCTGGCACAATCAGATTTCCAGCAAACATGAAGCTCTGACATTAACCTAGTTCACCTCCCAGTAGCCTTGACAGCTGGCTGGAACTATGTGCAGCCTCCATGTGCAATGAATCCCCCATCTGCAGCTAAGAGCTTTTTAAGGTCTACCCGGCCTGCTGACTCTAGATATTGAGTCTGGTCATGCTGGAGTTTTTGCAGCCTTCCATGTATCCTTTAGGGACGTGGTGGACTAAGGCTCCAAAAACTGTTGGCTGCAAAATCAGCAGCTCGGCAATTTGAATTCCAGGTGCCACGCAGTGGAGTGAGTTCCTGTTGATAACCCCAGCTCCGCCCAACCTAGCAGTTCGAAAGCATGTAAATGCAAGTAGATAAATAGGTACTGCCATTAAAAGTGGGAAGGTAACACAGTGTTCCTTGCAGCCATGCTGACTACATGGCCACGGACTTGCACAACACTGGCTCTTCATCTTGAATACGGAGATTAGCACCACCCCTCGAGCTGGACATGATTAGCATGCATATGCAGAGGGAACCTTTACCTTTCTGTATCCTTTGGTAGTACTGGCTGGGAGGGACCCCTGCGGATTGGAATGACTATCAATTAGAGGTAGGCACGAGCCAAAAAACCCATAGTTCGGGTTTGTCTGGTTCGGGCCCACCCTGGGTTCAATTTGGGTTCGGGTTCATATGAATTTGTTAAAAAATTCCGTACGAACCCGAACCGATCCGAACCGGTTTGGGTTCTTCCCGGCAGCGGCAGCTCGGCGCTGTCATCGCCACGGGGAAGATCCCTTTAACGAGACCCCTGTTCCCACCTCCACATGTGGAGGCGAGAAGAGGGGTCTCTTTAGACAGTTCGCCCTGCGGCAGATGGCAGCACCCAGCACACTGTCATCATCATCACGGGGAAGATCTCTTTAAAGAGGCCCTCGTTCTTGTCTCCACATGCAGAGGTGGGAATGGGAGTCTCTACAGACATTTCTACCCGGCGGCAGATGACAGAACCTGGAATGCTGTCATCAGTCGCAGGGAAGACCCCTTTAAAGACAGTCCCATTCCCGCCTCCACATGCGGAGGTGAGAACGGGTCTCTCTCTACACAGTTTTCCCTACGGCCAATGACAGCGCATGGCCGCTGTCATCGGCCGTGTAACGAAACGAAATGAAACGAGCAATTTTTTTTCTGTTTCGTTCAGTTGTTCTAAAATCACTCTGGGGTTCGTTATTCATTTCATTACCTAACAACATGAATAACGAATAATGAAACAAGCTAAAAGTTCATTTCGTGCCCATCTCTACTATCAACCAATCCAGCAGTAACCACTTGTTCCTTCCTTGCCTCTTCTGAATTCAAAGGCAGCCCCACTCTCTGGTCGGCATTTCCACCCTCTCTAAAGTCTGATGGAGTCAGTTGCCAGAAGGAGTCTTGTTGGTCAGTTTGCTATTTGACCTGTTCACAACTGTAAGTAATGAAAATGGTTTTTATTCTTTCTACTGCTAATGTCTCAGAGTTATTGAGATGGTAAGTGACAAGCACATCTAATCTCGCTTGATTTGGGAAACTAAGCAAGGCCAGCCCTGGTTAGTACTTGGATGAGAGACCACCAGGGAATACCAGGTGCTGTAGATGCCCGGAGTAGGAACTGGCAAGCCACTCCAGTATTCCTGCCAAGAAAACTCCATGGACATGGGGTCACGAAGAGTCGGTCATGACCTTAATGACACAACACACACACACACACACACACACACACACACACACACACACACACAAGTGACAATTAGTGAAAAATGAGGTGGACTTGAAACTATTCTGCTTTTGTGAATCCCTGCAATTCTGCTGCACAACTCGGGGAATTTGACTAACAATTCAAAACTTCTCAACAGGTCAGTGACTCTTCCAAGACAGAATGGAGAATAAGAGGACTTCCTGCTCCAAACAAGTTTTGTCCCTGCAAGTATATCTTTGTGAGCTTTGGCATATTCCTCTTTCTTTGATTATGTTTGTGTCATTTCTGCTCCAAGTCTACTTCATGGTTTGCAGTTTGATTGTGATTTACTCTGCAGCCTCAACTTTCGATTCACTCAACAGCTTCTTATTCTCACTGGTTGGCTCCCCTCAGATTGCTGGGCATGGTCAAAACCATATAATGGGCCCCATGCAATAGGCAGGGAGAGACAAAAAGAGCAGGGAATGTGTTCTTGAAAAGGAACTGTGGAGCTACTGCCCTTAAGAAACCAGCCGGAGAAGGAGTGCTGTCTGGGAGAAACATCGAGAAAGGGAGGAGCGTGCCAGATTGCAAGAACAAGAGAGGAGAAATTGGGATAAAGGGTTAACTGAGAGATGGGAAAATATTAAGGTTGAATCAGAAGAAAGGATGGGAAAATCAAAGGAAAAATAATGGAAACTAATGTCAGTTGCAATTCTTGCCTTGGTTATTGCTAGAAAACCTAAATTAGGTGCTGCTGAATGTATTTTATATGTGTGTTTTGTTTATGCCATTAAAGGTTTTGATTGATTGATTGATTGATTGATTGATTGATTGATTGATTGATTGATTGATTGATGAAGGGGAATATAAGGAGACAGGGAGAGGAAGGGTTTGAGTGGGAGTGGATGGAAAACCATCATGTGAAGCAACTGTTTGTGTTGATTTATTTGACCAAGTTGGTCCTGTTGAAGCTACATTGCCAAAGTTGGATGGTGATATTAATAAAAGTCTAGCAGAAGAACGATTGTTTCCTGATGCTTTGGGGTCATTCTGGGAGGAGTTGGCTAAAGAGAAGCAAGAATGAGTCAGAGGATACAGCCTCACACTGTGCAGAGCCTAGGCTGGTTGGACATGGATCTTGCCACCTTCCCACGCTGGCTGTGCAGATTATCCTTGTTAATCTCTATATCCCATGTCTGCCATGATATTTTTTGCTCTTGTACCCCACCTTTTATTTTATTTTATTTTATTAGGGTGAACCTCAAAGGCCTTTCTATAACAGTCCACTTTCCGTTAAAGAGCAAAGGCTATGTCTCCATTGCTGTTTTATTTTTAATTGCCTAATTATTTTGGAGCTTAAGAGAGCTGGCCTGAAATAATATACCATGGACCCTTGTATAACAAATGGTTTGTATAACATAAAATCCATACAACATAAACAATTCCAGAGATAGGGGAAATTTGCTTAACAGAATCACCTATGGGGCGAATCCATACAACATAAAAATATTTGCGATTAGGGATTACTCTGTTTTCAATGCATTCCCATGGGAAATTTGTATAAAGGAACATTTGCTTAACAAAATTTCATTTTGGAACGGATTAATTCCTTTATATAAGGTATCACTGTATATCGCTCTCTTGTTCATACGCTTTTAAATGCTGCTCTTGATGTTTACTTCCAAATGTGTCCATCAGGAGGTGTTTTTATTTATATTTATTGATATTTTATTTGTTGCTTTGTTGCCACGAATGTTTTGAGAGGCAGCCTGGAAGTCTTTGAAATAAACCTAAATAACAACCAACCCCTCCTTTCCGCACTGTTTGGGTCAGCCTTCTGTCTTACTTGGGGATAACGTAGCCCTAGCAGTAATTGTCGTGCTCTTTGGGCTGTCACATCGGTAAACGGAGCTGGGTAAATATACGGCGACTTCACGCTGAGGCCCGCCCTGATCTGTATGCAAGGCCTCAAGCCTGTGTCATGCGGAGGTGAAGGCTTCAGCATGACCAGCGTGTATGCCTATACGGGTGTGCGTTTTTATGAGGCTTTCTCAGCAAGAATATTGAAAGTGATCTTTTAATGGAACAATCAATCTGAAATAAATTAGTACTACAAACTAATAAAAGCTTTTATTGCTGGACTTTCCTGAGATGTACTGAAAGCTTGCTGCCATTTAGATGCTCAACTGGGAAAGACGGCTTGCAGGCTCCTACCACATTATTTATATATCTAAGCTCGTGCTGTATATGGAGCTGCCTGGGATGTGCCAGAATGGTGTGCATGTCATGTACATTTGATAATCAATCCTTGGCAAACCCCAGTCCCATTTCTGCTAGCGCAAAGGGGTCCAATTGGCCCACCTCAGGCTGTACCCAGCTAGCCCATTCCCCCCCCCCCAGAAAAGGTCCAGGATATGCTTGGTCTGCTCTTGTTGAGCTCCCCGCCTCACGCTCTCACTCATGTCAGCCATTGCAGCACACAAGCCCCCAAGCCTATCAGTGCTTTACTCCTACAAAAGCTACTGCTTTGGGGGGGAGGCTGTTGTCCTCAGGCAGGGTCCTTGTGCAAGCCAGAACACAAACACACAAATAGGGTTCTGGCTCACATGGAACGCCTATTAGATGCAACTACCTCCCTATTGAGCCACCCACAGAAGGTAGAGAGTACACCAGACATTGCATGTGGTCTCAAAACACTTTGGGGGCAACTAGATAGGGATCTCCTGTTGTGGAGTTAAGAAGTGGTGACAGCAGCAGCAGCAGTAGGTAGGTATACCTCTGATTTGTAAGCACTCCCTCTCTGTGTGTGTGTGTGTGTCTGACTGTCTGTCTGCCTCTCTCTCTCTCTCTCTCTCTCTCTCTCTCTCTCTCTCTGTGTGTGTGTGTGTGTGTGTGTGTGTGTGTGTGTGTGTGTGCGTGCGCGTGTGTTTTGCTTCCCCCCTGAATTGTAGAGCAAAGGTTGCCTGCCCGCCAACCTCTTTGTGTGTACATCAGGCATGTCCAAACTTCAGCCCTCCACATGTTTTGGACCACAACTCCCACAGTCCTTTGTCATTGGCAATACAGGCTTGGAATTCTGGGAGTTGTGGTCCAAAACATCAGGAGGGACGAAGTTTGGACATGCCTGGTGTACATGCTTGCTTGCTCACCTGCCTACATTTATTTATTTTATTTTTTTAGATTTGTATACTGCACCATCTAGCTACAAGGCTACTCTGGGCAGTTAACAGTATACGTCACAAACAATATTCAGTAAAAACTAAAATTGAAAACAAAGTAAACATAACTAACTCAACAATGTCCATGTAGGCATGTTTATGCCTCTAGCTCTGCCTGCCACCCCTGGCCAGATCAGTCAATGGGCTGCTGTATGTTCTGCCCCACCAATTGTCATTGGCATCCGCCACCACGCCACCAGCAAGAGTTTGAGTTCCCAGGGGAGCAAACCCAGGCCTATTATTATGCAGAGGGAAAGGGCTGCCTCAGGCAGAGAAAAAAGCACCGGATTATTAGCAATTTATTATATTGCAATTTTATTTTTTTCCTGTCATGATTTTGTGCCTCTTAGGGCAAAGTTGCTTGGCTAGGCCTTGGGTGCTCTGCACCTTAACATGAGTGAACATGTGTCTCTCTTGTTTCACCGCCTCCAGTAGCAAAAAAAAAAAGTCTTCAGCCATCTTTGTTGGGGAGGGAACCTGAAGCTGGGCAGTGTTTGTCTCAACTCAGCCTGGACACCATCAATATCATCCCTTTTGCTTCCAACTAGGCTGCTGCATGAGTTCCTGTTAATACTGTAAAACCTTACTCTGACTTTAATCCTCCAGGGAAGATCATACTATTATGCTGAATGGCTGGAATTTGCATTAGAAAAAAAAACAGTTGAAGACTGCCTGGTAACAATAGGCAAGGATGGACTATAGCCCCTAGCAATAAAAGCAAAGAGTAAATTACTTTCCAGAGTCAGGCATTTAAAAGGCTGAAGAATGCCTATTCTTTCATCCCTGAGGCCTGTTATTTTAGATGATGGCCTTTTTTCTTTTCTTTTTCTTTTTTTCTTTTTTTCTTTTGTTAAAATCAGGACAGGAAATATGTACAGTATGTATTCTGAGTACTGTTACACTAGCTCTATCATTGTCTGTCTTCTGTTTGTTAAATGCATAACGATGAATTAAGATCACATCCTGAGGGTGCTTTTTATTTTATTTTATTTTACATGATGGTCAGAGTTTGGGAACATTATCTTTGGACTCCGTACAGCTCCTAGCTTGAGTGTTTTGTGAGCTGCAGTTCAGAAGGCTGGTTTTCAAAGCCCCCCCCCCTCCAGTTAAGTCCCATAAGGTCCCCTACATTTTCTTCCTTTCTCCTGAAGAAGCCAGGGACTGAAGCTGCAAATGTCACAGAAAGCCTGGGACCTGTTGGGAGCTGCTGCTTTCTCCCTCCATGCTGCTGCTGCTTCTAATATAGAGGATCATCATTTTAATGTGGCGAAACATTCTGTCATGTGAGTCCCTCTCTACCATCCAACAGGTACAGCCAAGGCATGGGTTAATGACCTCAGAGGTGTGAGATTTGGGGGCTGTTTGCTACAGTGCCAGCCCTACCATTAGGCAGAATGAGGGGATTGCTTCAGGGAGCAGGTGCTGGGGATTAAAAAACTGGTGGCAAGTGGTCTGGGCATGAAACGGAAAAAATGCATTTTGTTTTGTTTCGTCAGCCCCACCGCTTCAATTGGTTTTGTTAGTAACAAGTTTTGTTTTAAAAATGTACAAAATGAAATAGTAACAAACTGATTCATTTCTCTATTACGCCCCCCCCCCCGGTGGTCCCAGAGACACCAACTTTGGTGTGTATCTTCCTTTGGCTCTCTCCTTTAAGCCCTGCAAATTTGGAGAGATTTGGGGTTTGGAGGCCCGAGTTATTAAACTTCAAAGGTTTAAGTGCCATTTTCTGTGCTTGGAAATACTGTTCCCAAGCAGCTAGAAGCTTGAACATTGCTGTGGACATCCCTCAAGTTCTCCCCTTTAAGTACCCCACATTTGGAGAGGTTTGGGGAACTGGG
>JAHTLZ010000237.1:4506273-4532808 GCA_023846285.1 Phrynocephalus versicolor | reverse complement strand
AGAAGAAGAAGAAGAAGAAGAAGAAGAAGAAGAAGAAGAAGAAGAAGGAGCTTCTCAAAAATTTCAGCTCATGGACAAGGACTAGCAGCTACACAATTCTTCTGATCTGCATACATTCTTATCTTGCCAGCCCTTGTTGAAAACCGTGTGCTGGGTGGATGGAAACAGAGGGAAGAATGAATGTTCCCTGCTGCCCTTGGCAAGGCGGCTCTTTCATCCTGTCCTGACTGGCCTCTGGTCCAAGTTGTTGAGGGAGAAATATGAAAAAGTCAAAAGAATGACTCGCTACCTCTTGCAAAACTGTGTGTCGTGTCAAAACAGAGGCCTTATCTAAGCTGTAAACCCATCGCTGTTTTAAAACATCCTGTTTCATAATTTCTCAAAAGCCAAGCTGCTTGCTGTTTCTAAAACACCACACATGTACTATACACCCATAGGGCAACTATCTTTTGTCTTTGAAGAGGATATTATTGACACATCGATTTAAAACTTACTCTATTGAGACCTCATCTATAATTTAGAATAACAGCGGGGCACCAAAAGTCTACAGATTTGGAGAAGATGAGGACTGTTACACGCGTGGGTATTCCCATACATCACCAGCATCATTAAAAGAACAAGCACAACAACTATAACAAAGCATCACATCACATAAACCTCTGTATGTAGGGAGTTAATTTGTTCTGTTCTGTTGTGTGGTAGAAGAGTTTGAGATGATATAATCTTACCGGGGCTTTATGCCTATTGTGTTGTGAATATTACTGAGGTTATGAGGTAAAACAACAGCAGCAGCAGCAACGGTTCTGTGAACAACCCATATTGAAATCAGACAGCATATGCAAATTCTATACTCAGTTAATCAAAATCCTGTACCAAAGCAAAAGTAAATGGTCTGGTGAAGTAGGATTCCTTATTGGGATAAAGTTGGCCTATAAAGAAAACAAAAACAAACAAAACAAATAAATTCTTTTTGTTGCCTTGCCTGGGGCTGTCCCTGCTGTTTGAACTTCTGGGAGTTTACACATAGCAGATCACGTGTGAGCATTTTTTAAAAATCACAGATAGTATTCAGTAGATGCCCTCTTGGTACTGTATACATGTATGAATTCGTGTGTGCCAGCAGTTGGAATAATATTTATTTAGTTGTGGGAAATTGTTAAGAATATTTACTGTATAAATTGTTGAAAAATAAGCAAACATTACTTGAACATTTTAAACTGTGTAGATTTGAGGCAGATACTGTAGACCAGTGGTTCAGAACATCTGGGGACCCACAGGTTGAGAACCACTGCTGTAGACTTATAACAGTTTCATAATAGCTTCCTTAATAACCTAATCCTAGGAGACAGCATTGCTTTTTGATCAAGGCAAAATTTAGGGGGAAATTGTTTGTCTTGCAAAACACTCTTAAACCAAGGCATTACTGTATATACATATATACATGCTGGGCTGCACAATTATATATTCAAATACCTCCCAGCTCATGAAAACACTGCACTGTGAAACCTGCTAAATAGAGGAGAGTTGTGATACATTTGGGGGAAAAGGGTTCCCCCACAATGGAGTTAGGTTTCATCTATGAACAGAGCCCTTACATCATGTGAGGGAGGTTCAGATCCAATCTCAGTGCTTTCATGCTTCCTGAGAGGGCAGCAGATGTAGTTCCTTTCTTGAAGCCTGGTTCAACGTGCACTTGTGTCTTCAGGAACTTTCTCCGAATAAGGCATACAAGCATACAAATACACCTCCATGCCAATTATCACCCAATACTTATTAATGGTTCCTCCCACACCCCTAATATGGAACCATTTTTCCCCCTCATTGGCTGATGAACTAATGGGAAATAAATATTCGTTCAATCACCTATTCAAACCATAGGAAGGAGTCTAGAATTGTATCCCCCTTCCCATGCTTAACTGCCATGCATGGAGTGTATTAATCTGCACAGGAGACTCCATAAATACATGTTTAAATGCATCATCTGTAGCTGTACATTTTGTTTATGGACATGGATCACTGGTCCAAAGCTTAGATTCATGTACATATATCAAAGCTGGGGCCTAGAGATGTTGGACTGCAGCTCCAAAAGCCCTAGTCATCCAGGGCTATGCTAAAGAATGATGGAAGTTGGTGTCTCCCAACATCAGGAGAGCCACATGACCTCTATCCCTGGTATATATAATTAGAGATGGGCACAAAATGAGCGATTTTTCGTTTTCGTTTTCATTTTTTCGTTTCGTTACACAACGAAAACGAAACCAAAAAAATTTCAAAACGAAAACGACCAATTTTGCCGTGCTTTTCATTTTCGTTGCAGCAAATGCATTGAACTGAAAAGAATGCTAACGAAACAGCAATTTTTCTTTTTTGTTTTTCGTTTTTTCGTTTCGTTACCTAACGAAACGAAAATGAAATTTTTTGCAAAAAACCTCACGAAAATGAAAACGAACCGAAACGGACCCCTAAACGACCAAACGACAAACGAAACACCATTTTTTTGAGTCGTGCCCATCTCTATATATAATTAAACTTTTCCCATAGAGAGTATGCATCCAGGATATGGAGGACTAGTGCAGCCATGTGTTTAACTTCAAAGATAACAGTCTTGCTTGGTGAGTTAGTTGAAGAACAGCCTGATCTGAGTCCAGTTTAAAGGAAAGAATCATAAGAAAAGAACCTTGAAATAGCTTGTCCTCAACAGTTAGCTTCTGGACTGCAGATGCAAGGGCCATCCAGCCTTCCCCTAACCTAGTTAAATTTTCCTGACTTTTTCTACATCTGAGTCCTTTCTCTGGAAAGCATCATATGCAAATGTTATGCAAACATCACCCTCTTTCTTATACCTTTCGGTGGTGCATTTCCTCCTTTTTGGCAACATGTAACTCACTACCCTTGGCTGCAGGGCAGGCCCAGCAGGTGTGAGCCGGACCTGTCACATACCATACACATACCAGCCTGTAGGAGGACTGTAATATGCATCTGGAATGGATGAATGCAGACGTCAGCACATTACTGTCCACCAGCTACCAATCCACAGATGAAAACCACAGCCCTGTTCAGTAGTTGCTAAGTATGTGGCACTTACAGGCATGGGGAATGTGCTCACCCACCTCCTCAGTGATCACTTTCAAAACACTACAAATCCAAGTGAGGAGACTACTTTGTCTGGTTGGGGTCACCCCATGAACTAACACTGTACCTTTTCCCAAGCTAGCCTCCCCCCACTCTTCCAACGGTTGCTCTGACAATTGACTGTGATGACGGGCAGGGCTCTCCTCAACTGATGTCAGTCTGCAAATTTTGAGAAAAACCAACTAAGGAACTGGAAAAGGTGCAGAAGAGAGCGGCTGGGGCACCTCCCTTATGAGGAAAGGCTAAAACATTTGGGCCTCTTTAGTCTGGAAAAAAGGCACCTGAGGGGGGATATGATTGAGACGTACAAAATAATGCAGGGCATAAGTAAAGTGGATAGAGGGAAGCTCTTCTCCCTCTCACAAAATACCAGAACTAGGGGACATACATTCAAATTGAGGGCTGGGAGAATAAGAACAGACAAAAGAAAATATTTTTTCACCCAGCGCATTGTTAGTCTATAGAACTCCCTGCCACAGGATGTGGTGATGGCATCTGGTCTGGATGCCTTCAAAAGGGGATTGGACAGATTCCTGGAGGAAAAGTCCATCACAGGTTACAAACCATGATGGAGATGTGTAATTCCCCAAGCTTAAAACCAGGGTACTTCAAGGGCCAGATGCAGGGGAGTGGGATCAGGAGACAGATATCTAGTCTCATGCACTCCCAAATGCATCTGGTGGGGCCACTGTGAGATACAGGAAGCTGGACTAGATGGGCCTTTGGCCTGATCCAGCAGGGCTCTTCTTATGTTCTTATGTTCTTAAGGCTGATAATACAGGGCTGCTTGGACATAGAATCATAGAATCATAGAGCTGGAAGAGATCTCAAGGGTAATCTAGTCCAACCCCCTGCCATGCAGGAACCCCCATCACAGTACATTTTTCATAAAGAGACTGCGGAGATGGGTTTGCTCATGCAGGGGAATGACATGGCCAGACTATAAGGCAGTGAAATTCACCACATCATTTCAAACTACAGAAAGAGGACCACAATTTTAGCGAAAGAAAGTAAAGAACTGAAGAATCAAAATTGGGGGAGGGAATAAAAAGTGGATGGGCCAAAATCCTGACCAAACCAGGGAATTCACTGGGTGAGCTTCAACCAGGCACATTCTCTCACCCTGAATTACCTCACAGGATTTGTGAGGATAAGTTGGGCAAGATGACAGTCATAGATGCTGACCTGGTCTGAGTGGAAGAACAGCTGGATCAAAATACTTGAATAAATAAACTGCAAAATAGAAGCAAATAGTGACATGGCCTTGACCGTCTTACCCAGTTAAATGTTAGTCCAGTCTGCCTTCAGCTTACAGGGACTTTTCCTCAGGTGAAGAATCCGAGAGGTGAGACATGACAACGGGACTTCTTTTCTTATGGGATCAAAATCATACACTACTCATCCAAGTAGCTTCGTCAGTGAACTATAAACTCCTACCAAACCTTCATCAGATGAAGAGGATGTGAGGTGACAGTTTGGGTGAAAGGAATTCCTCCCTTTGGACCGCATTACACAAGAGGTGAGGAAGTTTTTACATACCTCAGAGGCATCAGGGACTGAGCAAGGAATCCGATTGTATGGACCTGCTCAGAGGATGTCTAATACACGGAGACTTGACAGCATTTGCTGAGTTTGGGCCAAACTAGCTCGCTGTACAATTGGAATTGCCCTGCCACAACTTTTGCCAGCCTATCACAGCTCAGAAGGTTGCATTTTTCAAAAGAACCTGTGGTTTTATTCATTGCTTCTAGCAGAGAGGCTGCTGTTATCTGTATGATCATTGTTGCTCTTGTTATGCAAGTAATTCTGTGTGTTACGCATTAGTAACTTGTTGTGTTGCTATGATCAACAAGCCAGAAAAATGCTCTCCAGTTCCTTCTAGTAGCCTCCTCTGCTCTTGTGCCTTGGAAATATTTATAAAAAAAGACAAGACAAAGCCAAACAACCAAAACCCAGGCACCTTGGGATGGATAAAAGAATGACACAAAACCTAGAAGATATCTATCAAAATACCTGTCTGTTAAAAGGAACGTTGAACTCCTATTAATTGTTGGATTTTAAAAAATGTATTTAAAAGATTTATGTGATTAAATTGGCCCTTTTTAATGGGGTTGGGGGAGGCTTGTATGTGTCTGAAAAGTTGAAAGCAATATTGTCCAGAGGCTAGACTATCTTATAAGTCTGGACTTCTAGCAGCTATGTAAAGAAGATTCTCAACCGTAAGGATGAATCACTGCAGACTAAGGCCAAGATCTTGAATATTCCCAGTTACTATATATGGATGTGAACGCTGGACAGTAAAGAAAGCTGTCAGGCAAAAATCAATTCATTTGAAATATGAGCTGGTGCTTTGTAGGCACCAAGACAAATAAGTATGTGCTAAATCAAATCCAGCCTGAACGTTTTCTAAGATAATTACACAAGGACTATAGTAGTTTGGACACATCAGGAGAAGACAAGATTCACTGAAAAAGATAAGAAGACGAAAATACTGGGGGAAGTTGGAAGGCAGCAAGAAAAGAGGGAGATCAAGTATGAGATGGGCTAATTCAATAAAAGGACCAGCAAACTTGAGTCTGTTAATGAGGGGACCTTTTAGAGGGCGCCAAGTGCGCAGGGTCGCCATAAGGTGGCCCCAACTTGGTAGAAGAGAGCAGCCACAATTGGGCAGCTGAGTTTTCTTTGTTGGCATGGGCCCTCTCCATGTTTCCTTTCTGAGTATCTGAAGGGGGTGCCTGTGCATGCCTCTCCCTTGTACAATAAAGCATGTGCTGGCAAGTTTGTGTCACCTGCCAGCTGCCCAGAGTGACCTCGCTGCCAGATGGGTGGTATAAAAATCCAATAAATAAATAAATAAATAAATTTCAAATTATATGTATACAAGCATACATTTTAAAGGATTTTTCTCTCTCTGCTTCACACCAGGTAATGCCCCTTGTAAGAGGATTTCAGATGATACATGGATATGCGTCATGCAGCTTCCTTTTTTACAGTATTAAAAATCATTGGGTTTTACTCATGCACAAAACTAGGCGTATTTAATCAATCAGCTAACTGATGAATTGATTATAGGCCATTCAATTAATTAAAAGATGCTTCTTTAACTAGACAACAGCCACGCAGATTATAAGAATAATGGCCATATTCCCATCTCGAAAAACAGACTGTGGAGTGTTGTTTTAGATTTTCACAGCTAGACTGCCACTTACCCAGGTAACCTAAATTAAGTCATCTCTTCATCTAGTCTGATTAAATATTTACTTATTTTTGCTTTCATCTGGAGGAAATGCCCATTGCTGTCTTTCTCCTTTTCTGAGATCAGTCTTGAAAAGCCCTGGCAAAAATAAATTGTACTTAATTTTATTTTATCCCAGGTAAATTTAGGTCATAAATGACCAAAAGAGAAGCAACAAATCAAGATAAGATATCAGAAATGGGGCAAGAAAAACACAGATGCTTTTACTGAACAGGAGTTTGCAAATTTTCATGCTTTCATAAAGTGGATTGTGTCATCTCTACATAATCACACCACATACACCCATCAGAAAGGTACTGCAATGCAGCAAGATTTAAAATACCAAGAGATTAGCAAGCGTACGTGCCCCAGGAAATTAATGGGGATACCTGCTAAATGAAACAATATAGAAATAAGCATTGATGAAACGAATGTGAGCCATATACAAGTGTCAATGTGGAATTAGAAACCAAGTAATCAGCAGGCTAGAGCACTGAAATGTTGACTGAAAAGTTGGCAGCTCGGCGGTTCGAATCCCGGGTGCCACGCAGCGGAGTGAGCTCCCGCTGTTAACCCCAGCTCCTGCCAACGTAGCAGTTCAAAAGCATGTAAATGCAAGTAGATAAATAGGTACCGCTGTAAAAAGTGGGAAGGTAAACAGTGTTCCATGCGCAGCAATGCCTTCAGCTGTGCCAGCCACATGGCCACGGACTTGCACGACAATGGCTCTTTAGCTTGGAAACGCAGATAAGCACCACCCCTAGAGTTGGACACGACTAGCATGCATGCGCAAGGGGAACCGTTACCTTTACCTTAATCAACAGTTTGCTGCTGTTCCAGAATATCCCATACCTGATGTCTGAGGTAGCCATTTCACTCTGTCTCCTGATAAAGCTGGCTCTGGAAGTGGTGAAGATAGTCTACTCTAGAATGTGCCAGACTCTAGAAACCAAGGGCCCTTGTTTTGGTTGTAGCCACAATGACACCTGAACTCATTCCACTTTCAGGAGTACAAGTAAGATTGTTACTTGTACACTTGAACATGTACAGCATGATTTCAGCAAGCACATCTCTTGTATTAATAGGCATTGCAAGAGCTAAAACTTATCTGTTGAATGTACACTTGAGGGAACCCATGGTGGTACCCTGATGGGAAGCCCAGGCTCTTGAACACTACTTCAGTTCTAAGTCCAGTGTCATCAAGACAGGTCAAGAGTACCTCTTCCCCCCTTCTCCACCCCCATTATCAAGGTCTCCACACAAGAAACGTAACCCCTGAGGCAGAAAAGTTCCGGTTTCCATGTTGGCTCCATGTGTGACCAAGAAATCTGGAAGACCAAATTTTGGAGCCTGCTGGTGAGCAAAAACCTAACCCCTACCGACTCATCTCTGCACCCATGGAAAACAATAATGGAAAGCAGCGAGGCTGGGAGTTTTCACAGGTTGACAATGTTGGGTTCAAATTATGTTTTAATAGGGCCGGGAAGTAAGATGCAAGCTGTGTTCACCACTGAAGTAAACTCATTCAGTGTTTTAGTGCTGATCAGCTGGACACCAACTTTGCCTGAACTAAGACAGTTACTTCACATCCACTCTCGTCCTGGGAGGAAGTTTGTTGCGTGTCGATGTCGGTTGTGGTCACATGGTCTTCTTGCAGTTCTATCCCTGTTCCCATGTATGCATGGGTGTGATTGATGATATCAGCATGACTCTTTCCACACGTCTTTGTTCCGTGATGAGATGTCAAATTCCATGCCTTTGTTCTCCGTTTTTTTTTTTTTTTGGCCCGACCTTCTGTTTTTTGATGTTTTGATTCTCTGAAGCCTTGCCTTCAATGTGTTATGGAGCTAAGTTTGAGGCATTTGTCTTTTAATCTCACTGCACTGTGTTGCTGACTCCATAGGGAATGTACTGGCGAATGGTACTTCGCACTCCTGCCACTAGATGGAGAATGGCATGTTGCGTGAGAAGCCTTACCTCACAGGCACTCGTATCAGAAAGAGAAGCGAGATGAGGAGATTCCCGAGGCCAGGGAAGGGAATCTCTCATCCCACTTAGATCGCAGTTCAGGGGGCATGGTCAGGACGAACTCCCCTCATCCTGCAATGGACGTGCGGTTAGATTTCTTCGTACCGGTCCCCAGCGGGACCACGAACAGCGATGAGGTGGATGTGAAGTAGCAGCCTAACATAACTTGGGCTTGTTTGGGGCTGGCCTGCTCCCTCCTGCCTTCCTGCTTTCGTTCTGAATGTCAGGAGGGAGTATAGATCTAAGGCAATCTTTGAAGCTGATGATATAATCCAACATTTGAACCAACATTCGAATAATCAAAGTGAGCCTCATTTCCTTTGTGTTTAGAGAATCAAGACATGGTAGGGAGAACAGCAAATAAAAAAACCACTTTCCCAGCACCTAAAAGCATGCCATGGCAAATACTTTGTGGATCATTATCTTCAACTTTATGGTTTCCCTACAATCTCAAAAGCTAATGGTCAGTCACATTTTCTTGTCATAACATACCATAATATAAATGAGTACGTGTAATGGTCATGCTGTCTCTTGTTCCTCAAATGCCAAGACCACATTCAGTTTTAGATGATTTGAGCATCCTAGATTCTCTGCTGGATTCTTGCCTAAATATTTCAGAATTACAAAATGCAAGTCACATGCTAGCTAGCTAAATAAATAAATAAATAAATAAATAAATAAATAAATAAATAAATAAATAAATAAATAGAAATCCAGCACTCGATGATTTAACCGAGCAGCTACAGCTTATAAATAAAGCCTGTATGAACTACGTTATCTGAGACATGTCAGAAAATTCTTTTCAGTATGAGAAAAGAAGGGAGATGTGACAACTAATTAAAAATGAATTCTATTTAAATGCATTTGGCAGAATGGCAGAAAGAGTGGGTAAGCTACAAGGAGAAGGGATTGACCACTTCAGGAAAACACCTCGAAAAAATTACTATTCTAATATTTTACCACCTTATAATCATCCATACCCCACTAGTTTCATATCCGAACAGTAGGGATGGGCACAAAATGAAACATGAAATGCTTTTTTGTCGCATTGTTATGTAATGAAACAAAAGAAAACAAAACAAAACAAGGATGCAGCATCTTGTTACAGACAAAAAAGGTGTTTTTTTTGTTGTTGAAATAAACAATTTTGTTCTACAGTGGTACCTTGTATAAAGGAATTAATTCGTTCCAAATGAAATTATGTTAAGCAAATTTTCCTTTATACAAATTTCCAATAGGAATGCATTGAAAATGGAGTAATCCCATGTTTATGTTGTACGGATTCCCCCATAGGCAATTTTGTTAAGCAAATTTCCCCTATCTCCAGATTTTTTGTGTTGCACAGATTTTATGTTATACCAACTATTCGTTATACGAGGGTCCACTGTATCTGTAAAACACTTAAGTAAGAGGAAGAGTTTTTTAAAAAAGCTCTGGGCTTTTGTAAAAAAAAAAATCACCTCCCCCAGCCCCATGCACCAGCTGATCAGCGCAAGAGTGGAAAAAATGATTTTTCCCCACCCCAGCACCGATCAGGGCTTGGGGAGGGAATTTTTTTAAAAATGACTTTTTAAAAAAAACTTTTTCTCTTTCCCCCAAGCCCCGCCTGCCAGGTGCTGGGGTGGGGGTGGGGAAAACAATTTTCCCCACCCCAGCACCTATAAGCTAGTTTGGTGGAGGGGAAAAGGATTTTTTTTTACATGCCATTTATACATGTATTTTAAATTCATATTGTTTTGTGTTCTTTTGAAAACTTCTCACTGCCCTGAGGCTCACACGGAGCCTTGTTTGGCAGAGTACAACTTTCTAAAGAATATAAACTAAATAAATCAGTAACTTTTGTCTGTGGTTGTCGTTAGGAGACTGCCCTACATAAAGAGTGTTCTCTTTGATGGAAAGCCTCCATTATCTGAAAGTTTTGATGTCTGCCTGTCAATTTGAATAAAGGAAGTTGCTCTCTCTCTCTCTCTCTCTTGTGTGTGTGTGTGTGTGTGTGTGTGTGTGTGTGTAAAGTCTTCCTTCTTTTTGGATCAGGTAGGTAGATAGAGTGGGGGGTGGATGGTTTTCAAGCCCGTGTTACTTTTCAAAGCAAGATCAAGACAGACATTAGCCTTGAGGGCTGTCAGTGAACACCAAGTGCTACAGATCAAGGAGTGCCTAAACGCTGAAAGATTACAGCATTTTTACAGAGCATTTGATGGTTATTACTGATGTTGGCCCAGAAGCAAAAGAAAAGGAGGAGGCTTTCAAACATTTAGAAGTGCAAAGCTGTTTAGTAAGATTTATATTAAGACAGCAGGTCATCATCTCCCAGTTGTCCTACTCTAAGCCTGCAAGGCATCTGCTCTTATCCATACTCAATCTGCGATGCCAGTTGATGTGGGTGCTTAGCAGTCAAAACTGTTCTTGCGATAGAGACCTCACAAAATAAAATCGCTGCTGTTCCAGTGCTTCTCCCCTCCCACTTAAACACCAACTTCTAGGTTTGTTGTACTAACTCCATCCCATTCCTTCCAGATACACACAGGGCCTATCCATACTGGCATATAGATTTGATATATGTAGCGCAGTGGGCCTGATTTGGATTGAGCTGGGTTTTTTTTTTAAGTGTTCTGTCAGACACCCAGATGCCATTCCCTCTTCTGCAAGACTCCTGCAACAATCCCTTGTCACTTTCCTAGTAAGAGAATTCCTGAAAAGAAGATAGATAGGAAAATTAAGAATGGCCTTTTGTCAGACCTGACGGTGGGCCTGGGGTCTCATTACTAAGATGAACCTTGTAGGAAGCTGGGGGTGGGTGGGCATTGACTGATTGAGATGCTCCTCCCCCAACAAGCACAATCAAGTGACAATTATCCATTGATAATGTTGGGCAGCCAGGGATGCACAATGCATACACTTCCTTGGGATTTTTTAACCCAAGTTTGTTTCATTCTATTTCCATATCAATTTACTTTGTTTTTCTTTTTCTTTTTTCATATATACCTGATTGTATATATGAAAACTCAGTGTGCATTTTTATGCAGTTCCTGTTATTAATCACGAAACAGATTGATTTGGGTGAAAATGCAAAAGTGTATCTTCCAAGAGGTTAGAAATAATTCCTTTTTGGAACGGTTAAAATACCTCTGCCAGCATGTCCACAGTTACCCTGGTAGCTGCAATCTAAAAATATAAAGTTTTCTAGCTTTTCTATGGCCAATGACACTTCAGCAGAATGTAGGCTAAGTCACTGGTGAGATGGAGTGGAAGAACGTGGAAAGGCTCCCTTGACACACTTGGACCAGTCTCAGATAAGAGAAGAGATTTTTCACAAGGGCAGCCCTGTTTACACTTGGAGAATTCAGCCAGGCTTCACTGGTTACTTTCACCAAGGCACTGCAATGTGTGTTATTTCAATGAAGAATCCTTGTGCTGTAAATTTAATTAAATCTGGCATTCGCCGTCAATGTTTTCCTTCAACAAAGACCTCCCAACAACAGCCCATTGTATAAAGAACGAGCTGAAATGATTCTGCTATCAAATCTCTGCTTTATTAGGTAAATATCGGAACAAGGCCAAGTGACTCCACTCCGCTTGGAATTTCCTTCTGGCGTGACTAAAGAGCAAACATGGAGCTTTAAATGCCACTGTGTCATTATATAGGCACACTTATTTCTCCGGTGCTCTTCGATCACCAGTCACCACACCCTTTCCCCCTTCATGGAGCTGAAGGTGGTGTACGCCGTAATCTCCAGTGGTCTACCACCCAGGCAACTGGCAGGATTTACAGCCTCCTTTATACTCTGCTACAAACCTGAAACCTCCTGTTCTGTAATGCTTGTTTTGTAGCACAGGGGATTGCTGTATGAGTTCAAAACAGGAATTCCCCCCCCCTCGAAAAATCATTCTGCATTGCTGAGAGTGCACATTGTGCCAAACTGCCTATTCTTTGCAATGTCCCCATATCTGAAGTGTACCATTTAGCTTGGTACCCAGTGTACTGTAGTGTATTGAAAGAAAGAGCACAACCAGGAGATGTGTATTCAAATTCTTTCTCAGCCATAGAAAATCAAGGGGGCTGGCACTGGTCAATCCACTCCTTAAATATCTCACATACCTGGAAAGTCCTGTTAGGGTCACTCTATGTTGTTTCCAGCTTTATAGCACTCAGCACACCATCCTCTGGTTTACCTTCCATGAGACAAGTGAGTTTAGAGAGTGAGTAGGTGTGAGTGCCATTTACAACTGTCTGAATATACAAAATCACTATTCCAATTTCTTCATTATCAACATTATAGTTATGTAGCTCTTCTATAGTCATCCTGGAGTTGAGTTCTGGTGGCAACCGGACTATCCTTTCTTGTGGGATCAAAACATTTCATTCCTCATCCAAGTAGCTTCTTCAGTCTACCTTGGTGAACTAAAAATCGGAGGTCTCCCACCAACGTTTGTCAGACAGAAGAAGCTACTTGGATGAGTAGTGAAACATTTCGATCTCAAAATAAAAGAAGTCCAGCTGCCATGACTCAGCTCCTGGATAACCTCAACTGGATGACTGAGAATCTCCACGGCCTTCTTCTATAGTCACAAATAATTTTTGTCTTAATGTTCAACTGCATTCCTGCTTTGACACTTCTTTAACTTTCAGTAAACATCATTTCAGTTTTTTTATGCTCTCTGCCAGTAAGATGGTGTCAAGTGAATATCTTAAATTGTTGATATTTCTTCCACTAGTTTTCTGACCACCCTCATCTGAATCCAGTCTGGCTTTCTGTAAGACATGTTCTGCATACAGATTGAACAGAGAAGGGGATATAATGCACCCTTTGCCTCTAGGAAACCATTCTGTCTCTGCACATTCTGTCCTAACAGTAGCTTCTTGTCTACAATTCAGGTTACACATCAAGATAATTAAGTGCTGAGGTACGTTCATTTCTTTCAAAACGTGCACGTACGTAGTCAAAAGTTTTGCTGTCGTTTACAAAGCATAGTCTGATCTTCTTCTGAAACTATTTGGTGGACTCCAGTAGCCAGCAGATACAACATATGCAATACGGTCTCAAGTGTCTCTTTCTTTTTGGAATCCAGCATGAACATCAGGCATTTCTCATTCTATATTACAGGAATGATCAAATGATTACTATATTTGTTGTCATCTACTCTCTTGGGTGTTGGAAAATAAATGGAATGTTGCCGGTCAATAGAAATACTGTTTATTAAAAATAATAGAAGACATACTAGAATCAATTGTAATTAGTGGGAAAGGGTCGCCATTTGCCTTTTATATCCTGAGAACCAAAATAATTGAGTTAGCTTCGCCCTGTACTAATACTGTATCTACAAACTTCTATCATGATAAAAAGTTTTGCTCTTAGAGATCTGGATAAAGATTTCAACTGTTCTCCTAAACCTATCAATACCATTACAGATGGCCATGAAGTAAATGGGGGCCAGTAAATCATCATCTTCACATTGCTGAAGTTGTGAGTACTGTGTGACTTTGTCTATTATATTGATTCCCCAGTGCTGTCAGGCTGCATATTACAAATCGGGTATTACAGGTGCATTAAAATGTCAATATTCACCAAGGATTCCTCTGGTGATTGTTCTGTACCTGAAAACCCCTTTGGACTCACAGTGACTCTAAAAGAGTTTTCACAGAATGTGGAATGTCCAAAGAGTGGTTTAGTTAAGACTGCTATCCTACCTCACCCCACCCCATGTGTGGTGATTTTTTTATGGCCAGGTGAGAATTCAAAACCAGGTTTTCTTAATCTTAGCACAAAATCCTAAGCACTACAGAAGATCTTAGTCTGACAGGGGCCTTGATAATAAAGAATTCCTAACAATGGAGAAAAGCAAATTACTGTATACAGTATACTCAAATATAAACCTAGTTTTTCAGCCCTAATTTTGGGCTGAAAAAAGGGGTCCTCGGCTTATATTCGGGTCAATACTTTTAGCCACTGAGGCAAGTTTGGGTTGGTGGCTAAAAGTCATTTTAAACATTGTGTGCCGCTTCTCATGACCCCCCCCCCATGTTTAAAATGACTTTTAAAAAAGTCATTTTAAAACAATGTTTAAGTTTTAGCCACCAACTCAAGCACTTGCCTCGGTGGCTAAATGTCATTTTAAACATCACACACACACCCAGCTCACAAAGGAGGAGTTGCCAGGCCCTGCTGCATTTCCCACCCTAGGCTTATACTTGAGTCAATGAATTTTCCTAGTTTTGGGGGTTTAAATTAGAGGCCCCAACTTATACTCCGGTCAACTTATACTCAAGTATATACGGTAATTCAAATAGTCATAAGCAGCAGGGGGATTTCCAGATCAATCTTCCCTGTAGTAGGGAGCAGTTTAGGAGCATTTCCCAGAACCCGCCTGCTGTGTCAGAGAGGATGCTGGGAGATAGATGCAGTGTGACATCATGATTCTTCTCAGGGAATATACAACATTCAAGATGACTGGCCCCGCTGCTTGATTCAATTATTAATGAGAACAAAATGGGCACAAAATGAAAAAGTGAAACACTGTTTTGTCATTTCGTTATGTAACAAATTACTTCATTTCGTAATGAAATGGTAGGATGCATTTCATTAGAAAACAAAACAAAATGCCATTTTTTATCTCTAGGAATGAAATGATTCATGCTAGAGAAACCAAAATGGCCAGGTAGCTTCTTTGGAGTATTCCTTGTAAGCTACTAATTGCTTGCCTGCAGGGGGTGGGGTATTATTGGGTTCCGACTCAATTAGAAATGATTTTTTCTAGGGGTAACCCATTTGCAGTTTAATAACTTAGCCCACTGAACCCCAAACCTCTCCAAAGTTTGGGGGCTTAGAGGGAAGAGTCCAAGGAAGCTCCCCTGCCATTTTGGTGCCTCTAGGAACCAGGGGAGCATAGTGTTTTGTTTCATTTTATTTTATTACAAAACTACTTTAAAAATTGTCTCTAACAAAATGAAACAAAACCATCTGTACTAAAGAAACAAGCTACCTAGATGCCCTAAGCACATCCGATCTCGCTTGATTTCGGAAGCTAAGCAGGGTCGGCCCTGGTTAGTACTTGGATGGGAGACCACCAGGGAATACCAGTGGCTGTAGGCACCTGGAGTAGGAACTGGCAAACCACTCCAGTATTCCTGCCAAGAAAACTTCATGGACATGGAGTCACGAACAGTTAGTCACGACTGTAACGACACAACACACACACACACACACACACACACACACACTGAAGAAACAACGTGAAACTCTATATTTCCATTTCGTGCCCATCTCTAGTCGCTGCCAAAATAGTGACCAAAATGAAATGTGTGTGGTGGAAGGGAGGGAGTCACCCTAGGGAATTTAAGAGAGCAAAAAGAATTTAAAGAAAATAAGCAATTGGGGGAGGGGAGGGACATTGAGGGTGGGTTCCTGATATTTTAGAATATATAAGCAATCCATTTTAATCTTGCCCCTTCAGCAGGCTGCATAGTGGGTGTCACTTTCAGCTTTTCTGTACTGCTTGGTACACAGGGAGTCCCTCACTGATTCAGAAGCTCTCCATATGGCATGCAGAACTGATAAGGACAAATCCCAGACATTCCTGAAATCCTAGGGTGGGGATCCAGTTTCAGCTCTTCGGCCAAGTCCAACTTCAGGGGAGTTTGTAGAGCCCACAATTCTATGACGCTGAAAGCAAAAAGGTAGGACAGAAAAGTCCAGGGCATTTTTCCTTACATTTTCACAGAACCCAGGCCATTGTCCATCTCAGGGTCCTTAGGTGGGGTGAAACTCAAGGTGAACTATAAATTGGAGGCCTCCCACCAACCTTCCTCAGACTGAAGAAGCTACTTTGGTGAATAGTGAAATGTTTTGATCCCACAAGAAAAGAAGACCAGTTGCCATGAGTCAACCCCTGGGAGAGGCATTTCAACCATTTAAAACCAGGTAGGCAGGGAACTTGCACAAAACCTGGGAAACCACTGAACAGGGTACCAGGGAGAAGGCAGCACAGACCTCTCAGTATGGTGAGATTGGGTCCACAAAGGCTGGGTTTGGTCCCAAGCCTTGAGGATTCTCATCTTGTCCTTACACCTATCCACCAGGCAGCTGCAATCCATCCAAGCTCCTTGCCTTGCCCAAGAAGGGGCAAGAAGAGAGGAAGACGTGAATGGGCAACGTGTAGCCTGCATATTGTAATTAAACTGTAAACCGTCCAAAGGCTACTTGAAGTGGTATGGGGCAGTATATAAAGCAGTATATAAAGCAGAACACTTTAGATGGGGAAAATGTCTTGGGCATGTCAGGGGACATGAATAGATGGGGGCTGTCTTTTGGTGTTTGGGTTTCAAGCAGGGCTTATGGACAGCAATTTCTTTGGTTGCCTGGTGCTATCAACTATGGTACTCTTTGGGTCACCTGCTTCAAGAGGTACAAGGGGGGCTGCACTGTGCTGGCCCCATTCTTAAGTAGTCATTTTCTGATAACAGTGTTCACCTCCTTACTTCTCCCCTGTGCAATTATTTAACAGCTGCATTTTGTTTTACTTCTACGCCGCTTTTCTCCAGGTTATTAAAAGACAAAGTTAAAAAGACACTGCATGATTACATTAAAAACTAATTAAACATATAAAAGTACTGTATTAAAACAACCAATTAAAACTGTTAGGAAATGCCTTAGAAGCAAATTAAAACACGTACAGTAATATGAAGCATGCATATTATAATATGTAAAATTAAAACTCAGTTGAAACAGCCTAATCAGCTGCTAAAAGGCTACCTAAAAAAGTATAGACTTCACCTGTTCCTGTTCCTGTTGTTGGTGTTTCTGTTCCTGTTGTTGGTACTCCTGTTGTTCCTGTTGTCTTCACCTGTTCCTGGAGGGAGAGCCCAACCTGGCTACCTGGGGGAGAGCATTATACAACTGGGGAGAAGCTGTGGAGAAGGGTCTCTCTTACATCCTCTCCAAACATGTGCCTGAGAGGGCAATGGGACTGCAAGAAAGGCCTCCCCTGAAGATTGTAAGTCTTGAAGAGCTGAGAAGGCCCTACAAATGCATGTGGAACTTGTGTCTACAGTATGTGGCTGGGATATTTTTCTGAAATCCATAGCCCCAAAAAGGAGTATTTCCAGTCCCCAGAGAGATATTTGGTGATAGAATTACCATTGAATTTCGTGAACAATTTTGAAGTGGAGTTAACAGTTTCCTCTTTGGCAAAACATATAGAAACAGTTCTGACAAGAGGAAAATTGTATGTAAGCAGACTTCCCATTAGCAAGGTATAATGAGAAAGGTACTGGATGGCATGGTGAACACTTAGTTGACTATTTAATCATGCAATTGTAAGGCACTGGGAAGTAGACCACTGTCCAAGACTCATGAACTCTCTCTCTCCTTGGTCTAGACAGCATCAACAGAGGTCACAATGGCCACCAGCATCTCTCCTGGTCCACATCAGCACAGGGCACATTGGCTGTCTCTTTCTTCAGCAGCAGAAGGTCCTAAGAACCCATCTCTCTCTTTCAAGTGCATAGGAACAGAGGTTGGCCATACTGAACACTTTCTCCTGTTGTAGCAAACAGCTTTAGCACCAAGTGAACCTAGTCCTTTTTGGAATTAGGTGTGGAACCTGCAGAGGCATATGGTACAGCACCTGCTTCTTTTCTTCAGGCATGTAGACATGGTGGCTGCCACTATTTTTCAGAGTGTAATGAGCACCAATGTCTATGAGAAGGAAGAGGCAGGGCATGGAAGGGCATTAGCAGACAGCCATACCAGCTAGTGAATACTTGGCACCAGATGTCAGAAACTACTGAAGCATGGTTCGCTTGGCACCCAATGACAAATTTTCTTCTATTTTCTTTCATGTCTGTTAGGTCATAAGAGACTGATAACCTCTTTGGGGTTTTCATGATTTTCCATTAAATTTCCAAGACTGTACAATCTCATCTTCAGGCAAACTTGAATAGCAAGGGAAAGATATTGAAAACTGAGTTTGTCCTCAACTTTTTTGTGTGTGGCCAGTTTTATTCACCTTCATGGCAGACGTTTGCTTTGGTTTTTCTTGCTGACAATCTGCTAGAATATAATACAACTTCCAATTTATCTCATCCCAGAAGATCATTATGGGCAGTTGTGTTCAAACTTGATCAATAAGAACATAAGATATCTCTGCCCTCTCTGCCCATCTCTGCCCTCAAAACAAATCATTCCAAGTCAGAAATATTGAACGTCACATCTTGAATCGAGAGGCAGAGATGTTTGCCACTACAATTTGCCTTCAATGGGACTGCGAAGCTATTGAACTATTATTCCAGGCATTAACACAAACACCTTTGAATCTCAACTGTATTGGAAGAGTTATAGATACTGCTTGACTCTGTGTAAAGAAAGATTTAGCTGCTTGGTCAAAATTACCATTTTAATTGGTAGAGCAGAATGACTTGGGTAAAAAGCGGCTATTCTGCCAAAATGGAACTTTCCACCCTGGAAACTCATTCAAGTTCGAGCACGATCTATGGACATTTTTTTTAAAAAAAAGAATGAATATTTAATTATTTTTACAATTTGCTAGGTGTGTCTCCACTGAGATAATCATAGATGATTCTCAATAAGAGTGGGACAAAGATTTAGGGCCTAACTCACTCTGGATGCAGTTAGCTAATTAAATGGCAATGCGTGGAGGTGTTCTTGACCCGTAGCTACTCAGCAGAGCTCAGGAAAGTTTGATTTGTAAGCTGCAATGTCATTTCATACTCTTGAGATATCATTGCAGCACTTCAATATATCCTTTTACATACGGCAAGTCATATAGAAATTAATTAACGAACAAAATAATTACAAACATTAACCATCATCATGATCATCACCATCATCTTAGAACTGAGTCCAGCTCCTGTCACGGAGGCACAATGGTGGAATTGAACTCTCAACTTTTGGCAAAGGTCAAGTTACTTTCCTTGTATGTGTAGCCTGCACATAATTAAAAACTGTAAACCGCCCAGAGAGTGATTGAAGTGCTATGGGGTGGTATACAAGCAGAACACTTTGCTTTTGCTTCATCTAATGAAATTTACAGATGAGCCACACAGCAGGATCCAAGGACATTCTCACAGAAGGGGTTTACGTGGGTGTGAATGATGATCCTCCAGCACCCACACCTTTGAAAAGCTTTGAAAGCAGCCATTTGAGTGCAGAATATAAACAAAGAGACAGACTGGTTTGCTAGGATCAGAATGATTGGCTTCGCCAAGTATTGTACTTTCTAGGTAAGTGCTAAACTCCTGTATACACTATAGAGAGCTCATCATGAGAAGAGGGGATTCCTTCAGTGTCAAGAACATCTGATTGTAACAATGGGTGTTTGTCTCATCTCCTGCAATTAGTGAGAGTCTGCTTTGTTTTGAGGTTAGTATCAAGATGCATACACAGACTTAAAGTAATTATGATTATTTACTCACAAAGGTCTGCTTGAATCATGTTTTGGAACATGAACAGAATTCCAGCTTCTAATAATGAACTGTTTTCATTGTTTGGTCCCTAAGATCTACCACCCAAGCCATCCAAACATCTCAGACAGTATTGTTGTGGGTGGCCACCCTGAGAGAGGTTCCAAAAAAATCCACAAGGAACAGGGCCTTCTCGGTGATGGCCGCAGCATTATGCCATTTGCTGCCTGAAGATGTGCACTAAGCTCCCTCCCTTCTGTGTTTCAGGAAGCAGGTGAAGACAGTGCTTTTCAAATAGGTGTCTATCCTCCCCTCCTGAGCTCTGTTCTGTTTTGTAATATTCACTTTTGTTAGCCGCCCAAGGTAATGGTTCACCACTAGATGGGCAGGATATCTAGAGCTAGGTTTAAAAGCCAGCCTTTCTCCTATACAGCAGCACATTACTATAGTCTAAACTGGATTTATGTAGTATAGTTACAACAGAGGCCAAGGTTGCTTTCCCCAAACAAAGTTGCAACAGAAGAACCAGCTTAAAATGAGGAAGAACTTACTTTTAGACATGTACACCACCTCAGCCTTGACAGATAGTGTCAAGTTTAAGAGACATCAGAGGAATAAGAGATTTACAGGTTTACTACCAAAAACATTTGAAAGCAAACTTTGAAAAATATATAGGGCTATAAAATGAGTATTGTCCAAGGGGTAGTTTTGTTTAGAATAGTTCAGCCAATCCAAGTTTGGCTCAACTATTTTCCAGGCCATTTGCTCCACTGGAAACCTCAGTCCAGTCGTTTTATCTCCAGGATTCACAACTTTCTGATACTGCATTGCTTGGCACAAAAGACCAATGGCATGTGGAAATGGAAAATGTTTCTCAGGTTTGAATTAAGATGGGTGGATGAAAATGTGGAGGAACTCAGATAAAGTGTCTTTGTGAACAATAGGCATCTTCCAGCCGGCAAATGGGAGAAAGACGGGATATACATTGAAGCCATAAATAGATGAGAATTGGATAAAGTATAATTAATGTTAACTGTACTGCTCTGCATATAAAAGAATCTGCCAAACCATTCAAACTGGCTCTGAGTTTAATAAAGATAATTTAAAAATAAAACCAAGTACATACGTCCCTACCAAAATAAATAAATAACCATAGCAGCAGACAAGACCGTAAAAGCTTTGAAATGGGGCCATTCTAATATCTGCCTCTATTATGCAATGGAATTAAAATATCTACAGTTCTGCTCCAAAGGGGAAAAAATTGACCTGTGCAAATGTTAGCAACACACACAGAAAGAGATAAAGGGACAGATACAATTATGTGCAAAACCTCTTTCTTTCTTTCTCCCTCTCTCTTCCCGCCTGGAAATTTGGTTTCCGCTCCTGATAAGCATTGAGAATGTTCCAGCCCATGACAGGTCTCAGGCAGATGAAATGTGATTCACTGATCATAATTTGTGTAACGTTACTTGCCGGTTCATTCTGAGCCTGGAGTTCATGGTACTGCTTGTTATTTTTTCCTACAAAGGGCGGCGTGCTTGAATGACTGTGTGACGATCCCCCTTTCCAGAGGCTGAATTGTGATGGGATTGGTAATGCTGCCACCTTTTATTTACTTAGTAATGCTGCCACCTTTTTAACTCGTCGCCTCATGAATTGGGACTGACTCAGAGATATATAATAAAACAATGATGAAGTTTATTGAGAAGATAATAACTATAACAATATCTGAGGTTGGTATGCGTTGCCTTTAACATATACTGTAACAGATCTAATCAGCTCCACAAGCCTCCCTGCCTTAAATAGCTAGTAAACAGTGTAGCCCTCCCTGCCTGACAGAACTCTCAGAGAGCAGTGTTCTCCCAGCACTCACTCTCAACTTAACTGCACTTCTTACTGAACTGCATAGGCTCCACACTTTTTATATCCTACCATTCCCCGCCCTCCTGCTGGGATTGGCTGATGATTTGTATATTCATCACTCTTGTCTGCAGGGTTTGTCACAGGCTGTTAACAAAGAAATCCTGCCAGATTGCATGGCTCTAATTTTTAATGAACATTTTCTGAATGTAAAATAGCTGACTGCCTTGGCCCTGTCTTAAGGAGCTGCATCACAACACACCTTAAACGTAGCATGCAAATATTCAAAATACACCTAAGCAAGCCAGACTACTCACTCCTCTCTGCCTCT
Source organism: Phrynocephalus versicolor (assembly GCA_023846285.1). Classification (NCBI taxonomy): domain Eukaryota; kingdom Metazoa; phylum Chordata; class Lepidosauria; order Squamata; family Agamidae; genus Phrynocephalus; species Phrynocephalus versicolor. Next base: position 4,510,803 of record JAHTLZ010000237.1, on the reverse strand, counting down.
CCTGAAGCTCTCTCTCCTTTAGCCCTTGATCTCCACTGTATAAAACTGCAAATTTAATAGGCAAATTAAAAAGTTATATGCATTTTAAATAACATTAAAATGAATTATCTAGGTGCTGAGGTAAACATCAGTGTAAGCAGCAATTAAAAAACAAGCAAAATGTTCTACTTATATACCATCCCCATACCACTTCAAGTAGTCTCTGGGCAGTTTACAGTTTAAGTACGGTATGCAGGCTACACAGTGCCCCCCCCCCCAGCAAGCTGGGTACTCATTTTACCAACCGTGGAAGGATAGAAGGCTGACTCAACCATGAGCCAGCTACCTGGGATTGAACCTCAGGTTGTGAGCACAATTTTAGCTGCAGTACAGGCATTTAACCACTGCGCCAGGAGGCTCTTATTGTCTCGTGGTTTCATTTTATATATCAGCCAGCTATTTTTACAGACAGTATATTGTTGCATTTTAATAAAATATTTAGAAGTGCTCTGTAAGAAAAGCACCCAGTTCTTCCTGTATATTTCTATGGAGAAATAAAATTCAGTGAAACAAAAAGGAGGCAGGAAGTGAAGATGTTCATTAAAAATTATCACACTGATTGTTCTCAGACTAAGATAGAGGAACTGAGTACCTTTTCTGCCACAAAATCTCTCTTTTTTCCAAAAGCCAATATAATTTCACTTTTTAAGAGGGGATATGATAATAATTTGAAATTTGTTTTGTGCACATCCCTAAGGGCACAAATATTTGAAAGGATATCGTATCAAAGAGAAGAGAAGTTTGTTTTAGAGATGGGCACGAAACAAATTTGTTTCATTTCATTATTTGTCATTTGGTTTGTTATGTAACGAAACGAATCACAACCCTAGGGGCAAATTTAACACAAAACGAACCGAGCCAAGAAAAAATTGGTTCAGTTAGGTTTGTTTCATTAATGGGGGGGCGGAGATGTCTCCTACCTCGTGCTGGTTCGGAGGACCTTTCGCACCAAGCTGCACGGAGGTTGCACACACCTCATCGGTGCCATCGAGGGACGTGGCGGGCTCAAGCCTCAGCCCAGCCCCAGGAGGAGAGATAAGAAGCAGGCCGCGTTTAGGCGGCCAGAGCAGCACACCTTTGAAGCTTTGAAGCCCCCCCCCTTGCACCTCCCTCCCACAGCCTGTTATTGCAGGGCCGATCGGGAGGGAAGATAAGGAGGCCGCACTTAGGTGGCCAGAGCAGCGCGGCTTCAAAGCCGCCGCCCCCTTGCACCTCCCTCCCACGGCCCGTTATCGCGGGGCCAATCGGGAGGGTGATAAGAAGGAGCCCGTGCTTAAGCGGCCAGAGCACCATGGCTCCAACGCCGCTCCCCCTCTTTATTCCTCCCACACCCATTCGTAGGCACCCCCAGCTCCAACCAGGCCCCAGGGGCCACGTAGTGGGCACTCGGAAAAAAGCGGGTTAAAAAAACGAACAACGAATTAATGAAACAATGAAATGAATTTTTTTGCAAAAATTCACGGAAAACCAAATGAAATGAACCAAACTCCTTAACGAAACAAAACAAAATGAAACGCCATTTTTTCAATTCATGCCCATCTCTAGTTTGTTTTCCTTGGCTTCAAAGACTAGGACTCGGAGCAATGGTTTCAAATTACAGGAAAAGAAATTCTATTTGAACATTAGGAAGAATTTCCTGTTGTTAGAGCTGTATGGAAGTGGAATCTGCTGCCATGGAGGGTGGTGGATTCTCCTTCTTTGGAGGTTTTTAAGCAGAGGTTGGATGGTCATCTGTCAGGTCTACTTTGATGGGGACTCCTGCATGGTAGGGGGTTGTACTGGATGGCCCTTGAGGTATCTTCCAACTATGATTCTATGCTTCTAATAATAATAAAAAAAATAATAACCATGGGCTGGAGGAAGCGATGGGGTGAAGAGGCCACTTCATCCCACAAAGGCCCCTTTCATATTACAAAAACCCTCTCAGATGGAGTGAAGATAGATTTAAAACAAAAATATCCACCAGGTGACGTGTGCAAGGACTCGGAAACAAACTTACGCCAACACAGATCATCTGTGAAGATTCTGTCATCCAGATGAGTTTATCTGGAAGTTGAGTCATGGCAACTGGACTTCTTTTTCTTGAGAGATAGAAACATTTCACTGCTCATCCAAAGAGCTTCATCAGTCACACAAACACCTTCATCAGAACACACTGGCCAGATATTCAGCCACAATAGCAATCCTGGGGAGAGCCAGTGTCATCTCCTTCAAAGGGCCAAAGAGGGATAGAATCCAAAACGAGGCACAACAGATGGCGGCAAGCACCAAGTCTGACCTCACTCCATCTTTGCTGCCTTATCAAAGACAAAAGTGGCTGGCAAAATTCACCTTGCCAGGGACTTTACATCTAAGATTAACCTCCTGTCAACCAACATCTTGCCATGTTTGGACTTTTTGGTACTTGCCTTGAAGAAATGGAATTTATCCACAAAAGCTTGCAGTGATTTTATTTTTATTTTGTTTTCTTTATCAGTGGCTATGAACTTATTGCCTATAACCTATTCTTGCATTTGTCTTCCCTCTTTCTTAGTGTTGGTATGTGCTGTCAAGCTGCTTCAGATTCACGGCAACTCCATGAAGGAGCCATCTCCAAAATGTCCTGTCCTTAACCTGCCATTTCCTTTAGAAAGCCAGTCCATCTTGTGTTTGGTCTTCCTCTTTTCCTTCTGCCTTCCACCTTTCCCAGCATTCCTATCTTCCAGGGAATCCTGATGTGCCTCAAGTAAGTCAGCCTTGGTCCACAGAGAGTGTGTGGATGGTCTTTCTTCTATGATTCTAATTCCTCAGAGAGAGCATGCCTGGGTTGAGCTGCAGATGTTTCCCCCATCAGGAGTCAGGGCCAAGCTTGAGAACAAACTTAACATGCTGTGAGGAGAAGAGTTTTCTTGAGAGCAGCAGCAGTGAGCATCCATGCTGGCTGGTGGGGCCAAAGGCACTGCTGCCAATGGTGGCTGGAGGGCGGCTACAGGGTGAGAACCCACTCCTTGTGGCTGCCACCACAGCTCTCCCCTCTTCTCTCTTTACACAGTCTTTCACATACATAAGCTGGGGGAGGGAGTTAAAGAGCAGGGGAACAAAGGAGGGACCCCCCCACCTCTATTAAGCAGGCTGGGAGGAGTAGGCTGAACTGGCAATGACTTCAATCAAATGTAGGACTGAGGTCCATCTGCCCTAATGGGACAAGGCCATTGCCAAAGATGAATTTAATTTAATTAAGATTCATCAATGGGCATCTAGGACTGAAACACAATGGGATCCTGAGGAATAATGTAATAGGAGGAAATCCATGAGATCTGACCCTACTAGAGATAGGTGTTTCATTTTGGAAGTGGTCCAGTTCCAAAACAAAACTCAGGAGCCCGGCTGGCATTCAGAACTGGACCAAACCTCCAGAACGAAATCAGCGAATCCCTTACCTTGATCTGGGGTCATGCAGGGCTTAACTCCAACGAGAAAGAAGCCTCTGACGTCATCTTTCCTTCTTCCTGGCACTGGCCAATCAGGAGCTGTGCAGGGAAATGCACCATCCTTAGAGAAGGGCACAAAATGAATTTTTTGTTTCGTTTTTCATTTTTTATTTCATTCACTAATGAAATGAAAAATGAATTGCCCCTTTAAAGAAAAAGGAAATGAAATGAAACAAAAAGTTTCAGTGTGTTCTGTTTCATTTTTCGTTTTCCCATAGAAATGCATTGAAGCAATGCATTCCTATGCTAAACCACTTTAAAAATCCTGCACCATTCCCCTCCAACGTGTCTGATTGGGTGGGGGAATGGTGCGGGGTTTGTGTCAGCTGATAGGTGCTTGCTTAAGCGGCAAAAAAAGTTTTTAAAGCCCACACCATTCCCCCCCCCATGCACCCAATCAGGTGGGTGAAAGCATAGGCTTTAAAACTTTTTTTCAACACCAAAACCCCGCACGCACTGGGGGGGGGGGGCAGCCAGCAGGGCTCTGAGCACCGCTTAAGTAGTATAAACAGATAGATTAAAAACAGATAATGAAACAAATGAAAAATGAAACAATTTTTTAAAAAAAATCATTTCAAGCGAAATGAAACAAATACAAACTAGATGAAAAATGAAACAAAATGCCATTTTCTTATTTTGTGCCCATCTCTAATCATCCTGCCTCCCTGTCTGATTGACCAGTGCTAGGGAGAAGGAAAGATGATGATGGAGGCTTTTCCCTTCTTGGAGTTTAGCCCCACACAACCCCAGAGCAAGGTAAGCGATTGGCTGATTTCATTTTGGAGGGTTGGTCCAGTTCTGAAGGCCAGCTGGGCTCCTGTGTTTCATTTCAGAACCAGACCACTTCCTAAATGAAACACCCATGTCTAGACCCTACACTTTCCCACTCTCAACCTCAGTTCTATTTCTTTTATTGTGTTTCTTTCTTCAGCAGGGCTCTGGTCCCCCAGCACCGCAACACAGTAGACAGTTTTCTGTCTTCTTCAGGCCATAGGGACAATATTTCTAGCTTCTCCTAATA
>JAHTLZ010000237.1:4492488-4505117 GCA_023846285.1 Phrynocephalus versicolor | reverse complement strand
AGAAGAAGAAGAAGAAGAAGAAGAAGAAGAAGAAGAAGAAGAAGAAGAAGTTGGGAGAGTTTTTTAGGGAACACAAAAACAGTCAAGAATGGCAAAAATGTAATTTTTAATGAATGGTGGAAGAACACAAAAGGAATGGAACTCACTGAAGAGTAACTTTAAGGAAATTCCCAATGATGAGAATGCCTCTGCTAGGTAAAACAATAGCATACTCTGTGTGGAGCCTCCAGTGTAATGCTGCCTTTCTCAACTGCTGATGGAAAGGCAATGCCTCAACAGCATGCAGAGAGGGCTGGATGGTGGGAGCCACCCTGTATGCCCTCACTACAGCCTATCAGGGGAATTCAAGGCTCCACTTGCCAGAGGTGTGGAAGACATGGAGGGGAGTTCCCTCTCCAGCTGAGCTCCCTGCTCTTTGATTTCCCACCCGACCATCCTTGGCAGTTTCCACCAAGAAAAGCCTCCCAGGGAAACAAGAGTCAGAAAGATCAATCGGCTTGGGGCATGTTTGAGTGGAGAGTTATTCAAGCAGACACACTGTGGCTGACAGCTCACATCTTTGGAAGAAGAAAGTTGAGTGAGTGTCAAGGAAGGACGCAAAAGAAAACGAACACCACCAATGTGGATGCCCACAGCTGTCATCAGACAGACGCACTCTTAACATTTAATTCTTTGGTCCAGAGAAGTCTGTTGGATCAAAGCCATAGCAGAGGGAGTTGGTTCCCTCCCTAGCAGTTTGGCTTTTTTAAAAAAAAGTCTGATCTTTATATCCCAGGCCTGGAGATTTCTGTCATCATTTTAGGTTTGGCTTTTGCTAAGCTAGCAACCAGCTGTTTTGGCCAAACAGTACACGGCGAATGTGAGATGCTATAAAATTCCATTTTACAACAAAAACAGCACTGAATTTCAGAACCCCCCCTCCCCATGTTTTTGCAGCCAGATTTAAATAAAACAGAACCTATGCAGCTGTACTGTAGATCACATTGCTGTTCTTGCCATGGCTGTGTGTTCCAGTTTTCATCCGTCCATTCAACAATACAATTTATTTTTAATTGTCATAATATATTGATAATAATATTTATTATGACGTTAAGTCTGCTTTATCTATTCCATTGATATCTATCTTGGTCGTTGTGGGCAGGCTGCGGAGTGAACAAGAGGGCATGCAGGGTTTTTTTGATGCTACCAAGGACTTTGTGATCCTTTGCATCCACACACCATAATATTCTCCAGCAGATCGCCAGAAAGAAAAGAACTCTCTCCGTGCACAGAACCAACAGAATCTGTCTCCTTCAAATAGTGGTTTTCTGTATATGAGGGGCAAGCAAGCATGCAGATCCTCCACCTGACGCTGGAAATGATCCATTCCATGAACAGTTGTTCTACAGGAATACACCAGCTGGTCCATTAGTCATTTGGGGGCAACTGAAAATTTCCCAATCCTCTCAAATCAGATGGGCCAGTGGTGCCAATTTTATGCATTATCTGTTGACAAGCTCTCTCTCTCTCTCTCTCTCTCTCTCTCTCTCTCTCTCTCTCTGCATGATGAGGTTTGGCTCAGTTCCTCGCGACAGCAGGTCTGTCTCTGGATCATCATCATGATGCAGACTGCATGGGCGGGGAGCACCTTCATCTTTGGGAACAGACTTGGCTGTCATCCACCTCTGAAGTTTCTCATGGTTGTCAAGAAAAGAGCCGCACTCTCAACACATCATGACTCTAGGACTTAAATGATGTTAGGCATCCAGCAGCCAAAGAGGAAACCGACCATAACATCAGAAAAACACACTTAGTACCAATTCGGTGACCAGAAAAAGTTATAGGGGGAGAAAGAGGCCGTAACTCCCAGAATCTCCCATCCAGCGTGGCTGCTGATTAATCTGTCTGGAGGATTCTGGGATGGTAGTCAGAAAGGTAACTATTCCAGGCCTGCCAAAAGGGTTGATACCCCTTTGATTTCAGACTAATATTTCTGATCTTTGTCAGTGCTGCTGTATCAGGCTGGATACCAGTGGGAGCTTGGCTTCCAAGCCAAATACCAGCTGGAATGACAATTAATAATAATAATAATAATAATAATAATAATAATAATAATAATAATAATAATAATAATAATAATAATAATAATAATAATAATAATAATAATAATAATAATAATAAATAGCCTAAAGTGCTAAACAAGTATTTAGAAGAAATTGGAGTTGACAAAGTCACCATCAGCCAGCTCCAGATATCTGCCTTACTTGGAATCTGCTTGCATAATTCACCGATACATCACATAATCCTAAATGCTTGGGAAGCATTCAACTACTGATTTGTATTACAAAATCCAGTGTAGTTAGCTGTGTGGTTAATAATAATAATAATAAATAGGACCATGGCATGGGAGAAAAGGAATAATTGTTGTCATATACTGTACTGTAGTCCTATTCTGGACCCATTCCCATCACTTGTATTTAAAATATTAAATGTGTTTGAGCAGCTGGCTCGCAACTGAAATGCTGTAGAGACCATTCATGAAATTAAAGAGCAACAATAAAAACCAACTTTAAACAAATAAAATAAGTGCAGCCCAAATGGAGAGGTCCAGATGGAAAGAGCTGTAATTTAGCAGTCTTGTGTGAACAAAATATTTTTACAGGTCCCTGAAAAGACCGTGATAATATTTTGCCATTTAAGCTTCACAGCACTGCTCCTCTGGAGTCACCTTGTCCCCATGGAATAAGAGGCTGTCCCCTGAGGAAATGTAACAGTCCAGTACAGTGGTACCTTGTATGAAGAAATTAATTCGCTCCCAACGAAATTATGTTAAGCAAATTTTCCTTTATACAAATTTCCCATAGGAATGCATGGAATACAGAGTAAGCCTTCATCGCGACCATTTTTATGTTAAGAACATAAGAACATAAGAAGAGCCATGCTGGATCAGGCCAAAGGCCCATCTAGTCCAGCTTCCTGTATCTCACAGCGGCCCCACCAGATGCGTTTGGGAGCGCATGAGACTAGATATCTGTCTCCTGATACCACTCCCCTGCATCTCGCCCTTGAAGTACCCCGGTTTAAAGCCTGGAGACTACACATCTCCATCATGGTTTGTAACCTGTGATGGACTTTTCCTCCAGGAATCTGTCCAATCCCCTTTTGAAGGCATCCAGACCAGATGCCATCACCACATCCTGTGGCAGGGAGTTCCATAGACTTACAACGCGCTGGGTGAAAAAATATTTTCTTTTGGATGCTATATGGGCCCGGTGACTTGTTAATCCTCAATTTGTCAATCAGTCCTAAAACCTCCTCTCTTTTAACCTGTATTTGATTTAATTCTTTAGTCAAGACGGGCGGCTCAGGCAGCAGAATCCGCTCAAGGTCCTCTATCGTGAAGACAGACGCAAAGAGGTCATTCAATTTCTCTGCAATGTCCAAGTCCTCCTTAACCTCCCCTTTTCCTCCCTCACCATCCAGGGGGCCAACTGGTTCTCTGGCAGGTTTTCTACTTCTAACATATTTAAAGAAGCTTTTATTATTACCCTTTATATTGCTAGCCATGCATTCCTCAAAATCTTTCTTTGCCTCCCTTATCATCTTCTTACATTTCTTTTGCCAGAGTTTGTGTTCCTTTTTATTTTCCTCATTTGGGGAGGATTTCCATTTACAGAAAGACCTCTCCTTGTGCTTTAGAGCCTCTCTAACTCCACTCGTTAACCATGCCGGCGTCCTCTTGAACTTATATGAGCTCTTCTTTCTTTGTGGTATGCACTTGTGCTGGGCCTCTATTACCGTTGTTTAAACAGGCTCCATGCACTCTGAAGAGATTGGATTCTTCTAACCTTCCCCTTCAATTTCTCTCTAAATAGTTTCCTCATCTGAGGGAAGTTTGCCCTTCGAAAATCAAGGGTTTTTATGTCTGATTTGGTTGACACTCTTCCTCCGACATGCATGGCAAAGGAGATTGCAGCATGGTCACTGTTCCCCAGTGGCTCAGTGACATTCACATCCCTGACCAGGTCCTGAGTATCACACAGTATTAGATCCAGAGTTGCCTGTTCTCGGGTGGGCTCCATGACAAGTTGCTCTAAGGCACAGTCATTCAGCAAGTCGAGAAACCCAGTTTCTCTTTCTTGCCCAGAGCTCGCATTGGCCAAGTCAATGTGGGGATAATTGAAGTCCCCCATGATTACTATCCTATCCCTCTTAGCCATCTCCATGATTTCTCTCCATGATGTTGTATGGATTCGCCCCATAGGTGATTCTGTTAAGCAAATTTCCCCTATCTCTGGAATTTTTTTTATGTTGTACAGATTTTATGTTATACAAACTGTTTGTTATATGAGGGTCCACTGTAGATACATAATGGGAGTAAGCACTCTTTTACGTTACTTAGTTTAGGACTTGAGCACTGAAAACCAGAACTTTGATTTGGGCCTTGAGGAAGGCAGAATGTAAAATAAGTGGTCTCTAAGGTCTTATGTCATTTAGGCCTGAGTAAACGATCGCTTCTCTTCTTCTGGACAGATCTGGTCTGGTGATTCCACTCTGCTGTTTACTGAGGTCCTCACTAGTAGGCACATGTTGCTGACAATGTATGTTCAAGCAGTGACTCCTGAAGGGGAAAAGACTGGCTGTTGGTCGAGCTTGACCCAATGCCCATTTGACAAGACAGCTTGCTTTTGTTTTCTGATAGCTGAGTTGGTAGACTGGAGAGCTTGCCCACCTAGTGCACTCCTCCCTGCTGTTATCCTCCAGGAAGTGACCTGAGAAAAGTGGTTCCTGGAGCTTACTGAAGCCTCTTCTGTTGCATTGCGGTGGACCCCAGTTTGAGGGTAGTGGCCTAGCCAGCTCCATTTCCTGGCAAACGGGGAGGGTGCCAGGACATGCCAGGAGACTGACCAGAGCTGTCAACTGTCTTGTTTTAACCGGGACACTACCGGTTTTCAAGTTTTATTCTGCCGCCACCCCGGAACATTTATTTTCCCAGAAATGTCCCAGGGCAGCAACAGTTGTTAGCAGTAGAGGGGGAATGAGATGGTGCAGTTGCAGCTCGGTGGGGTGGGAGGGGGGAAATGAGTGGTCTGTGAGTACGGAGGTCTGTGGTCTGTGTGTACGGAGAAAGAAGGATTGGAGTGACAACCTGGCTTCTGCTAAATGAATTACCAGCAGGCTGAGGACCCAGAGCGCAGCCTCATTAATATACTTCCTCCAGAAGAGACATCGTTCCGCCCAGCACTGATCTGTAATCCTGATGGCTTCCCCTCATGATCAGGCTTTGCCTTGGGATGTGCCACCATCTTCACTTCTATCTACATCCCACAGACTGAATAGAAAGCTTCGCAACGGGGGCCACCTGATATTAAGCAAGATGACCAAAGGAGCAAAGAAAGGGCTGTGGAGAGACAGAGCTGGGTTTTATTTTTGAATATAATTGGGGAAAGAGAGGCTTCCCTCCCCACTTGTAAAAGTCTCAAGTCACACAGGGTGAAGGATTGGTGGCAAGTTTCATGGAGAGAACAGGACCACTCCTTTCACCATCATAGACAATTAATCCATGGGTTAGTCAGTGGTGAGGACTACTAGGTTAGGAACAAACAAATGGGGAAGCCAACCTTTCGAGAATAATTTTTCTCTATCAGTTAAGATGTTAAATGGTGAGATGGAACATGTGGTGGAAAGGGGCAGGATTTTAAATTCTTGCAGTCTGCAAAGTAAAGGTAAAGATTCCTCCAGACTAGACATGGGCACGACTCCTCGTTTCCGTTCTCGTTCTTCGTGCTCGTTACGTAACGAGGAACGAGAACGACAATTACTCCGCTGCAACTCGAACCCGACCCAATAAAGATAAATTTGTCGTTGTCATGCATGGCATCGCGGCGCCGGCGATCGCGCAATGCCAAGCGGCGCAGCACAGAAAAAAAGTTTTAAAAATTAAAAGAAAACCCGATTCCCGCCGGCCATAAAAGCAGGTGAAAATATGCCTGCCTCAGTGAGGGCACCTACCAAAGAGGGGTGGTTTCTGGGGGGGGGGTCCCGGCCTTCCCCCCCTCTCCTGTCCTAGGCTGCTGGTACCAGGCTGGGGGGCCATCGTCGTCTCCATTTGCCATGCGGTGGGGGGGATCCAAAATGGCGACCACAATATTTATTTTTAAATCGTGGTCCAAAAACCCACCAAAGCACCACAGAAACATTTGAAAATTGGGTATTTTAAATGCCTGATTTTTTATAGTAGCAGCAGTGGGTTTTTCTTGCAACAAAACGTCTCCATTGATTTTATTTTATTTTATTTTATTTTTTTACACCTGCGCATGCGCAATGATGGGCTGGCCATGGGATGGGACCATGCAAATTTTTGGAGCCATTCCACCAATCGCATGGCCAGGTTTTGCTGAGACTTCTGGATGTGCCAGAGAGGGCATTACAAGCCCACCAACCCTAAGCCTAAGCCTAAGCCTAACCCTAACCCATACGCCAGTACACTGTCTTCTTAGTGGGTCAGAGGCACCCAGAAGTGCAGCCCACTAACCCACCCTAACCTTAACCGTTACCCTAAGCCTAGCCGTTACCCTAACCCCAACCCTAAGCCAGATTCGTATGCAAGTACGCAAGTGTATGCAAGTACACTTCCCTTCTTAGTGGGTCAGAGTGGTGCATTGAAAGGTGCCTCCAACTCCAGACCCACTTCCTCCCTTGTAACCCGTACACCAGTATGCTTTCCTTCTTAGTGAGTCAGAGTCAGCGCCGAGAGAGGTGCCTCTGACACACTACCCCCAACCCTGGCTAAATATGGCTGAGCTATAGCTATTAATGGCTATAATGTTCTTAGTGAGACAGCGAAGTGCCGATGAGGTTTCCTGTCACACTAACAACCCAACATAATTGGCAGTGGCTACTGGCTACGCGTTATACTTCCCTTCCCTTCTGGGTCAACTCAGAGGGAGGCACCCAGAGAGGTGCCTCCCAGAGCTCACCCCTCACCCTAAACCTGTACAAACAACAGACGACAAACAGAACGACAAATTTTTGAAATTTTTTGCGAAGAATGAAAACAACCCGAAATGGGCCCTTCCCGACAAACGACAACTCGAAACGTAATTTTTTCTGGTCGTGCCCATCTCTACTCCAGACAATTACGTCCAGTCGTTTCCAACTCTGGAGGCCAGTGCTTACCTCTGTTTCTAAGCTGAAGAGCCAGCATTTGTCCATTGGCATGTTTTCCCATATACTGTATGACTATATTTTTGCCTAAAACTGTTAGACTGAAAATTGAGAGTTGTCTTATACATGGAATTAAGCCAAGGAGAGAACCGTGTGGTTGTGAAACTGCCCATACCTTGACTCTCCAAACAGTCACTGTGTACATGAGGGTGGGGCGTCTTATAGACTGGGGGGAGGGCATTTCTGTGGTTATGTGGACAGCATGGCTAAACGTCCCAATCCAGAGAACACCACTATCTTCCCACGTAAGTGGAACCTATACAGATATCTATTATAAATAGCACAGTTTCAATTTTATCAGTGCTCAAGTTGCGTAATTCTCCCACAGCCGTGATTTTTGTTTCATAATGCTCAACTGAAGTCCTGATTTCACTCATCATTTCAAGTCATTTCTACTTTCTGGCAATAAGATGGTGTCATCTGCGTATCTTAGTTTCTTGGTGTGTTTTTTCTGCTGATTTTCACTCCTCTTCACTGTGAAGAGAGTGATGGACTAGGACTCTGAATAATGTCTTGAGGCCAATCAGTTTTTTTCAGAACTAGCCATAGGTAGATTCTCATGATTTCCACTGTGGGTTCACAACCTGGAGGGTCACAACCCTCAAAGAGGTTGCAAAGTGTTTTCTGGGGGTTTGCCATATTTATTTTTAGCTGCAATTATCTTTATATTTATTTTAATACATGTGGTATACACGAGTCTGTTTTATTTTAATCTTCCTGGCCCACAAATAGATAATTGAACCAGAATTGCAGGCAACTTAAGAGTCCTTAGTCATTTCTGCAAACTTCGGATGGATTTTCCTTTTATGCACCCGCATCATCCCTAACTCCCTCCAAAGGAGCCACTCTTGCTTGTTTTTCTCTGTGCTTCTACATCTACTTTTGGGGGACTGAATGACGTGAGTGTGTGGTGCATGCTAGGAATACTGACACCCAAGATGGCTGCAGGATTGAAGGGAGAGGGGACCTGGGTGGGGAGGTGCCTGAGTCATAGAGAAGGAAGGCAAGAGGGGCAAAAAGGTGATGTAGAAGAACCAGTGAGGGGCACACAAGGCACAGTACAGGAGTTATTTGGCAAATGAGGGAGAGGGGCTCTTATTTTGCGGTTATTTTGGGTGGAGGAGAAAAGACAGGAGGGTAATTTCCACACCCACAAAAATTAAACTGTGAATTGACATTTTTCTTTCTCATATTATATCTGGTAAAGGCATATTTACACCTCCCAATTATGTATATTTGCATTAATATTAATGTAATAAGTTAGAATTTTTTTCCTGAAAAATCTGTTTTTACTGTGTTTTCTTTACCCCATTAACAGTGCCCTGTTATATAAATGTGGCAGTAGGGTCACAGGTTACCTGGCAATTATAAAAGGGAGTCAAGCCTCAAAAAAGGTTGGGAAACAATGATCTACAGAGTGGGCATCATCCATTGATGAAACGGTATTAGGTTTTGCATGGGATGGCCAAGAAACCTGCTGAAAGCTGGACAATCAAGAGAACATACGTTCCCACATGAACTCAAAACTGAATCCATTATAGTTGGATACCTGGATTTCTTGCTGGATAGCTGTAACTATTATGATCAAGGATGTATTGATCTCTGGTTGGTGTAAACTCTTTCAGTGTAGATCCTTCCAATAAACAGCTGATAAATAAGGTCTCGATCCATTCACAAACAAAAGCAGAAGTGAATATGTGGGCAGTCACACACACATATATCCTAAACCCAGGGTCAGCTCATACTTTTATTAAGCCAGCCAAAAATGCATCCAAAATGTATTCAAGCTTTCAAGAATACGATTTTTTAAACTGGACACTGTGTTAAAAGTAAAAGTGGGAAATAGGGAGGAAGAGCTTTATAAAAGAAAGCAATACTGGAGGATTCAAAAGAAAAATGGATAACTTTCCTGTCAGATCTGCTTTGACATCTCTTCCTGCATTAAGCAGAGGGTTGGACTTGATGGCTTTATAGTTCCCTTTCAGCTCAATCATTCTATGAAATTGCACAAATCCAATGAGAACAGAAACTACAGTACAGTAATACCTTGGATAACAAATGCCCCTGATAATGAATTTTTCAGAGAACGAATCACAATTTCTAGGTATATAGGGTGGCCTCAGATAACAATTTTTGCCTATGGGCTGCCTCGGATAACGAATTTTCCCTGAGGGCTGCCTTGGATAACGAATTTCCATCATGCATTGGTAAAAAAGAGTTATCAGGGCTGCATCACATCTGTACCTTTAAAGTGCACTTTATAAAGAGTTTTGAGCAAAAAAAACAGGTGTCTGTGCCTTTTCCCTAGGCTCTGGAATGGATCAATCGCTTCCCCATTCATTCCTATGGGAAACTGCGTTTCGGATAATGAATTTTTTCAGATAACAAATTGCTCAGAGAACAAATTAAATTCGTTATCCGAGGTACCACTGTATTAATTTCCAGCGGGCTTTTTAGGTTTGAAAACAATCAGCGGCAACACCTGGAAAGCTTGAACCTCCATATTCAGAAGTGATGCATGCACCTTAGAACCACTGCATAGTTAAGATACACAACAGAGGAAGGCCATCCGCTTAAGAGTCTGCTTGTGAAATTCCTGGAGGCAACTGTTTACTATTAGAAACAAATACTGGAACAAACAGACCTTTAACCTGATCTAAGAAGTGTCTCTGGATTATAATTGGCATGTTCCTTAATGATATAGCCCCCGCCCCAAACATATTGTAAGGCCAGAGGCCTGCTTATGGAAAGCTTATGGAAAGCTTATGAAAAAGGAAGGCAACAAAATGTGTTTTGGGGGAACCCGAACTGAGAATCTTCACAGACAGGTGTTTGGGGAAGGCAGCCATTTTTTTTATCTGTCAGACACACACTCTCTCATGTGAATCTTTCCCTGTGCAAAAGCCTTTCCATTCTCCCCTTTTAGTCTTCTAGTCTGTACTTTGGGGCTACTGGCACAGATATTGCCATGCCCTCTTCTGATCTCTTATCTGCCTGTGCTCCCAGTATTCAGTTTTTCCACAGTAATGGAAAACAACATATGGTCCCATGGGATGCTAGAGATGGAGAGGCAGAATGGGGCACAAGATGCATTCATGGCGCTTTGTGACTCATTGTTTTGTTTAATGCAACAACAGAGGAACATGTGTCAACTCCTCTGACATTTGACACTAAAAACAAGGACATTAAAGAAAGAGGCAACAACTGGTATGGAAGATTTGTGTTTCCATAAACATTCATTCAAACTAGCAGGCGTTTGTGGACATATAACTTTGGAAGGGGGGGATTTAGAAAACTGCTGGTGAGAGCTGCAGAGACGGTGAGCAATAAAGGAGAATGAAGACAGACTGGAAATGTGCCTTTGAAGCAGAAATGCTGCCTTTGGTGAATTATAATATTACAGTACTTGTGAATTACATTGTGGAATAACACATTGTGGACTCATATCGATCTTTTGAAATCCAGCAGCCTATTTCTCTGAGGCTTTTACTGTTCGTGGATTAAAGTTTGGGTATCTTGGCTTTGTTCTGTGGGTCTTCTTTTATCCTGTTCCTTTAACTGTAGAGCATTCACTGGTGTTATTTCAGTCCCTTGGTTTTGCTCCATATGAAAATATTTAGTTCTGTCTGTTTGAAGTATTAATGGTAGGCTTATTGTAAAGTGCTTTGTGTGCAGATGAATTGATTTAGGTATGAAAACTAAACTCAGCCCGCATTGAACAGTGGCTGAGAACAGCAGTTCAGCAGGACAACAAATAGGAAAGCTGAGGGATTGTTCAGACAGTGGTGTAGTGTGTGGTCAGCCAGAGGTTATTCTGCATTGCTCTTGGGTTTTGAGTTGCAAATTTGAATAGATCATTGCAATATTTCCACCTACCCCTGAGGATCGTATTTGTTCTTGAATGTGCTGGGATTGTCCCAATACTGTGTGTCCACACAAATCCAGAAAGAGTCCCTGACGTCTCATTTCTAAGACTAATTGCAGTCCTTTTCTGCCTATCTCCCTCACCTTATACATGCTAGCTCCACTGTCTCTCCCCTTCCCTTCCTGTTTTACCTGCCCATGGGTCACACAGGACTGGAGAGGGACAGGCAGAAAAAGGAAACATTACCCAGTGACAACAACCACCTCAAATGCATAGATCAGCACAGAACAACACGGTACTAGGGTCCACAGGAGCGAATCCTACGCTGGAGCAACTCAGAGCAAAAGAGAACAAAAATAAATAAACACTCAGTCATCGTTTTCAAAAAGAAATCCAGAAAGCAAACATTTTGTCCATCTCTGACTCTGTTGACTCAAATTTCAGCTCTGCCTTGTACAGACATCGGGATGCAGGACCTGTATCACGGGTCCAAAGAATGTTAAACAAATAAATGTTCAGTGCAGACAGGCTCAAAGTGTTGAGAATAGATAGGGAGGGGAATTTTTTTAATGTGAATGGTCCAACAGTGAATAAAGGCAGAGTCTAAAGGAGGTGTGACTTTCTCTAGAAAAACACCACAACAGTTTCTCAATGATTTGCATTGACTGTAACAGAACACTCTGCACTGCAGATGACAATATGCACATTACACAAAGCATAGCTCTGTCCATTGTGCCATGGCTCCCCTTTCCCTAAGACCAGATCCCATACACATTTTCACCACTGAGTAGACATCTGACTGACATATCTGGGAGAGGCTGTTTCTAGAAAAGGGCCAAGGGGGGGGGGGGAGAGGGAGGGACGGGAGCTGAAAAGGAGCTAATGGGTGGAAGCCAAAGCCTCCAATGGATTGGGTCTGGCACTCCCAAGCAGCACCCTTGAGAAGCTGCCGGTTGTCCATTATCTCGGTCACCCCAATTGCTCCCTAGGGACATAAGAACTGAAGAATCCCTAGCACTCCACTGGAACAGGGCTGCATTGGAGACACTGATGGAAATGTACAGCAGTAGGTTTTTGCACCACCAACTAGAAAACTGCTAGTGCTGGTGTTTCCGTGTAAGCTTGGCCAGGGTGAGTGGGGTGCATATCACTAACACAGGAAGGATTCACCACAACACTGTCGAGAAGGTGCCCTTAAGTCTGGGATTGGTGGTGCGAGAGAGAGAGAGAGAGAGAGAGAGAGAGAGAGAGAGAGAGAGAGAGAAGCAGGGGAAATAACTCAGGAGGGTGTGCTGAGGCTGCTACCCATTCAGTACAAGCCCCTCATTATGACTACATTTCCATCTATATTCCTGTAACCTGGTGGACATTTCACTCATTTATATTGATTCTGAAGCAACAGCACCCCACTCCCCCCCCACACACCCTATCTGTCAATGACAGATGAGACAATGAATATAGTCAGCTAGGCCAAGCAAATGAGCACTTAAGCTCCTGACTTTAAGGCAGCGGTATCATGATTTCAGGTGTGTGTGTGTGTGTGTGTGTGTGTGTGTGT